>VDFB02193867.1:348728132-349387611 GCA_007258455.2 Sequoia sempervirens
CAACTATCGCTAGGATTTCATAGCAAAACCTCCATGTTACCCTAAAGACACCAAGCGAATGCTATCGGCGAGACATTCATATCAGCAAGACCTCATACTGAAACATAAGACCTTTTGGCCAAGTCTCCCCGATATTCGATAAACCCAATAGTCAGTAAGAGATCTCCACAAGCGGTGAGAGGTTACAATGACTGCCACAAGTCACAGCAATAAGCTCCTTCGACATGAATGAAACAAGGTCACAACAACCTGTACAATTTCAACAAGGTTACTATTGCTAGTCGGCCAGACATGATGGATGTCACACCGACTTGTCTCTCTTAGAGGTTTCAGCTAGTGGGATTGAGGCACACATTTCTAACAATCTCCCACTTGACGAAGATCACACAGGCACCTTCAGAGCACAAAAAAAGTTACTAAAAATCATGGGCACTAAGGCCCATTGAATTGGCACACCACCTAAACTTGTTTGTGTTCACTGGCTTCATCAATGCATCTGCAACGTTCTCCAGAGTATCAACTTTTTCCAAAATGACCTTTCCATCCTCCACTATATCCCATACAAAATGGTACTATACATCTATATGTTTTGTCCTGGCATGGAAAGTAGGATTCTTTTCCAGAAAAATTGCACTTTGACTGTCATAGAAAATAGTTATTTTTCCTGCATCAAAACCAATGTTAGAACAAAAATGTTTTAACCAAACTGCTTCTTTACAAGCATGTGTAGTTTCCATGTATTTAGCCTCCGTAGTGGAAAAAGTGACTACAACCTACTGCTTACTCATCCAACTCACTGCACCACCATTCATCATGAAAATGTATCCACTGGTGGACCTCTTACTATTAATGTCCCCTACCCGATTAGAATCTACATAACCTCGAATGCTAAAAGTTCTCTATGATTCAACTAAGTTCCCATGGTAACACAAAGCATATTCTAAAGTCCCATTCAAATATCTAAACACTCTCTTCACAACATCCCAATGTATTATTCCAAGATTAGCCATAAAACGACTAAGAACTCCCACTGCTTGGGCAATGTCTAGCCTAGTACAGACCATTGCATACATAAGACTGCCAACAACACTAGCATAGGGTACACTAGCCATGTCCTCCATCTTGGTAGGAGATTTTGGACAGTATTCAATAGATAGCTTTGTTCCCTACAAAAATGGAACAACTAGCTGCTTGCAATCATTCATGCAAAATCTCTTTAGAATAGTCTTGATATATATACTCTGACTGAGCCAAAGTTTTCTATTCTTCCTATCCTTGGTTATCTCCATCCCCATAATATACCTTGTTGCACCAAGATCTTTCATTTCAAACTTAGCAGACAACTGAGACTTAAGATTAGAAATCATTAGCTTACTATTTCCTATGAACATCATATCATCAACATAGAGAGAAATAATAAGCACTCGATCACTTTCAGCTTTATAATACACACAATGATTAGATTTTGATCTCACAAATACCAAAGACAATAAAAAAGTATCAAACTTCTGGTACTACATCCTAGGTGATTGCTTTAACCCATACAAATACTTCTTTAATTTGCAAACCATTTTTTATTTACCTTTCTCAACAAAGTGCTCAAGCTAGGACATATAGATTTCTTCTTCAAGATCACCATGAAGAAATGTTGTCTTCATATCCATCTGCTCAATCTCTAAGTCATATGCTGCTGCAAGTGACAAAAGAAATCTAATGGACGTCAGCTTAGCTACAAGAGAAAATATTTCCCCATAATCAATTCCCTCTACCTGGGAATAACCTTTCGCAACCAACCTCGCCTTGTACTTTTCCACACTGCCATCCAGACCAATCTTCTTCTTAAATACCCATTTGCAGCCCACAACTTTTCTGCCTTCAAGCAAGGGCACCAAACTCTAGGTATCATTCTTCTCTAATGATGCCATCCTCTTCTTTCATGGCTTCCAACCAAGAGTCTGAATCATACATTTTAATTGCCTCTTTTACAGTCCTAGGCTCATTAGTGCTAGAAATCAAAGCATAGGCACAAGTAGAATCTATCAAAGAGAACCCATACCTATTAGGTTGCTTTCTTTCATGAGTTGACCTCCTCACTGGCTGAGGCTGAGGTCATTCTTCTTCTTCTTCAGAACTTTCAAAACTGCTTTAGCTCTCCTCAGTTTCAGGTACATTTTGAATTTTCAATTCCTCTTTCTTTGATGTCAGAGGAATTAGAACTACATCCTTCTTATTTTTAGACTTTGTCTTTGACTGTAGATCCAAGGTAGAAGGTTTCAGCTCATGAAATATTACACTTTTGTTGTATACAACCTTCTCTATATTAGGATTCCAAAGCTTGTATCCTTTTATGCTAGTGCTATAGCCAATAAAAATACATTTGATAGCCTTGTTCTCCAACTTAGATCTTTTCTCATTTGGCACATATGCATATGCCTCACAGCCAAAAACACGAATATGTCTCAGAGAGGGCTTCTTACCAAACCACACTTCCAAAGGTGTTTTCTCAACAAGAGCAAAATTTGGAGAACGATTTATCAAGTAGCATGCAGTAGCTACAACCTCATCCCAAGACTTCTCCTCCAAGCCAACACTACTCAGCATACTTCGTGCTCTCTCCATCACTATCCTATTGAACCTTTCTACAACTCCATTTTGCTGTGGAGTATAAGGTGTAGTCTTATGTCTTTTGATTCCATGGTCTTTACAATACCTCTTGAATTCATCAGAAAAAAAATCACCACCATTATCAGTCCTTAAGCATTTAATTTTCCTTTCAGTCTGATTTTCTACAAGGTTTTTAAATTCCTTAAATCGACTAAAAAATTTTGATTTACTTTTCAAAAAATAAACTAATTCTCTTCTTGAATAATCATCAATAAACGATACATAGTACCTTGATTTAGACAGAGAAGGAACATTCACTGGACCAAATACATCAAAATGAATATAATCTAGCAAACCAAAAGATTTATGAGGACTGGAATAAAAAGAAACACGGTGCTATTTTCCATATATACAATGTTCACAGAATTCAAATTCAAGATTAAAATCATCAAGCCCCTCAACCAAGTTTTTATTCTTCAAGGTTTTTAAAACTTTCTCTCCAATGTGGCCTAGCCTATGATGCCAGAGCATAGTCTTTTCTACTGGAAGTTTTACTTCCATAGACTTTACATAATTAGGAACATTTCCCTCTATACCTCCATGAGTAGCTTTCTATGACTTTACAGAGACACTATTGCATTGAACAACATGTGCATCCAACTTGTACAAGGTACCAATATGAGCACCCCTTGCTAGCACCATTGAGCCTCTAGTCATCTTGCAGCCATTTCCAGAGAATGTGACTTGCACTCTGATATCATTCAGCTTACTGACAGATAGCAGATTTCGAGCCAGACCTGGTATATGCATCACATCCTTGATTCCCTTCACTCTGCCATTAAGAAATTGGATTCTGAATCTTCCATGGCCAACAATCTCTAAAGATGAATCACTTGCTAAGTACACCTTTCCACCATTGTATTCTTCATACTTCGTAAACCAGTCTCTATGAGATGTCATGTGGAAAGATGCTCCAGAATCAATCATCTAGACATCATCTGATGCATGTGTAGCCAAGGCTACAATGAAGGAATTTGCATCACTCTGAGAAGAATCATTATCAGAAGAGCTCTTCTTCTTCTTTGTTTTCTCTTCGTTACAATCCTTTTGGACATGACCAGGTTGCCCACAATTACAACATTTCACCTTGGACTTCTTGCCAGGAGACTGTGATCTCCCCTCGAATTTCAAATTTGATTTCTTGTCCTTCTTCTTGCCTTTCTCTTTCGATCTTCCTCTAATAGCAAGGGCCTCCTTTGCCATCTCAGAAGATTTCCTTCTCATCTCTTCTAATAACAAAGAAGCAACAACATCCTCCATCTTGAGACTGGATGTTGTACTCCCAATAGCCATCACCAGGTGATCCCAAGAATCTGGCAAAGAAAACAGTAATAGCATACATGGATCCTCTTCTTCAGTCTTCACACTAACAAATGTTAACTGTGCAATCAACATGTTGAATGTGTTCAAATGATCAGCTACAGACCCTCCTTCCTGCATTCTCAAACTATACAGTTTCTTCCTCAAGAACAATTTACTCACCAAGGACTTCCCCTAATAAATAGATGCTAGTCTCTTCCACAAGGAAGATGCAGTCTTCTCTTCATGCACATTCAGAAGTATGGAGTCTGCCAAATAGAGCCTTATCAGCCCCTTAGAATTTATATCTGCAAGGTCCCAATCTTCTTACTTCATGCCTGTAGGTTTTCTTCCAAACACAACAAGCCACAGATCACGATCCACTAGTAGATCTTCCATTTTGAGTTTCCACAACTCAAAATTGTTGCCATTGAATTTCTCTATTTCAATCTTTCCGGACGTGCTAGCCATCTCAATCTGTAATTAGAATTAACAAACCTCTACAAGACTTCCACTGAATAGAATTGACACAAAAAACCCAACGTACCCACAAGGATAACACAATTGGCCAGGCTTTGATACCACTTGTAAGGAAAGTCAAGGTGCGGAAACAACTCTCCTAATGTCAAAACCTCAGAGAATAATGAAGAGACACTTTTAAATTTACAATTGCAGTCCAATTAAGATGCACTTGAAATAGATAATAGAAGCAAAGAATATAACATTCACATATGAACACCAGATTTATGTTGGAAAACCCTTACGGGAGAAAAACCCACCACACCAAGAGAAGTCACTTTGTATTACAATAACAGAGATTACATAAAGAGTTCTAACTTATCTTTCTGATGTCAATTTACACAGCAACAGATTCAATATGATCAACCTTGTACAAAATGTTACAATTCTTCCTGAATCAAATTCATTTGCATTGATCACACACCGACCTGTTTAACACACTATCCAACTGTCGAACCAGCTAACCAGGCATCATCTGCAATTCCAAACTATATTCATGTCATTCCTGTCTATCAAACTTCCTCACAGAACTGCCACAATGGACTGTCTTCCAATTGTTCCCATTCGACTTCTCTGATTGGTCGTAGACTCACCATGTAGGATGGTCTCCCAATTAGTCAAAGGTATTCACAATGTATTGGCATGTCGGTGAGACACTAACCATGTCTCCTCGATGCCACAAAGCTTGCATTTGATATCGCCAAGAGTCCACACTATTGACAAGATGTTACATTGAGTTCAGAAGGCTGTTGCTAAGACTTCCCGTTGTCGCCAAGACCTCATACCGAATTTCTTCACATGTATTGCTATTGCTAGGACTCACCATTTTCGGTGAGACGTCATATTGAAGCTCCATAAGTCACATAGACATGAGTGTTCTCATTGGAAAGACAAATGTCTTTTGCCAAGACATCACACCGAGGTCTTCACAAGGTATCCCGAAGTGTTCATCAGTCAGCAAGACTATCATCCTTCGCTGAGAGATCATACCGAACACCCAAGACTCTCCCCAAAGGATTCAAAAGAAACATTGTTGGTGAGACTTTGTTCGTTGCTAAGACGTTACTCTGAATGTTCCACAAGTGAAACACCCTGTCGGTGAGACATACATTCTCAATGAAACTTAATACCGAGCCACTACATGTTATACTGATGTATATTATTGGTGAGACAAACCAATTGTTTCCAAGAGTTCATAGCGAAACCTCCATGTTACCCCGAAGACACCAAGTGAATGTTATTAGCGAGACATTCATATTGGTAAGACCTCATACTGAAACATAAAACCTTTTAGCCAATTCTCTCTGATATTCGATAAACCCAACAGTCAGTAAGAGATCTCCACGGATGGTGAGAGGTTACAACAACGGCCACAAGTCATAGCGATAAGCTCCTTCGACATAACTGAAACAAGGTCACAATGACCTATACAATTTCAAAAAGGTTACTACTGCTAGTTGGCTAGACGTGATGGATGTCACACTGACTTGGCTCTCTTAGAGGTTTCAGCCTTTGGGATTGAGGCACACATTTCTAACAAGATTAGGGTGAGGGTAGAGGGTTTAAGGGTTTAGAGGTTAAGGGTTGAGGGTTTAGGGTTTAGGGTTGAGGGTAGAGGGTTGAGGGTATAGGGGTTAAGGGTTGAGGGTTTAAGGGTTTAGAGTTGAGGTTTTAAGGGTTGAGGGATTAAGAGTTGAGGGATTAAGGTTGAGGGATTAAGGGTTGAGGCTTCAGGGATTAGGGTATAGATTTTTAAGGGTTTAAGGATTAAGGGTATAGGATTGAGGGATTAGGGTTGAGGTTAAAGGGTTAAAGGGTAGAGGGTAGAGGGTAGAGGGTTAAGGGTTGAGGGTTGAGGGTTGGGCTTACGACAAATTCATCGCTAGCAATTCATTGATGGAAAATTCACCGCCAACAATTCATCGAAGGAAAATTCACCACCATGTCAAATCCCTACGTGAAAAATCAATTGCATGAATTTTTGGTGGTTGATTTTCCATGGCGGTTAATTGTTGGTGGCAGTGAATTTTCTTGTGGTGAATTGTTGACAGTGAATTGCTAGCAGTGAATTTTTCTAGAGCCATAGGGTTGAGGGATTAAGGGTTTATGGTTTAGAGTTTAAGGGTTGAGGGTTTAGGGATTAGGGTTGAGGGATTACAAGTTGAGGGTTTAGGGTAGATGGTTTAAGGGTTGAGGGATTAGGTTTGAGGGATTAGGGTATTGGGTAGAGGGTAGAGGGTAGAGGGTTTAAGGGTTGAGGGCTCAGGTTTGAGGGATTAGGGTTGAGGGTTTAGGGTATTGGGTAGAGGGCAGAGGGTAGAGGGTAGAGGGTTGAGGTTTAAGGGTTGAGGGTTAAGGGTTAAGGGCTGAGGGTAGAGGGCTGAGGGTTAAGGGTTGAGGGTTTAAGAGTTGAGGGTATAGGGTTGAGGGATTAGGGTAGCGAGTTTAAAGGTTTAGGGAGGGAGAGAAAGGTGAGATAGGTAAATAGAGAGAGGGGGATAGGGGTTGAGGGTATAGGGTTGAGGATTAGAGTTGAGGTTCCAATGTATAGGGTAGAGGGTTGATGGTTTAAGAACATTTAAGGGTTGAGGGGTTAAGGGTTGAGGATTTAAGGGTTTAAGAGTTGAGGGATGAGGTTTATGGTTGAGGATATATGGTTGAGTATATAGGTTTTAGGGTATAGGGTTGAGAGATTATGGTATAGGAGAGTGAACGAAGGAGAAGTGAGATAAAGAGGAGATAAGAGGGTTGAGGATCCAATGTATAGGGTAGAAGGTTGAGAATTGAGGGTATAGGGTTAAGAACCTATATGGTTGAGGGACATATTAGTTCAAGAGGGGAGAGGGTTGAGGGATTAGGGTTTAGGGTTTAAGGGTTAAGGGTTGATGGTTTAAGGGTTTAGGGTTTAATGATTTAAGGGTTGAGCGTATAGGGTTAAGGGATTAGGGTAGAGAGGGAGGGATTAAGGGATAAGTGAGATAGAGAGAGGGAGAGAGAGGGAGTGGAAGAGAGGGAGTGGGAGGGATAGAGGGAGAGGTAGAGTTGTCTATTTATGTAGGTAGAGATGGATAGGGGGTAGGAGGGAGAGACTTGAGAGAGAGAGATATAGAGGGAGAAGGGGTGGGAGGGAGAGACCCAAGAGAGAGGGAGAGTGGGAGAAAGAGGGAGTGAGAGAGAGGGATTGAGAGATAGATAGAGAGAGAGAGAGCCCTGGGAGGGAGGGAGAGAGAGAGGGAGTGGTAGAGAAAGGGTTGGAGTGAGAGGGTCTTATCTAGGTAGGGTGAGAGGGATAGTTGAGAGAGAGGGAGAGAGAGAGGGAGTGGGAGATAGAGGGATGGGAGAGAGATAGAGGGAGTGAGAGAGAGATACCAGAGAGAGGGAGAGGGGGTGGGAGGGAGATACTTGAGAGAGAGGGAGTGAGAGAGAGATTAGTGTTTATGGTTTAAGGGTCAACTTATCAAGGATTTTTGCAGTATAGTTGAGGGATTATGGTTTAAGGCATAGTGTCCAAAGTTGAGGGTTTAGGGTTAAGTGAGAGACCTAGATGGCTAAGGGGTGATGGATGGCTAAGGATAGAGAGAGAGAAGAAACCTATATAAAATAAACATTTTCATAACACAAGTGTGTTTTGAAGAAGTTGAGATGTGTCCATTTGTATAGCAAGACAAAACATGCTCACATTATAATGTGGGTGTGTTTTGGCTTGCTCCAAAAATGGTAAAAAATTTAGCACACCTATGATCTCCAAGCCCACATTCTCTATATTCTCTTGGTTATGTATGTGTTTTGAAAAAAATAATCTTTTTGATTCTTTTGTGAAGTGTGCATGCAAAGTTTTCACATTCTGCCACCTTTTTATGAACTTTCCACCACCTTTGCATGAAATAACAAAGTTTTCGCTTCAAATTTGATAAATATCAATTCAAGTCTCAAGAGTGATATACAATTGAACATTGAAAAGGAAACAAGTTTGTGAAAAACAATTTTTTTTGAGGAGTTTGATATAAGAAGAAACAAAGGCTACATAATTAGGTAGAACCCCTCCATTCAAATCTCCAGATTTTAGGTATGTGAAGTCATTACACATTTTCTTTAAATTTTCCTTAATTATATTTTGTCTTGCTTTAATTTTTTTATTATGCATATTTCATGTTCATCGTTGTTTGTTTTTTATTATAACCTTAGCCCCTCTTGGCATATTTTAAACTACACAATTCTTTACACTTGCCAATTACATTTTTAAACAATTGACCTACCTTGTGTGTGCTTCCACATTTTGTATACACATATATATGAGAGTAGTTATAAGCATGTAATATAATACATAATTTCTCAATCCTTTTCTATGGATGTGCATACCCCTTTCCAAAGATTTCATTTTGGTATAGGCATGGAGGATGTTGGAAAATGTACTAGAATTTGGTTTTACACCTAGAAATTACATTTGCTTGAAATTTTCTAAAGCCTTTTCAACAAATCCGTTTTGTGCATATCTTGCAATCATTCTAGTCCATGAGGACATATCTCATTGAGGCATTTTTTCAAACGGTTCTACCAAGTAGCTGATTGCCTTGTCTATGCTACCAAATTTTCAATACATGTCTACCAAAGCATTTTATCAAACAACATAGACAAGGTAATCAAGTGTTTGAAAAAAATGCCTCAAAGAAATGCGGTCTCATGGTGATGCACATTTTTTCAAATAGTTGATTTCCTTGTCTAAGCTACCAAATTTTCCATGTATTTCTACCAAAGCATTTTATCAAACAACATAGACAAGGCAATCAATTGTTTAAAAAAATGCCTCAAAGAAATGTGGTCTCATGGCGATGTGCATCACCATGAAACCACATTTCTTTGAGTCATTTTTTTCAAACAGTTGATTTCCTTGTTTATGCTACCAAATTTTTCATACATGTCTACCAAAAGACTTTGTTAAAAAATCCCCCTTTCTTTCAATGCAAGCTAGTTGGCCCACTAGCTTACCAATTCAATGAAATTGGTAAGGTAGTGGGTTGTTTGAGAAAATGGGTCCAAGAAATGAGGTCTCATGGTGATGTACATCATTGTGAACATCATCATGAGACCCCATTTCTTAGACCCAATTTTTAGAACAACCCACTACCTTGCCAGTTTCACCCACTAGCTTGCCAATTTAGTGAGATTGGCAACCTAGTAGGTTGTTTGAAAAAATGGGTTCAAGAGATTGGGTCTCACAGTGATGTGTGATGTACATCACTGTGAGACCCCATTTCTTAGACCCATTTTTTCAAACAACCCACTACCTTGCCAATTTCACCCACTACCTGGCCAATTTCATGGTGATGTATTAAATTGCTTCTATCGTTGACCAAGCTATGTGCCTTTCACATGTACATTTTACTTATGTTAATGCTCTACTTCTTATTTTATTTAAATTGAAGTCTCTATTCTAATATTTACTTATTCTTCCATTCTATTGTGTTGACGAAGTGGAGAGTTGCAAACATTATAAATAGGAAATATTATATGAATTTTTGTCATGCTTTGTTATCTTAAAAAATTTGATTTCTTATGTATTCATTCTTATTTTTTAATGTCTAATTGTATCATGATCTCATTGGTGTTTCATGTTGTTATGTGGAGCCTAATCAAACTCGGAGGTTAAATTTTCCCCTTTTATTGATGTGGTTTCCTCCCAAATTACTTAACGGGGATTTGGGGGCACTGCCCCCAAGACAGGGTCAAGGGGCAGTGCCCCTGACATTCTCCCTATCGCAATACAAGACAGGGTTGAGGGGCAATACCCCCACGGGGGCTCGGGGGCAGCGTCCCTGAAACCTCTCACAATTTTTTATTATTTTATAAAGGTGTTGGGTGTTATTTTTCAATTATCCAACATAAAAAAACCCTATTTTGTAACTGACATAAGTCTTGAGCTAAGGGTTAGGGTTTCCATTGACATTGTATTGTAGCATTTGCAACGGTATTGAGTTGCAAGGATTACTAGTTGTAATTGGTTCAATTTATTGGATAATAATATTGGACTCTTCGTTGGTGGATGTAGCCCAATTTTGGGTGAACTACGTTAAATATTGTATCCTATTTTTATTATTTTTGTGTTTTTCATTCCTTTGTTTAATATTTATTTTCATTTAATTGATATTTTTTGCATGTAATTCCTAACAAGTTGTATTAGAGTGGGTTGTGTTCAATTATCATTTGCAGGAAAGTCTCATAGTTAATTAGGAGCAATGGTGGATGAGGGTAAATTGAAGCTATATAAATTTAATGGGAAAAACTATCAATTATGAAAGGTGCAGATGGAGGATTATCTCTATCAGAAGGATTTAAGGAGGTTGTTGGAAGGAATATCCAAGAAACTAGAAACAATGAGTGATGAGGATTGGAATCTTCTAGACAGAAAGGCATTGGGGGTCATTCATTTATGCCTAGCACAATCAGTGGTGTTCAATATTACAACAACAAAGACAACTCAAGAGTTGATGAAAACCCTAACAAAGTTATATGAAAATTCTTCCACTTCGAATAAGGTATTTCTTATGAAGCATTTATTTAATATGAAAATGGCAGAAGGTGGGTCAGTTGTTGATCATTTAAATGAGTTTAATATAGTAACCAGTCAATTAACTTCTATAAATGTAATATTTGATGAAGAAGTTAGGGATCTTTTGATTCTGTATTCTTTTCCTAAAAGATGGAATATCTTGGTAATGGTTGTTAACAATTCTGTTTCTAGTTCAAATACATTGAAATTTGATGATGTTGTTGGTGTTATTTTGAGTGAGGAAATTCATAGGAAAAACTCAAGTGGAATATCCACATTAGGTAGTGTTTTGAATGCATAAAGAAAGGGTAGAACAAAGGAGAGGGGAAACAATTCTATAAGTTGTGGGAAGTCAAGAGGAAAATCAAAGGACAAAAGGTCCCAATCTAGAGACAATAAGGATTACTGGTACTATGGTAAGCTGGGTCATTTAAAGAAATATTGTTGGTCTCAAAAAAATAAAGGAGACAAAAAGGAAGGAAGTAAAGAGGAAAATGTGGTAAGTAACAAATCTAATGAGGATGCTTTGATTCTTTCCCTTGATAATGTTGATGATTCAAGGGTTTTAGATTCGAGGGCCTCATTTCATGCTACACCCCATGGAATTAATTTTCTTGATTATGTCCAAGGGGATTTTGGGTTGGTTTATTTTGGGAGATAATGAACCCTGTCAGATTGTTGGAAAGAGAAGAATTAAGATTAAGTTACAAAATGGGAATCATTGGCTACTACAAGAGGTAAGGCACATTCCAAGGCTGAGTAGGAATTTAATTTTAGTAGGGCAGCTAGGTGACGAAGGTTGTATAGTTACTTTTAATGATAAAAATTGGAAGGTTTCAAAAGGTGCCTTAATAGTAGAAAAAGTCGTGAAAGTAGGCACCTTATATCTTTGTAAAAATCATACTATTCTTTCTACTTTAGTTGTTGTAGAGAAAACACAAACAAGATTAGGAACAGTTGTTGCAGGTTCGTAGGAAGAGACTGAAATAGTTGTTGCAGGGTCTAAGACAACACTGTGGCATAACAGACTTGGGCATATGAGTAAAAAAGGTATGAAGGTACTTCATTCTAAGAAATTTTTACCAGGTTTGAAATGCATTAATATGGATTTTTTGTGAAAGTTGTGTGTATGAAAAACAAAAGAGAGTTAGTTTTCTCAAGGATGGGAAGCAAAAGAAAGATGAAAGTTGGAGCTTGTGCATATAGATATATGGGAACCAACTCAGGTATCTTCTCTCAGTGGCTCTCAGTATTATGTTACATTCATAGATGATGCAACTAGGAAAGTTTGGATTTATTTTCTTAAGTAGAAATTTGATGTATTTGAAACATTTACGAAATGAAGAAGCTTGGTTGAGAATGAGATGGGTAAAAGATTAAAATGTATTAGATCTGATAATGGTGGTGAGTATTACAACAAAGAATTTTAGGATTATTGTTCCTTCAATGGAATTCATTGACAAAAAACGGTTCCAAGGACTCCACAAGAAAATGGAGTGGTTGAACGCATAAACAAAACAATAATGGAGTGTGCACAGACTATGAGATTGCATGTTGGGCTGCCTTTAAGCATGTGGGCAAAGGCTATAAACACTATTGTTTATTTAATTAATAGAGGTCCCTCTAATCCTTTGGGTTGTGGTACTCCATAGGAAGCATGGACATGTAAGAAGGTGAGTTATTTTTTTCTTAAGACCTTCGGTTGTGAAGCATTTGCACATGTAGATTATGAAAATAGAATCAAGCTTGGTGCAAAATCAAAGAAATGTATATTTGTTGGATATGGCATTAATGAATTTGGCTATAAGCTTTGGGGTTTTGAAAATCAATAAATTGTAAGAAGCAAGGATGCAATATTCAATGAGAAAGTGATGTACAAAGATTAGTTGCAACAACATGAGAAGAAAGAAAATGATTTTGTAGTGTTGGATGATACACCAAACAATGATATTCTAGTGGTTCCTCATGCTCTACAACAACAACAACAAATACCACAAACTCCAGTTAATGTTAGACGGTCAACATAGCTAAGTAGACCTCCTGAAAGGTTTTCTCCCTCTCTGTATTCTATTTTTTTAACAGATGTTAGTGAACCTAAAGGGTATGATGAAGCTATGCAGGTGGATACAAAGCTTTAGTGGGAGCATGCAATGGAAGAAGAAACAGACTGCTTGCTGAAAAATCAGACTTGGGAATTATGCAAGTTGCCTGCAGGTAAAAAGGCTTTACCAAACAAATGGGTTTATAGGCTAAAAGAGGAAGATGGAGGTAAAAACATATTTAAATCCAGGTTAGTTGTAAAAGGATTTTCATAGGAAAAGGGCATTGATTTTGCTTGGATTTTTTCTCTGATTGTTAAAATGACTTCTATTTGTATTGTTTTAAGTATTGTGGCTATTGAAGATTTGCATTTAGAATAGTTAGATGTGAAAACTTCCTTTCTCCATGGTGATTTGGAGGAGATATATATGGAACAACCCCAAGGATTTGAGGTCAAAGGTAAGGAGAAATTGGTATGTAGATTAAAGAAGAGTTTATGTGACTTGAAATAGACACCTCGACAACGGTATTTGAAATTTCATAGTTTTATGGTTGAGAAAGGCTACAATAGGTGTAATTATGACCATTGTGTTTATTTTAAGAGGTTGGATAATGAAAAATATATTATTTTATGTTTATATGTTGATCACATGCTTGTAGCAGGGTCTAACATGGATCATTTAAGTGAGTTAAAACAACAGTTAGAAAATTTATTTGCTATGAAGAATTTGGGGGCAACAAAACAAATCCTTGGCATGAGAATTTATAGAGATAGGAAGAACAAAAAATTGACTCTATCTCAGGTTGGTTGTGTTGAAAAGGTTTTGTAGAGATTTCACATGGAGAATGCAAAAGCTGTCAGCACACCTTTTCCTAGTCATTTGAAATTGACTAAGGAGATGTGTCCAAAGACATAAGAGGAGGAAGATAAAATGTCTAAGGTACCATATGCTTTAGCTATAGGAATTTTAATGTATGCTATGGTATGCATGAGACCAGATATTGCACATGCTATTGGAGTCATAAGTAGGTATATGAGTAATCTTGGATTGGAGCATTGGAATGCAGTAAAATGGGTTCTTAGGTATTTGAGAGGTACATCCAATAAGCATTTTTGTTTTGGGGGCTCTCATACTGATTTAGTAGGTTATGTAGACTCAGATTTTCCAGGGGATATTGATACTAAGCGGAGTACTATAGGTAATGTCTTTACTGTAGGTGGGACAACGATGAGTTGGATCTTCAAGTTGCAAAAGGTGGTTGCTTTATCCACCATGGAGGCAGAGTATGTAGCTGCAACAAAGGCAAGCAAGGAGATGATATGGCTGCAATATTTCATGGAAGAATTGGGAAAATGACAAGGCAACAATTATTTGTTTATGGACAACTAGAGTGACATACATATTGCAAAGAATTTTTCCTTGCATTCAAAGACCAAACACATACAGTTGAGGTATCACTTCATCTGGTCATTGTTGGATGATGGATAGTTAAGGCTGGAAAAAATACATACAAATGGCAATCCAACATATAGGTTTACAAAGGTAGTGCCAAGGGAGAAGCTGAGCTCCTCTTTAGCTTCGGTTGGTCTTCAAGACTGAAAAAAATAAAATTAGAACAACAGGGCCTAGGGTGTTTATTTTTAGTGGGAGCTACAAGGTTAACGGTGTTATGATCAATCTCCAAGTGGGGGATTATATGGGGTGGAGTTTGATCAGTCTCCAAGTGGGAGATTGTTATTATGTGGAGCCTAATCAGACTTGAAGGTTAAATTTTTCCCACTTTTATTGGTGCAATTTCCCCCCAAATTACTTAATGGGTAGTACCCCTACGTGGGCTTGGGGGCAATGCCCTCGAAACCTCTCATGATTTTTTATTATTTTATAAAGGTGTCAAGTGTTATTTTTCTACTGGCCAACATAAAAAAACCCTATTTTGTAACTGACATAAGTCTTGATAAAAGGCTAAGGGTTAGGGTTTCCATTGACATTGTACCTACTTCGATTTACTAGATAATAATGTTGCAAAAATTACTAGTTGTACTTGCTTCGATTTACTAGATAATAATATTGGACTCTCTATTGGTGGATGTAGCCTGAGTTTGGGTCAACCACGTTAAAATTGTCTCTTGCTGTTATTATTTATGTTTTTCATTCCTCTATTTAATCTTTATTTGCATTTAATTGATATTTTTTTCATGTAATTCCTAACAATTCATGCCTCTTTTTGTATGATTTCATGTTGCTATATCAAATAAAAGGTGCAATAGGTACATTAGATTATGTTGATTAAGGTGTATGGGTTCATATTTCATTCAATAATTATAGTTGAGGTTGTGGTTTGGTAAGTATTTTTTGAGTGTTTTCATTCATAGTACATTGGTAATAGTATTAGGTATGTCATTTTATAATGTCATGAGATTATTAATGTTTCTTGTGGTCATATTGAGCTTAGTTTCAAATCCTTTCAATCCTTGTTAATGAATTCTGTATGTGATTCTTGTTTGAAAACTTATTTGTTAACTATGAATTTTGTACCCAACCTTGGATTATATGCATAACTAAAAGTATGATAGATTCCAAATTTTATGGCTGGGTATTGATATATTCTATTGAGAGCCAACCTTGGGCTTAGTGACATATGGATATGTTGAGTTAAGTAGATATGAGGAAAGCTTGTGAAGCCATGGTGACATGTTCGCTGACTAGGAGAAATCCTACTAATTATACATTTCTATGTAAAATTACCTCTGACTTCTCCTTACTAAATGGACCCTTGAGTGATCCATAGTGATAACCTATATTGTATTGTTCATCCTCATAATTATTATTAGTATCTTTGGCTTCAATTATTTTTTACGAGTTATGCATGATCACAGTCATAAAAGGGGCGGTAATCTCATGATAGACATGAGAGTTTAAGAACAAGAGTTATAAGGGAATACTTGAAGGTGTTTGAAGATGGTAATTAATGGAAAATAGCACAAAAGGTTGCAGACCTTAGTTAAAGGGATTGCAATTACAAGAGGAAAGATAGTCCATAAGGATTCAAGAGGGTAGTCCTTAGGTCTTAAAGACAATGAGTTGCATATAGATATTAGAGGATACTCATACAAATGATAGTCAATAGAAGGAAGCAAGGACACTTCATAGTACAATAATGCAAGGTCTAATATACTCACAAAGGGGTATTCCTTGATCAAGTGAATAGGGACAATAATTAATTTGAAGACCTCAAGAGTCATGACTTTGAGGCATTTTCTAAACCATGCAAATGCATGCAAGGAAAAGATTGTTTATGAGGAGTTGTAAAATATTTTAAAATGGTGAATAGTAATAAGAAAAGGAAATATTTGTAATGGATAGAAAGTCTTTGTGTTGGTTTAACATTGTTAATCATTCATTTCAATTATTTTTTCATTGTTATGCTTGTGTAAAGTGGTATGTGATATGTAAAGAGAATTTCATTTCCTAAATCACAAAAACATTGCAAATATTAGTGGTTGGATAGGTCTTACCATTGTAAAAATTCAAGAGGTATCATTTTTTATAATTTTGAGGAAATACATACAATGCTTATATTAGAACTAGAATCCATTGATATTCAAGTTCAAAGGCATGTTAGTGGTTGTTGTTGACTTTAAAGAAGATGTTGCTCTTTGATATTCAAGTTCAAAGGAATTTTTTCAAGGTTGATGTAAGTTCACATGTGATATCAAGCATCCTTAGACATCCTGTAGGTTATGAATTTGTATCCCTTTATGTTGAATCACTCCGAGCTACGTTCAACTAGCTCAATCCCTTAAGAGTTGAAAGTGCAAAATGACTACAATCTTTGATGGGCTATTACTTGGAAATTGTGATGCTTACAAAAACTTCATTTGAGACTACAAGATTGTGTTGGCCCCCTCTACAATAAATTCTCTCATTTTTTTCTATCTCGAAGGCACATTTCCCATGGTGATGATTTTTAATTGAGAAAAAAGTTGTCAAATGTAAGTAATGTAAAGTTGCAAAATGGTGCAACTTTCATTCTAGAACTCGTATGACCAAATCGACTGTTCCAATACATCTAGATAGGTACGTTTGCAGTAGGAATGTTCCTTTCTTACACCCAAACATGCTGAATCACTCTGAGCTACGTTCAACCGGTTCAATTCCTTAAGAGTCCAAAGTGCAAAATGGCTACAATCTTTGATGGGCTATTACTCGAAAATGGTGATGCTTAGAAACTCTCTATTTGAGGCTATGAGATTGTGTTGGGACTCCATAAAATAACCTCTCTCGGTTTTTTATATCTTGGAGGCATTTTCCCGTGGTGATGACTTTTTAGTTGAAGAAAAAGTCATCAAATGCAAGTAGTGTAAAGTTGCAAAGTGGTGCAACTTTCATTCTACAACTCGTACGACCAATCCAACTATTCCAACATATGCAGATGGGTATGTTTATGCTATAAATGGTCATCTCTTGTATCCAAACATGACAAATCACTCTAAGCTATGTTCAACCGGCTCAATCCCTTAAGAGTCTAAAGTGCAAAATGGTTGCAATATTTAACGAGCTATTACTCAAAAACCATCGTTCTTACAAACTATCTTTTTGTGGATACGATCTCATGTTGGGACTCTCTAAAATAACCTCTCTCAGTTTTTCTATCTTGGAGTTGTTTCCTATGGTGACAACTTTTCAGTTGAGGAAAAAGTTGTCAAATATAAGCAATGTAAAATTGCAAAGTGGTGCAACTTTCATTCTGCAACTCATACAACCAAACCCACTATTCCAACATGTACAAATGGTTATTTTTATGCTAATTATGGTCCTCTTTCACACCAAAACATGTCAAATAACTCTGAGCTACATTCAACCGACTTGGTCCTCTAAGAGTCCAAAGTGCAAAATGGCTACAATTTTTGGCGAGTTATTGCTCAAAAATCATGATACTTACAAACTTTTCACCTAAGGCTATCCGATTGCATTTGGAACCTCTACAATAAACTCTCAATTTTTTCTATCTCAGAGGTTTTTTTTTGTGGTGACGAATTTTCAGTTGAGGAAAAAGTTGTCAAATGCAAGCAATGTAAAGTTGTAAAGTGGTGCAAGTTTTGTTCTACAACTCATACGACCAAACCAAATATTCCAACATGTCTAGATGGGTATGTTTATGCTAGGCATGATCCTATTTTACACCTAAACATGTTGAATCACTCTAAGCTATGTTCAACCAGCTCAATCCCTTAAGAGTCCAAAGTGCAAAATGGTTTCAATCTTTGACGAACTATTACTCAAAAATCATGATGCTTACAAACTATTTTTCTCAAGCTATAGGATCACGTTGGGCCCCTCTACCATAACCTCTCTTGGTTTTTGCTATTTCAGAGGTTTTTGTTTTCCATGGTGATGAATTTTTAGTTGAGAAAAAAGTTGTCAAATGCAAGCAGTGTAAAGTTGCAAAGTGGTGCAACTTTCATTCTACAACTTGTCCAACTGTTCTAACACATTCAGGGTACTTTTACACTAGGAATGGTCTCTTTTACACTCAAACATGCCATCACTTTGAGCTATATGTTCAACTGGTTTGATCCCTTAAGAGTCCAAAGTGCAAAATGGTTGCAATCTTTGACGAGATATTACTCAAAAACCATGGTGCTTAAAAAATCTCCATTTGAGGCTACAAGATCATGTTGGGAACCTCTACAATAACATCTCTTGAATTTTTGCTATCTTAGATGCATTTTCCCTTGGTGAAAAATTTCAGTCAAGGAAAAGCTGTCAAATGCAAGTAGTGTAAAGTTGTAAAGTGGTGCAATTTTTTTTTTCAACTCATACAACCAAATCGACTATTCCAAAACATCCAAATTGGTACGTTTACACTAGGCATGGTCCTCTTTCACACCCAAACATGCTAAATCATTTCGAGCTACATTCAACCAGCTCGACCCCTTATGATGGCATGCAAAACAAAGGAAAATTGAAAGATTCACATGACATTTGACAAGTCTAAGTTTTCCACACCAAAAGCATATGATTGCATAAAAGAGGTAAAATGTCTAGGTGTCAAAATAGTTGAGGAAATCCTAAAAAATTTCATTCTCAAAGGGGTTATGATCCAATTACTATGTGGATCTCATATTTACATTGAACCGATTATTATTGATATTAGTATTTAGGTAACTTTCTTATTCCTATTATGGATCTAATCACAAATGAGAAGGCCAAATGACTCTTAAAATCTTGTATGATCATCCTCAAATCTAGCAAGGGCAAGACATTTTTTAATTATCATCCTTTTCCTTACAATAATATGGTTGTTGTAAAGAGGAAAATTTTCAAGATTCTAGAAAAAATTGAAAGATTTATAGCTAAACTTAATCATAGATCAATTTAAATATGAGCCCACATGGTGGCTTATGACCTAGCTAAAGAGAATCAAGAACAATGACTTTAATAAGTTCACACTAGAGCCTCAACGATAAGTAGAAGCTAAAAATAGCCCAAATAAGAGGTATTAATATATGTTGATAAATGAGATATTAAAACCCCTATTCAAAAACATATCAAATGTTCTAGAAGAATTTTTTTGTATATCACCTATAATTAAAAAATGCATTCTTTGAAGAAGCTAGGTTGGAGTGAATATAGAATAAGTAATTCGTGAAAATATGAGCAAGAATTTGGACACATGGTGGAAAAACCAACTCACTTTTTCTTGGGTAATAAATTGGATGCAATATATGAGAAGGATCATTTCAATCCTATCTCTTCCTTCAATCCAAAAAAGCCTCAAATCCAAGTAAGTGAAATAACAATAATATCATTTGGTGATGAAAATGGAGTAAAAATCAAAACTTCCAAGTTTCCAAACCAAGTAGCTAATTACATAGGTAGATTTTGTTCTAGAAAAATTCACAACCTATGCATCTACTCAACCATATATTTCCTTTAAAATTAGCTTGACCCCACTCCAAAGAGTATTTCAAAGAAAACAAAAGAAAAAATTAACTCTAGCTTTTATTGAAGAGGAATCTACCTAAAATGTCCTACTACAAAGAATGAGAGGTTCCATATCCACCAAATTAACTATCAAATACATTGCAACCAGCCAATAAATAATAAAATCACCCAAGAAAACTAAGGGGAAAACTAATTACTCCTTTTAATCTTAGTAGGTTCCCACCATAAACTAGAGCTAATTTTATAATACCACAAGCAAAGGTGAGGACCTAGAAGAGGAGAAGGAAAAAAGTCAAGAGAAGTGATGATCCATCTATGAAAATGGGATATGAAAAGTATAAAATAGAATAGCAAAGCATACAAGAGCCATTAGAGGTTTGTATAGAGAAAGTACAATAGGTTACACTATAAATATCTATCTTCCCTCTCCTCCTAGCTTTATCCCTTTTAAATTCTTCCTCGGATTCAATATTGAATTAGCACATAAGTAAATGATAAATCATTGGTGAATCATTTTTGGAAATATTGAAGTTGTTTAGCATCAACTAATAAAGTTGTTTAGTATTAATTAATAAATATTTAAGACAAACCATGAAGGACAACAATGAGCAATGTTAGGGCTAACCAATTAATAAGCATGCACGTGAATAAGTGAAGCTTACATGTGAATAAGTGAAGCAAAAGTACTCAAATATGCATAAGCATTGAAGTATACACATGAATACATAGTATAAGCATTAATACAAAGTATATGCATGAATACAAGGTATACACATGAAAAACACATAAGTCACAAAGTATACATTGGAATACATGTAAGCCACAAAGTATACACATAAGTTGTAAAGTATATACTTGAATACACGTAACTCATATCCATTGAAGCATGGATTTATAATGCAAATATGGACACCATAAAAAAAATTTGGGGTATGTGCGGGATCATGGTGCGCAAAAAGTGGCAATATTATGGGTATTTGTAGGGTATGTGGTGACCTTTTTTCTCCCAAAATTAATGAAACGAAAAGGGTTTTTAGAGGAGATTCTCAACTTTCCAAAATATAAATTATGATTTAATTTGAATTTAACAAATAATTATTATTCATTTTCTATTAGAATTATGACTAAAGTCTTGATCGATAGGCTGATTGAAAAACATCTATAACTTTCAAACGGTATCATATTTTTTGAATTGAAACATCGTCACTATGCTTCACATAATATAGGATTAAAAAGAAAAATTAAATTTCATGAAGTTTTGACCAAGTTAAGGTGAATTGACAAATGAGTTTTATATTTTCTAAAAGTTGTAATAAAAATTCATAATTAATTATTTACTTGGAAAAAAATTACAAAAGAATATGCATCACATCGGACATGAGTCCTCTACTTATATATAAAATCTTACAAAAAAATATTATCATTTTATTATGGTTAGGTGGTCGAGAAGGACACCTACTTCTTTATTTTTCCACTGAAATTTAAATTACTACATTGAAATTTCAAAATTTCACCAAATAGATTTTATTTATTTTAAATAAACCTAGTATTTTAGAAACTACATTCAATTTTCTACAAATTCTATTCTTACATATTTTTGAAATAATATAGATAACTTATTCAAATATTTATGTCAAGTTGCCTAACACTGATTTTTCTGAATTTTTTGCCACTTAAGGGCCTGTTTTTTGCATGATGATCCTGCACATACCCTTTGTATTAACCAAATAGCCATGTAGGCATAAATAAATGTATGTGGATATGTATAAAATATATACAAAATAGCCATATAGGCTTACAAGAATGCCATATAGGCATACAATGTCAAATATATGCAATACAAAATATGTCCAAAAATTCTATATAGGCATACAACAAAAGGACCCTAGATTAAAAGTCATTGCCCTCCAGCATCTCAAAACAAACTCTTGCCCTTTGTTGTTCAACTAGATGGAAACAAGTATGCCAGTCATTTACTCTGAGGTCGAGGGGTGCTCTTGGTGCTCCTCCTAAGGTTTAGTTCATCATCAATCCTTATTTGTTACAATAATAAGTAAAGACATTAATATATAAGTAATTTCATTATAAAAAGTGATATATTTAACAAAATAATCACTTATCGCCACTAGAAAATCACTCTCCTCAAGGGAATATTTGCATGCCCATGTTGTGGCATGCCGAAGTCCTATAGAAACCGTTCAAAGAAAATTAAACTATGAATCAATAATTGTTTGATTTTTCACTAACTAACAACTATAACAACGAATGTAATTTGAAATTTAGTAATCTGCCTCATACCCCTATGAGAGGCATTGAGTTGTCTATAACAGAAGAAACACCAAGCTCCATTGCCCTATGAACATTTGGAGGTGTTTCCACTTGCAACATCTGAAAATAAAACAACAAATTATTTAATCACAAAAACTACAATAGTGATGCAGGTCATGGCTTATAATGTATGAGATAATGAACAAAATTTTGAGTACTTATTGAACTATATATTTCTTACTATTTGACCTATACATAACTTGTTCGAAAATACCTATTTTAGGATTTTATTCATAGTAGCAAAGTGGTGAATCGTTTAATAAAATGCTTTGGTAGATATGTACGAAAAATGTAATAGCATAGAGAAGGCAATGAACTATTTGAATAAATTCCTCAAAGAAATGTGGTCTCATGGTGATGGAATGCCATGAAAACCAAATGTGTCATGGAATTCCATCACCATGAGACCACGTTTCTTAGGAATTTTTTCAAATAGTTCAATTTCCTTCTTTATGGTATCATGTTGGGATGGGGTGGATGGTATAGTGTGATCTTGGTTATGAGATGGAGGGGGATCATGACATGAAGAGGGAGGGGTGGGGATATGAACAAGTGGAATAAGAGGTGGAAACTTCCATGGATTGGTAAATTAAGGATGAGGATGAGGACCTTGAAAAGGATTTGAAGCTTGGGAATTTTGGCTAAAGGCTTGGTTTCTATTCTTAAGGCAATGAGTTGTTTGAAAAAATACCTCAAAGAAATGTGGTATCATGGCGATGGAATGGCATTCCATCACCATGAGACCACATTTCTTTCAAGCATTTTTTCAAACAACTCACTTCCTTTTTTATGTTATTGCTTAGTATTATGCTTTGATAGATTTTTTCCAAGCATCCATAGTTTGTTGGAAAGCACATATTTTAGGATTTTAGCCATAGCAGCAAGGAAGTGAACTACTTGATAAAATGATTTGGTATACATGTATGGAAAATGTGGTAACATGGAAAAGGTGATGATCTATTTGAAAAAATGCCTCAAAGACATTGGGTCTCATGGGGATGGACATCACCATGAGACCACATTTCTTTGAGGCATTTTTTCAAACAACTCATTGCTTTGTCTATGCTATTGCTTACTATTATTCTTTCATATATTTTTTCCAAGTATCCATAGCATAGACAAGGCAATGCATTGTTTGAAAAAATGCCTCAATAAAATGTGCTCTCATGGAATGCCATGACAAGAAAATGCAATTGGCAGTTGCTCCTAGTTATTACTTATGCTATGTGAAGTAATTGCATCACTACTTATGTTGACTTTCTAAAAAAATATAATGTAATTGAAATATTGTCATCTATCAACATTTAGTTATTACTTATACAATGTGAAGTAATGCTTTGAGTTTGAAATATGTGCAATGCATTGGAATCAATGATATGAATATAAACTGCACAAAAATCTATTAAGTATAGTTCATTAGTTAAAATATTTATTCTATTACCTACGTGAAGGTTTGTACTCCACTGGCACTACGAGGTGTTGCCACGAGACCTCCAATATTAACCTATTCAACATCCAAAATCAGATATTAGAATACCATTCATATAGGAATGATATTCACATGTAATATTTATAATTGTTTACTAGTTACATACCTTAGCAGTAGATGCATTGGAGTAAAACAAGGTGGAGGGTTAGTGTATTCAGTATCAACATTGTGACCCTAAAATTTTATTACAATCATTAAACTAAATTATTTAATCTTGCATTTCAAAAATGAAATTTAATAAAAAAATCAACGAACATGCTAACATTTACTTGAGTATCAACGTTGAAAGCCTCATTCAAAATGTCATCTACCATCACCAACTAGACAACTGTAGATGTATCCTACACACTAGCCTCTTGACTATATGTGGGGTCATATGTATAGGTCGACCCGCAAACCTGACAAGAATGGGGTGGAACCCTACCCATCAAACTCTCTGCTAGTTGGTGTTATACTGCAATATTGGCATTCTGGATGATACTCTGGGTTAGAGAGCTAATAGACTGTAGAGCATCCACCTCAACACTCTCCTTCATGACAAAAGGGATAGCAATGTGCTCATAAGCTATCCTAGCAAGTGCTCGTCTCCCTTACCACTAAGGATCCTGATGTGCACTTGGTCTATCTTGTACTGACCCACCACCTCTCCCCTGAAAGTCCCGCATATCAAAATAGTTGGGGATTTTGTTGAGAACGAACTTGCAGTAGAGTTTCCACAAGAAATATTGGGGGACCTCATTATTGTTGCATGGTGGATGGTCAAAAACCATCCACCACCTATTCCAAAAATTGTTCCTAATCCCTTGGTGGTTGCACCAATGGATAGAAAACCTCTTGCTATTAAGGTCAAGAGTTTGATTTGTACGTGGGTTAGTGAATAGTGAGCACAAATCATATTTTGTAATTTTTTCATCTTTTACTTCTTTATATGATAATTTATCTGCATAAAATTTCCTACACTTCTGCCTCTTATTTTCCCAACCACTTAATTGCTTGCTAATTGCATCTACATGTGTTAACATGGCTTGAAGTGAATTTTCAAGTGTGCTTCTTTCCAAGGTTGAATTTACATGATTGTTCAACCTCATGATTAACTCAATTTGCTTTTTCTTATTTTCAATTTCCCCCATTAAGTTTTGTTGAGTACCAGGAGGATGTTGAGGAATTATTAGAATTTATCGCCGTGGTTGTTCAAAATTTTGTTCATGTGCTTGTTCATGAGGAGAAGTATTTTGAGGAGGAATTTTAAGGTTGATTATCGACTCCTATAAATTAAAGAAATGAACATAAAAAATAATCTAAATTTACCTATTTAACAGCAAATTCACAATAAAAAAAATGCTTACTTATTCGACCTCCCCATTGACATGGTGGAATCTTGGCAAAGAAATTAGAAATATTTGATGAATAAATTGCAATATTTTATTCTTCTATAATGTGGGCGCGCAATGACAAGGTTTGTTGGCTGCGGGAAAGAAAAAATGACAGTGAAAATGTAATGAATTTGATGTGCTTTCTTTTGTTACAATATGCTATAACATGCTTGTGTTATAACACGAGCGCGTTGTAGGCTCAATGTGACCAATATTTAGGCTTGGTCATACCAAGCCATAACACAACCATGTTATAATGCTAGCACATTATAAGACACTCGCATTATAGCATTTCAATTTTTTTTTAAAAAATTGGCCACTTTTTAGCCACCCAACTTTTTGCACCCACCCACAAGGTTATTTCTATCTTTTTCGAAATAGGTTGTGGTCCAAAATGAATGTTTTTTGTTGGGTTATGCTTTTTCTTGGCCAACTAGGGTATGTTGGCGATGTGGACCACAAGTTCAAGGTTGCACAAAGTTTATGGAGTGTTTGAAGGTGTTGCATGGTTCATACCGACTCATCTAGGAGTAGCACAAGTAATGTTTAATCTTTCATGTGTACGGCCAATGTTGTGATGATGACATGTTGCAAGTTTCATGTGCTATTGGTTAAGGAAAACCTAATTTGAATTTGTGAAGCATGTGGATGTTGTTCATGAAAGATCGAAGGTGTGAAGATTGTTTAGGACTAGGTTAAGTGTGTGTTGGAATCCACATGGTGTGTTCCTATTCTTGGTTGTCACACCCCATCTTGTTGTTATTGATTCCCTTTTACCTTCACTGGTAAATAGGATAGTAAATGCAATCATGATTTTGATATGAATGGAATATTCAAATAGTTATTAAGGTATTATTTCCTTGGAAGAGTAATTATGTTTACATTAATGATGAACATGTATTGCTATATGAATATGCTTAAGTTTTATGATACATATGGATTTATTATGAATGTCTAACTACCATTGTAAATATGCTAAGCTGGTTGTAGGGACAAGTTCAAATCCTCCAGGTGGAAGGGAAGTATCACTTAGGAGAAGTGATTAGTCAGATAACCCTATATGAAACCTATATGATCTTACACACACACTCATAGTAGAATGGTTGAGTCAAGTTATTGTGTTGGGAAATGGTAAGTCATCCTTAGTATGAAGTGTTTGCATTAGTAAGGATCATGATTACTGTTGAATGCATATTTGGATGATGTTTATATGTTTGGAACTTATGAGTCCTTCCTTATATTAATATGGTTGATTGATGAATAGAATATGCGTTGAATGAATATATATATATATATAAACGTATATATGTAGATATGCATTGTGTGTATATACTTCCATCAATAGAATAGGCGAGCATATGTGAATGATTGTTTAATCAAATGTATGTATTGGAAGTATATGCATATATACATATGTATATGCAAATATCAATATACGTGTATATGTCAACACGGTGACTAACTATATAGGTATACTGATATATGTGTAGGTATGCATACGTATATATAAGTTATTTAATATGGTATTATTGTGAATATATCACTTAGTTGTAATCATTTTATTATCGAATGGATTATTTCTTTATTGCTTTGAATGATATGTATACACACACACACATGAGCATTAATGCTTATATAGAGGAGTGTGTATATATATAATATATCACTATTATGTGAATGTTTACTCATTTATATTCATTTGTATATCGAATGTATACATACTTGATTGACATGGGATATGTATATATATATATATATATATTAGTACATACATACATACATACATACATACATATATATGTGTGTGTGTGTGTGTGTGTGTGTGTGTGTGTGTGTGATGCTTTGAGGGAGATTTGTATATATGAACATAGGTTGACTTGTATACGAGATATGCAAGGTATTTAAAGGCCAAATTATACATATGTTGGCAATGGATAAAGGTCGAACCATATGCAAGTATTTCACATCAATAAAGGTCGATATGGAATTAAACCATAAGTCGAGACTATGGGAAATAAGTCTTTAAATTATTAACAGTGTTTTACTCCAACTTGTATGCTTTCACACAAAGTGATGGAATAATTATAAGTTGCAATATAAAGTGTAAAACACATGATAATAGGGAAAGTGAACAAGTTATGAAATGGTCAAAGCACCTTTTTAAACACTATTTTGAAGGGAAACTCATCTATGATATGTTGCTTAGTAAAACTATGACTAAGTCAACTTTGTATGAGTGTTTCCTATAGAATGTAGAATTTTTCAAAGAGAAAAACCACACCATGAGATAAGGGAGTTTAGCTACAACATGGTGCCCAATTATGAAAACTCTTATATAGAATTCTGTCTTAGTTGCAATTCGACTATCATCATTTAAACATGTGCACATTTGAATTAGTCTTTTGTTGTTGTCAAATAGAAGGGTTGATCTATGGCATTTTATGTTGATTTTACACTTAGTTTGCTGCCACCTTTTAGCTGTGTTATGAGTTGGCCTACATGGAGAAAGCTATCAATTAGCATGCCTTTTATGTAGAATGCAAAGTCTCCATTTTTTGTATAAGTAGAGAGGCTATTTCTCTCATTTGGACGCATCATTATGTTGCATTTTTCTACAAACTTATTCTACTGCAACTATTTTGAGAGCTGAGAGTTATTGTGAGAGAGCTGTGAATTACTTTGTGAATGCATATTGTTGTCTTAAGAGAGAAGTCATAGTGCAGTATTGCTTTAAGGGGATTAAGTGAATCTAGGAAGTTGTTGTTGGAAGGTTTTGCGTCAAGTCAGTCAATTGGTAAAGCGTATTACAAGCATGAGGATCTAGTCTTCTCTTATTTGTATTTATTTATGAGATAATGAGATTTGAATGCTTTGTTTAAACTTCTTGAGAATACATGCATTAAGAAATCATAGCATTTTATTTTGAAAGGAAATGAAGCTACTTAATGTTTTTCTATGAATTTTTTTGTATATACTCCATAATAGGAGTGTTTGGTTGTCATTGATTTTACATACCAAAAATGAAGAAATATGAATAAGGGAAGTATCTTAATACTCCTATATACTCTATACAAGAATTAGATATTGATGTTCTATACATAGATAGTTTAGACTATGTGTATAATGTGAAACATATCAATGCCACGAAGTGACTTGACACTATTGGCTTTAATGTTAAGAAACCTTAGGAATGATAAGGTTTAGTCGTACATCAATAGTTTGGAAGAAATGATAGGATGAGTCATTGCTAATCTATAACTATATGATCATTTAATCATTGTTTTACTACTAGATAAAACCTGAGGTTGGGAGAAACCTATTTGGGTTGAGAAGTATATTGAAACCTAGGTTAAGATTTACCTATTGGGTTGAGAAAGTACTTGACTACCATTGAAACCTATAGGTTGGAAATAACCTACTTGGTAGGGATGGCCATTTGGTCTTGATTGGAACATATAGGGTTAGATTAACCTATACAATCGAACTAGTCATTGGTTGATGACTTTATCATAAGATTAGGATGCATCAAGGTTAAAACTCACTATTGTGATTAAGCTAAATCACTTGATTTTATGGAATTCTATGTGTTTGGAATGTAGGTGGGAAATACCTAGTAAGTTATAGTTACTACTTGATCAATTGTATTACACTCTTAATATGAAGTTATAGTATTAACAAGAGTAGACTCTTTATTTAAACCCTTTTAATTAAGGAGAATATGCTCTCAAATGAAATCATCTGTTGATATGATTATTCTTCGATTGAGGTCATTCATTGAAGTGGATATATTCTTGATGAGATCACTTATTAATGTGATATATTACTGATTGGAGTCAATTACTTATGGATATTTAATCTATGAGTAAATAAAATTATGTAGCTATACTTTATATTGTAAAGTTATACTTGAGACTAGGTTGTCTTTTGAAGTGAATAGCTTGTTTATGCAAGTTAATGGACTAGGAAAGCTCATACATTGTACCTAGGATGGTAATTTCCATTGAAGGAGGTAACTTAAGCTTAGGCTTATTGGTAGAGATACCATAGTGATTTGGGAAAAGGGGAATATGTTATTTCTGGGGTTAATGATTACCCATTGGAGGAAATTACCTAAGCATAGTATATGAATGTTCTTAATCCAAACCGAGCTATAGAAGTGTATGCAAATAGGATGAATATAACTCAAAGTACTTGGTGAGAATACTTTGGCCAAAGTAGTGTAAGTTTCCACTATTTACATTCTCAATTCACTCCTTATATGCATTCTAGTTCAGGGTTTTCATACTCATAGGGAAGATGAACATATGATTAGATTATGGTTTGTAGGACACAACACTAAGCTCGGATAGGCTATTTTTATGGGGTTTACCAACTAATCTCTTTGTAAAAGGGTAGGGCCATCTTTTCATGTGTGACAGATGTGCGGGGGATTGTATTTGATTTAGTGGTTGGTAGAAAAGCACTTGAGTGATGCTTCTTCTCATCAGTTGGTGGTTGAGGTTTTTAGATATTTGTGATAGCATTGGGGACAACTGGAGTGTATGCACTAGGAAGTAAGGACATCCAAAATGTATGCACCATTGTGGCAACATCAAGACCGGTTATTATATCTATTGCTAGATGAAGCTCAGAAGAGCTATGTATGTATCATGTACCCATTTATATGGAAGGATGTAATCATGAATGATATACTTAAGTTCATTCAATATGACATCTATGTTATGGAAAGATTTGTGAAATTACATTGAAATGCTATGGAAGTTTGGAAATAGTGTTATTTCAAATGTGCATGTCATTTGCATTATGGAAAGAAAAAAAATTATTGCTATACTATGGCATCATGGATTTTTCATTTGAAGTTAAATCTTTGGAATTTTACTGAGTAGAACACTAAGGTTGTTACACTAGTGTTGCGTGTAGTCCTTTTAGGTCTTGCCCTCTACACATTTCATATTATTCTTTTGATCTTTGGTCAACTTGAAATTATAATATTCTTTGTTGTAGGCTGACATATGTAATGTAATCAATGTAATATTATGTATAAATTGTAAACCTAGTTGATCTAAGTTAGAGAGTGAGTGGTTGACAGATGTGCAATGCATTATGATAATTGTGTAAGTGACTAAAAGATAAAGAGAACAAGTGGTAGATCCTTTCCAAATTCAATTTGATCATATATTTATGATAGAAGGGAAGTGAAGAAGTAGACTTAATTGTTTGTTGGAGGCAGTGAGCCAAAGGCAAGAATTATTGAATGCTGAAAGAAGTGAGATAGTAAGCTATAGAGAAGACATTCAAAGAAAGTGAAAAAGTAGAATTCTGATCATCAAAAGAGGGGTGAAAAAGTAGAATTGCAATCACCAAAAGGATTGAGCTTAATTGTCAGTTTCAGGAAGTGGAAGGACTGTCATTCTATAATCTTTCTAGAGTTTGTTCTCAAATTAGGAAGCAGTTGCTTCCTTGGGTTGTATCCCAAAATCAAAGTCTACAAGGAGTTGTAGCTTCCTTGGGAGTGACCTTGAAACCATTTTCAGGGAGTAGTAGCTTCCTTGGGTTGTAGCCCTAAACTATTATTCTTTTGTGAGATTGGATTAGGACAATAGCTCCTAATAACATTTCTTGCCATGGTTTTTCCCCTTTGAGTTTTTCCACGTATATTTGGTGTTGTGTTGTGCATTATGTTCTTCTTTCATGTTCATGTTTATGATGTAGAGTTAAAGTTTTTGTTTTCTCTGAAAGGTTTGAGATTTGAAAGAATACTGATTCACCCCCTCTCAATATTTCAATGTGTGTTCAACATGTCCATACCCATAGATGCTTCAACGTTTATGCAAATTCATATTTAAATTGGTTTTATTTAGTCACTTCTTTTTTAGTTTTCTTGTCATGTTGATGAGGATAGATGGTATTACCAAGTAAAAATTCATGATGTGGGACCTATGTTGTTGACTATATGATGTGGACATGTGTGACATAGTTGGATTTTGTTGTTGGTAAATTTGGTGGTGATCATGGTGACATGGATGTTTCTTGTGCCTTAGGGAATTTTGCATGACATGATTGTTTATGCAAGTGATTTTTTGGTAGTTTTGAATTGATTCTTGTTTGGCTATGGCAGTGTATCTTCTTGCTTTGAGGATTATGGTTTCACTTTACCTTTTGGGAGCTCATGTTGTAGTTGGTTTCTTTGATTGTGTGAAGGCCTTTGGTTGATCTTAATTGAGTAGGTTGTTATCATGATGTCATGGATAGCTTGATTACATGATTCAGTGGGAGCTTGTCACAATGATGGTTTGAAAGTTTTTTATCTTCTTGGTTTTGGAGATTGTGGTTTGTATTCTTCCCTTTTGAAGATCAGTGTTGAGTTATTTTATTGTGTTGGGGTCATGGAGGATCTTCATTTAGAGGATGGTTTTCATGATTCCATGAAGAGCTTGGTATTGATGTGCTAAAAGCTTGTCTAGTTTTTCCATTAATCTAGCCTATACTTTATCCTTTTTTCCTCCTAAATTGCCATAATAATTTTAGGATTAAAATATAATTGATATGGATTAAAAGATACAATATACCTTAGAAAGTAACTAGTTATTTAGCACTAATTTCCAGTGGTTATGTGTGAAAACATGATTCTTGTAGCTGAGAGAAGGAATAATGGAGAAGCTTGTCATGATCCTTTTTGTTTCAAACTACAAATTGATATTATTGGTATATTTTAAATATTAATAGAAATCGATTTAAGTATTGTTAGAAATAGTGGTCATAGGCCATTTCACTCTTTCTCAAAATTGATTAAAGAATTTTTAGCCATGTGAGCTTAGTGTTTTAACCTATCCTAAAGGTGAAAAATAACTATTGTGCAATATGAAAAACACAAGGAAAACTTCAAAGATTAGCCTAAGGAATGGCAACACAAAGAAAGAAGATGAAAAATAAATGGAGATAAACTTGATTATACCTTCTTTATGTTGCAATCCCTTGGTTGGCCCTTGATATTTGAATGCTTATATGCTCCTTGGATGGCTATGAAAATGGTATATGCAAGATGAACAGTGTGATAAATGCTAATGCTAGTGACTAAGTGGCTTGACTAAATGGCTAAGATAATGCTTGCAAATTGAGTAACCAAATTGATAGCATAAAGGTGAAAAATGACTAAGTGTTCTAAATGCTTTAGAAGAGGGGGTATTTATAGAAGAATTTGAATTCTCTAGAGAATTCAACGGTTGAGATTAAGCCACCAAGGCCAAGATGAAGGGCTATGGTGATTTGAGGACACACACGCTCTTACATCTTGACATGTGGAGGGTGAATTGGCCTAGGATGTGATGATGTGTAAGTGAGGTGGAAGGAGGGTAGATGATGTGGAGAAAGGACAAGTACCTTGCAAGTACCTTGGGGGATGAGAAAATTTCCTCAAAAAGGAACTTCTTGTCCCCAACTAAGAGTGAAAATGAAATTTAAGAAATTTTATAATTCCTCAAAAATCTCCATGGGGAATGAGAAAGTAGTTGGAGAAATCAATGTGAAGTAAAAATTCACATGTTTGGGATAATCTAATGGATAAGAGAGGGTTTCCAAAAAGGTGGGAATTTTCCACATGTGAGTGATGTGACAAGTCAAAAAATGTTCTAAAAGTTGCATAGGGATAAGGTAAGCCTTGGAAGGATAAAATGTGAATTAAAAATTGACATGGGGAAGAGAGGAACCTAGGGTGAATAAATGTGAATTAAAAATTCACATGGGAAAAATGGTCAATGCTAAGAAAGGAAAATGAAAAGGTTGACTAAAAAGACATGCTAAATGTGAATAATGACTTTGATTAAGGTTGTGCAAACACATGATTAAGAAAATTACTGAAATATTAGAAGCAAGTGGGAGATTATGGAGGATGTGACATTAATCTTTGATTAAGGGCATACACATTCTAATCATGAATTGATTAAATTAACCTAGATTAGAAGGGGATTGTGGAGGATGTGACAAGGAGAGATAAAAAGGAAGATTTTAAAATTGATTTTATTCAAAAAGGTCAAATGACTAAATTAAATAAATTGATATATTTATTTAATTTAGAGAGGAAAAGGTGTAAGGTAAAACATTTAATTGTTAAATTAAATACTTTAGGGTCCTTAGGAAAAAGGTGCAATATTAATTAAATAATATTGATGGGATGGACAAATAAAGAGGTGAATTTGATTGTATGGGAGCAATCGAATTTAGATGTCTACAAGCCATAAGACTTAAAACCATGGATATGTGTATTTAACTATTTCATTTTGTATAAGAGGTTATATAAGTTATCTTGTGTAGATAATTTTCATAGATGATGATAATATAATATGAAGAGTTATTATCTTCTTTTGAGTTGATTTTGTGCATTATATGATTATCTCCTTCAATTAGTCGAATGGGAGGTAGGTCCCACTCCAAAGCCACCAATTGACTCTATTTTATATTACTTTTGTGTGAGGTATGATTTCTTTGTAATAAATTAATTAGAGTAAAATCATGGAGTGTAATTTATGATGAGATAAGTTTTGGATATGTTAGAATTAATTAGTGTATTTTACGTAGTTGTAATTGGATTTGCATAATTACTATTTCCAAGAGCTATCTCAGCTCCTGTCACTAAATTATTTCATTGCATTTTTTTGTTATAATTTTCCACTTCTATCTCTCAAATTTGGAGTACTATTCAGAGCTTATTAATGATTGAAGAGTGCCAATTTAAAGTAGAATTCAAAGGGTTGATATAATTTAAAAGATTTATTTTATTAAGTAGAACTTTTACTTCTAAAGTTAGTAGTACATTTAATTATAATAAATTTGCTACCTTCAACCCTTAAGCATATAGTTGTTACTATTGGATGTTGTGGATGTGTTGCTAATATGTGGTTGTCATTGATGTCAACACTATTAGTATTGATCATAGTGGAAGTTAGATATGTCAAGGATATTGAGAAAATTGTTAAAGGAAGTGTTGCAGGTTGCCAGTGTATTAGTGGAGGTCATGGAGGTGAATTATTCAGTATGTTGATCATCAGGTGTTCAGTCTAAAGGGTTTCATGATGAGTGTATCTAGTCTTTCCACTGAAAGTTTTAGAGGTCCATGTGAATATTTGATTGTGTTGTGAACAAAAGCATTCTAACAGTTTTTCTGTGACTACAGTTAGTGTTCCTGATTGAAGATGAAGTGATTTCAGTTAGCTCAATTGTTGCAGAATTTTCTTTGATGGTTGTTGATGGTTGTGGATGCTTCTAGATCATACTCTATCTTTGTGGTACGTCTGCATTGATCGAGGTGTTCGTGGATGATGATCTTTCTTGTGCCTGTTCAATTTTCTTATACAAACTAGAAGGAGAATTGTAGATGAGCATTGCCTGATTTCTCATATTGAACCAAAGAATATCAGTGAAGCCTATGATGATGCACATTGGATGGAAACTATGAAGGAAGAATTAATGAAAATTGAAAAGAATGATACATGGGTTCTAGTTCCCAGACCTAAAGATAAGAATGTGATTGGTACTAAGTGGGTGTTCCAGAACAAGTTGAATGAACAAGGAGAAGTGGTCCAAAATAAAGCAAGATTGGTGTGCAAAGTGTATTCACAAATGGAAGGTATTGAATTTGAGGAAACCTTTGCTCATATTGAAAAAATAGAAGCTATGAGATTATTTCTTGCCTATGTTGCATACATGAACTACAAATTATATCAAATGGATGTAAAGTTATCCTTTTTGAATGGTGAGTTGGAGGAAGAGGTATATGTTGAGCAACTAGATGGATTCCAACTGACTGATGAGAAATATATGGTTTGCAGACTGAAGAAAGCTCTCTATGGACTCAAGCAAGCTCCCAGAGCTTAGTATGCTAGATTGGAAAGTACCTGCCAAATCTTGGGTTCAATAAAGGTATTGCTGACAACAACTTATACTTTAAGCTAGATCATGATAAGGAATTAATTATTGAAGTTTTTGTTGATGACATTATATTTGGAGGTAATGATGATCTATGTATGAAGTTTGTTGAGGAAATGAAAAGTGAATTTGAGATGAGTATGATTGGAGAAATAAAGTTCTTTTTGGGTTTGCAAGTCACTCAGTTAGATGATGGGATTTTCATATCACAGTCCAAATATGTGAAGGAGCTATTGAAGAAGTTTGGCATGGATGATTCAAAGCTTGTTGGTACCCCCATGATAACTAGATGTAAATTGACACAAAATGATGATTCTCCCAAGGAAAATAAAATAATATATAGGCCAATGATTGGTGGATACCTAACTCAGACTAGACCAGACATTATGAATGTAGTATGTATGGTTGCTAGATTTTAGGCTAATCCAAAAGAATCTCATGTAATTTTTGTTAAGAGAATCTTCAAATATTTGAAAGGAACGATTGATTTTGGGCTTTGGTATCCTAAAAATGATAATCTCACTTTGTGTGCATACACTGATGTGGATTGGGCTGGAGATGTAGATGACAAAAAAAGTACTAGTGATGGTTCCTTCTTCCTAGGGAAGAAGTTGGTATCTTGGTTAAGTAAAAAGTAGAATTACATCTCTTTATCTACTGTTGAAGCTAAATACATTGCTGCTACAAATAACTATACTCAAGTAATGTGGATGAAATAGATGCTAAGAGACATTGGTGTAGTATATGATGATCCTGTTGCCATATACTGTGATAACTCAAGTGTAATCAATATATCAAAGAATCTGGTGCTTCATTCCAAGACCAAGCATATATCAATAAAATTTCACTTCTTGAGGGAGAAAGTGAGTGAGAACGAAGTAAAAATAGAGTATGTACCTACAAAAGAGCAGATTGCTGATATTTTCACCAATCCATTGTTGAAAGATACTTTTGAGTACCTTAAAGGATTACTAGGGGAAATTACCCCTCCTGATAAAAACTAGAGATGCATTTGCATGCATCAATCTATGTGTATCATAGCTATATTATGATCCAGATTGATGTTTTCATGGCTGCTACTCATGGGGAGTAGTCAGAAGTGCAAATATGTGGTTCAGAGCATGCAAATGGAAAGATATTGCTTATCATTGCCATTGATGTCAAAGGGGCAGAAGAGCATGTGAAAAAAAAAATGAGGAAAATGAAAAGAAGAGAAGAGCATGTGGAAATCAGCAAGAGGAGAAGAAGCCTTGAGGAAAATAAGAGTCAAAATCTAAGGGGGAGTTAGTGTTGATGAAGACTTGGTTTGATGGTGTTTTTCACATCCTGTGTGGCCATCAATGCAAAAGGGGGGAGATTGTTGGATGTTGCGGCTGTGTTGTTGATATGTGGTTGTAATTGATGTCAACACTATTACCATTGATCATATTGGAAGTTGGATATGTCAAGGATATTGAGAAAATTGTTAAAGGAAGTGTTGTAGGTTGCCAGTGTATCAGTGGAGGTCATGAAGGTGAATTATTTAGTACGTTGATCATCAGGTGTTGCGGTCTAAAGGGTTTCATGATGAGTGTATCTAGTCTATCCACTGAAAGTTTTAGAGGTCCGCGTGAAGATTTGATTGTGTTGTGAACAAAAGTGTTCTGATAATTTTTATGTGACTTCAGTTAGTGTTCTGATTGAAGATGAAGTGATTTTAGTTAGCTCAGTTGTTGTAGAAGTTTATCTAATGGTTGTTGATGCTTGTGGATGCTTCTAGATCATACTCTATCTTTGTGGTGCATCTACGTTGATTGAGGTGTTTGTGGATGATGATTTTTCCTGTGCTTGTTCAATTTTCTTGTTCCTGGCCGACATAGTGAATGTAATGTGTTGCAAATCCTTGAATATCACAATTTGTATGGTTAGTGTGATTGAAGATGTTGATTTGGGACATAACTCAATATTGGTTGACTAAGTTTGATTCACATTGTGAATTAAATTATAAATTGGGCCGACATCATGTAAATGTTTCATATTTATATTTTATTTCTAGCCGACAAAGTTGTTGATGTAAATTCGTATTGCAGATATATAAGGGATTTTTTCTAAGTGAAGAGATGTATGTGAATGTAAGAGAGAGTTTGTGTAAATGTGTGTGAATATTGATCATATCATTCAATTTTAGAGAAAACTGTGGAGGATTTTGTATGAAGTGTGAAGAAGTTTTTTGTGCCTGAATTGGAACTATAATCAGGCTTTGTGGAGAAGCTATACTTTTAGTTCATCACCCTATGGATCAAATATCTTTGTCTATATGGCAGTGAGCTTTCCTTTGTAATTGAGTAGTGAGCTCTAGGAAGTGCACTTGAATGCAAGTGCATTCCCCATATTATTCTCATTATACTTTTAATAGGGTATAATACTGTGGATTGACATCCACTGTGGTTTTCCCCTAATAGGGTTTTCACATTAAAATATTGGTGTTCTCTGTGTCTATGATGTGCTATTTGTTTATGGTTAATTGCTAATTCATCAAATCTAAGAATAAGTTAAATTTAGATTGAAAATTTTGTTAAATTTGTGACAACTGATTCAACCCCCCCTCTCAGTTGTCTGTCCTTGTTTTTCCAACAGTTACTCCTTTCTAAAGGTTATGTTTCCAAAATTGACATAAGGAAAAAATTGAAACTATTTGTCCAATTTTAGCCATAATTTTAAAGATATCTTTATTCACAATTTTGTCCCAACATTTTGGCACTTTTGTCGGGGAAAGGTGTTAAAGGCCTAAAAACCTAGTAAGTTTAGTTAGGACTAGTGTGTCAAGGTGAAAGTTCGCACAATTTTCGACCTTGCTTAGGTGATTATCCTTGATTTTATTTATTCTATATCATATAGATCATGTATGAATCACATTAGAGATAGTAAAGAAAGGTTTGTTAAGAAAGATATAGGAGGTAGTTCAAAGAAAGAAAACCGAGAAAAGCTTTAAAGCCACTAATTGTGAATACACCATCAATAAAGAAACTAGTTGAACAAGATATTGAAAAGTGTGTAATTGAGTCCACTAATATCGAGTTTGATTTTGAGTCACCTTTGAGCACCAACAAGAAATAATTGAGACCCCCAAAGATTCATCTAAGGAACTTGCCAAATTATTTCAAGAATCCTACAAACTTTAACCTTCAATATACAAAGACCCTAAGTTGTTCTCATCTTTTTATATCCCTTGGGCATTCAAAACCATGGTAGATAATAAAAACACCAACAACAACAAAAATAACAATGAAAGAGCCTTAATCAATAACAATCCTATTACTTTTGAATTCCCCATTGCTCATCCAACTGAAGAAACCCCCATGAAAAATATACCACATTTTGCATTGCCAATTTTTAGGAGACTATCTATGGAAGATCATGACATGCTTTTATTTGAGTTTGGTGTTTTGTGTGACAACTATGACTACCATAGTTATGCTCAGAAGCTCAAGTTTTTTCCAGCCATAGTAAAGGATGTAGCATTATGGTGGTTCCTGGGCTTAGGGCCACAAACCATTCAAACATGGGACAACATGAAGGAGAAGTTCTTGACAAAATATCAAGAACATTACAACACGAAAAAAGTTTAGGATGAAATCTTTTGAATGATGCAATAGGAGGAGGAAACTTTGGAGGATTATCTTGAAATATTTTCATTTAGTCTTCAAAGGACAAGAAAAATAGGATTGAACAATGATACTATAAAAATTCTTTTTCTTAGGGGTATTTGTGATGAATGTATGGATGTTTTAAATCTTATAGGGGGTAGGGATATTTCCATATTAAGATTTGATGATATTTACAATGTCTACAAGAATTATTCAAGATCCACCTAGTCTATAAGAGGATATCCTAGGAAGCATGTCTCTTCTGGGAGTGGATTAGGTTTTAAAAAAATGAGAACTAGGTACATTACTCAATGATCTCAAAACTAATATTTTAATCCACATGGGTAAAAAAATTGGCACTTTGTACATTTGTTAGAAATGGGAAGAAGCTGGAACATAATTTTCTATATTTTGTCCAAGTTATCGTAAGAAACATATTAATGAGGAATGTCCTTATAGAAAAACATAAATTTATTCTTTAGAGGATGCTAATAAGGCTACTACATTAAGAACTCTTCCAATAGATATGGTAGATGTGGAATTTAGTGAAGAATCTATTTATTATATGGCTCCATAGTGGCCTTGGCCTCCATGAACTATGCCCTCAATGATGAATGGCCTTTACATACCTCAAAATGTAGGGCCTAGCAATCAACCTAATTCATTTCTAACTCAACCAAGATGGTATGGAGGGTGGCAACAACCTCCACCTTACTCACAATAGGAAAATGAGTACCAATATGCTCCTTAACCTTGGAAACAAGTGTGGAGGATGCCACCATCACAGTTTCCACAATACTAGTCTTATCCTGCACCACCTATGGTTAATCCATCCCAACAACCACAATAATTCTTACCACAATATCACCTTCATCCAATAGTCCACAATCCAACCCATCACAACCACCAAAGGTAACACCAATTCTTGCACAACCATCTCCAAACCCAAATAACAAGGTGGCACAACTAATATATAATAATTCAAGGTGGTAGGATATTGAACCTACCATGTTAATACACTAGACATTAATGGAGTTTAGTCGCAATCAGGTAAAGCTCTTCAAGGACCCACCATTACTGAAATAGATGATGCATTGGAAGAGCTTGAGAAAAATAAAAATAAACAAAATGAGCCATCTAAGTTTCCTCCATATCCTAACATATTTCAATCTCAACCAAAACAAAAGGAAGTAGTTGAGCCCGAATTTGATTTATAAATGATTTGAGAAATTTTGATATTAAAATTCCTCTTTTGTAGGAAATCAAGGACATCCATGTGTACACAAAGATAGTTCGAGACTTGTGTACCCAAAAGTAGACAAAGAAACAAAACTCAAAGATGGTGAAAGTCGTTGGGAAACTTGTTGATCTCATGTTGGGAAATATTTCAATTCCCAAGTATTCAGATCCAGGGACTCCTATGATTTAGATACAAATTGGTCACATTATTATTCTGAATACATTAATTGATTTAGGAGCTGCCAATAACATTATGACTAATGAAGCTAAGGAGAAATTATGCCTTCAATGACTTAGGCCTACACCTACAGTCCTACAAATGGTAGATAACTCCTTAGTCAAACCTGAAGGTATGATAGAGGATGTTGTTATTTCTATTGATTCTTGGGAATATCCTACTGATTTCATATCTTGCAGCCCAAAATAAAGCTGAGGGGATACCCCCTAATTTTAGGGGGATTGTGGTTGGCTAGAATAGATGTTTACATCAACTATCAATTAGGTAATATGGTTATTTCTAATGGGGAAATGAAGAAATAGTTGACTTTGTACTCGCCAGTGCAACCACTATTGGAGACTAAAGATCCCCTATGGGTTGATAGTCACAACAACACAACAAGCAATTAGTATCGACTGTGGCACCGAATTTTAGTGTATTTTGAGCCATGAATTGAACAATTTGGCTAGTGCTAAACTTGGCACAAACAGGCATGGTCAACTTAGCATCGGTTTTTGCACCAATTTTACTGTAAGATTTATCAATGAATTTAGTAATGGATTTAGCGTCAAAAAATCATAGCACCTCTAAAAGAGCCTAAAATAGTGCCAAAAAGTAACGTAAAAAATTGTGCTAAAATTGGTGCCCAATTTAGCTTCCGGTTTTGCTTCCATGTCTACTCCCATTTTTGCTTCTAGTTTTGCTTCCAATTTGATTTCCAATTTTGCTTCCAATTTTACTCCCATTTTTCCTTCTAGTTTTGCTTCCAATTTGATGTCTAGTTTTGCTTCTGATTTTCCCTCCAGTTTTGCTTCCGATTTTTCTCCTGGTTTTGCTTCCAATTTTGCTTCTAGTTTTGCTTCCAAGTTTACTTTTGGTTTTGCTTCTAGTTTTGCTTTTGGTTTTGCTTATGGTTTTGCTTCCACTTTTTCTTCTGATTTGCTTTTGGTTTTACTTCCAGTTTGATGTCCAGTTTTGCTTCCAGGTTTGCTTCTGGTTTTTCTTCCAAGTTTGCTTCCAATTTTGCTTCCAAATTTTCTTCCAGGTTTGCTTCCAATTTTGCTTCCAAGATTTCTTATGGTTTGCTTCTATTTTGGCTTCCATTTATTAATTTAATATATTTTATTTCAATTTAATTGGTTAAATAGATTTTGCCTCTTAAATAACTCATATGATTATAGAGTAAGTAATTTAATTATTTAACTCATATGATTAAATAACAATATAATTATTGTAACATGATCATCATCTATAGTGAAAACAAGTGAGTCAAATATTTATAATTTAATTGAATTTAAAAACATCCATAATGTAATTGAAAATAAAAATAAGACAGATATAGAAATTACTTCAAACGGTCTCCAAAGTTTTCAAAAAGTTGATTAACTAGCAAAAAAACAAAAAAAGCTACCCACACCTGAATATCATCGCCTAACAACTACCCTGTCATACTATTCCCAAGCCCTAAATGATTTACATATATTTTCATTACATTGCATATCCAAGCATAATACAAAAAAACTAACTCATATATAGATTTAAAACAAAAAACTAAACTACACAAAAACTAGTACTACTCATTCTTCATTGAAGGCTTGCCTAGCTCCAATGATAGGATTTCCATTAACGTCTTCACTTCCTTGCGTGGATGCAGTCCTATCTTTTATCGCATCTCCTCTCTAGCTATTTCCTTAAGATTTTCAATTGTCATTTCTAATTTTGCTAATTCTGCACAAATTTTTAGTGCCTTCCAACCACACTCCACTTTGTGGTGCCAACAGTTTTTAGTGCATCCTTCTGGCCATCTGATAAAAATATGGTTCAAATCCACCATTTCTGGGCCATCACCATCCATTCCTTCAATCTTCACCAACCCTACTCTTGGTATCGCACACTCCAGGATGCTCTCCATATCTACCAAGAAATATTTCAGCACTAGAGTACGCATAACTCGTCTCACCTCATTCATCAGTTCCCCAAGATCTAACTCCCATGCCATCACCAACAAATATATATCCATATTCATTCTAAGTTTGTGATTCAATTTTTTGAACTCCACTCAACATTGTTTTAATTGCTTGTGCTGCCTGTTCATCCTTAAAGAAGAATAAGCCTCACAACTGCTTCATTGATGCCTTTCCCATTAAAGGGTCCAACTTCCTTTGTGAAGTGAATGTGAAATTGGCCTCCATTACTGCTCAGCTCCACTGGCTTCCAACTTGCAATGTGCCACCAACACCAAACACTCCTTACACCCACACACCTAGAAGCATCAAAGGTGGTGAGACGATTGAAATGAAATGAAATATTAAAACACCCTGTTTTTCCAGCCAACTTCATAAATGTCGAACGTGTGTTTAGCACCAGCAAACCACCCTAATCAATCATGAGCAATAAATTAAAATCATCATTTTTAATAAATATCCATCCAAAAATCATCAACCACTTTTAATTGACTTTCACTTGTTCAAGTTATATATGATGATGATTTTATTAGTATTGACTTGTCAATTTATAACTAAAACAAGTGAAATTCAAATATTCCAGTACATCAAAAACATGTCAAAATGATACACGTCCAATAGTCGACATAAGTGAAAATGATACATATACAAATGATATAAATAAAATTGATAAATTATGTAACTCAAATTGATACAAGTCAAGATGATACATGTCCAAATGATATAGTGAAAATGATACATGCCAATATGATACAACTCAACAATGTAGTATTGTAGGCCGCGAAAATGGTTCATATGATAGTAAACATGAAAAGAGTCATCATAACGATATATCAACAATGATCCATGATGTATTCTATATGATCATGAATGTCACTAGTTACTATCACCAACTATCTCATCATCATCATCACCATCATGATCATCATCATTGTCATCCTCCTCCTCATCATCATCATCATTGTCATTCGCCTCAATGTCTTCCATATTTGTGTCATCGTCATCCTCTGCCATGTGATCTATACCGAAAGAAACAATATTTTGTGGATCTATATCATATTGAGAATCATCTTGATCTTCTGGAAGACCCGTGTTTTGCAAAAAAACACATTTAAAATTAAAATTTATTATTTATTTCATACAATAATTTATTTTTCTATTATATATCTAATATTACAACATATGAGATGAAACCATAATCATATTACATCATATCAAAGTGCACATACCATAATAAAATTTCAAAAAAGTTACAACTAATATTGGTGAGTCAGGAGAAACTTCAGCTTTAAAAACAAAGCCAATTAGGCTGGCAAACTTGTGGATCAAGCTAGCATTTGGTGGAAGAGGAAGAAAGATGACTGGAACTCTAGAGGCCCAACATAATGGATTTTAGTAATATTCAACCATGAGAGAAGAAGAGAGAGCTAATATCATGTATCAAAACATTAAGCATGCATTCTTCCAGCCAGAGGAGAAGGAGATGGTACTTTGCTTCATTCTCATTTCCATAACCATATCATAGCGTGGGAACCAAGAAGACCAAGGATGTATAGTTTTATGTGGAGGTAATGGATGTGGTCCAAACTTTAGGAGGGGCAAGAAGTTCAATGTATGATCTTGATGAAATTGAGGAAGAACAACAAGAGAGGGACAAGAAAAATAAAATCAATACAGAGTTTCAAGGATTTGTTAAGCAAGTAAGAGAGCTATGGGAGTAGCCTCATCTAAAATATTTTGAACTAGAGTTTGATATACCATTTTGAACTAGATTTTGACTAGAGCTTGGTTTTCATGGAGTTCCTTTCAAAGCCTCTACTTTTATTGTTCCTATGGTAAACTGTTTGGTAGAGTTGGTGGAATTACCTTTCTTAGTAATCCCTATTAGTGAGATTGAGATTGTTAACCTTGAGAGAGTAAGACTTGGGAAAAAGGAATTTCATATGGCTATTGTTTTCAAAGACTTCAAGTGGGACGCACTCTACATTGATGCCATTCCTCAATCTTCACTTGATGGCATCAAGGAATGGCTGAACTCCATGGATATAAAATATTATGAAAGAAAAATAAAATTGAACTGGTAGCCAATTTTGAAGAGTATTACTGATGATCCAGATAAATTTATTGAAGATAGTGGTTGGGAATTTTTGAATATGGAAGCTAGTGATTTTGATTGATAATTCAAAAGAGTCAGATCAAGGATATGAACCCTCTGATGTAGAGGAGGAATCAAAATTAGATTTCATGTAGCCACCATCAAAAGTGTTACAAGCCAACAAGATGGAGGGAATTATTATATAAGGATAATTTTCAATGTTGCAATTATCGACTTTAATGCCAACTACAATGGCAACATTGAAATTCCCTAGCAGTATTTATGTTAAGGAAATTTCCTTTAGATGCAAGGATTCAAAGCACATGAAATATGTGGTACAAATGATTAAATCCCAGAGAAAATATATAGAAATGAAAGAGTCTAAAAAGGCACAGAGAGCTACACTGGTGACTCAGGAGAAACATCAACTTTCAAAAACAAAGCCAATTAGGCTAGCAGACGTGTGGATTAGGCCAACATTTGGTGGAAGAGGACGAAAGATGACTGGAACTTTGGAGGCCCACCATAATGGATTTCGATATTCAACCATGAGAGCAAGAGAGAGAACTAATATCATGTATCAAAACATTAAGCATGCATTAGTCCAGCCAACGAGGAAGGCGATGATTACTTTGCTTCATTTTCATTTGCATAACCATATCATGACGTGGGAACCAAGAAGACCAAGGATGTCTAGTTTTATGTGGAGGTAATGGATGTGGTCCAAAATTTAGGAGGGGAGATCCTAATGTCTTCCAAGAGGCATAAAGTCAAATGAATTAAGTTCACCTATATGTCTGCCAACATTTACTTCCAATTTTTATGACTGTTTTTCTTGATTATCAAAGTTTACTTACAAATTTGAAATTTATTTTTGGTCATTTTGATGAGGATATATTCATCCAATGTGTAAGAACCTTTTTTTTGTATCACAACCATAGTAACGAGACTCAGAATTGCTTCAGACTCAGCTAGGGTGACTCAACTTAGGGGCTTGGGGACTCAGTTCCTGAACTCAACGCAAACTTGACAAAATGAAAAAACACTAGAAATTTAAATATTTTTAAGAATTTAAAACTTGTTTCATGCACCCTTTATTAAATAGACCTTAAATACACAATAATATCATTAAATAGAATAAAATTTGATCACATACACAAGTATACATTGATCACTAAAGTATAAATGAAAATTTTAGCTGAAGGAAATACACATACACAAGTATACTACTATTATGCCCTTAATAAATTTATACCTAGCTGCAATGTCATTTGAGTAGTCTTAGTCTTATGCTCCAAATTGATTAAAGAAATGTGGAAGTGTTAAGCTCCAAATTTCCAATACTTAGTGTATCTATAACTATAAATTGTCTCTATCACATTCAAAATAGAAAGGAACTTGTTGGAAGTAGTATGCTTTAAATTACCAATACTTAGTGAATCTAGATCCAAAGTTAGTAATGTCCAAACAAAACTTCTCCCAGTAGCCATAGGGAAATGGGAAAAGTTAATGGGTAATAATCAATGGGCTACATAGGAGGGTGTCATACTTTCAGCTGATTATCTAAGCCTTCCCCCATGCACTCTTGAACTACCTGGGGGGAGTCTAAAAGAGCTTACATTGATTCTTACCATTGAACTTAATGCAAAAAATATTCAACATCTTAAAAGACCAAATGGTCATGTTCTTGGATTTCCTTTCATAATTGGGCGAGAGGAAGCCATCCTCCTTTTAAGGTGGATTCAACATTTACTACACACATCTAGTAGGTATCTTCCTACAAAGTTCAAGACCAAGTATTATGGAAGCAAAATGGCTAAAAACCTCTAGAGGAAATCAATCTCACAACATGTACATTTCTTGTTAGATTATGAGTGGTCACAGGCTAGTTTGCAGTCAATTGATCTTTCTTTCATTGGGCGAAGAATTGATGAAAGAAAGATTAGTTGACTATAGACTGGCCTATGACCACTCATAATTTAACAAGAAACACATTTTGTGAGATTGATATCCTTTAGAGGTTTTCAGCCATTTTGTTTCCATGATACTTGTCTTGAATTTTGTAGGAAGAGACCTACTAGATGTGTGTAGTAAATGTTGAAACCAACTTAGAAGGAGGATGGCTTCCTCTTGCCCAATTATGAAAGGAAATCTGAGCACATGACCATTTGGTGGTTTAAGATGTGGAATATTTTTTGCATTAAGTTCAATGGTAAGAAGCAATGTAAGCTCTTTTAGACTCACCCCCCACCAGTTCAAGAGTGCATGGGGGAAGGCTTAGGTAATCAACCAATAGTATGATAGCCTCTTGCGTAGCCCCATTGATTATTACCCATTAACTTTTCCCATTTCCTTATGGCTGTTGGGACAAGTTTTGTTTGGACATTACTAACTATGGATCTAGATTCACTAAGTATTAGCAATTTAGAGCATACTACTTCCAACAAGTTCCTTTCCATTTTGACACACTATTAATGTGATAGAGACAATTTATAGATATAAATATTAAACAATGTTGCAGCCTACAATAAGCCAATAACACATAAAAAAAATAACATTCAAAGTTTAAACTTTATAATTAAATTATTACACAAAAATCTAGGTTATCTTTTAGTTAGATTTTTTGGATAGCTCTACTGGGTGTTGAGGACATTCCATTTATCTTTTAAATGTTACGAAGTTAGAGTTTCAAGGATTTGTCAAGCAATTAAGAGAGCTATAGGAGCAACCTCATCTAAAATATTTTGAACTAGAGTTTGATATACCATTTAGAGAGCTTGGTTTTCATGGAGTTCCTTTCAAAGCCTCTGCTTTTATTGTTCCTACGGTAAATTTTTTGGTAGAGTTGGTGGAATTACCTTTCTTAGTAATCCCTATTAGTGAGATTGAGAATTGTTAACTTTGAGAGAGTATGACTTGGGCAAAAGGAATTTGATATGGCTATTCTTTTGAAAGACTTCAAGTAGGATGTACTCTGCATGTACACCATTCCTCAATCTTCACTTGATGACATCAAGGAATGGTTGAACTCCATGGATATAAAGTATTGTGAAAGCAGAATGAACTTGAACTAGCAGCCAATTTTGAAGACTATTACTGATGATCTAGATAAATTTATTGAAGATGGTGGTTGGGAATTTTTGAATATGGAAGCTAGTGGTTTTGATTCTAATAATTCAAAAGAGTCAAATCAAGGATACAAACCATTTGATGTAGAAGAGGAATTTGAATTAGATGAGGAAGGTTTAGAAGATGAATTTCTTGTGGAGTCAAAGGAGGACGAAGAAGAAGAAGAAGATTATGAAGAGGAGGAAGGTAAAACATGGGATGAATTAGAAGCTGAAGCCAAAAATGCAGCTAAGGAAAAAGGAGATGAGTCTGACAGTGAAGAGGAAAGACAGAAACAAAAGGTAAAAGCTATAGGGAAGTTTCTGATACTTGATATTAGAGATTCAAGAGGAATGCCTGCCAAGAGGCATGTAAAGGTGGCAATGAAAGGTAAAAGCTACAGGGAAGTCTTGGGCACCTGATATTGCATCTAGGCAATGCTTTTGGAACTTCCGCATAAACTAGTTTACTATGTTTAAGCTAGATGTTGATGTATAAGCTTAAGGGGTTAAGCCCTATTTTTGGTTTCGATACTATAAATAGTCAGTGTTTGGGTAGTAGTTAGTTGGATAGTTTTCAGGAGGTTGTGGTAGAGATTTTTGTTTTGTAGGTTTTTATTCAGTTTTAATAAACATGATGTGATGGTGCTGAATTTTTATTTGGAGCTTTGTATATTTTAATTTATCTTAAATAAATAAAAAATATTATTACTGATTAAAGAAAAAAATTAAATATCGTTTAATAAATTTGATATAATCTTATGAGAAAATTCAAATACTTGCATACTCTCCTCACCGGACTTCCTCTGTGCATCTTGGCTTCGTGCCCTATGGTGTCACCCTACTATCTTTAGTTGTTGGTAGTGCCTTGCTCTCTTCCTTCACGTGGTCTTTTTCCCTTTTTTGTCATCTGATTTCTTCCTTCACGTGGGAAATTTTTTAATTTTAAATTTTGATTTCTTCCTTTGTGTGGCTAATGTAATCAATTTGGGGTGCCTAAGGTTGTGCCAAGTGTCCTTCATCAACTTAGTGTGGTAGAGTGATTTTTATCGCGATCTCGCAAGGTGCTTCATCCTTCTCAGCGGTAGTGCAGTGAAAGCTTTACAAGGTATGTGGTTATATGAAACATTCATGTGTGAGAGACATAGAGATGTTATATTGCATTTTAATTTATGATTAAAGGTTCATACTAATTTACTATTATTATATTCGGTGGGTGACCTCCAAGGAGATCCATGAATCTCAAATGCCTAAACGTTGAAATGCTTTAGTAATATTATGTTGTACTTGGACAATTGAAAACCTACTTTATTCTCCTAGCAAGCTTTTTTATTTACCATTATAATTCTATACCAAACAACATAAATGTGAGGATGGCCTTTTACACCAATTTTAATTTGTATGAAGTTCACAAAGTTGTTGTCAAGTAGTAAATTCCTTTCATAGATAGGAAATGTGAAGGCTTCATTTAAGAAAAGATAACTAGTCTCTTTTTGAGGGTAATCCACATGCAAAAAGTAAAAATCACATAAAAAAAAATTGTATAGTAGAAAATTAGATTCAATCAGTTTTTGAAAAGGAAAAATAGGTTTTGAAGGGGCCCCAAAAACCTTTACAATGACGCCAAGCTGCAAGAGAAATTAAACCACTAAGCCCAATAGCCCAAAAAACCAAAAAGCTGACATAAGATAGAACATTACCAACCCGTTAGCAAACCCAAAAGAAAAAAAATCAGCAAACCTATTGAACCAAAAGAGGAAGTGCTAGCTACAATGAATTATCTTAAACATTAGTCGAAGCCAGGTTCTCCTTGATGATCTACCTCCTCATGGATATTGATAACATCCTTCAACTCCTCAACAACAACAACAACCCTCTTTTTCATCTTGCTCCTTGTCCTAAGGCACGGACCTGCCTACATGTCCTTCTCCAACATAGGAGTAGAAGCTTCTGCTTTCTCCACTAGGTAAGAGCCACTAATCTCTTCAATCCTTTCCTCCATATTACCCAAGTCAAGTGGTTTTCTGATCTAATTCAGCGCTTTCTCATTCAGAACAAAAAGACCCATAACAGTGGTCTTTAAAGAGTTATGTTTGATATTGACCACTATTTTCAAGTCCTCTGACATCTTTCCCATTTTATCCTCTAGACTTTCCACTTTATCCTCTAAAATTCTATTAACAATAAATTCCAAAGAGGAAATTCTTTCCTCATGAGAAACCCCCAAACGATCAGCATCGACTTGTAGCTTATCAAGCTTAATATATGCATTGATTTAACTTTTCCTTTTATTTCCCACTCCTTTCAGTTACCTCTTAGCATAGAAACACAAACATCCTACCAAATTTTCATTTGAAGATTGAGATCCTTAACCTCAGAAAATAACCACTTAACCAGGGAAAGTAGGTTTCTCATCCCATCTTCAGCCATTCTACAACATATTCATGTCAATTTCATCCCAATTAACTAGAGGCTAACCCTTTTGCTCCAAGTCAATAGAGGCATCAAAAAAATCCCTATTCTATTCATCCTCTTCTTCAGATAGGGAATCCTCAACATCCACCTTTATCCTCTTCTTATCTGGAAAATTCCCCAAATCAACTAACGCCTCTAGATGTTCCTTCTTCAATTCCTTCTCCACAATAGAAAAATATTGAGAACAATTAACCACATCAATCACCTGCATATCCACGAGGCTAGTCTCATTAGGCTTCACCTCCATCTTAGAGTTTCCCATATCAATTGGGCCACTCAACTGACCACCCAAATTAACTGGCACCTTAAGCCCTTGCACTGGGGAGCTCTCTAGCAGACCATCCTTACTAGGAATAGGGTTTTCCAATGAAGCATTTTGAACACAATCAAAATTTGAAGGATCCAAATCACCCACAGGATGACAACGCTTCAAACCCTCTTTTCTATAAGAAAATGTAGGACATATTTGAACCAAGGGAAACCACCTCAATTTTCCTTTTGGCCGAAGCTTTAACTTTCTTCATGCCTTTGGTTTTCTCCTTCGAAGATTTTCTAACAGAATTAGCCATAGTCTCCTGCAACTCCACATCAGTCTCATAGCCCTTACCCCATTCTTCAAATTCCTCATCCCTTTCCTCAAAGCCTCCTTCATCAATAGACATATCCTCATATTTTGACTCTTCCTCTTTCGAACTACTAACCCATTCACTAGCAGATTCCCCTATTTCATACCATCATTTTTAACTTCCTTCTTACGAGGAGTTTTAGGGGAGACCGAGATCAACTTTAGCTTGATATAAGAAAAAATAAAACACATAAGCCCTTGATGAAGAGCTTCCTTCTTAGGGTTATTTTTTTGGTCTTCAATACTCTTCTCCATAGAATGTAACAAGTAAAAAGGAAATGAGACTGAAACATTATGACTAAAATGATTTAAGAGCATAAAATGGTGAGTGGAAACCATAGAGAATCTACCTTCAAAGGTGAAGTAGTGCATATTGGCGAACACAAGGTCCCTCCAAAGTGGCTTTAGGGACTTCCTAGCACAACCTCCACTTCCAATTCCTTAACCTTCTTCCTCTCATCATGTTTAAAGAAATTTGCAAAAGCCTTCTTATCTGCTCCCCTGTCTCTGAAAAATTTTCTCCTAGCAACTAAAAGACCAATTACCTTCGCAATAAAATCCTCTTCAATTCAAAACTCAATGCCTTGGTAACACAGAGACCTCCCATTCCATCCTTTCACAAAGAAATACATTACATTAGGGTCTGGGCCTTGAATTCTCTGCATAAATTGAGTAACCCACCCAATTCCAAGTGCTCCCACATAGTAGCATTTTTCTAAAACTCTTCACAAGAAATTGACTCAATTCTGCAACAATCACCACCTATAGTGACAGGAAACAAACAAAAACCCAAGAACCCCTAGAAGAAATGAAAAATTAAAATGAACCAGGAACTACTCAAAACACCCACAATACGTGTGGGATTATCATTCCAAGTAACCTTGCCAAAACTACTAGTCCATCCTTCTATGACAACTAAGGAAACAATAATGAAACTAAAAGAGCAAAGGGTTGACATGCAAAACCCTACTTAAAATTGCAATGAAAACACTTTCCCTAACAAAATCTTGCCTAGAAACAAGCCAGCTGGTCATCATTAGAAATACACTTCAGATTAAGAGGTAGCGATTCAAAAGAATCTCACTCAGATCTCTCAACCACTCCCACATTGGTAACTCCATCAGCCATCATGTTCGCTTCACGAAAAACATTTGTGATTTTGATCTCCTCAAAAGAGTTAATAATAGATATCAAGTCATTAATAAAATTGGAAATTGACCATGAAGGAGGACATTTCATCATGAGATAATTAATCACATTAAGAGAGTCCCCCTCTAGCCATAGTTTGAAACACCTTGTTTCTTAGCCAAAACTAATCCATGATAATCTATTGTAGCCTCCACAGAAAAAAAATAAAAATTGTATAGTAGAAAATCAGATTCAATCAATTATGTCTTATTTCGCTTGCACACTTATTTGAAAGACATAGGGTATTTTCCATATAGTTCCCTTGACAAAGCAAACATGTGCTTTCATTTATCTTTACTGTATATCTCAAAAGTGAAATTGTTGTTACATAATGATGCACTGAGAAAATAATATATACAAAAAAATGCAAAGAAAATGTTTGAAATTTAACATGCAACCTACTGTGTTGTGTTGAAAGGAATCAAGATTAACTGGGAAAAGAAATAAAAATAAAATTTTGATGATTGTACTTAAAAGTGAACAGGATATGAAAAGTGTGGACAATGATGGTGTTGAAATTGAAAACCCTAATTCTGATGGCATTACTATTTTATGTCATTAGAGATAAAGAGCACATACAATTATATATACATAGAAAATGAAGATTTGAAACTAGTAAACTGAAAATGTAAACATTGTAAGATTTTTCCTTAAACAATAATTCACATACTCACTTACAAAAAAGGGTGAAGCATTTTTTATTCAAACTCTATTTTCTTTAATAGACATAATAGTAAAAGAATATTTACAAGTACAAGAATATATACACCATTTCATAGAAAATAAGGAATGTTTCATAGAATATATCTTTAGAATGTAGGAACTTCCTCTGTCGAATATTTGGAAATTCCTACACACAAGTTCTACTTCAGAGTGAAAACACTTGGAAGTGTTTCACACTGGCTCAAGGTACAAACATAAATTAATGCATGTTGTTGATTATTTTAGATGAAGATTGGAGCAAATGCAAAGCTTGAGCATTCAACTAGCAAAAGAAGAAGATATGTATGTGGACGTGGTCCTAAAAATGTTAAAGAAACAAGTTAAATGAGCGATTGTACAAAGACAACCAAATTTATGATTTTATCTTTAGAATGTACAAACTTTCTCTATCGGATATTAAAGATATTAGGTTGGATTAGAAACCAGATAAGAAGATTTATGATTAAATATTTAGAATGTAGGAACTTCCTCTGTCAAATATTTGGAAATTTCTACACTCAAGTTTTGCTTCCTAGCGAAAGCACCTAGAAGTGTTTCAAACCGGCTCAAGGTACAATCCAACCTAGTTATGACATCGATAGCAATCCAATTTTGCTTGAACTGTCCATACCCAAATGTTGCATCACAATCTATTCTTCCTACACATAAAAATGCCACATATTAACCCCTTCTAAATAAAACTCAAAATTCAATGAAACAATGAGTCCCCTGTATTAGTAAGTAAGTAGGAAGTCTATAGGGCATAGACAAGGATGCTCATGAAAGGAATCTTCAAGTGACAGTGAGTGAGTTGTTTGAGATTGCAGCTGATGGTGCAATATCCAGTCTTAAAGGCAGTTAGCAAAGTAGTAAATGTGCAAGAAAATCAAATTGTACACAAAAAATAATTCACAATGTTATCTTGCATAATTCCTTAAGTTTGAAGACAAAAATATCATTGTATCTTGATGAAAGTAGTGACCTTAATGGTCAATCACTAGCAACCATGATTTAAAACATGCTATTTTGCTTATGGAGGCAACATTTTAAGCAAGGTGGTGAGTGGTGGTTTGGAACAATGGAAAGTATGGAGTTGCTTTATGTGCATACTATGCAATCTAGCTTAAGACAACATTCTTAGAAGATATTGAAGGTGGATTATGGAACTCAAGGGTTACCATGATAAAGATTAAAGAAAAGACTGAGATCTATTTAAAAGCCACTATCATGAAGATATTAAAGATGTCAAATGAAAAACCCTAGTAGTTGGATTAATGAACACAATGTGAAAGAGGACAGTGTGCTAGGGAATATTTAGGAGATCTCCACATTATCTAAACACATGGAAATACATCATTTATTAATATATTTTAAATTAAAAGAAATTATTCTAAACCCTATATAGGACACATTGATACTTCAAAAACATTTGATTTATTTTTTAAAATTAAAAGAAGTCATTCTAAACCCAATATAGGATACATTGATACTTCAAAAGAATCTGAAGGAATTTGATATTATGCAAACATATGTCAATTAAATACCTAGATTACAAAAAGTAGCACAAACATTGTGACCCTTGTTGATCAAAGTAGGAATGAGATAAACAACAATGAATCTTATGCCTCCTATCACACACATCTCCTTACCATTCTCTGTCATTCTTTACTGAAAGAATTCTCCATTTTGGCGGGCTATGCCTAAAAATAAGGTTTCAACAAAGGTTTTATTGTATGTTTATTAAAATGAAAAATCCATTTTGGTAAGCTATGCCTATAAATAAGATTTTGACAAAAAATTTAGAGTATGTTTTTTAGAGTTTTAGAGTATTTTGGTGGGCTATATTCAAATGGATTGTGACTGACATGATTTTCTGCATTTAGTGTTATAAATTGTAATGATGCCATGATTATCATACTACTGTTGTCTCTTATAATACCCACTATAGTATGGCAATGTTCTACCCTTCCCTTCTGTTGTTTACCGCACTACCACCTTGCTCAAGGCTTTTTGTTGTGGGGTTGCAGTGTATATCGCTCTACCGCATATGTTGCTCACCTTCCCAACGATATAGTGGTGTATGCTTTTGATTATGACTTGAAGAGTGTCGATGAGACAATCTTATTTGTCTTACTGATATCTCAATGTCTCATCAACATTAGATCTTATGTTCCTCGGATATTAGTTTCCGGTGTTGATGAGACAAGTTAATATCTCTTGACGATATGCCACTATCTCATCAATATTTTCCTTCAGTGGTATTTCTTTATATATCAGCGTAACTCTGCCATGTTAGGAGACTCATGATTATCGTTGCAGTATGGTAATGTTTTTTCCTTCCCTTCTATTGTTTACAACACTACTGCCTTGCTAAAGGCTTCTTGTTGTAGGGTTGTGGTGTATACTGCTCTACTACATATGTTGCTCACCTTCTCGATGGTATAGCAGTGTATGGTTTTGATCATTACCTGAGGAGTGTTGATGAGAAAATATTATTTGTCTTACTGATATCTCAATGTCTCATTGACATTACTTCATTATATCCAAGAGTTGTGTTTCGTCGAGCACTTGTAGATATACCTTGTCAATGTGACGTAAGTGATTCTCTCCTTGATATGCTCGTATCTTGTTGACATTTCTCTCTTTTACATTGTCAATGAGACATATAAATAAGTCTCTTTTACATAAGGGTGTCTAAACTAGTGCTAAACCTGAAGTTAAACTCAAAGCTAACATCAAAGCTAAAAGTGGCGCTAAACTTGAAGCTAAACTCAAAGCCAAATGTGGCACTAATGGTGGTGCCACACTCGAAGCCAATATTGGTGCTAAAGGCGACACTAAATTCAGCACCAAAATTAGCACCGACTTGTCTTGATCGACGTAAATAAACACCATAAATAGTGCCATCCCAATAAATAGCGCTGATGTTTTAAAAAATTTGGAAAAAAATACATTAAAACAGTGGGTGGAAGCATAAAATGGAGCAAATCATAGGGATTTGTTGTAGTGAGTGAGTTGGAGGAAACTATGCCTATTCTGACAATTGTTCAAGCCCTTGATATTGAGGAATCATCTGAGGATATTATTTTTTCCAATTTTTTTAAAAATTGATACTCATTTGATGATGTTTTAGAGAGATTTTTTTCATTCATGTATAAATAATTGCACATTTGGGAACTTTCCTCTGCTAAGTGATTCACAATCACTTCAACACTTTATTGCATTACATCAATTACTACCACATAATTGTGTATATAGTCCATTTTTTCTTTATGACACATCTTCACCACTCACTTCACAAGTACATGCTATAGATTTACCTACAAAATCTCAAGCAATGGAAATTTTACTAGGCTATACTCTTACTATTAATCCACATTTGAGTGATGCACAAATTTAAGATTTAATTGCCATGTTAAGAAATTATAAAAATTCATTTGCATGGGAATATCAAGATATGTGTGGTATACATCCAAATACATGCACACACCACATTTATATAGAGGAAAGTAGTCATCCTATTAGGCAACCAAAAAGAAGGTTAAACCTAATTTTATGAGAAATTGTGAAAGAAGAATTGTAAAAGTTATTAAATGTAGGACTTATACATCCAATATCTGATAGTTAATGGGTTTCTCCTTTGATGGTAGTTCCTAAGAAAAATGTTAAATGGAAAATATGTGTTGATTATAGAGCCCTTAACAAGGCTACTAAAAATGATCATTTTCCATTACCTTTCATTGACCAAGTTTTGGATACACTTGGAGGTAAGAAACTCTTCTCCTTCCTAGATGGATTTAGCAAGTACAATCAAATCTACATAACACCTGAGGATAAAAGAAAAACCACCTTCACTTGTCCCTGGGGAAAATTTGTATATAATATTTTACATTTTGGTCTATGTAATGCCCCTGCTACTTTTCAAAGGGTAGGGTTAAGTATTTTTGTTGATTTGATTCATGACTGTGTTGAGATTTATATGGACAATTTTACTATGCACGGTGATACCTATAAGGAAGCATAGAAAATCTCAAAAAAGTTTTACATTGGTGTGAAGATACTAATTTGTCTTTAACTCATGAAAAGTGTCATATTTTGATGATGAAAGGTATAGTATAAGGACACTACATTTTTGCTAAAGGAATTCAAGTTGACCCAAAAAAGGTGAAAATAATTCAAGATTTTCCAATTCCTATTTGTCAAAAGGATGTACGAAGCTTGTTAGGATATGCATGATATTAAACGTGGTTTATTCAAAACTATAGTAAAATTGTTGCACCATTTTTTGTTTTATTGAGCAAAGATAATGATTTTTCTTGGATGTAGGAATGTCAACAAGCTTTTGAGACCATTAAGGAAAAACTTGTGACCACATTGGTATTACAAGGACCAAATTGGGAGCTTCCATTTCATATCCATACAAATGCTTCTAATTTTTCAATGGGAGTTGTCCTAGGTCAAAAGAGGCCATTTATTACATCAGTAAGAATTTTACAAGGGTAAAAGTATAAAGTTGTGTCACAATTTTGGTCAAACATATGATCTAGTAAGATTCATTCTAGCTAAGTTAGATGCTTCCACAACTTTTTCAACTAAAATTGTTGGCTAAAAATATGTGGAACACCACTTTGAGGCCAATTTACCAAAAAAATAAAATTATTTGAAAAACTCGATGTTTCAATAACTCCTACTCATGTAAATAACATTTTTTTCTAAAATATAAAAATACCCTTTTGTAAATTCATAAGTCTAGTTTCAAAAATATATTTATTATAATATTATAATTATTATAATTATTATTTTTTTAATAAAAGTAGGTTATCAACACAAAATATTAAGTTGATTACCATGCCAAGGAAAAATATTAAAACTTATTAATTTTTTTTGAAAAAATATAATGCACTAGATAAAATTTAATCTATATTAAGATGATTTTTTTTTCCATTTTAGATAAATATTTAATATGAAAATTGATGTCAAGTGGAAACAACTATTTTTTCACACACATTTTAATATTTAATTAAAAATATATATTTATCAAAATTGGAAAAAATAATATCCATGCACTAAAGTTTCAAGTTATAAATGCACACACACAAAATTTTAAAGAAAAAAAAATTGCTATAAAAAGTTTGACATCTCATGTAACTTCCTTTTTCAGCATTATATTAACAACTAAATTATAGTGTTAATTTATTAAAAACTAGTTTAAAATAGTTTTTTAATTTTTTTTTAAAATACAAGCATAAAATATACATTTTTCTAGTTTACATCATTTTAAAATTCAAAACATATATGCCATTTTTTAGTGATTCAAGTTTAAAGGTTGAATATGTGTTGGTCGTTTCCTTTATAAAGTGTGAGATAGCTTTATACTTTTACCCACAAGTTATGAGGTTAATTACACGATTACTAAAAAGGAATTCCATGTTTTTTTTTAAGGAAAAAGTAGCAAGCCATATAAATATATTAATATTAAAATATGTTATACCAAATCCTTGGTCAAGGCAAGCATACTGGCGGGAAAGAATGGGGAAGAAAACCCCTAGTTATAGCTCGAGTAAGACCATTGAATGACATTTTACAATTTGATTATTTTACCATGACAGCCAAAATATGGCTACTACATTGCTCAAAAACTGTTGCTCAAATGAGCCCAAAATACTGAAGCAACACCCTTTGACTATCAAAACCCTTTAAAACCCTTTACAATGTGAACCCCATTACATGGAAAAACCCTTTACAAATTTCACAAAAACAACCCATCTACAAGCTTGACAATTTCAATACATTACAAAGCATTACAAAATTATAACTGCTAAACAACCGAAGGAATGAAGACAGGATTAAAATGAAGCAGACTTGTTTCCTGCTCTTTTAGGACCATTTACCGAACTTTCTTCATTCACCACTTGCTTTTGTTTAAAATCAAAATCTTATAATGGAACTGTTTTGTTTATGTCAGGGACATAACGATAACAAAATTTTCCTTTCACAACTTGTGGCAAAGCTGATAATTGCAAATCATGAACACAAGTATGGTTCCTCAAGAAGGATATTGCATGATACTTTCTCTTAAATTTATCTATCTCTTCCATGGAGAATGCAGATCTATACTTATTAAGAGCTTGATACAAGTGAGTAGAAGTATCATGCATTGTTGATAACAACATGCTTTGAAAAATCTCTGCATAAGTCTTTTTGTAATGGATAAGATGCCTTGGGAATAAACCCCCCACCAAGTCATCACCCTTGATGAAATCATATTGTTGAACAATGAGGAGTAAAGCTTCATCTTCCAAATATAGAATAATAGCAAACTTATTAGCTATATTCTTTAAAACATTAAAATTTTGAACTAGATCCAGAATGTTAGATAAGAAAATGGATAGTAAATTAGCTGGAAAAATGATCCTTTGCAATTATGTGTGCAATACATCTTTGCCTATAATGACTTTGATGCAATTTAACACAGACTTACATTTTACTTTGAATACTCTTTGCAATTCATCTTTCTTAATGCAGGCAGAGAAAAAGGTTCTTCCCACGGCTTGAATGAAACTGGCACCTTGTAATTTCTGAATTGAAACTCTCTTAGCTCCATTAGCTCATAACTATCCAAAAACTCAACTATAATATGCAATCTGGAGTAATGAATAGTGATAATAAAACAAGTTAGTGATAGTTTTATAACCAAGCTTAACATGCTTGTTACAGAAAAAACTTTCTTGATAATGAGACATTGCAAGGATAACACATATGGAAGGTCTCAAATTTTTAAACCAGTTGCTAGTTATCCAGATAACATGAGAATATAATGCCAACATTGTACCAATAACATGAGAAAACAATGCCAGCTTTGTACCATATGTGGCATTCAGAAAAATTAAATTGTTAACTAAAATCATTATAAAGTAGCCCCATAAATGGAAGGAGCTTAAATTTATCTAGCTTAGAAATCCTTTGATGGAAACTAGCAACAAAATTAGCAAAGACCTTTTCATTTGAATTTAAAGACAAATTCCAATCATGCTATCCTTGCAAGATCTAGAAGAAAATTTCATAGTAGATATGCCTTGAAAAATTTCTCAAATCAAATGTGCGAATGAGGTACTTTGGTGCCATGAAGACCTATTTTAGCACATGTGATTGTATGGCCTGTTTGTATGGATCAATTAGAAACTTGCACTTTTCATAATGAAACATTAGTAGCACATGTAAATTAAAAACCATGACATTGCAAGATGACAACATATACAGTGATTGGAAATCTTAAGGGGTCATTTGAATGCCTAAGAAAAGATGAATTTGAAGCTTTATCTATATGACCTTAGCATATTGCATGATTAATTCAAGCAATTGGGGAAAAGCATTTAAATCAATTAAATCATTAGTTTCCCTTAGCTCTATTTTTTCACTTCTCAACACAACTAGGAAGTCTACTACCCTATTCCCTTCTTTGTAAGTATGTGATATAACCGAAGAATCAAGCTTATCTAGAAGTGTCCATGCTTTATTTAGCACATAATTCAGGTTCCAGTTTTGAATTTTCCTTTCCCTTAATGCATTAATGATTATTAAAGAATCCCCTTCTGTATGTAGCTTTGAGAAACCCAAGTGCATTTCCAATTCCAACCCTAATAACAAGGCTTATGCCTCTGCATAATTATTTATTTCATTATGCAAATGAAAAGAAGAATTTTCCAGAACTACCCCTACTGGATTTTCAAAACAAATTCTTGCACTTGATAATCCTGGATTACCTTTAGACGCCCCATCAAAATTTAATTTTACAAAATCCTTTTGACAAGGAAGCCATTTGACAGATGATCTGCCTACCTTTTTTATGCCATTTTTGAAAAGACTTATGTCGAAAGGCAATCTGATGTGTTTCCAAATTTGTGGAATATAGCTATCCCATCTTGTAAAAGATGAATCAATAAATTTCTCTCGTTGGACACATGTGTTGACCCCTTCTAAAATTCCTTTTAAAATTTTCAAAAGAACCAACTCCAATGGAGATTTAGTTTTCCTGAAAATTCTCATGTTATGTTCCCACCAAATATTCCAAATTACAAGAGTTGGGATAATGAGCCATATACATGCAAAAAAGAAGAACGATCTACAAAATCGACCAAGCTTGGAAAAGATCCCAAATGTAGTTTGGTAATGGAATGGAAAGTTGTAACTTTGTTTTAATAAAGTCCCTACATTGGTTGGCTACAATGCATTGCACAAGAAAATGGTCAACTGTTTCAAATTCCACTTCACATAATGGACATTTGAAAGGATCAACAATCTTTAACTTAACTAGGTGATCACCAGTTAAAATTATTTTCTACAAGGTAAGCCATGCAAAACTACTTGCTTTCGAAAGAACTTGATTGTTCCAACAAAAGGAAAATGCATGTTGAGGTTCAATGGAATATTTAGATTGTGCTAGTAATGCATATCCTTCCTTTACAGAATCTGAGCCTACTTTTGAAGTTGACTAGACTATTCTATCTAACTTTGAAGATAAGTAAAATATTCTTCGTTCAAGATCTTAGTGAAAAGAGCAGATTGTTGATTGCTCAATAGGTTAGATGGGGGTATTTTCCAAATTAATTTACCTGAAAATGGGTTTTAAGATTGAATATAATCTATAAAATTTTCACCCCACTCTTAACATAATTTTTTTCTTATCTCTTGAAGGTCCTGATTAGCTAGCAACAAAGGCTTCCCATTCCATGAGTCTACCTAAAATTTAACACTTCTCCCATCATTTACTTCCCAAGATGAATATTTTGTAATGAGGCTTATACAACTTATAAAGAAGTTCCAAATAGCAGACCCCTTTGGGGGATCTGCCACTGTAAAGATTCTTGTTGGATTTTCATTATCTAGATATTTGGACTACAGTATTTTTGACCATTTGGCATTTGGATTAGTGTACATTTTCCATGCATGTTTTGCTCCAAATGCTTTGTTTCTCCAATAATTAAGATTATGAATACCTACCCCACCTTGCTTCTTTCCTTTTGTCAAACCTTCTAAAGAGATTAGCAGTATCTTTTTTCTATAATCAATATTGCCTTTCCATAGAAATGATCTTATGATCTACTCAATTTGAATGATAACAGAGGAAAGAGCTTTAAGGACTGCTCAGAAATAATTGGGAATTGAAGATAAGTCTAATTTAATTAGAAGAATTCTACCTGCCAGTGACAGCCACATAGCTTTCCAAATGAGAATTCTTGACTTTAATCTATCAATGACCTTGTCCCAATAGAAGGCTTTGTTTGACCCTTTGAAGAAAGGAATTCCCAAATAGGAACAAGGAAATTTTTCCTCTTGAAAACCTAATTTATTAACTATTATCTTCTTCAAATCATCAGAAGTATTTAAGATATAAACTTTTGACTTTGCAACATTTATCTTCTAACTAGAAGCTGATGAATATTTATCTATAACTTCTTTGACTTGCTTAGCTTTGATACTGATGATTTATTAAATAATAGAGTAGCATTAGCAAAAAGAGAATGTGTTACTGAAATTGTTGTATTTGGAATTTGTACACCCTGCCAAAGATTTTGACTATGCCTTGAAGGAATATATTTGCTTAAAGCTTCAACCATTACTATGAAGAGGACAGGAGAAAGAGGATCCCCTTGCCTAACACCTTAGGTGGAACTGAAAAAGCCAACTGGATTTCCATTTATTATAACTGAAAATTTAGCCCCAGAAAGACATGGCATTGTCCATCTTCGCCACTGAGAACAAAAACCAAATTTCAACAAGACCTTGTTGAGAAACTTCCAGTTTACCTTATCATAAGCCTTCATCATATCTAATTTGACAATGAAAGTAGACATCTTTGATGTTGATATTGAATGCAAGACTTCATGTGCTACAATTGCTCCTTCATGAGTTTCCCTCCTAGGTACAAAACCTCCTTGTTTAAGAGATATGATCTTTGGAATGAGAGGTTGTAATCTTAGATAGATTTCTTTCGTAAATATTTTATAGAATGTATTGCACAATGAAATTGACCTAAATTCAACAAATGTTTTAGGCTCTTTGACTTTAGGGAGAATTGCAATATTAGTTACATTGAATTGCTTAAGCATGCTTCTAGTTCCCCTAGACTCTTCTAGTGCCCACAAAAGTTGAAAACATATGAAGTCCCAACATTTTTGAAAAAATAAAGCTATGTAACCATCTTGACCAAGAGCTTTCTTTGGTGTAAATGAAAAGAATACATATCTCAATTCCTCTAAAGTAAAAGGCCCCATCAATAGATTATTATCTTCATTGCTAATTAGATGAGGAATTTTGTCCAAAAGGTCATTTTCATTATTGGTTATGTTAACATCAGTTGAATGTGGGGCAGAGAGAAGTTCTGAATTTTTTTTTTAAATGCCTTCATTATTAATGTCTTCTTCCTTTGTTAACCAATTTCCTGAGGCCGTTTCCTGAATTGTTTGAATTGACTTAGCTGCCTTTTTGATCTGTGCAGAAGCATGATTTTTTTTTGTGTTTCGATCACCCTCTTTTAACCAAAGCTCCTGAGACTTTTGTCTCCAATATGCCTCTTCCCTTGCACATAACTCTTTTGTTAGTCCAAGTAATTTTTCTAGATTCTGATTGAATGTCTCTCAAAGAATTTGTGAGTATAAAATGGCTAAAATCAGCTACTACCCTGGGTGGAGGTACAATCCCACCACTTATTTCTTCTAATGAGGGTATTGCATTGAAATCTTCCACAATGATAATTTTTTCATTATGGATTGCACCTATTTTCCTAGAGATTTCATCCCACAAATTTTTCTTGTCAAATGTAGAAGTAGGTCCATAAACATTTTTTAACCAAAAATGGAGATGACATTTTGTTACTTCTACAAGTTGCCATGAGTTCTCATTTTTATGAGATTTGACCTATACTAATTTTGGATTCCATAATACTAATAACCTTCCTGAAGCCCCTTGGGCTGGAGAATGTGTGGATGCCCATCTCTACCATTTCTTTATTGAAGATTCAAACATTTCTATTGAGGTCTTGGTTTCTTGAAGAAGAAAAATGTCTACTCCACAAGCATCTATTAATTGCTTGATGCGAGAACGCTTTCCAAGGGCATTAATTCCCCTGACATTCCATGAAGAGATCCTCATTGGGCCTGAGGAGAGCATCAATCTCTCCTCAAATGCTTGTTTGACATAGATTCAAAGATTTTTTTTGTACCCTTGATTCTATTTGTTCTTGCATTTTAGTGAAGTTTGATTTTCTTCCTCTCTTCCCAAGTGATTTATTCACTATAGGCTGAAATGGAGATTGAGACAACATTGAATCATTAGTTTTTAACATTTTCTTGACATCTCCATTTTTTTTATTTTATTTCAATGCTTGTGAACTTTCATGAGGTAGTTTAGAAATTGATCTTCCATAACTATGTTTGTAGCCTTATGATCATTGGAGACCATTTCTTGAGCCTTAGAAATATTTCCTGAGGAATAAACAACGGGCATATCTCCTTCCCATAATCCCTCTTCAACTGCTATTTCATCAAAGAGGTTTGAGCCTACTAAAAACAACTTATCAGCTAAAAGTTGAAGCTCAACATTCGATGGCTGTGTGGAAGCAGTTAGTGCCAGGCATTTATCTTCATGAATAGAACTAATACTTTCCTCATTGGTCATCTGATACATTTGTGTATTATCTTTGAATGACCATGTAGAAAATTAATCATTTGTGCCTTGAAACATTAGCTTCTTGACTATCTCAAATCCCTGATACTCTGAAGATAGTTTTTCCATAGGAGAATATAAATTAAGGGAAAGGGTAGTAAAGGCTCACATTAAATTCCATATGCTATTTGACACATTTACATTCAATGCAACCTTTTTATGAGCTCGGGAATTTTCATATATCCTCAAATCATTAGAAACCTCTACCCATTTTCCCTTATGAAGAATATACTCACAATAAGGATTATCAATCTGATTACTATTGTTAAGGGAAGGTGAGCTAAAAATAGTTTGCTCATTCTGATTTCTACTTGTCAAATCATCCCTTCTTTTAGCATTAGTCAAGTGAGAAAATTGTGAGGAACTATTTGCAAATGAGCATTGAGAATGAGAATGACCCAAGGTGTGACAATTCAAGCAAATAGATTCAAGGGATTCAAAAATAATTTATTGATGCCAATTCCCAGATTTTGATTCATCAAAATTTGTTCTAGAAATTTTTGTCTACATCCATTAGAACACAAGTTCTGATGGGTTTTGAGGGATATTTAAAGAAATCTTTATCATGCATAAGAAAGATTCCTATTTGATTTGTTATTGCTTCAATGATCCTCCATTCCCTATTTTCTAATGGAAGAGCATGCATTTGAAACCAGAATGGGACAAATTTGAAAGAGGCATAATCAACTTTAAAATTTGGAATCCAGGGTTTCATGCTTAATCCTGAACCTTGATAGACCCATGACTTTATTCTAAAGATGGAATATTTCCTTTTTTTACTATCAAATATGACAACAAAAATACCCTATTCATTATCCAAATAAAAAAATTGTTCCACACCCTCCCAATCTTCATAAACTAAATCTTTTAAATCATTTCAAGGAAAATTGAGATTCTAGAACTTGGTCTTGTCTCGAAGATCTTGAATTTGCGGATGAAGCATATCCTTTAGAAATGTAATTTTTATGATATTATCACCCTCTGCATGGCGAATATCTGCTTTCTGTTGAGTGGAGGAACAATTTTGTTCATCCTTCAACCTCGACTCTTTGGGCCTCCATATCTTTTTAAAACCCTCTTTATTCCTTGAACCCTTCTTATTCTTTGTTTTTTCTCTTTGTTGGTACAATTTTTTTATTAGATTGGGACTGCACTCCATCTTTGGACACATTTTGCGTTTGAAGATTAGCATGTGATTTTGGAATGAAGGGAGCACCTTTGTTTTGACAGTTTGGTATATACAACCTTTTTGGATGAATTTGTCTTTAGGAGCTACCTTTGAAAACCCTCGATCATTCTTTGAATGATTAGGGTTTTGTTGAGCCGTATCCTTCCTTGTATTCAAATTAGTCCCCTCACTTTTATCCTTGGCATGAGACAATTGCAAAACCCTAAATTGATTTTCATAATGCTTTGAGAGTTTTGCATTTTGGACAACCCTCGAGCCTCTGTTGTGAGATGAAATAAAATATGCTTTAGCTTTTCGATATGACCATTGAAATAACACCAAGTCTTTCTCTGGAACTCTAGCCTAAAAATCCCTATTATACAATGTGTCCCCATGACAAACATCAACAATTTTTTGGCCATTTCTATTCAAAACCCTATTTGGAGGTACTGGACGCTAGTTGGGATGTGCAAATTGGTGCCTACTCCTTTGAGCTGAATATTTAGACAATGTGGATGCATGATACCTTTCTAAATTACCTGTGGGACCTTGATGTCAAAAATGTTAGTTTATATGCAATTTTCTGACATGAGGATGCTATTGTGGCCTGCCATTTTTTGCAAAATAGTCATTAGGTTGCCATGGTCACTTGGAAGACATTTTTTTAATTAATTCCATGTTGTTGTCTATGCATTTAATAATTTTTTTCATTACATAAATGGTTATAAAGTCTTTATACATACAGATCACTCTGCAATAAGAGTTTTAATGAATAAACCAGTAGTTACATGAAGAGTTATTAGATGGTTATTGTTATTACAAGAGCTCGATGTAACTATGCTTGATAAACCTAGTCGGGAAAATGTGGTTGTAGATTTTATATTCATATGTTGCAATGCAATGACGAACTTGTTCCTGTTGATGATGCTTTCCCTAATGAGCATCTTTTACTATATATCAGTTAAGAATCCATGGTTTGCAGGCATTACAAACTACTTAGTTACTTGCAATTTTCCCTTGCAATTTTCTCCTCGAGATCATCAAAAACTTGTGGGACTAAGTGGTTAATACATATGGATTAACACTCTTATTCCACATGGGTATTGATAACATCATGTGACAATGTGTAGCCAAAGACAATGTCTTCGATATACTTCAAGCATGTCATTCAGAGCCTTGTGGAGGTCATTTTGTAGCTTAGAGAACTACCAATAAAATCCCAACTATTGGATATTATTGGCCTATTGTAAAAAGTATGCACAACACTATGATAAATGCCAACGTATGGGTTGACTAACATGTTTTGATGAGATGCCTCTACAAACCCAATTGTCTCTTAAACCCTTTGAAAAATGGGGTTGAAATTTTTTGGGGCCAATCAACCCCCCATCAAGAAATAAGGGATATATATTGGTTTGTACTAATTATGTTACTAGATGGATAGAGGTTATAGGATAAAAACATGAAGAGATACTAAAGTTGTTGATTTTTTGTACTTAAAATGTTTACCTAGTTTGACATACCTCATGAAATTGTTACCGAACAAGGGCCTTAGTTTACGTCTAAGTTGATTGTTGCTCTAGTTTAGGAATATGAAATTTGACATCACAAGTCCTCACCATATCACCCCTAGGCCAATGGAAAGGTTGAAGTGACTAATTGGGAACTTGAAAATATTCTAACAAAGACAGTAGCACTTCATAAGAAGGATTGGGCAACAAGACTTCTAGAAGTAGTATGGGCATACCGAACCACGTGGAAGACCACCACTGGTCTTACACCATACGAGCTTGTTTATGGTAAGAAAATAGTTTTACCTATTGAATTTGAGATGAAGACTCTACATACTACTTTGCAATTGGGATTGAATCTCACCAAATCTCAAAAAGCAAGGACCAATAACCTTCATGCACTTGATGACATATGGCAATGAGCTCTTTTCCATGTAGAGATAGTTCATAAACAACGTGCTCTTTGGCATAATCGTTTCATCGAACAAAGATTATTTCAATCAAGAGATTGGGCACTTTTATATGATTCCAAATTTCAGGTCTTTAAGGGCAAGTTTCACAGTAGATGGTTGGGGCCTTATAAAATTGAGATTCTCTATGACAACAGTGCGAAGTCAAGCTTCATATCATAGATTCTGCTTGTATGGCCCTTCTTGTTAATGGACATCACTTAAACTTGTACAAGCGACCTATCTCCAAAGACAATTTTGTTTCTAGTTTAACAAAGGAACTCAATGTTGTATCTCGAGTTCCTATCGCCTCTTCAAGTACGTTTTAGGTACTTTCATGATTAAAAAAAAGAAAAAAAATTAATAAAAGATCCAATAGTGAAAACATTTAAGCATTCTTGGCCAATTATTATCTAAAAATTGGGTCACTAACAAGTATTAATTGCATAATAACCTTAGAGGTGAAAACTAATTTTTTTTTGTGCCTCTAAGTGGTGTCAGATTGAAAACTGAGTTCTTGACGGTCCATTATTGTTATCAGTTTTCCAAAAAAAATAAAATTAATAAATAATATTAAAAAAAAAAAACAAAACAAAACAAAACAAACAGATAAAAATAGAACTCTCTTGGTATCCTGTGCTCCTGTGACATGATCCTTTGGCCGCATCACTTTTTGGTACGTCCTAATTTCTCGTCCTCCTCAACATAGTATGTGCCACGTTCATCTAGCCGTACACATCCTCTTTACACCGCATCATTGGAGGCATTAATTGCCACATCAACACTAACATATTTCCATCCAAAGGCCACCTTAGCATCCATCATGCTAATGGCCCCTCTCCATCTTGGACTTATCTCACTCCTGCAGACACATGTCAACTGGGATGTGACAACCACCTCAATCTTCCTGGGATCCTTTAGGATGACATTGACGACATCCATTGGTCAGGACAAGTTTGCCAATGCACACTAGCTTTGTAGTACATATAGTGACACATGGATGGATCGCAACTAGTTGAGATTTACCAAAATCTATTACCCTAACGATCCTCATTGAACGCTAGCTATACGTCGGCAGTGGACTCTTCACACCTCTTTCTTCCTCACCAGATTGCTGCTCTACATCATCACTAGTGTATTTGTAATGGTGACCTTTCAACGATATATTGTTCTTTTATTTCTTAATTATTATTATTATGGTACCTTTGAGGACGACATTGTACAATTAGCTGGGGAAAATCCACTATCATGTCAAGAAAAGCCATACTATTCTGCCATAATGGCCCTATTCATTCACTTCATGTGGATTCCACTAGGCTTATCAAAATGTGAGTATATCTTATATGGATTTGGGATTGGTTATCCAATGTAATTATATCCAGTTGATGTAGATAAGATAAATCATTATGTTGAAAGGGCAAAGGCTATCCAGCCCCTAAAATGATTTGGGGCATGAATGTCGGATGCCTATGTCTTTATGCATACTCTCTGACTGTCCGTGCACCAATCAGCTCCGTGTGTTGTAAGTAGGCTGTATCTATCAGTTTTTTTTGGTTTTTAGTGCCCAAGGCCATTTTTTAAGTTTGTCGTGCCGTTTGTCATTCACCATGCTTTTTTTTTGCTTTCCCGACCGCTATTGGTTTCTGCTCCTCCAAAATCTTCTTTGCTCGTATTGACCTTACGCTTCTCCAATTTGGTGAGTTACAATGTGAAAGTTAGGCTTCAACAAAGGTTTTAGAGTATGTTTATTAAAATAAAAATTATGGCCAAGATCTTAATAATGAGCACATTTAGGTTTTAACATTGTATGTATATTTTATATAATAAAAAATAAATTATAAATAATATAATTATACTAATTATTATCATATATTATATTTTTTTAACAAAACTATCAAATACATATATAAATTATTATAATCAATAATTAATAATAATTATATTTTTATATAATACAAAAAATTAATATATAAATATAATATAAAATATAATTAATATATTATATATATATTTAATATAATAGTAATATAGGTTAAATTATATATAATATAATTATATTTATTATTTTATATAATAATGTTTATGGGTTATATTATTATTATATATTTTATAATAAAAATTATTAAATATAAATATGAAATTATTATAATTAACGATTAATATATTCTTATATAGAATAAATTAAATTAATATATAAAAAAATTTAATAGTTTAATTGATCTATGGAGAGATTAGGAAAAGGAAAGAGAGATAGAGGGGGGGGCAATTCTATATATAGAGAGGAATATATACTAACACTTGCACCTAAAAGAGGTTCAAGGATTACGTCTATAGAAAACTATATGTATGTTAATATGTTAGAGAGTATGTGTTTTTGCATGGATGTGCTGCAAATTAATTGCATGTGGCTAGATTAAATAATTAATAATAAGAGCTAAATAATGGAATGAATTAAGTTTAGACAAATCTAGATTTTTTCTTTAAAGAAATTAAGCATTATCTGATTATGAGATATTTGCATTCAAATTTAAAACATAAGCCACTTCAAAAAAAAAAAAAGTTGTCATCAAATTGACAAAAAATACTGCAAATGGAAATAGAATGTTCCCATCTAGCTGTCAAATCAATATTTATCTGGCTTTTATGTGATAAGAAATAAAAGAGAAACCAACTTTTGACTGGTTGTTTCATGTCAACAATCCAAGGATGGTATGTTCCCTTGGGGAGTTATGCTCAAGGTAGCATGACATTTGATCAAGGATATGATAATTCACCTTGAAGACCTCTTCAATGTACCCATTGCACACTTAAGGAGACAAACATATAGAGAGAAAGAGAAAGGAAGAGAAAAGGGAGAGGGAGATAGAGATAAGATATAGATAGGTGGAGAGAGAAAAAATAGGAGAGTAAGAGAGAGGGAACAAAATGAGACAGAGGAGGAGAAATGGATGAAGATAGAGATAAAGGGATAAAAAGAGGGATAGGGAGAAAAAAAAGAGAAGAGAGAGAAGAAAAGATAGACATAGAGATAGAGATAGAGAGAAAAAGAGAGATAAATAGAAACAAAGAGATAAAGAGGGAGACAAAGAGATATAGAGAGATAGGTAGAGATATAGAGGAACAAAGAGGAACATAGAAAGAGGCTTAATTGTGAGGGAGATAGAGAAAAATAGATGAAGGAAAAGATAAAGAAAGAAGAGGAGAGAGACATAGATATAGATAGAGATAGTCACATAAAGAGATAAGGAGATAAAGATAAATAGAGGGAAGTATATATATATATATATATATATATATATATATATATATATATATATATATATATATATATATATATATATATATATATATATATATATATATATATATATATATATATATATATATATATATATATATATATATGGAGAGAGAGAGAGAGGGAGGGAGATAATGAGAAACATACAGATAGAGATGGAGACAAAGAGATAGAGAGAGGTAGAGAGATAGAGAGATAAAAATGAATAGATATAGATATAGGGAGGGTGATTGATACATCTCTCCCTATTTCTCTCTATCTCTCTTTATCTCCCATTATCTATGTGACTCCCTCTCCCCCTCTTTATCTATAGAGCTATCTCTCCCTCTCCCCCCTCTCTCTCATTCACTTTATCTCTCCTAATCTATATCTCTATCTCTATTTCTCTCTTTATCTCCCTCTCACACCTCTCTCTATCTCTTTCTATCCATATCTTTTTCTACCTCTTTCACCATCTCTCTATCGAGCTTTCACTATCCCCCTCTATCTCTCTATATCACCCCCTTTCTATGTCTCTCCCTCTCCCTCTATATTTATTGATCTATCTCTCCATCTCTATTACCTGTCTATAATTATCTTTATTTGTCTATCTCTTTGTCTTTCTCTCCCTCTCCTCCTCTATATCTTCTTATATATCTATCTCTCTATCTCACCATCTATATCTCTTTATCTCTCCATCTATATCTCTTTGTTTATCTCTTTCTCTCTCTCTTCCTCTCCTCCTCTATATCTGCTTATATATCTATCTCTCTATCACTCTATTTCACCATCTTTATCTCTTTATCTCTCCATCTATATCTTTATATTTCTCTACCTCTTCCTTTATAAAGAGATATAGATGGTGAGATAAAGAGATATAGATGGTGAGATAAAGTGATAGAGGTATATATATATATAAGGAGATATAGATGAGAGGAAGACAAAGACAAAGAGATAGAGAAATAGAGAGAATTATAGATAGGTAAATAGATATGGAGAGAAGAAGAGAGAAATTGGGGGAGCTAGAGAAAGGGAGAAAGAAGTAGGGGGAGATAAAGATATATGAGAAGAGAAAGAGAGAGATAGAGAAATATACGAAGAGAAAGAGAGAGATAGATAGGGGGATAGAAAGAGAGTGAGAGAGGGAGATATGGGGAGAGATAGAGCGAGGGAGGGAGATAAAGGGAGAGAGATAGGTAGAGGAGGAGAGATAGAGAAGAGGAGGAGAGAGGAAGAGAGAGAAGAGGGGGATAGATAGGTAGAAGAGGGAGAGAAAGAAGGGGGATAGAGGGAGAGAGAGAAGAAGATGGGGGGAGAGGGAGAGAGCTCAATAAATATAGAGGGAGAGGGAGAGACATAGAAAGGGGGTGATATAGAGAGATAAAGGGGGATAGTGATTTAGAGATAGAGAGATGGTGAAGAGGTAGAAAAAGATATGGATAAAAAGAGATAGAGAGAGGAGTGAGAGGAAGATAAAGAGAGAAATAGAGATAGAGATATAGATTAGGAGAGATAGACTGAATGAGAGAGAGAGGAGGGAGAGGGAGAGATAGCTCTATAGATAGAGAGGGGGAGAGGGAGTGACATAGAAAATGGGAGATATAGAGAGATAGAGAGTGATAGGGAGAGATATATCAATCACCCTCCCTATATCTATATCTATTCATTTTTATCTCTCTCTCTCTCTCTCTATATATATATATATATGTAAATATATATATTTTCTTCCCTCTACTTATCTTTATCTCCTTATCTTTTTATGTGACTATATCTATCTCTATCTCTATATTTGTTTCTCTCTCTTCTCTTTTTTTCTCCCTATCCCTCTTTTTATCCCTTTATCTCTATCTTTGTCTATTTCTCCTCCTTTGTCTCATTTTGCTCCCTCTCTCTTGCTCTCCTATTTTTTCTCTCTCCACATATCTATATCTTATCTCTATCTCCCTCTCCCTTTCCTCTTCCTTTCTCTTTCTCTCTCTATATGTTTGTCTCCTTAAGTGTGCAATGGGTACATTGAAGAGGTCTTAAAGGTGAATTATCATATCCTTGGTCAAATGGAATGCTACCTTGAGCATAACTCCCCAAGGGCACATACCATCCTTGGATTGTTAACATGAAACAACCAGTCAAAAGTTGGTTTCTCTTTTATTTCTTATCACATAGAATTCAAATAACTATTGATTTGACAATTCGATGGGAACATTCTATTTCCATTTGCAGTATTTTTTGTCAATTTGATGACAACTTTCTTTTTTCATTTGAAGTGACTTATGTTTTAAATTTGAATGCAAATATCTCATAATTAGATAATGCTTAATTTCTTTAAAGAAAAATCTACATTTTTCTAAACTTATTTCATTCCATTATTTAGCTCTTATTATTAATTATTTAATCTAGCCACATGCAATTAATTTGCAACACATCCATGCACAAACACATACTCTCTAACATATTAACATACATATAGTTTTCTATCGACATAATCCTTGAACCTCCTTTATGTGCAAGTGTTAGTATATATTCCTCTCTATATAGTATTGTCTCCCCCTCTATCTCTCTTTCTTTTTCCTAATCTCTCCATAGATCAATTAAACTATTAGATTTTTTATGTATTAATTTAATTTGTTCTATATAAGAATATATTAATCATTAATTATAATAATTTCATATTTATATTTAATAATTTTTATTATAGAATATATAATAATAATATAACCTATAAACACTATTATATATAATAATAAATATAATTATATTATATATAATTTAACCTATATTACTATTATATTAAATATATATAATATATTAATTATATTTTATATTATTATTATATATTAATTTTTTGTATTATATAAAAATATAATTATTATTAATTATTAATTATAATAATTTTATATATGTATTTGATAGTTTTGTTAAAAAAATATAATATATGATAATAATTAGTATAATTATATTATTTATAATTTATTTTTTATTATATAAAATATACATTCAATGTTAAAACCTAAATCTGCTCATTATTAAGATCTTGGCCATAATTTTCATTTTAATAAACATACTCTAAAACCTCCGTTGAAACCTAACTTTTAGGTTGTAGCCCACCAAATTGGAGAAGTGTAAGTTCAATACAAGTAGGGGAGAGTTTGGAGGAGCGCAAACCAATAGAGGCTGGGAAAGCAGGGAAAAACACGATAAATGGCAAATGGTGCGATAAACTTTAAAAATGGCCTTGGGCATCGCAAACCAAAAAAAGCTGACAGAGCACACGGAGCTGGTTGGTGCACGAGCGGTCAGAGAGTATGCATAGGGACATAGGCATTCAACATCCATGCCCCATACTGTTTTGGGGGTTGGATAGCCTTTTCCATGCTCTTAGGTCAGAGAGAAGTCAGTGGCTATCCAGCGCACCAGGACATTGCATGCATCATGCATGTTGTGACCCACGAGCCTGCTTTTGCAGGGAAGTATTGTCTTCATGGTTGTGATCCACGAGCCTACTGCTAACGGAACTTTGTTGTCCTTTATTAAACCATCACCTCCAGGTCCCATCAATCCCTGTTGTTGTCATCCGTTAGCAAAGCCTTCTATCCCTAGAAAAAGCGGGAATTGTAAAAACTGGGAGATTTAAAACAAGCAGGAATTTTAAATGCAGGAGATTTAAAATGATGGGCAGGAGTTTTAAAATGATGAGCATACGTTTTCCTTAAGGAGAATAGTTGCACCCTCAAAGTAGAGCCTCTGGCGGTTGAGAAGAATGAACAAAAAGATGAAGATGATAGCACCAGGCAAAGTGGATTACATCCAAAGGCACACCATAGAGTCCTGCGATGTGTGGATTGTGACCAAAGATAAACTTGTATCACATAATGGTCAGTACACAGTATATTTATTATTTCAAAGTTCAGTTCATGTATTTTTCTGAAAGCAAATGTCACACCAGTGTTTGTTCTTCGACAACTTTGTTCTGTCCATGATCAAGATGGACCAGCTCAACGTTTTGAGTGGAAGTCAAAGCTAGATTCGCAGAAGCTGCAATGTTCGTAATCCCACTGCTGCCTATTTTTATAAATACCCATCAATCTAGTCTCTACAAAACTCAGAACAATCTTTATCTGCCTGTATGTGATTAGATTTGTAAATATTTGGAATATTTTTTACGAAGAGGCCAAGATTGGAAAGAGGCGCTCCACAAAGTTTCATTTCATTCTGGCCAAATCCTGAAGGATAATAAGTACAATCGTTCTCTCCCCTTTGTACAGAATTGATCTTTATTATGGCCTGTAATCATTTTTTCCTGTCAATTCTCGGACTATCTCTAAAATATTCATTAAGATTTTTATCTCTTTCTACGGGTTTGATCTTTATTAAAGTCTAATGTTCAATTGTTTTAATATTTCTAATATAAATGGTATTTTTATATATTTACTAATTATTAAAAACACTGTAATTTAGAATAATTTATCAAAATGAATGTAGAAAGTAAATAAAAAAGTATTAGATGAAATTTAATCAATGCAAATGTAATTTAATAATTTTATATTTGATTTTTTAATACATGGAAAAATTAAAAGTAAGATGAATGATTTAGAGTTAGGAATTTGATTGTATGTTGTATTGAATCATTTCTATTATGGGAAAGTGATACAAGCAAAAGTGATATGTATAGAGATTTGATTCAAGCCTACAAATTTGAAGTTTGATGCATGGATCTTATATGTGTTAAAGGTTGATACCTTCTTGTGTATTTGCCTCTTTTTTGTCACTTATTTTAGCTATTTGGTTGTGTTTAGTAACACCTTTGTGAATTTTTCTAGATAAGGATAAATTCTCCTTTCGTCAAACTCCTACAAAATTGAATTGAATTACTTTTGATAGGATTGAAAGAAAAAATGTAGAGAATGTCCTAGATGTTGGTGCAAGTAGGTGGCATAGTATGATGTTATAATGTTGATTCTATTTGCTCATATAAGATGATTTGAAATGAATTAGATTTGGAGTTAACACAATGATTAGAAGGAAGGGTTGGGTCAACCCAAATTTAAATTTAAACTTTAAAAGTTCTAAATTCATTTCCATAAAGCACAAATTGATCTCATTCACTCAAAAAATTGGATATATGAACCTAGATGAGAAATGGATGAGTTGAGGATTGAAATCAATTAATAAGAATGAGTGTAGATGGAATCAAGTAAGGTTTGGTTCATGTGCTATATTTAAAAAAAAAAAAAACATGCCACTTATTAGTTTTTATTATATAAAAAAGAATGAAGTTAGAGTACCCAAAATGAGGGTGAAGTGCAATATATGCAATTTTTACCATTACAATTTTAATTAGAGTAATCTATTAGTATATATAGATTTCTTCTCTATCCTTTCTATCTCTCTATACATTTGGTGAAATTTCTTTTGTATGTTTGAGATTAATTATAATGTAAAATCTCCAAGTTCCAAAATTTTCTACAAAGAAAGTGTAAGATGGGTTTAAACAAAGGAATAATTTAGGATTTAAAAATATTCAAACATATTAATACCAACAACAGGTATCTTTCATCTCAACAATTTTTTCATTCATTTCAAAGGATCTTGAATATTTTTTGTAAGTAGACAACTTTGTCTTAGTCTAATTTTTCTTGTCTAGGTCTTTTAATGAAAGAGAGAGAATGCAAATGTAAATATCTCTATATGAGATAGTAAAAGATAAAATAATTATTAAATAATTTATAATTAGAAAATCAAGAGTTAAAGAAAAATAACGTGTTTTTAGGATTTTGGGAATGACATTGATTTGATTAATTGATATGATGTGACAAATGACTAGAATTTCATTGTTTAGAGAAAAAGTGCATACCTTAATTTTTTATTCTCTTATTTTACACTTTTTGAGTGCTTCCATAGATTCAATGTTGCAATGTTCAATTTGTTCTTTTTTTTGTATAAGTTAATCTAAAATTTGAAACCTACTACCCTTCAACCTATCATAGTCCTTGTAATAAGAAGAAATAGCCTTACAAAATGCACTATTTTCCTAGATTGAAGAGGAAGGAGTAATTTTTGCTAATGATTCAATATTATATCAAAACAACCCAAAGTGCAGTTTGACTACTTCACAAGAGAAAATAAGAGAACATTGGAGAATCATGGTCTTAAAGTGTAACTATTACCTATAATTTGCTTAGTCATGATTTTCCTAAACAAGGCTTATCAAAGATCAAAAACTACAAGAATGAGTCATCAACCTTATATCATGAAAGAGTAGCTTGTTATTCCTACTAATGTCACTAGTGAAAGGCTAAAATTTTGAGCTAATCCAAGTTAGGCCAATAAGATCCAAGTTCTAGATCCACTCAACATAATTGACCAGCTAAAAAAATAACTACCAATGTCTTGTTATGGGTCCAAGTATTGTCCATTCCTAAGTAGAGAAAGCTACCCGGAGAAGCTCTAAAGGGACAAGAGGATTTGACTAAGAGGACCACTCAAACTACAAATAGTACAAATCAATAAAAGATTTCAACTAATGTACCAACCATATTTGATAATGTGAATAATAAGATTAGTAAAATAAAGCCAATGCCTTTTTATTTAACACTCATTATTGAAAAAAATATTCATAATGTTATGATATATTTCACTGCTAGTACTATTTTCATGCCTAAGAAATGTGAACTGATACATTAGAACTCACATATGAGCCTATACGAAAAGGAATGTCATATAGTTAGATGAGAAAATGAGACAAACAATGGGTATCACAAAATATCTTCTCCTTATTTTATATTCTTGTTCAAATATAATAGTCCCACAAGATTTAGTGTTATTTGATATTCCACCAAAATTTATTTTGTGCTTATCTAGAGAGTTCACTATAAAAGTAGGTGGCTACCTCTCTTTGGATTGAACACAATTTATTATAAGGATTGGGTATGGATCCAAGTTAAAATTCCTAACCAAGCTTATCTTAAAGGAGCATATTACCATGAGATGATTATGTACTTTGAACCAAATCATACTATGATGACAAAAGAAGGGAAATCCAAATATGAACTCATAAAACATGGAGTAAATTTTATTCAATCTTTAGATTAGGTAGATACTTAGATGTTTAAATGATTAGAGTGGGACTCACATGAAAATTTTGATTCCATGGCCCTTGAAAATTATATCCTTTGTGATGAAGATCAAGAAATTCCCATGATGAGTGTGCCATCTAAATATACTTAGACATTAAAGTGGACGAATCTAAATTATGGAAGCTATATTTTGATGGAGTTGGGTGAAATAATGGTGCAAGAGTGGGAACATGTTTAGTCTCAATTGAAGGGGAAAAGATAATTCAACCTCATAGATTGCAACTTAGTTTTACAAGAAATGAAATGGAATATATGAATCATTAATCCACAAACTTCTTGGCTAGAATGAAATTTAAGTAATTGCAATTGTTCATATATTTCAAATTAGTTATTAACTAGATAAAGCAATGCATTGCAAAAAAAAAAATATCTAAAAGGTCATATCATCAAGAATTTTGGGATCTCTTAGATTATTTTGAAGCTTTGAATTTATAGGTGATTCCAAGGTCATAGAAAATGTAAGCAAGATAAATGGCTACAATAGGATCATAATTTGACCTAGCTAAGGATCACTTGACAAATGAAAATCATGTCAAACTAATCATAAGGTTGTCAATCCCTAAAAATTGAGATCACTGAAAAGTATTTGAATGTGACACACAAATAATATTATTTCTAAAATATTCAGGGGATTTTACAAGGTAGTTACTACATAAAGTAGAGGAAGCAAATGTAGATCAAATTATTTAGTTGAAGACTAAAAATATCCCTAGAGGATTCATTATTTTAGAGAATCTCTTCACTCTTGATGATGTGAAGAAAGATAATAGTAAGTCCTTTGCTAATAAAGGGTACTATGTTGATAATAGAATATTTCCTACTAAAAGCTCATTAAGGTTGGAAAGGTACACACTTGAAAGGATATTAAAAAACTAAGATCTTCTTATGCTTAAAATATGATCAAGTTTTGACATATATCTATGAAGATTTAAATAGATATGATAAGGATGTCATCCAACATATGTTGAGAAATGGCGACTCAAATGTACTAGTGTTCGGCCCTCTACATTGTTGAACAGATAGTTGAATATCACCAAGAAAAAGTTACAGTCTGATCGAAATCCCGTTGGCAGAAAATGGTTTGTTTGTTAAGTCATTGGGTTTCAAGTTTTTCTAACTTAAGCCGTGGGAATCTAAAGTTTCATGTAACCTCCCTACTTAGCAAATTTGAGGTTCTCTTTGTTGTCGACATGTCACGGGTTTTCAAAACTTTGTAACCTCTAACAAGATGTTTTAAGGTTTAGGTTTTCTAGCGACTTAGCGATTAGAGCGGTATCAGGGTGAATTGTTGTTATCAATGAGACTCGAAGCCATGTCTCCTTGATACTCTGATAGGATTGTTTTAGCATTATGTTCCATCAGTGGGAGTTGATCATTTCGGTGGGACTTTGTATCAAGTCTCCTTGATGGTTCGATGGAACATATAAAGGAATACTATCAGAGGGACTTCTTGATATTGAAGGGACCTTAGGTTAAGTCCCTTCAACAGGAAGATAAGTTGATGGATGTGGGGACCACTTGGAGCGATAAAGTGAATATCAAAGGGACATCTTGATATCCGAGGGAGACGATATACAATCTCCTTGATAGGGTGATGTATTGTTTCTTTCTTGTGGATGTCTTGGTGGGACCCAATCGGTGTTAAGCTGGAAAGCGGTAATTGGTTGGCCAATTGACTTGGCAGGTGCTACGGAGATTGAAGTGACTTGGTGATTTTGAAGGGAGTGTGAATGAAGTCTCTTTGATGGTCTGATATAGCAGATAGTTAGACCGTTTACTGCAGTTGCTTGTTGGAAGCTGAACCAAACCATTTCCTATTGGTTGAGAATGAATGTTATAAAATGTTGAACATTTTGCAATGAGAGATAGAGGGAAATAGAACAGTGTTATGCTACTGAATTCTCTCTAGAATGGAACAAGATGTAAATCTCTTGTAAAGGCTTAGATCCTATAATTGTATTTGTAAGTTCTGTACTTTAGTTGTTGAATAATACAATGGCAATCTAGACTTTTGGAGTGTGGAATTTTTTACCCTGAAGGGATTTCCCCACATAAATCTTGTGTGATCATGTTGTATTTTTCATCTTTCATGGTAATGACTCTACGTGATTGAATCTATTTAATGGTGTTGTTTGGAATTGGTTTAATTAGCATTAACTTTTCTCTAAGGGTCAATGTGGGAAATTAACTATATCTGATTTCACTTTGTGGCATAGTAGTTCATGTCTTTGAGGAAATCTAATGAAATAAAAGCTACCAAAGGCACTATTGATCTTGGATGTTTCTTTCTGAGATGACTAAAATTTCCCAACAACATACAATTAAGCTTTAAATGTAAATACAAATTTGGTAAGATAAAAATAATGACCTGTCAGCCCTAAAATTGAAACCTTAAAATGAAACAAGAATTGATAAAGAATTGATCAAATCAAGAATCACATTCCCAATCAAGCATTCAACATGCGCATCGAACTTGGTGCCCATATGAATGAAGAGTGAAGAAATTTGACTCTATGTGGACTTTAGAGACCTACATAAAGCCTCATTAAAATTCCATACTAATGTGAAAATTTATATTGTAAATACAAGTAGAGAAAATCAATAAAGAATATGTGGACAAAAGATGTTACAACATCTATGACCTAGGATATGGATGGCTATGAATATTTGATGAACTTATAGAATCAATAAAGAATGGTGATCAAAGCTAGGATTTTGATGTTTACAATGATGTGACCAAGTTATGATATATGGCAAAAGGATATCAACACTACGGATAGAAATGGATGTCTAGGTTGGTGGATAAACCCTAAGGGAGGATATGGTAAATGTGACCTAGGGCTATGCCAAAATGGGTTAAATATATGTATGATTCTAAAAAGGAGACTAGATTGAATAGTAAATATGGATGTTAGGAGATGACTATGTAGGAAAGTAAAACCTATCTTCTAGATGGGGACACCTTAAATTAATAGATAATGGATGCATACGAGGATTTTATGATCATGTAAGTGATTATCTATCTTTGGATATATATGTTTATGGAAGCATCAACCTAATTTATAGATAGAAGAATAATGGGTGTGTATTAGGATGTGGACACAAGATGTTGTAATGTATATAACCTAGGATAGTTGCTATCTCAATAAATGATAGTACATGGTGAGTAAATTCAAAGTAACCTCTCAGGTCAATTTGGTTAGTTTTATGTATCCCCCACTTGAAACTCCTCCTCATGCTCTCCACCATTCATCTTTAAACATGCAGAATGAAATAACTAACAATCCACATTGTGTTTTCTAACCTCCAATTATATTTTGCATCTACTTTTCAATCATACGAGGAAATTGAAACTTAATTTTTACTCTAACAGTTGTGGTAAATTTTGAAGGTGCCTTTCATTACATTCCTATTGTGTAAATAACAAAAGGTTTTCATTATTAATATTATTTTGTAAAATTTCTGGTTACAAAACACTAGGTGTTATGAAACATGCAACTGACATACTATTGTAAAACTCTCTACATGTAAGAACCCAAATGGTTAGTCAACCCTAAGGTCAATTTGGTTAGTTTTATGTATCCCGCACCTGCAACTCATCCCTAAGCTCTCCATCCTTTACCTTTGATCAAGAACAATGAACTAATTTCAACAACTCACATTGTGTTTTCCAACCTATAATTATATTGTGTTGAATTTTGAAGGTTTCTTTCATTACATTCCTACGGTGTAAATAACAAAAGGTTTTCATTACATTCATACTTTCTATGTAATTGCAGGTTGGAAAACACTAGGTGTTATAAAACCTAAATCCCACATACTATTTTAAAACACTAAGCATGTAACAATACAATTGCTTAGTCATCCCTCAACTCAATTTTGTTAGTTTTATGTATCCCCCCACCTGAAACTTCTCCCTGAGCTCTCCAACCTTGAGCTTTGAACATGAACAATGAAATAACTCACAACCCACTATGTTTTCAAACCTACAATTATTTTATGCATATACTTTTCGATTATTGAAGAAATTAAAATGCAAATTTAACTCTAACTAATAGTTGCACGTTAAATTTTAAAGGTGACTTTCATTATAGTCTTACTATGTAAATAAGAGATTGTTATACTCACATTGCATGGGATCTAATGTAGCTTATGTAATAAGAGATTGTTGTATTTTGCATTTAGCATAACGTTGGCTTCATCCTTAGATGCATTATAATAAAGTTGCATGTTAAATTTTAAAGGCGACTTTCATTATAGTCTTACTATGTAAATAAGAGATTGTTATATTTTGCATTTAGCATAACGTTGGCTTCATCCTTAGATGCATTATAATAATCCTGCCTCAATATCTTTGAGGTTATAAACTCTACATTTTATACAAATGTAAGGTGGTAATATTGCTATGTATTTAAGAACCTTTTCTTGCTAGAAAGTATCTTCATGTAGGTACAGAGAGTTATCATAGAGCTCATTGGTGTAGTATTTAATAAATATTACAATTTATAATAATTCATATACTCATAATCATAACACCTTATGCTTTCCAACCTCCAATTATGCACCAATATTATGAATGAATTGAAAACCTTTTATTATTTAGAGAGTACAAATGAAATGGAAGACATCTTCAAAATTTACCACAACTATTATTTAGAGTAAAAATTGTGTTTCAATTTCCTCATATGATGGAAAAATAAATGCACAAAATAATTGCAAGTTGGAAAAACACAGTGGGTTGCGAGTTATTGCATTGTGTTTCTTCAAAGCTCAAGGGTGGAGAGATCAGGGAGGAGTAGGGAGGAGTTGTAGGTGGGGGGATACATAAAACTAGCCAAATTGACTTGAGGAGTGACTACCCAATTGGGTTGTTACGTGTAGAGGGTTTTACAACAATATGTGGGTTGTAGGTTTCATAACACCAAGTGTTTTCCAACTTTCAATTATAAGCAGTATGACTATAATCAAAACCTTTTGTTATTTAGACAAAAAAATGCAATGGAAGTCACCTTTCAAAATTACCACAACTATTAGTTAGAATGAAAAATGTATTTCATGTTCTTCATATGATTGAAAAATAAATGCATGTAATATAATTGGGGGTTGGAAAACACAATGTCAGTTATCAATTTGTTCATTGTGTTTATTTAAAGCTTAAGGGCGAAGAGGTCAAGAAGGATTTGCAGGTGGGACATACACAAAAGTAACAAAATTGAGATGAAGAGTAACTACCCATTACAGTATTTACGTGTAGAAAGTTTTACAACAGTATGTGGCTTGCAAGTTTCATAACATCCCGTGTTTGCTAACCTGTAATTTTATAAAATAGTAAGAATGTTATCTGTTTAATGAAGGCATTGGTTCTGTAGTTTTAAGAGACTCCAAATCAGTGAAGGCTACTTTATTGCGGATCGTTTTCCTTGTACGAAACATAGCTCATAGTTGGTAGATACTTGCTCAAAGAAAAGTGAGAGAGAAATTGCAGAGTGACGGATGTGAAGAGCATGTTGAAAAATAACGCAGAGGAGAAAGGCATGTTGAAAACCAGCGCAGAGAAGAGCATGTTGAAAAAAGTGTAGATGAGAAGAATATAGTGGAAATTGAGGTAGAATCGAAGAAGACGAAATGTAGGAGGAAACCATTCAATGCACTTCTAAAGTCCCCCTATAAGAAGTATATTTTATTTTTAACGAGTATATTTGTTTTCATGTTATGAACCTTGCATTTACACTCAGTAATTTTGTTTATCTATGGAAATGTTTGGTATTATTATTTGAGAGAAACCGTTCAGGTTTTAAATTTTAAACTACTAAAACCTTTTATGAAGTCAATTTCATTCCACAATATAATTGAATCACTGATTTTACAAAGTAAAAGTAGTAGTATCGCATCGAATGATAAACACAAAACTATAAAAAATTGATTCACTAATGTAATAGTCATTTATAAAATTGTTAGCTATACCTTCTTTACCAAGTTATTGAGTTATTAAAAATAATATGCAATTTATTGATTGTGAAGAAAAGAAACAAAAAATCTATTAAATAGAATTTTGAACATTAAAGTTTGTATCAATACCAAGATTATGCGTTTTTTTACATATACATTTTAAATAACAACATTTCAACATAGTGTGTTTGTGTATGATAAAGTGTGGTTATAAAACACAATGCATTTTGAAGCATGCAAATTTCTTATTGTAGGTAGTGTGTGCAATGTGAAGCGCACACTTTGAAGGTTAAACTCCTATGTTATAAAGTGCAGGTTAAAAACTAAAGAATGTTTTGACACAAATTTCTAATAAGATATTCATAATTGTATTTATCTACATATGCATTTGAAATAACATCACCATTTTATTACAACGTGTTTAGATATGAGAAACTGCAAGTTTCAAAACCCATTACATTTTTCTTAGTATATTTTATAATAAGACAAATCATTATTAAATTATATATATATATATATATATATATATATATAATCATCAAAGTTACTTTTTATCCAAAAGAAAATTCTTTATCATACTTTTTTAACTAAATAAAATAGTCTATAATATTTAACTATACATAAAAAAAAAAAATCACAAAATATTTCTTTAAAATATTTTTTTTAATCTTCTAAAATTGATAATTGTATATTCCATTATCACTATAATCTCATTTTCCACTTAATTTCATGTTTTTGTTTAATTTTATTGTTAGGATCTTATTTTTCACTCATAATTGATGTAGATATATTCTTTTGTCACAAATTAATTAGAGTAAATTCATGAAGTGTGAATTTATGGTGTGTAAGTTTTGGATATGTTCATAATTAATTAGTTTATTTTCTACAATTGTACTCGATTTACACAAGTCCTGTTGCCAAGAGCCATCTCAGCTCCTGTCGCCAAAATTATTTCATTACAGTTTTTATGATATAATTTTCTACTTTTATCTCTCTAATTTAGAGTAATGCTCAGAACGTATTAATGATCGAAGAGTATCAGTTTAAAGTAGAATTCAAAGGGTTGATATAATTTAAAAGATTTATTTTTATTAAGTAGAACTTTCAGTTCTAAAATTAGTAGTGCATTTCTTTAAATACTCAATTTGCTACCTTCAACCCTAAAGCATATAGCATATAGCTGCTCCACCTTCCTAAATCTTACGTTTCCTAGATTGACATAAGGAACAAACTGAATCTATCTACCCAAGTTCATCCATAATTTCAAAGATATCTTTATTCAAAGTTTTGTACCAACAAACATCACGGTTGAGTAGGAGCTTGTGGCGTTGATGTGGATTTACTATTTGATGATGGATAATCTTCTATACATGAGATGATTAACTTCATGTAGTTTGGAGATGTTGACATCTTGGTTAACCATGGAAGACTCCTTATTCTTTGGTTGAGGTGTCATAATTTTTTGTTTGACATGTGATCCTCATTTGATAGGATGATTTTTTATTATGTCATGATGTACTCTTAATTACGTGTTTAGAGTTTTGGCATAATACAGGTATATGATATGTTCATTGGAGCATATGATTTTCCTTTGAGGAGATGTGAGATCATGATGTCATGGTTAAGTTCTTGATGAATGATTGGGGCTTTGACTTTGATCTTGGTCGGTTAGATCTTGGTATTGATTGCTTTGATTATTTTCTTGGGAGCTTCATCATGGTACTATGTCGTCTTTAGATTTTGGTATAGGCTGATCAATTAAAGGTACTCATGGATACTTCGAGACATAGGCGAGGCTAGGAAATCTCTTGGGATTAGAGACATTTATTGAGATGGTTACTCATTGATGATATTTCAGTTGGAAGTCTAAGGAGCCTACACCTTGGTTGGAAATTAGTTCAACATGGACCTATCAGGAGATTGTTCTTAGATGAGTCTTGATGACTTGGATATCTTGGAGGAGCTTTTTCATTCCTGGTCTTGGTCTACTTGATAGTTTTTCATTTGAGAGGTATTGCCCATTATTATTTTCAGATGCATTATGTTCTATGTTTTTCTTCTCATGCATATGGATCTTGAACTTATTTGGTTTTGGAGGGTTTATTTGAGAAGTATTGGCATGTTTATCTCCTTATGCATTATGAGATTATCCATTGATGTTGAGTTTAGGAGATGTTATTGGGCTTATTTCCTTGGTCGGGAATGGATTTGGTTTGATCTTCCTTTGGTTTGAGATGCATACATATTGGTTACAGTTAGATGTGGATAATGGTATTCTCTTTGGGGTTTTATGGAAAAGAACATACTTATCACAACTTAGCACTTAGAGGTGTGTGTAGAAGGACACGCTACAAGTTTTGATTTGCACATTCTCTCTTTAGTCTTATTCTACTTCTTGGATATTTGTATTCACGTGACATTGGATTTAAGATCTTAAGTGGAGCTATGGTGATCACTATGTTTGTGGTCATGTTTTGTCCATTATTCTTTGGTGATGACATGGATGTTTCTTTATCTCTTTCCTTTGTTGAGTGTGAAGAACTTGGGAGAGCCACATGGAGACTTATGGTGAGAGATGTATTGCGACATATTGGTTTATAGGATTTGCATGTCTTTGTAGATGTTCCTCGGTATGACATGATATTGGTTACATCTTCTATGTGATGCTATTAGTGGATCTTTGGATGTTTTGATCATTTTTAGATTTGACATCACCTATGCATTAGGAGTTCCTTGATACGTATGTTTATTATATGATAGATTTGGCACTTGGAGCTTGTGATTGCATGTTATGGGTTGTATATGTTGATGGCATCTAGTTCAATTGTTATGATTTGTATACCTTTAAGCTATGGATAGTTGGGTGTATTAGCATTTTTTTGTGCGTGCTATTTCAGCTATGGTGATTATATTTTGATAGCTACTGATATATACTTATTACTTTTGGATTTAGTGTTTGTGTTTTGGGATATCAGCTAGAGGTGTGACTTATGCTTCTTTGTGAAAATTAATGTGCCATATATTTGGATAGATTCTTATCTTTGTGCATTAGAATTCAATGGAGGATGAGAGCATTCATGCTTGAGGTGCTGGTCACCTTGATTCTTGTTGCAGGTATCTTGATGGAGCACTTTGATTCCTTGATAGTATATGTGGCTATAGGGATTGTTCCCTTGATCATATTTGAATTTACTTGTTTGCCCCTTATGAAATGTATACAAAAAGTGGGAGAATGTAAGGAAAAGATGTGTTTTCCACCTTGCATAATGTTATAATTTTATATTTTTTGATTATGTGCTACACTTAGGGGATCCAGGGATGTATGCATCACATGGGTTAGAATTCTTGAGGCAACTTTATGTGTTGTATGTAATGTTGTGATTAAATATTTAATGCAGGGTTGCACATTGGGATACAATTTAATATTGGGAAAACTTAGTACCAAAAAGTAAATCTGGGGGTTAATGGTTTTATAAGTTCATGGTATTAATCACATGGATTTATGTAATACCACTTAGTGGTTTTGTGTGAACTTGTTTCTATAAAAGAAAACACATGGGTAGTTGTTTAAGGTTGGAAAGTTGGTTGGTTGGCTCTCGTTAGCATTTGCGAGGTTCGAAGCATGGCATGGGATGTGTGCTTACATGTTCACATGGAGTGCTTGTAGACGATTTGATGTTTCAAGGGTATTCATGGATATTTTAAAGATGTATTGTAATCTTTATTTTTGAATAATACATGAGTGATGGATGTTTTTGGAGGCTGGGTTTTTCCCTCTTGAGGGTTTTCTCATGGTATATCTTGTGACATCTTTGATGGTATGTTGTCTATTCTTTTGTATATAGATTTTAAATACTTGTTTGCATAGATTTCTCTATTCTGGTTATGTGGAAATTATCTTGCGTGGATGCATATTTCCTTTCATGTGTGAGGATCACATAGGGATGTGGGATGTGACAAGTGAGTCTTCTCACACATGTGAGGATCACATGAAAAAATATAGAGGGTGTAGCATCATTAATTGTCATACTTGACAATTTCACACTAAATTTTGCTCCCTCCTATGTGCATGGACCTAATCATGATCCTAGTTTCCTAAATTATGTATTCCATGGTCCATTTAATCATTTATCAATGAATCAAATGTATAAAATCAAAGTAGGCATTTAATATTTTCCCCCTGATGCTTAACATCCCGAAAATAAGGCCTAGACAAGGGCACCCTAGGCAGCCTTGTCCTCCTAATTTGGTCCAAATTTTTAATATGTTGGGGTTGGAAATTTATTATTTGAATTTCAAATGCTAAATATCAACTATCAGGATTAATTTCATATAAATACCTAGTCATTTCATCATTTGAAAAATAACTAGCAAGAATTGAGAATAATTGGTGATCAAGCACTTTTAGAGCAATTATTATCAAGTCAAGTGCAATCAAGAGCAGAATTATTACAATATTTCATCATCAAAGCATCATGCTAGAAGTTTTGTGTGAGTTTTTTCCTGTTTATGCATATATTTTATGTGAGGACTAACACTTGTAGGTATCCAAGCCAAATTACAATCAAACCTTGAGGAGATGTGCATGACTTTAGTCCTTCATAGAAATTAGATTTGAGTGGTGAGTTCCATCCAATTTTTGATTCATCATTCATTTATCATTTATCCTCTATACCTCAAAAGGATAAGCTCTCTTTCATCATTTTTTCCATTGTGGAGGTAGAAATACCAACACAGGGTTTAACCGAGGCAAGAAATGACACAACCCTTCCTCTCTCTTTGAATGTGTAGGTTATAGATCTAAAGAAGATTGAAGGAAAAATGAAGACAATTTGATTATTGATGCATTGAAACCCTACAACTTGGAAAGATATGGAAACTCAACTATCTCAGCAATAAACTGTTTGCCTTATGGAATGAGATTCAAGTACTACATACTATTAAGCAAACTAAATCATATGCAAAACATGAAACAAAACAACATAATAGAAATATATCATGTTTGAACAACATATGCTTTATTCATTATCAGAAATATCATCATGTACAACAGAAGTATCAACAATGCTGTAGATCATGACTATTCATGTATAACCTCCATCCGACTACATATAATGTTTGACGATAGTTAGGTAACTAACCGACACGACGTTTCATAACAACAGTTATCATTAATCGGGACTTGATTACTCGAAAGCACATGACATGTATTATTCCTACTAACTATAGTTTTATTAGCAGTTGGCCAACTACAACCAAGGCCGAATATGGCCGACTACAAGTAAAGATATACTACTTACATCATCCCCTCCTAAAAATAAGTCATCTTCTAGACGACATAACAACCCAAGGGAATAACAAAATATACAAATTTAATGAGGGGGAAGTGAGGACGTCCCTGGATGCACGGACGATGTTGGAGTAGTTGATGAATGCTCTGCCCACAATCACCTCACTTCTTCTGTACGTGTGCAGAGCTGTTTATCAACAAGTATCTCCCTCTCCCTAGTAGCCTTCACCATACAAGCTGCCTCCATCAACTAGCCTTTAGTCTTGTCTGCCTCTACGCTCTTGGCTACTAGCTAATCTTCCAATTCCTTCACTCAGCACTGCCATGCCCCTTCTTTTTGTTGTGCCTCCTCTTCCAAGGTGAGCACCTGAGTTTCGAAGGCCTCTAATTGGGCTCCCCTATCTGTGGCTAGTTGGGTCTGTTCTGCCAAGTCATTTTGAATGTTTGTCATTTGAGTGGTTGACTCCTTAATCCGTTGTAAGAGTCTATATGCTTCCACCTTACATGATACTACAACCTCCGTGGAGAACACTTGACATTTCATGAGGTAGAAAACATCACAGAATGCGAGCTCAATGTGGTATAAACTCTCGAGGACCCTAGCATCTCAACCTGCCAGCCGTGGTGGCCTACCCCGCCATGCCCTCAACATTGTAGTAGTCTCGCCCGCTGGCCATTCCTCACTAAATATCCGAGTAAACTCCGCTTCACATCCCATTTGCACAAATATTCGGATGCGTTGGACTTCCTGTCCCACAAGAGGAGATCGGCTGACCTTGAGTTCTCTAGAAACCTGGCCCACCCGAATCATCAATCTACCCATATGCTCTAGCTCTTCCACATAGCGCTGCATTGTTCCCACTAGATTCGATGGGTCTGGCTGGGAAATTTCTACTACAAGTCCATCAGTGGAGTCACCCTCCTCATCCTCCTCATCACCAGGCTCTTCGTTCTCTTGAGGTGCTTCCCTAGCTATCTGCTCAGGCTCATGCACGGTTGTCCCTGGTGCCATCTCTGCCCTAGCCTCTGGTTGGGTGAGTGTCTCCTTAGTGAGTCTGGCTGTCTTGCTCTGTTGGGTGTGGATAGTTGGGCCTTCCTCACCTACTAATCCTTCAGAAGGACTCCTCATCCACTGCTCTGGCTACTTGGCCACTTCTAGTGTGAGGCCTACAGATCCCAACCAATTATCAATTTGAGCCACCCCTGGTGCTCCTAGCGGTGTAACAAGGGAAACCTCCTCATTTGTCATGATTGTCCCCCATGTCCTTGTTACTAGTGGCTCCTCTGGTACTGCAACTCTTGAAGCTGCCGACCTTGTCAGTTGTTCAAGTGGAGGAGCCACTGGTAATATCTCGACGGAAGCTGCCGATGCAGTGGCTACCCATCCTAGCGATGCACCTGGTTATGAGGTTGCCACCCTCAGTGTTCGCCCAACTTCGATTGGCGAGACTGGGAGGGTGAAGGTCACTGTCTGTGGGCTCTCCCTGACTGGCGGTGCTGGAAGAGTGAACTCGACTGGCTGTAAGATTGGTATTTCGGTCTCTCCCAGTCCAATGATGCTTGGCCAGGTCCGGGTGATCCCATAATAGTGGTTTACAATTTTTGGCCAAACTGGACACTGAAATTATTATTTTTAACTAAATCTTCACATTCGGGCACCTATAGCGACTAAACTATGAGGAATTTGAAGATGGTGCAAACTAGAGTCTCATCAAATTTTGTCTGTAGATTCTAAAAATATTTTTTTCAAAATTTTTTGAATCAAATTTCACTTTCTTTTCCATCTCCCATGAAAATAGATTTTTTTCAGAAAACAACATTTTTAAAAAGTGATGCTCACCGTATAACACATTACTTTTTTTCCATGAAGGATAAAATTCTAATTCTTTCAAATTTAGATTTGTAACTCTGATATCAAGTGCTTCCACTTGGTTAGATAGTTTTTAATTGAATATTTTTTCCTTAATCAAGTTTCAAAGTCAAACGAATTACAATTCAGACACAACGCGACTGTATAACACGTAACTTTTTTTGTATATGTCAAATTTTAATTTAATTTTTTTTGTTGGATCAAGGACTTCAATATCTGGTGCACTCATATTTTTCAATTTTTTTTTTTAATAATCTTCTATTTTTCCACATGTGAGGAACAAAGAAATTCATTTTCGATGAAAAACCTATGTTTAATAAAACTTAAAAAACAAATATAACAAAACCAAAACATATTAAAATTATATTCATTGGATAGCTTGTTCTGAGGAATACCATAATCATTTGAAATAAATTTTAAATGAATTCATTTGATCTCCCAAAATCTAAATCAAAAGTGATTTTTTATCAGCATTTTGATAGGTGTAAAGGAGACGCATTTATAGGTATGGTTTAAAACTAGCGAGGTTCTATCCAAGGGGGTTTGATCTAAGGTGATTTGATCAAACCCTCTTCAATTGGAATCCTTAAAATGGAACTTTTTAAGTCTTAAATCATTATATTTTCTAAAAATATGTGATTTCAGCTAAAATTTGTTCCTCTCAGGAATTGTAAACCACTATTATGACAGCACCCCGCCTATAGCTATGGACACCTCCTCATCCACTAGTGAACTAGAAGCCAATGTCAAGGAAGACAAATCAATATGTTCCCCCTATTCGGATGCTTCACCCTGCTCTGATGCCTCTTCAGCCGATGTTTCCTCTTCCACCGATGCCTCTTTCCGCTTCCTTTTCTTCCCTGCAGTAGTACCTTTGCCGACTTGCTTTAGTTCTAATTCTGTCCAGTAGAAGACTGTCACCAGGCCTGGGTATAGATGGGTGAGAGGCTGCAATTTGCCCCATTTGCCTTCAGGTACTTGCATATGTGCAACATCTAGAAAGAGAGCAATGGCATGCTACGTCATATAAAAAGCTTTGTGCTGCTGGATAAAAATTCTCACATCCGCTTTGCCAGTAACCGTGCCCAGTTATATACTCGGCCAATGCTCAATCCCATCGTGTAATCTACCATCCAGATGGCAATGTCGGACGCTCGGATAGCACCCGTGAGTTAGCACTTCATTAAATCTAATAGGCACTTCCATTTGGCTGTCGCCAAATAATGTTTCTGGATGCCTTTGTTGTCGACATTCCATATAGTATCCTTCTCCTCTGGTGTTAAATCATTTTGGCACACTTGCTTGATGAGGACTTCCTTGTGCTACTACGTCATCTTCTTCAGTTTATTGACTCCCACCCCTGTGGCTGGAACGCCAAAAACTCACTCACAATCTTGTGGCCAGAATGAAACTATAACCAAATAGCCTCTGTAATCTATCACCGACTTGTGTGTGTGCTTGCAATAATTATCCACCATGGCCTTCAACCAAGGCTCAAACTCTCGTGAATTGAAAAATGGCACCAGGACAGCTTTATCCACCCGAGCATGTTGTAGTGCAATCTTCAAAGCGTGATCATCGATTGTGCTTCACCACCACTGCTTGCACTCATTTCCAGTTAGATTTTCCTAAGACATTGTTTTAGCGTTGGCATCCATTTTCTTTTTCTTTCTCGTGGAGGCTACCTTCGGCCTATGCTGCACAATTTTCTTTACCTTGTCCATTGTATTGTCGATTCGGTGATTCCAGCCAATTTTATTCCCTTCCAAACAGTTGCCGAAATTACCGAGCTTCAATAATTGTTGTAGCTTGCCTTGGAAGAGGAGGCACAACAGAAAGAAGGGGCATGGGAGGACCGAGTGAAGGAATTGGAAGACCAACTGGTAGCCAAGAGCGTAGAGGCAGACAAGACTAAAGGCTAGTTGATGGAGGCAACTCGTATGGTGAAGGTTGCCAAGGAGAGGGAAATACTTGCTGATCGACAGCTCCACACATGTACGGAAGAAGTGAGGCGATTGTGGGAAGAGCATTCATCAACTACTCTAGCATTGTTCGTGCATCCAGGGACGTCCTCACTTCCCCCTCATTAAATTTGTATATTTTGTCATTCCCTTGGGTTGTTATGTCGTCTGGAAGACAACTTCCTTTTAGGGGGGGATGATGTAAGTAGTATATCTTTACTTGTAGTCAGCCTTGGTCGTAGTCGGCCAATTGCTAATAAAACTATAGTTAGTAGGAATAATACATGTCATGTACTTTCGGGTAATCAAGTCCTGATTAATGATAATTGTTGTTATGAAACGTCCTGTCGGTTAGTTACCGAACTACTGCCGAATGTTATATGTAGTCAGATGGAGGTTATGCGTGAATAGTCATGATCTATAGCACTGTTGATACTTCTGTTGTACATGATGATATTTTTGATAATGAATAAAGCATCTGCTATTCAAACATGATATATTTCTATTTTTTTGTTTTGTTTCATGTTCTGCATATGATTTAGTTTGCTCAGTAGTACGTAGTACTTGAATCTTGTTCTATAAGGAAAACATTTTCCCCGGCAATGGCACCAAATGTTTTCCTTATGGAATGAGATTCAAGTACTACATACTACTAAGCAAACTAAATCATATGTAGAACATGAAACAGAACAACATAATAGAAATATATCATGTTTGAACAACAAATGCTTTATTTATTATTAGAAATATCATCATGTACAACAGAAGTATCAATAGTGCTATAGATCATGACTATTCACGCATAACCTCCATCCAACTACATATAACGTTCGGCGGTAGTTAGGTAACTAACCATCACGACGTTTCATAACAACAGTTATCATTAATCGGGACTTGATTACCCGAAAGTACATGACATGTATTATTCCTAGTAACTATAGTTTTATTAGCAATTGGCCGACTACGACCAAGGCCGACAACGACCGACTACAAGTAAAGATATACTACTTACATAAACAAAGATTTGATAGCAAGACCCGAAAGGAAGAAGCCTTTGATCAAGTACCTAAGGACTATGAAAGAAAATTTCACTTTCAATCATCTAGAAAAAGGCATCCTAGGCAGCTTTGTCCAGTCAAATCAAGTCCAAATTCTAATCACAGAGGCACAATACTCTACTCTGTCTTTTTCAAATCATCAAATTTATTTGTCAATTTCTAGATTGTCTATTTTCTCATTAGAATAGTGCATTTTCATTGTTAGCTAGTTTCATCATTGCATTTCATTAAAATTACACTTCAAGTCCAAACCACCCCCAAGTTTAAATCCCAAGGGTTGGTTGAATCACCTTCTAGGTTGTAAGTTAATCTTATGCCCTTGTTCGATCTGAACCCCCAATGAATATGTTTGGAAAAGTGTGAAATCCTAATTAAACCCTAGGGTTTCACTTTTGCACCATATGATTTTAGTGAACTTGATGCATTAACATTACAAACCTTCTAAAATCTAAAGAATGTCATCTTAGATCTAAGATTAGCATTACATTCTTCTTCTTTGTTCATTTACACACCCATTATTGCATCAAAAAAACATAAAAATTCAAAAAATTGCATATCATATTGCATCATAAGTTGCAATAGGGTTAATTTCAGTCATCATAGGTCAGATCTACATATTAATTGCATTTATAAATTTGTATTAGTGTTGTCACTAAAAGTGTGCACCCTTGATGAGTTGATAGAAACACTCAGCCACTTTGTGGAACATGGGATGATCTCCTTGAGTGTGGACTCAAATGTTGGAGATCAACCTCCAAAGAGGGCCAATTCCCTTGGTTTTATCACCTAAACTAGACTACCTACTAGTGCTTGCAAAGGAAAGAGATAGGAATTGACATGAAAATGAGAACATAAGATTCTAAGGTGATGCACCAAATGAATTTTTACTTGCACTTGTTTGAATGAACATAATATGATCAATAACTTAAACTTTAACATACACAACCTAAGATTTCATATGACTCTTGCATAAGTATTTCACGTGTCCTAGGTTTGGTATCTAGGACAACATCCAAAAGTAAGTAGAAATGTTTTCACAACTTAAAATTTTCCCTTAGTTGGTTAAACACAAGCAATGACCTGCAAAATTACATATTTTGTGTATAAAGGCAATGAAAATAAGACAAAAATCAAGGGGAAAAGGCATCATCACAAGATCACATCAACCATTTTGAAGCTTGCACAATTAAACAATTTTGAGAAGGTGAAAAAAACTTGTCTTATTGATAAAAAAATGCTTACAAACAACATACAAGTTTAAAAATGAGTTACAATGCTTATTCATTGTTGGAAAGAACCTCAATAAGTTACAATACACAGGTCAAAATAAGCAAGAAAACTAATTTTATGAGTTACAATACTTTGCTTTCTTTGCCTCTAGAGTTCAAAAACAAGAAAGAACTAAGTAAAAATGAAAGCCTATGGATCCTATATCTCATCCCAAGCATGAGAGAGGATATAGGGACTAAATTTGACTAAGATATCATGCTTAAAAGTAGGGTAACCTACTTTGCATTCCCAAAAGATTTTCTTGCTTGACTTGGTCTCTTTTGGCTCCTTAAAACGTGCTCCATCTAGTTATGAGGCTTCTAGATTTGTGGGAGAAGTTGAACTGCTCCTAGATACCCTCAAACTTCCCTCATGAAGCTCAAACTACCACCAAACTACCTTGAATTCTTTGATGAACGCCTAAACTGCCCCTTGAAAAGCTTAACTTATTATCCTTGTCATCCTTTCATGAAGCTCTAGAAGTTCTGGTCGTGCAAGGCAAAAAGTCTTCATTTTAGGTCTCAAAACTGCTCTTTTCTACCTTCCTGTGCCTTCAAACTTCAACCAGCTTCAACTATAACCATGTAGACTCTTTAAATAGGCTTAAAATTGGTTATAAGAGCCTCAGAATGATCACTTTTAGTTCTAACTCACAACAGACTTGTAGCATTGTCTTCATGCATTATAATGCCAAGATCATTGTCCTTATCTATGCATACCATTGTTCTAACTCCATCCTCTATTAGTGATGACTGTCCTAATTCATGTTTTCAGAGCACCGTCTCAGCATCAAATTTCCTCAACAGGGATTATCATATCATAGAGACTATCATCTGGTATTAAATTCTCCTCTCATTGTCCACGAACCACAACCCAAAGCTTCATTTAGCACACACATCCATTAAAAATCATTGCCCATGAATAGTCATACCTTTTCTTATAGCCACACAGGTGAATATATTGTCTCATAACGTAAGCAATCATATTATATTTCATCACTATAATATCCATGGCCATCTCTTTACATGACAGTCATACGGTCACACCAAATGTTGACCATCCTCTGTTGTTCATTGGAGATTGCTTATGTACATTCATTCTTTTGTATAGGATCTCAAAATGCTTCCTTTTGTTCTCTGTCACTGCCTTTGGACTATCCTTCTTATTTGCAAAATTTTGATTAACTCGGACTATCCTTATGGATGCACTTGCTATCTTAGTCTTCTCCATGACTGTCATCTATGGTATGACTATCATTAAAAGTCTACCCCTTCTACCCTTTTTCCTTTCCATTCCATTCACTATCCTGCAAAGACTTTGGTCTATTCTTGCTTTTGGACTCACATTTTATTGTTCTTGAGTGTAAGCTTATAACCTAATGGCCATTTCTTTTATCGGATCATGTTGTCAGTTTTTAAAGGGGCTACCATGCACAAGGACTAAATCCTTTAAACTCCACCATAATAGAAGGTGATTGTTACTTATTTTGACTGTCATATTTGACTTGTCTTCTATAAATCCTACTGTTATCATGCTACAAAACAACTTTCACTATCATGATAGTATTGTCACTAATTTCCCTTATGACTATCATTGTGGACTGTCTCTTTTGAGATGAACACACTATCCTTTCTCACTTCCATGACCTGTGCAATAACTCTGTCCACTTGCAAAGAATTCTACCTTGTCAATTATAATGAGTTCGTTTGAGATTCTCAACATCATTGTAAACCTTGGTGAAGGCTCTTATAGGATAGTTTATCATTGAAACATTTGATGCACTGTGTGAAAATCCACTTTGTATGCCTCCATAAGCATTTGTGTTAGAAAAAGAAGACTGTTAGACTCTCTAATGGTTTCTTCATGTAGACATCCAAATTTGGACACTTAATTTATCCAAATTTATCACTTCTCGTCTAAACATCCTCTTATCCAAGTTAATTAAGTAATATTACTATTATTTAATTAATATCCTTAATTCTGACAAATCCCTAAGGTATTTAATTAAATACCTTACCCTCCTTAATCCTCTTTTCATCAAATAAATTGAATAAATATTGCATTTATTTAATTCCTCACATGTCATTTTCATCTAATCCTAATCCATTTCCTAATCTCTTCATTAAGGATGTGCACATGCCTAATCCTTGAATAGGATGTGTCACATCCTCCAACTTTTGCAAGTTGGCTTTTAATCCACATTAACCCCTAATTATCTTCTAATTACTAATTAGTCAAACCTAATTAGTACCTTGGTCAACTCTCCCCATCTCCCAAGGAATTTTTAATTCCTTTTTATTCACCCTAGGCTCCTCTCTTCCCCATGTGAATTTTTAATTCACATTTTATTCCTTCTAGAATCCCCTTTTCCCATGCACCTTCTAGAATATTTGACTTGTCACATCAAGTCACATGTGACAAACTCCCACCTTTTGGGAGCATTGTCTTATCCACCAGATTCTTCCAATCATTGTGAATTTTTAATTCACTTTTATTCACCCAAGATTTTTCCCATCTCCCAATGTACTTGGAAGGTACTTGTCCTTCCTCCACCTCATGTACCTTCTTGACACCTCATCTCCACTCATTTAGCCACTTCACCCTCCACATGTCAAGATGTGAGGGCTTGTGGGTTCTCAACCCACCATAGCCCTTCATCTTGACCTTGTTGGATCAATCTTGACCATTGAATTCTCTAGAGAATTCAAGATCCTCTATAAATACCCCCTCCTCAAGGGCATTAGGGGGGACTTTTGATTTGAGCAACTACATGCTGCCCATTTGCTTTCTCATCCAATTTTCAATTACATCCACTTGCATTTGCATCCAAACACATAGTAAAATCCTCCATTTTAGCAACATCAAGAGCCATCAAGGAGCACACATCCTATCTTAAGCAAGGGCCAATCAAAGGAGTATCAACAACAAAGGAAGGTAAAACTATTTGTCTTACATTATCTACTTTCCTTATTGTTTTATCACTCTCTTTTGGCTAATCTTGAGGTGTCCTTGATATTTTGTTTTTCATATTTTTAGTTGTTTTGCTCATTTAGAGAAGTGCAAATATCAGGGTATACACTTCCCTAAACTCTATGTATACCCTTCATTGATAACAAAGATTGGGATGATGGAATATGTAGCAAAGAACTAACACTTTGTAACTTGAAACTCCTTTGATCTTATGACTATGCATTGTTCTTCATACCCTGCCTTCTTGATACCAGCAGTCCCATGGACTAACCTTAGTGTCCTTAAGGATGCACTTGCTCACTTTATATGAGGTCTTACACAGTCATTGAAACCTTGTTACACTCATAGAGGTATTAACCTATTGCCACTGCTTTGAGGGCTCAATTGTTTTGACGAAGTCATGAAGGGTTTATTGGTAAAGAGGTCACTGTCACTGAACATGCCACAATATTGCCCACTGATCACTGAGCAACAAAACCTTTATCATATTTTACACATATTCTCTCACTATATTTTTCTCACAACATGTCTTGTCATGCTATCCTTAAACTCTCGCATAATTTGACACAAGTTCCTCATATATGTTAACTATCTTCTGTCACTTGACAAGGATTTACTTGTCTTGATAGTCCTTTGCATATCTTTGACTGTCTTTTTCCTTTTGTGCTCTATTGCCAAGGTAACTATTAAGTTTCCAAATCACAATAAAACATATTACAATCCCATCACAATCATAAGACCACAGCTCTGCCCTTGAAGGTGATCAAAGTAGCCTTATTGGCAAGAATTCTAGATTGCATTATCTTCACAAGCTTGTAATAATAGAAAGACTATCCAATCATAATAACAATGCCCTTGTGACTCACTGCCTAGTTCATTATGTTGTGTACATTCAAGATGACTGTCCTTGGAACCTGAATCAACCTTAAGTATCCTCCATTCATACATGTATTGAGGTGACCATCTCATTGATGTGATTGTAACTTAAACCATTTCTTGTCAAAAAGGAGTGATAAGCTTTCTACTGCCATCACAGTCCTCAAATTGTCTTCAGACCTGCCTTGTGAAGACTATCACCCTTGACTTTCCTAGGGGAGTCTTATAGTAGTTTTCCCTCCTTAATGGCATGCCAACCTTCAGACGACCTATGTTCTTGGATTGAGAATCTCTCTTTGACTGGTTATCTTGCTGATCTGAAATTTAATCCTTCACAACCTCAAATGCATTACTGTCTAGCCTTCCTGAGTGAGCACGTAGACTGTGTTTTCTTTGTCTATATTCTTTGTTTATGCATGCATAGACCTTTATACCTTCTCAATCTTCTTGCTCAGACTTTATTTTTTGCACAGTACCTTAGAATATTTCATGCTCTGCCATTCATAGTAGAATTGTTGTGAAAGGATTTTACTACTTGGATCTTTACAAAATGTCCACTCTTTTGCAATATCTTGGTGTTTTAGAAAGGAATCTGGTAGAATCAGAAACAAAAGGCTGCAGGCATATAAGGTACTTCTGAATCAAACCTGGAGGTGACTTCATGATAGAGATGGTTGTGGCACCTATGACAATTATTGGTTATAGCCTGTTACATCATCTTCAAAAAGGGTATGTGCAATAAAACTAAAAGCGGTCACTCTTTATCTCTGTATATTATGAAAAACTCCATCATACTGCCATCAAACAATAACCCTGCTCAATGAGCTTGGGTAGGTTTCGAAAATTGCACATGTATTTTTTGATAACCTCATGTGACCATAACGTGCTAGGTATTCATCATGTAGTATTGACATTAAAACACCACAAAAATAATAGTAAATAGCATCTTTCTATTTTGACACATTAGCTCATACTATCCACTTTTCCATGGCAGTGTCTTCTTAAATAGGCTGCAAAACCCTTGCGAGCACTGGACTCTCATTACAGTCTATCACTTTATTCACTGTAATATTCTCATTATCATTTTGTGGACTATGCTGCATGTCTTGAATTGTCTCTCGTGTTGAATTTCATGCTATACTGTAGCACTCTTTTCTATCCATATGACAATCCTTCGAAACCCTCCTTTGATTCCATTGCCATTTGTACCATTGCAGCTCCTACCATATACCTCGAACATAGTTTTCCTCATCTGATCTCAATGATTTTTGTATAAGACTTCAAGAACTCCTATTTTCTTGAATTACTTGTCAAGACAAACCTATGCCATGCAAAGTAATGCTATCTAATGCTACCTACAGGTGTGCTCTTGACATGACTCGTATCATGGAATTGATGGTTTGTTTAGTGTTAGGATCATTGATTAAGTCAACAAACTATGCTTAGATAGATATATGAGAGTCCTAATCTTTTACTACGCTGGTCCAAAATGCACATTCCAAATAAACCACTTCATTAAATCATCTTAAGCGATATCTTTAAATGTCTTCACACAACAAACATACCTAGCACAGTAACCATGTAATGACTTCATTATGGAGGTGTCTGTTACGTGGACATAGTTTGGTGCAACCCTTGAAAAACTCTCCATTTTGCATGCATCACGCCAGATCTTCCATCTTCTGCTGCAACATGCTATATATGTGGCAAAGGGGAAACTAGGTGTGGAGATAGACTCTTTCAACACCTTTGTAATGTGGGTTACAACCGAAACAATCATCCATTGGTTTGAAGCCAAAAATGGAGGATTCGTTCAATGCGGATACAAGATAAAACCCTAAACTTCTAGGGCAATCTGAGTGAAAGATTAAAAACACTTCCTTTCTCTTTTTGTTTGGTGCCCAAAACCTATTACTTCATTTTTATTTTTGTTTTGCTTCATTTTCTCTCTTGATCTTTTGACCACGCTGACACTTTATCTTTGATTTTTCCATAAAACACCTTTTAAATTTAACATCTTCAATGAAATGCTCTTAAAACTTAAAGTGTCAACAATTAGGTCATTAAAAATTGCATTATTTAGTTGCAAAAGGATATCAAGATCATCATTTTTTAGATTTTGCACATTAGGATCAGTCAATTGATGTATTTTGGATCTGAAAATTGTATTGGGAATTGTATTTTTATTGTTTGAACATTTTGAAAATTGTTTACACGTTTGCATTTTGCATTGCATAATCATAAATTGGATAAATTCTAGAAAATTATTTACTTTCAGACCTACACTGCCACAAAATAGAAACATTAAACTATATTATAGACATTCAAACTTTAAAATTAGTAGAAAGCTTTGCCAAGAAAGGGTGCCTTGGGTGGCCTTATCCAAGCTATTTTGGCTCAGATTTTGGTGACAAAACATCCTCATGATATTCTATCCAAAATATGCTTTTAGTTTTCAGAATAAATGTGGTATAATTATCTGAACTATCATTGCATACATCATATTGTCATAATGGCTTTTTTTTGGGTGAAATATTGAATTCCTTGAGATCTTTGGTAGATGTTTCATGTTGTGTGTTTGGAAATGACTCTAATTCAAATGATGAAATTCATATTCCTTCATCTCCCAAAGTATATCTCCTTAATGAAGGTATCTTAAGGCAAGAGGAAGTAATCATGAATGAATTCATAAATAATACCTTGCCTAACCTTGAGAATAATGTGGTGCTTTATCCTTCAACAAAATGGCCTAATCACCCATATCAACAATCAACAACACCTACCATACCACCACTTGAAATGCTTTACACATGACATAGGGAAAGTGATTTACAATTCATACCTCAACCTAGGCACATGGAAGAACTTGCAACTAACAATTGTGATGAAGCCATACCACCTAGTGATCCTCCATCCTATGAAAACAAAGTTACTGACACACCTATTAGCTTGGAACAGTGTTATGTCCAAGGCTTTAGGATCTTGACAAAACAAGGATGTGATACAAATAATGAACATGAAATCCATACCCTTTTGGAACAAATACCATCTAAAGATACAAAAGGCATTGGTTATCAAGTTCCTCCACCTTTATATCAAACATTTTCTCCATAATCCAAACCATGCAAGATCCATGATCCTATTAGAAAAGGTTTGTTACTTTCTCTACATCCTTTGTTTGAGATTGAGCGTACTTTAGGCACACTTTTACAATTGGGATTAATTACGCTACCACCTGTACATGAAAGAAGAGATATTAAATGCAAGAAAAAAAAATCCTATTGTGTGTATCATAGAAAATTTGGACACATTATGCATGAATGTTGTGTATTGAAGAAGAAATTGGAAGAGTTAGATCCTTACAATGATAAATTTGATAGCATATTAGATTAAAATGCATTGATTATTTCTCCTTGCCATGTGGTAGTTGTAGCATCATATAATGCTCATTACCATGCATGGGGATATAAATTTGATCATAGTTCATTTTCCAAGAAGCAACATATTATCATTCATTTTGGCTCACCTTTTCTCCTATGCTTGGGGGAAAGGGTTCAATAGCCTTATGTTAGGTGCATTCCTTACTACAAGGAATCTCTTTATATCTCCTTAAAATATTAGTGTAGCAAGTACACTAACATTTTAAGGGGGGTATAAAGTACCCCACACATTGTTTGCATAAGAAATTGTCCCTTTTTTAGTGATGATATCATACATCTCCTAGAAACTGTGACCCTATTAACAATAATGTCATATGAATTTCTTTAAAAGTGCAACCTTCATGATTTATATTAGTGTCTCCTTTATGGTAGTATTAGGCTTGATATCCCCTAAAAGTGTGTCTTTTCATGGCATGTTATATTCCCTTTGGTGGGAATATTATAGTTAGTGATCCCTAAAGTGTGACTCTTCATTCCATGATTTGTACTCTCTTAGTGGTGATGTCATGTGTGATACTCCCTATGGTATGACCTATGTATTGAGAAATTCCCCTTTGATTTTGTAAGGCACCCTTTGTGGTGGTGTTGTTGATAACACCCCCTAACATGTGTGGCTTGGTTACATTTGTTCCCTGTGATGTTAAATATTATGCACCCCCTGAGGTGAGTTTTGTTCATCCCCTATGATGTTAAATGTTATGCACCCCCTAATGTGAGTTTTGTTTGTCCCCTATGATATTAAATTTTATGCACCCCCTAAGGTGATCTGTCTGTCCCTTGTGATATTAAGCTTTATGCACTCCTTGAAGCAAGATTCTATAAGATAGTCCATGGATTTAGTATAACGCAACTTGTTAATTCATGAACTTGAGCACTCTTTTTAACATGTCCACCTAGCATAACACAACTTGCTTTCTAGTGGAGCCATGTGTTTCATAAGTGTCTTAGCATAACACAACTTGCTAGCCTTGTGGAACCCATCATATTGCATGGAAACCTAGCATAACACAACTTGCTAGCCAGTAGATCCATGTAGCTTATGAAGTGATTTAGAATAACAAAACTTGCTAGTTCTCATGAGAGCACTATTTATCTAACACGCATTTAAGATATGATGTTTGGTATTTGAGAAAAAATTAAGACTGAGGTCTCTTTGCCTTACCAACTCAAATCTTGTAAGTACTAACCTTGTGTTCATGTTTGTTTCTTTTATGTGTTTTCTTATGTTTGCATTATATTTGTATTATGTTGCATTATGTTTGTGTATTATGTTATATTTTTGTCATGTATATTTTGTGTTGTTAGGTTGCATTGCATACATGTTTTTTTATTTTCCCTTATGTTGGTTTTTCATGGGATCTTGAATCTTGGGTGCTTGCACACTTCCCTTGGATTCATTGCCATCCTATCTCTTCTATATTTAGATAATTGAACCCCTCTTGACATATTTCTAGTTTAGTGTGAGTCTGAGTGTAAGTTCATACTCTTACTAAAGTAAGGTTAAATGAAGTGTCATAAATTGTCATCCTTAACAATTTCGCATTAGATTTTGCTCCCTCCTATGTGCATGGACCTAATCATGTTCCTGATTTTCTAATTTATGCATTCCATGGACCATTTAATTATTTATCAAGGAATAAAATGTATAAAATTAAAGTAGGAATTTAATATTATGCCTCCAATGGTATTTGGATAGGTTTATGGATATGTGATGGAATAGATGACTTAGGGATAGATGGGGTTTTTGGATAATATTTTTAGATGCCAATTTAGTTAGTGCTTCAATATGCATTATTTGGATATGGATTATATCAGGGTCTTGTGGAGGATTAATATCATGGAATGAAATGATGTTTTGATCTTGACTTGGGAGGGGATCACTACATGGAGTGAATGGTATGAGATCATGATATATGGGAGAGGATCATTGGATGGGATGGAAGTTGTGCTTTGATCTTGATTTGGAAGAGAATTGTGAGATAGGGTAGAAGGGATTCTTTTCTTTTGATTTGGAGAGAGATCAGCCATGTTATGAAGAGATATTTTGATTTTGATTATGAGATGGAGGGGGATCATTAGCTAGGTTGGAAGGGATATCTTGGTATTGTGATGCTTTAGATGGGATGAAAGGGATATCTTGAGGCATTATTGTACCTCTACATGTATTGGTTTCTTCTACTTGAGCTATGGCTTAGTCATATGAAACAAAAGCATAATTGACATTTTTGGGGTCACTATCATTGTTAGGGGCACCCCCTTTACTTATAGTTAGGGATTGGATTTGTGTGTATCTTGAGATCAATATTAGATGAAGATGGATGATCTTCAACAACAATATCACCCCTATCTATAAGATCCCAAATAAAAAAAATTAGTTATTCACAAAATTCATTCTCTTTGTAAATGGGAGTTTTATTTTAGGTTCAAAGTTAATAAATTTTAATAAATTAATAAGCTTATTGTGAAAAAATTTATGCAAAGAAGATTCAATAAGCTCCCCTAAAGGAGTATATTTTCATCTTGGAGCATTATTTGTGGCCCCTAGGAATGGTAACACCTTGATTATTTGGTTGTGTGTTTGCTGATAATTGTATGTTGGATGGTGATGTATAATTTGGATAGCTTTTGCATCTATTACACCATCATTGACAATGTTTTTGTTTTTCCCAAAAGTGGGGTTTATCATTAGATTGAGATCCATTGTCCTTATTATCCTCATAAATTTTCACCAAACCTTTAGCAATGAGATATTTTCAATGGTTAGTCTATTTCATATGATCTTATCAAATGTATTAGCACATTGGACTTGTGAATGGAAGGCCATTTCTTGATTTAGATTTTGGGTAATTATGTGGACAAATTATTTTTTAAGAATATGATAGGGAGTTTACTTTCCATATTCCTCTATCATTGTAAAAAGGTGGAAAAGGATTCTCCATTTCTTTGTTTGGTATTACATCTAGATCAGTCATAGAGATTTCATGCTCCATATGAGAAATAAATTTTTGTGTTAACTCATGAAAATAATTGATTCCATGTGATAGGTGAAAGAATCATTCATTGGATTGACCTCATACACTTTGGGGAAAGAGGTGAATTAGATAATAAGCATCATTGTAAGAAACCTCAAGACAATCTAGGTAAAACTCCCTTATATATTCACACAAAGCACCTTTTCCTTTGTATTTTTCAAAATTATTGATAAAGGAGATCATGGGTTTGGACCTATCAAAGAATAGAGACAAATATCTTCCAATGTATAGCTCTTCTTACTATGGATCATTTCCATTTTTGTCATATTTTATTGCAATTCTTTCATTTCTGATGCCAAGTCATTTGTGGGTGCAAAAGTAGATACATTAGGAGGTGTTATGTAGCAAAAGGTGGAGAATTTTGTGGGGGTATATGTGTTTATGGGTATTGTTATGCCTTGCATAACCACCCCATTTTATTCTGGAACAAAATGGGTCCCCCTTTATCTTTTCTCTTTGGCCTTTGGTTTTCTGCCTTAGGTGTTTTTCTTTCAAGTTCTGCTAGAAGCACAAACGAGACCAATACCAGATTTGGAAATTCCTTCTATGTTCTGGTCTTGTTCTGTCCAAGGTTCTGGTTTCGATAGCCCTTTGTCTTCGTCTTTTGTTTTTTCTCGGAAATGGGTCTGGGTCCGAATCCAAATGTTAAACTTATGAAAAATTTTCTCGTTTGAGTTCCATCCCGGCCTTGACTCTGCCTCTCCGCTTTTCTCTCTCTGCTTTGTTGGTCTTTTGTTGGTTTTTGTATCCTATGCCTTGGATGTTTTCAGCCCTAGGAATCTATTTCTTTTTGTTTTGGCGGGCCCAAAACCGGATCGGATTCTGAACTTGGAATTCCTTCCAAGTTCTGTTGTCTTTTCCTTCCCTGATCCTGGTTCCGCTGCTTTGGTTCTTCAGCCTAGCGCGTCTTTTTGTTTTTGTTCCACGGACTCAGGCTGGAACTAGAACCAAACTTTTCAAGTTTACGGTTGGATTCCGATCGATCTGGATTCAGCGGGTCTCTTTCTTTCGCTTTTCTTTTCTTCTTTTCTTACGTCATGGGGTTTTCCCTGCTTTTTCTCTTTCTTTTTCTTGTCCTTCCTTTGTCTTTTCGGATGACGTCGGAAGTAGGACCGGAATGGAATCCGAACCTGAAACTTGAAAAAGTTTTTGGTTCGGGTTTTGTTCCGACCCTGATTCCGCTTTATCGATTTTGTTTCGACCCCGCTGGCGTTTGTTTCTTTCCTTCGCGTTTTGGTTTCCTTTGTGGATGCATATTTGGGATGGGGTATGAACTTGGAGAAGAATGTTTGCTAGGTATCCACATCCTGTTCCTGAAAAGGAAAAAATGGTTACTTTCATCAACAGCTTAAATTGAGAAATGAGCTATCGTTTAAATTTACATTGTCCACCATCTTTTGAAAAACTAATTGAGGATGCCATAACCATTGAAGGTGCTTTAGTCAAAAGAGGGACAATCAAACTCGACAAAGACAATCCTAGCTCATCTAACCATTACAACAATCAGGACAAGTCCAAGTTTTGGATTCGCAACAAAAACATTGTAAATGATGGTGTTGTGGATGCAAACCATGTCTCGACAAAACCATTCATTCTAAGTGCCCCAAGTAATCCTCGCAATAACAACTACAACAATTTCAATTATGTGACAAATCAAGGAAACAATCCTCCTCCTCCACGGAACAACATAGTGCAAAATCCTACTCCCAACCAAGGGACTATTAACAATCAAGATTTCTGAGGAAATAACAAAAACAACGACAACTCCTTAGGGAATACATCAAATACGAACCCACAACATTTTTCATTCTTCTCTAGTAGAACTTTCACTCCACTAGGACAAATGATGGAATTGGCATTCAAAGAAGTGATGGCTAAGATTGTCCTTACTCTACCACCATTCCTTTAACCTTATTTGCGCTATCAAGGCGACACCCAGATTTTATTCTAGAACAAAATGGGTCCCCCTTTATCTTTTCTCTTTGGCCTTTGGTTTTCTGCCTTAGGCGTTTTTCTTTCAAGTTCTGCTAGAAGCACAAACGAGACCAATACCAGATTTGGAAATTCCTTCTATGTTCTGGTCTTGTTCTGTCCAAGGTTCTGGTTTCGATAGCCCTTTGTCTTCGTCCTTTGTTTTTTCTCGGAAATGGGTCTGGGTCCGAATCCAAATGTTAAACTTATGAAAATTTTTCTCGTTCGAGTTCCATCCCGGCCTTGACTCTGCCTCTCCGCTTTTCTCTCTCTACTTTGTTGGTCTTTTGTTGGTTTTTGTATCCTGTGCCTTGGATGTTTTCAGCCCTAGGCATCTATTTCTTTTTGTTTTGGCGGGCCCAAAACCGGATCGGATTCTGAACTTGGAATTCCTTCCAAGTTCTGTTGTCTTTTCCTTCCCTGATCCTGGTTCCGCTGCTTTGGTTCTTCAGCCTAGCGCGTCTTTTTGTTTTTGTTCCGGTGGACTCGAAACCGGAACTAGAACCGAACCTTGAAACTTTTTCAAGTTTCTGGTTCGGGTTCCGGTCCGATCTGGATTCCGCGAGTCTCTTTCTTTCGCTTTTCTTTTCTTCTTTTCTTCTGTCATGGGGTTTTCCCTGCTTTTTCTCTTTCTTTTTCTTGTCCTTTCTTTGTCTTTTCGGATGACGTCAGAAGTAGGACTGGAATGGAATCCGAACCTGAAACTTGAAAAAGTTTCTGGTTTGGGTTTTGTTCCGACCCTGATTCCGCTTTATCAATTTTGTTTCGACCCCGCTGGTGTTTGTTTCTTTCCTTCGCGTTTTGGTTTCCTTTGTGGACGCAGATCTGGGATGGGGTATGAACTTGGAAATGTTGATTATTTCTAGGGCTCCTTCCCATCCCGACTCCAGTCCCAGTTCTAGTTTCTTTTTTATCCTGCCCCCGCTAGTTTTCAGGGTGGGGGATGTGGTTTCTGGGTCGTGTTTCCTCCCAATCCCAGTTCCGCTGGGACTTGTTTAATTTTGCTTCTCGTCTTGGTCCCAGTCTCATTTTGGTTCCACCTCTGTCAGAGTTGTGTTTCTTTTTTATAAAGTTAAGGCATGATAAATAATGATATATTTTATTTTCCTTTGAGAACTAATGGAGGTATTTGTTTTGCAGGATCGAGTTGTTTATCTGAAGATATCTCCCGAGGAAGTTCGCCAAAGGGTTATTCCCTTGCCATGAGGTCTGGCCGATGTGTAAAGATCTCCCTGAAGTACTCTCGGCGAAGGACGACAGCGTCGGCAAAAGTTCTCCTCGACCATGCGATGTCCTACCGATAGAAAGGGGGCCCCACCAAAGTGAAATAGGCTCTCGCCAAAGGGTGGTGCCCTCAGGATAATCTCTCGCCGACTGCCACATGTTGTTTCTATAGCTGCTAGCGGATGAAATCATGTTGGGGAGACATCGATGGTGTCTCACCGACATACGACTCAATATTGACTACCATTGACTGCCCGGGAGGCTCGCGTGGCGTAGGCCCAACCAATCACAAGGAAATCTGCAGGATGCAAGCGATATGGGATCCTTCTGAGATCATGAGCTGATGGACCAACTTAGAAATGATGGTATCTGGATCTGAAGGAGAAACTCGGCGCTTTACTTCCATGGGGATGGTCAACGTGCAAAAAGATCTAAGGGCCGAAGGGAGAAGATAAAGTCATGAAAAGAGGGGACAGCTATGAGATCTGTTGGAAAAAATAGACCGACATTAATGATGATATTTTTGAGCATTCAAGGCAGCTCGGCTAGATTTCAAAAATGGACATGGAGGCGTAGACGTAAAGGTGGTAGATGCAAAAGATCTACAGATCTTTCCCCGAAATCTCTCATCAGCATGGACGGCAGGGCCTTACATTTAATATAGAACTAACTTTCTTCAAAAGGTCTGGACGCCGACCCCTTAGCACCGCAGATATTTTGTAAACCCTAAAAACAGGGGCCGACATTCTTTTTGGGAGGTGGTGTATATATATGGCCTTCTCGCCTCTTTGTAAAAGGGAACAGGGAAGGGAGAAATTTTAGGAGAAGAACTTCTAGGTTAGAAGTAGGAGCATAACTTGTAGAGTAGAACTGGTAGTTAGGAGTTAGATTCAGAATAGACTAATCTATCTTTTAGTTTCCTTAGTGTAAATGGAAACAATTTGAGATCACAGATTTTCTATACACTGGTGATTGTGCCAGCGTTGTAAATGTTGCTTATCTATTTCACTAACAGTAGAAGCAACCAGATTAAAATCTATTTCATGTTGTGTTCTAGAATGGTGTTTGTCTTAAGTTAATCATCTGATTTGGGAAGCTTGAATCAGGAAATGAAATTTGATTTTGTGTTTTGTTAAATGATAGTTCTTGCAATCTGTTGTTGAAATCAGCACTGCGAATGAATGATACTGTGTGTTAGTCACAATTTATGTTTGTTCTACAGTTTTAGTTAGGAATTCCTTGAAGGGAAACAAGTCTGTTTAAGTTGGATGAATCATTGTTATTTTCTGTTCCAAAGCCCTCATCTATCTTTTTCTGTTTCTTTAAAACCCTAGTTAGAGTAGATTTAAGTTTATGTTTAATCCCAAAACAATCCAAAAGCTCAACACTAGTAGGCCCCTTGAACATTACTATTGCATTGACCACTGAGGGACATCAGCACAGTTGAGAACCAACTACAAAGACCTTGGGAGCTAAGGAATCCATGTGTTGCCTTTCTCTTTCAGGAGAAGCAGAGTAGCAATATTCTGCTTGCATTGTTGTGGTGCCAAAATTGCCATCAACATGTATATTTAATTTAGGTGGTTGATGGATGTATAAGATATGAGGATAAGATAGAGGATTAGTTTTAGGAGTGGAAATAGTGACATGGCTAGATGTGATGGGTACTTATTAAGTTGCACATTTATTTGGGAAGACATTGCTAATGTTTAATTTTTGTTAGGTGGAATGATGGGATATAGGAGGTAAAGTAATAGGGATTTGGGAATGTGTTGATTGTGTTATAGGTAAAGATTGAGGAAATGGTGTACTTTTTTGAAATAGATTTGAAGGAAGAGGTATGTTCTGTATGTTAGGATTAGTACTGTGTGGGATGTATTAGGTGTAAAATGATAATTTGTGCATCTTGATAAGAGTGTCATTGGACCTTAGAAATGTTAGGTTGAGATGATGGGGTATGAGGAAAAGTAACCATCACTATACGTCTAGGGTTTTTCAATGGATTTTGGGTATCAAAATTAAGAGGTAACTTGGCCCCTTTATCAATTAACATTTGAAGATCTAGTGGTCAGGATTTCTAGTGAGAAGAAGTTCCATGACTCTCATTTCCTTAGGATCTTGTTAAAATTCTTGTAATTCTTGTAATGTTGGGTTTTGATTAATATCTTTATTAATGTGAATATCCCATGAAGATGAGGGCATAAGACTCTCATATGTGATGCAGGTGCATCTATGGTTGCTAGCCAACTTTTACCACCAAATTTTTAATCAATTTTTGGTGGGTTCTTTTTTAATAATATTTTAAATATTTTATTAATTTAAATGTCCAAAACAATTAGGTTGGAATAAATTAGACAATTTTTGGCTTGTTATTTGGGTTGGGGAGTGTGTCAGAATTGACATTTTAAAAGCTACATTGTGAAAAAGAAGAATGGGGTGTGGGATTATTGGGAGTTGTGAAATTTGAATTTGTAATTGATGTTCCATGATGCTACATAAAATAATTGGATTCCCAAGGGGAGTTTGACTGGTCATTTGAATTGGATATTCAAATTGGATGAATAATTGTGTTGGCTAGTGGAGGTATTTTTGGCTGGGAGTGGTGCAAACATGTATTGTGGAGTTAGAAAATTATATTTGATGCCATTATCTAATTTTTCCATAAGGGGGGGGGGCATGGATTTGGAGATTCTTGGATTGCTAGAGGTGTGGCTATAGGAGTTTTCATTGAAAATTTTGTTTTGTTTTGATTTTTGGTTCCAACTTTTGAGAGTTGCAAACTGGGCCATAACTTTTCATGGGCAAGAATTTTCATATTTTATTTTGTAGGTGGAAGGTGGAAAAATAGAAAAAAAATTTTGGTGAATGCATAGGAGTTGATGTTCTTCATTTTTAGAATACATAGTTGCAGGTGAAGGAAGGAGAATTGTAAGAAGGAGAAACAAAGAGACATACTTGTAGATGACTATGTTGGTTGTAACAAGTCATTTACTTTGATTTTTCATGTATTCCTCCAAGCCTTTAAGGCTACATATGTAGTTCTTTCAATTTGAATGTAATTTCTAGAACTTGCAGGAGCATTTCAACAATTACAATATTCATTGTTACTGATTTTTGGTGTTTGAAATTATTTTAATTTATCAAATTACTTGTGTGATTTTGGAGTGCTAGGATTTGTAGCAAAGTCCCATGCATTAGTGGTATCAGAGAAGGTTGTCCTGAGTCTGCAGGTAGAGTGCTGAAGAGAGGCAGTTTGAAGTAAGACTTGTGAGTGTGGGTGTTACTAAAATGCCTCCAAGAGTGGCCCCAAGAGGTAGGGGTAGAGGTGGAGGTAGAAACCCTCCTAAAATGGAATATTTTAGATCCCTTAGAAGAAAAGTTGAAACATTGCAAGAAGAGCTACGCAGAAGAGTTGTGTAGAGAGAAAGAGATGTGAGTGAAGATGAAGTTGGGGATAGCTTGGTTTCTGAAGAGATGGTGAGAAATTTGGAGCTTGAGAGAAGGCATCTACATCCATATTGGATTTCTTGGTTACAAGATTAAAAGAAAATTCTGGTCAATGAATAATGCTTGGTAAAATTTAAGATAGGACAGTATTATGATGAGATAATGTGTGATATTACAACCTATGAATATTTTCCAAGTTTTGTTAGGAAGACCTTGGCAATTTGAAAGGTGTGTAGTGCATGATGGGTATGCCAATACATACTCCTTAACGAAGGATGGAATCAAACACAAGCTAGGGCCATTAAATAACAAAGAAGGAAATATATGTAATAGCACTAGAAGTTGTTTGATTAATGGTGTAAAACAATTAGTGAAGGATGATGATGATGAAGATCATGATTTGATAATGCAAGTTGTAGCATTGTTGATTGCATTCAAGATGGGTACCTAGGTGAAAGTTTCAGTGGAGAAAGAAGAGGTAAAATCAATTTTTTGTAAAATTTTTGTTGTTGATTTATGTGAGCATGATAAGATTAGTGTAAAAGAGGATATTGCAAAAATGAAATAATTGGTAGATGAATATGCTACAAATAAAAGTGTGGAAGTGGATGAGCAAGTAGAGGTTGATTTTTTCAATGAAGGGATTGGTACAAATGTAGATCTTGTGATTGATAGTTTATTCCAGGATGGGAGAGATGAATCTCTTTTTTGTTTGACTAACATTGATGTGTGTGCAGAGGAAAAAGAGATTACAACTAAAGGTTATATTTTAGAAGGCAAGGAGAAATAGGAACACAATGATGGCACCAAGATTGGTGAGGAATAAGTTGTTGCAACCGTAATAGAGGAAGAGGTAATGCATGAAATTAATGTTTTTACTAAGATAGAGGAAATGAATGCTTATGGTTTTCTAGAACTTCATTGTGTAGATTGGTGGGATTTGGATTATGTGAAAAGAGGTAGAAAGAGATGAAAAATGAAGGATGGAAGAGACATCAAATTGCAGGGAAAAGTGAGAAAGAAGATCGAGGCGATTCTAGACAATATGGTGAGTAAGAGCACAAGGCATAAGAAATATTTTGAGTATTTGGTAAAATGGTTTGGGAGAACTATAAAACACGAGAACATAAAACACTCATCTTGGTTTTTAGAAGCCGAGGTTAATTTTCTTGGTTATCCTCTTGAGAAGTGATAGAGTCACTTTTCTTTCTATCACAGGTGTTTGATGCAAGTACATCTATGGTTGCCAACCAACTTGCATCACCAACTTTTTAATCAATTTTGGTGTGAATATTTTTTTATTAATATTTTGAGTATTTTATTAATTTAAATATCCCAAAGAATTATTGTTGGAATAAATTGGACAATTTTTGGCTTGTAATATGCATTGGGAAGCATGTTATAATGAATATTTTTAATATTAAATTGTGAAAAAGTAGAATGGGGCATGGCATTCTTGGGGGTTGTGAAATTTGAATTTGTAATTAATGTGGCATGATGTTATAGGAAAGAATTGGATGACCAAGGGGAGTTTGATTGGCCATTTGGATTGGATATTCAAATTGGATGAATAATTATGTCGGCTAGTGGAGTCCTGCCTGGCTGGGAGTGGTGCAAACATGCACTGGGGAGTTAGAAAATTGCATTTGATGCTATTATCTAATTTTTCCAGAGGGGGGGCCATGAATTTGGATATTCCTAGATTGTTGGAGGTGTGGTTACGTGAGTTTTCATTGAAAATTTTGTTTTGTATTGATTTTTGGTTCCAACTTTTGAGAGTTTGAAACTGGGGCATAGATTTTCTTGGGGAAGCATTTTTAGATTGTATTTTGTAGGTGGAAGGTGGAAAACCAGCAGCAAAATTTTGGTGAATGCATAGGAATTGATGTTCTTCATTTCTAGAATACATAGTTGTAGGTGAAGGAAGGAGAATTGCAAGAAGAAGGAGAAACAAAGAGACATACCTATAGATGACTATGTTGCCTATAAGAAGTCATTTACTTTTATTTTTCATATATTCCTCCAAGCCTTCAAGGCTACATATATTTAGTTCTGTGAATTTGAATGTAATTTCTAGAAGTTGTAGGAGCATTGAGCAATTGCAATCTTCATTGTTGTTGATTTTTGGTGTTTGAAATTATTTTAATTTATCAAATTACTTGTGTGAGTTTGGAGTACTGGGAGTTGTAGAAAACTCCCTTGCATCAATATGGACCTTCAAGTACTTGTTGAGAAGATGTTCCCAACTCATGTTGATTGCCACCCATGGTTTTTTACATGTTTGACATAATTTGATGGGATTCCATGATTTTCTTATATTGTGATCTTGTGATGGGCATGGACATTTGTAAAAAAAATTGTTTTTGGATTTTAATCTTGGATATTATTTGAATAGCTTGCTTTTATAAGATATAATTATCAAAAACAACCAAAATAGGTCAAAGTTAATCTAGATCTCCAAATGATACTGATTTAAGATATAGATTGTTTAATTGAACTAGACTTACATGAGTCAAAGCAAATGTATCAAGATAGTTTTACTTGAACTAGACTTATGAATCCAAGAATAATGATAAAGAAATAGATACGTTTACTCAAGCTAGCCATGTGAGTCTCAAGAAAAATGATAGATAAAAGATACACTTACTTGAACTAGCCTTGCAAGTCCAAGCAAGATGATATATATATGAGCCAACCCTACGAGTCTCAAGAAAAATGATGGATAAAATATATGCTTACTTGAACTTGAACTAGCCAAGTGTGAGTTTCAATTTGTTTGATTATTAAGATGAGTTTTAGTTAATTAAATAATTTTAAAAAATTATTTAATTATAGTGGACCAAAGATAATTTGAATTTTATTTTAATTAATGTTAGAGGGAAAATGATAAAAGGATAATTAATTAAATAATTAAAAATTATTTGATTAATATGAATAGAAGAATTGATGAGGATAATGATAAAACAACAGATGAAAATGCATTACTTATTTTTAGGTGTCTACATAATGCATTTCCATAAAGATAGAAACTTCTCCCACTCTTGCCAAGGTTTCAAAGAGAGTCACCACAAAAAATTACATCATAATTCCTCCCATGGTTGGGAAAGAGTGTTAGAATGTTGTTAAAGAGAAACATTTAATATAAGTCCAATAGAAGAAATATTTCAAACATTTCGGTGGCAGGTCATATGAGGGAAGCAAAGGGATCTACCATTAAGCACAAGAGAAATCCTCAAGTTGTAACTAAGTGTTAGTTGGTTGAACTTGGATCCTCTTTGAAAATAGACAAGTTTGCCCCTATGGACCAAGCTTTGACTCCTTTTAGAATTATTTGGCAAGGATTGAATTTAAACCTCCATGATCATGTTAGGGTTGTTGTTTTGATTAGGTTCTATTTTCTTAGGGCCTCTCTGGTTCTTAATCTAGTTTCTTTGTTGTCCATCATCTCTTATTATTGTTGGTTATTATTTTTGTGTTTTAGTCTCATGTTGTTGTCACTTGTTCTTTTTGTACAAGGTTTTTGGGTCCTTTCAAAATCCTCTTCCGGATCATAGCTCTGTTCAAAAGTGTTTATCTAATTAAAAACATGTAAGATTAATTTATTCAATTAATGTTTGGGATAAAGTAAGGTTTGGTGTCCAAACAACTTTAGGTGTTGACAAAGAGATATATAGAAGAGCTTAATAAAGTAATATCTTTAAGTAAAAATGTTTCCCTTCTTTTTCATTGCTAGATATTATCATTAAAAACAGTACCAAAATCCATGGAAATTTCCTTCTCAAAGCTTTGATTGTTCTTTATGAGATTTAAATTTAGCCAACATTTAATTTTCATTCAACATTTCAATCATAATGTCTAAAAAAAATCAATACAATTTTTTTATTTGACATATCATTCATGATTTGTAAACACTTAAAAACAAAATATATACCATCTAGTAATCTCCAACACTTTGTAGTAAGAATTTATTTGCTCACAATCATTTTACCCTCCCATTTTTTATTTATTTTTAACATAATACTACCAACTATTAACTTCGTGCAAATAATAAAAGAAAACAAAAACTATATTATCTGTGGGTTTTTCATATTGATTATATTATTAACATTTATAAAGACCTTTACAATTTTTACAATACTACTCACTACTAACTTTTTGCAAATAGTAAAAAAATGCAAAACCTATATTATATTTGAATTTTCTATATTGATTATCTTAGCCATTTACTTTTCCAATTTTTACAATACTACCCACTATTAACTTCTTGCAAATAATAAAAGAATGCAAAACTATATAATATTTGAATTAACCTTTCTAAAGACCTTTTACTCTTTCAATTTTTACAGCCATTTTCCATAAGAACCAACCATTAATTAATTAACATAAACTACAAATTTTTAAACTAACATGGATAAATAACTCTAAACATTCATTTAAGACCATAAACCAAACAATATATTAATTCTTAAATAAAGAAATATCAAACATAGACTCCTAAATTTATAATAAAACTCTAAAAAGAGCAAAAAATTTACCTTAAACTGCAAATTGTTTTGACTTCATGCCACTTCCTTGAAGTTTATCACTCTTTCTTCTGCTCTGCCTTTCTCTATTATATGTTAAATTGGCCTTGGTTTTACATCATTGATTTGATATATCTTTTAAATTCATGAAGTTTCCACAGTCCATAATGATATTGTGAAAAGATTTCTGGATTAAAACTGTGTGTCAATTTTTACATCAACGTTTCGAATCATACTCCATGATTCATCATCAGAATGCAATGCAGAAAGAGAAAAGAGTGAAAAATAGACCTGCTAGATAATACATTTTATGATTTATAGTAAGTAAGCTTAAATAATAAATTTTAAGCTTAAATAAGATCTGCTATTTTTAATGTGATGATAAATCTTATGAATTTTTTATCTTATTATTAGATAAGTAACTCGATTGAGAAGGATGTGATCGTGAATAGCTAATGGATTTATTTGAAATGAATGTTCGCTGTCTTTGAAGGCAATAGTGGGACTGACAGTTTTAATGCATTTCATGATATGTTTTGTCAGTTGCAGAAAAGAATGTGCATTATTGTACCTATTGTGCTTGTCCGTCCAGTCCATCAATGGACACCAACAGATTTTCTTTCTATCTACCTAACTTTCCACAATGTAAGAGACTAACTATTTTGTTTTAGAAAGACCATTTTGCCCATAATAACTTCAAAACTCAATAAGCTTGACCACGCCTAGTCTTTGTGGTTGAAATCAATAAGCTTATCCACCCAGCCTTCTGAACCATCAATAAGCTTGACCACTCCATTGCCCATAATAACTTCAAAACTCAATAAGCTTGACTTGTGGATTTGAACTTCCACAACTAGTCTTTAAAAGCTGTTATCGCAGTTATAATCTGCTACATTTATTTATTTTTCATACCCACATAGAGAAACAACTTTATACAGTTCGAAAAAGCTTGAAGAGTTTGGACTTCTATTCAAGCTTGTTTGCAAAACAGAAGTAGAAATGGAAAAAGAGGTTGTGAACACGCAAGTCATTTTTAAAGACTACATTATAGATGTACCAATGGAATCTGATATGGAGGTCAAGTCCAGTACTATTGCCTTGGAGTTGAAAGAGGGTACACAGGATGTTCTAGTTAAAAAATTGTATTTGTCTTGTGATCCCTACATGAGAGGCAGAATGGCGAACTACCACAAGTCATATATACCTCCCTTCACCCCTGGATCAGTAAGCATGTCCTTTTTCTTCTCCCCCCTTCACTTTTTTCTTTTTAAGTCTCTCTTCTTTTTGTTTTTGGCTAAATTATTTGGAATATAATTAGAAATTTCTTGTGCTTTCTGAAGTTGAGTTGTTTGCAGAAAAAAGACAGATTATATTAGTGACTTTATTTTCCCAATTGTTACATCAGCTTATCTTTAAGGCTGTTTGGTTTCAACATTTTTTTAATACTTAAGTAAGTTGGTGACTAGTTAAAAATGTTGATAATAGCATGGAGTTTGAACCCATGTCTTCTTATCTCTTACTATATTTATTTGCTTGATTGAACTTTTGTGTTGTTAAGGCTTAGGGTGGGTCAAACACTATGAAGCCCAAGTTCTGCTGGTTTTTTTTTTTGGGTTGTCTATCAAACACTTTTATAAGATGGGTTGTTAAGGTTAATTTGTTTTGTATGACAATAATTTTATTATGGATTTTTTTTTCTTGAACTACTTTTCAATAATTTTATTAGATATCTATTCAAGTCAGTATTACAAGCTCATATAAACTCATCCCAGTTTGTAATATTTTGCTTGATTAAAATTTTGACATGTTAAGGCTCTGTAATTAAGAACTAACTAATGAACAACCCAAGTTTAAAAGTCAATGGTGGAAAAATTATCTAGCAGAAGGTACACCAAGTTTACCAAAGCCAAGGATCAAGATGATACTAGCAATTACACCTAATTGCAGGAGAATCAATCTAGCCTTGCTTTCAATCAATAAAAAAAATCATTAGTTTTAGTCCTACTTTTAATCAATAGAAAATTTCATTACATTCAGCTCTGTAGATCCAACAAATGAGTTTTGGCAGCATCTATCCAGCCCCGTAACATGCATCTTCGGGGCTATCCTCAAACTGCAGTTATGGTATGCGACATTATGTATGGATAGATGTACTGGTGCATGTACGGGACTGGATAGACGCTGGGATTATGCATTGAATTGAATATTTCACATCCAGGTTGATAAACATAGTTTCTATAAACTTGCTCTGACACTACGTAACTATAAACTAATGGATTTATAGTCAAAGAAGTCACCAAATTACTTATATGCAATGCTAACTCTCTTACACTCCTTCAACGATACCCTTCTTTACAATAATTATGGATTTCAACGCATACATATGTTCCACATATCCTATTAACAAAGTAGAAATAAATAATATATATAAAAAATAGGAAAATAAAGAAAGATAGACAATGATCCAATGACATATTGCAGAGAAACCTAAACTAGTTAATATCTTCACAACAGTGAGCATTAAGAGCCCTATACATCACTATGTTTTAGTTTTGTACAAGTACAGCACACCATATAGATTATAATAAAACTTATTACACATGCACAGCTTAGATACATAACTATAGTAATCCCTAACACCCAAGAACACCTCTACGATGTTACAAATTATGCTCAAAGAGTACCAAAAAAAATGAATTTTTCAACCTTAACTTGCTTATTATTTTTCCATTCTTAAAATAGAAGGTACATGTAATAATAAAAATATTAATGATATAGAGTTGAAATTTTATTATGATTTAATAAAGAAAATAAAATTTATCAATAAAATAATGGAGATGCAATATAACAAATAAAAAGACTTAGAAAATATAAATCATAACAATAGATATATGTCGAAAAACACTTTTGGGAAAAAAATCTACCAACCAAAGAGACACAAACTTGTAATAATCACAATCAAATGTGTACACCAATTCAATCACTTATCCATATGATAATAATTTGTTAGCATAAGACTTTCCACAAAAGAATCCTAATAATTCACTATCCCATACCTCTAATTTATGAAAAGGTTAGAAACTAGAAACCATCAAATGGTATCCAAAACCATGAGCCAAGGCAAAAATACAATGCCCCTATGATCATCATCAAGCATCTCAAAATAATATGGAACTCCTCTTACACCACTATAGACATATTACACCCCTCTTATACATCATATATGTCATATATTTCTCAATTATAATTAAATTGATTAATGTTGTAAGAACATGTACTCTATGAGGGTATTTATTACCTTTTTAGAACATCTCCAAATTTTGACTATTTCAATGCAACCTCTTTTTAATGTCTTTTAACACAATACTCAATATATCTAATTGAAGGAAAGTAAATAATAAATAAATCCTCTTCTCTTAGATGGCCCCCATCTTAACCCATTCCATGATGTTTAGAGACTAGATATTATTTATCATCTATAAAATTAAATATAAATTACAAGACTTAGTATTTACAAGAAAAATAACACACTTAGTACTAACATTCCCCTACTTGACATTTAAATTGTAATGGAATAGAAAAAAATAAAAATGAATTAGCTAAATGATACAAGGTCCATGTCTTGCCTATATCTAGAGAAATTTTTCATGTTTAGTGGTTTTGTAAGTGAATTCAAAACATTATTTTATTGGTAACCTTTTAAATCTTGACCTAACCATAATTTTAGCTAGAGAAAATATATTCATATCAATATAATTTTAACTACAATATATTGTCTAGAAACCCGTTTCAGTCTTATGTTTTCCATGGGAATTAATGAGCTTTTATGTGTGCATTTATCCTATTTTTCTCTATACTAGAAAAGTAAGAAAACCTAATAGAATCAATGTCACAGTAAACTAAATATAGAAGTTTCCTACTTTGTGTGAAGAGATTTTGTAAATGAAAGGGAAATAGGTAGCAAGAAGCATCAAGTTACCAAGTGTTAAGAGATAAATATCATAGAAGCTTTCAAGACTTATCAAAAAAATTAGAAAGATGATATAAGAATAATAATAACAATAATAATATAATATTTACATAGAGAAATGGAAAAATTATAGATAATGATGAATGAAATAAAATAATCACTACTTATAGAAGAAATTAAAATATTCCTCCAAGAAGGGAAGAATGTGTTCAAAAATATCAAGATGAGCGAGAAAACCTATAAGATATAATTAGAACAAGTATACCTAGATAGAGATATTAAAAAGTAGAAGCAACAACATAGAATAAACTTGCTATATTAAATAACCACTAACATGTGAGAAGGGATAGCCAAAGAGCTAAAAGGGGGCCTATAGCATGCGTTAGGAATCTAGTTCAAGTTGTGAACCTTCTCCATAGTTTTTATAGGAACTTAGATCATTAGATAATGCAGTCAAAGGATTGTGATAAGGATATATACATGTAAATGCATCTTGTGATGTTTATAAGGTATTTCAAAAGGGTTTTAAGCACCAAATGAAATGGGGTTGTGCATCTACTCACCCACTAACTCATCATACTAGTGCCATCTAATCCCAACTACTAGCAATAAATGTAGAGGGTTGCTTACCTACCAAAAATCAATGCCATTTTTACCTTTTAATTTGGGATCCCATTTTGGGAAAGATTTCTTTCAAATCATGGATTTTCAATTAGCTACAATGTTGTGGTCTAGGTTTTCACCTAGTTGGTGTTAAAGGAGGAATTTTGGTTTATTTGGAAGGATGTTGATTCTTCTAATGCCGACTAGAGATGATATAGGTGAGGGGTTTGTCTAGGATTTCAATCATTCCATGTCTAGTTGTAGGAAAATGAAGTTTGAAGCATGTGAAGGATAAAATGCTATGGGTATTTTACAAAGAATATCTCTAAATTGTTAGTATTTCTTCAAGGGAATGCAGACTATGTATTGTGGCTCCCTCTTTTCTTTCTTTTTGACTTGAATGTAATGGACACTTGATAATGTGATAACATTTTAAAGTATTAAAATAATTGTAATAATAATTTATTTATTAAGTACACGCTCTTTGTAAAATGCTTTTAATTTGATGGAATATGTACCTAGATCAATTTTTTGTCTCCTTTTATTGTTTTCCTTCTATCTATAAATGTGTAGCCATTTGGATATGCACCAATATTTAATCCACGTGACCAATCTCAAACCATCATATAAAAACATTAATCAATAGTGTAGGAGTAGTAGTTATGTGTATCCATGATTGTAAGTATAGCTAGAGAAACTATCTTTAGTGAGCCTCAAATGGATTCATTTTATGTGGATCATTCTTGGATAATCATATCAACTATATAAGGGTTTTATGCAAACGATATTTATTGATCTAGTCACAATGTTTGGCCCTCAAGAATGCAATTGAGTTTAGTTGTAATCTTTTGGTTGTCCACCTTGTTTGATTGAAATACCTATTAAGGTATACCCTTAGGAACACTCTCCTAAGTCTAAGATGAGCTCAAAGAGTAAGAGAGATAACCCACTCTTGTAGACTTGATCTCTAACCCTTCGTACTTTATTAATGACTTTATTTCACTTACATAATAACAAACTTGGCATCATGCGTGAAGTGTAGGTTTAGGAAGTGAAGAACAGTTTTGGGACCCAACAAGATACTCCTTAGATAGGGAACTAATTTTGGTGATTTTTCTCTCTTGTTGCTAAATTATTCTCCATTAGATTCTTGATTTCTATTTCTCTTTCTTGTGATTTTGAAGTAGATCAAATGAATGTTCAAATTCTATCTTGTATGGGTTTTTTGAAGAGAAAATTTGCATGCAAAAAATAGATATTTTTGAGGTAATAGGGAAATAAATTTTTGTTTGTAGGTTAAAACAATCATTATATGTTTTGAAACTATCACCATGGATGTCAAATCCAAATTTTTATCCTTTTGTAATAAATTTGAGGATTGTTAGAAGTCAAGGAAATCATTGTGTTTGTATTAAGTTTTTTGATGATTAGAAACTAATTATTGCCTAATATATTTGAAAGTCATGCTAATTTTTAATAATAACAAGTGGATGATTTGAGAGATTAAAATTTATCTTTCTAGTGCATTTTCCATGAAGTGACGTAGGTCAAGAACGGTGGGCCTTATCAAGATAACTGATCTTGCAACAATTACTCAAAACAAGAGTTTGAAATTAAAATGACAAGAAGTACCAAAAAACAAAATTCTTATTGTATAATTCATGATTTTTTATTACAATTCATCACCATATTACATTTACAGGTCAATATCCCCCTTACAAGAATCCACTACAAAGTCCATACATTCCTAATTCAATCTCAACAATTTTTCCCACCTTCGACCTTCCAATTTTTGACCCCTCTCCCCATACAATTCACGCCAAATTCAAATTTACTGACCATTACCCTTATGGTATCTAGTTTGAATTTACACCCTTGATCTAATCATAGATCTACGATTTCCAAGAAGCCCATAGACCTGCCATACCCTTTCCATAACGGTTACGAGGTAGCGGTTTCAACTGACCACAACCATCACGTAATACCTCAACCATTCATAGCAATGACTGCAAGGTTGTGGTTCAATCCCCACATTATCGCACACTATCAACAACTTTTTCATGGGGTAGTAGTTTATAAATTTCCCTATGCTATTGTGAGCCTCCAGATGTTCCATCATGGGGTAGTAGTAAGAGTTGAAATATGAATTGAATGTTCACTTGTGAGAGTGCGGTAAAGACACCTCCTGAACCAAAATGCAACTTCCCACAAAAGAATATGACTTTTTTTTTTTTGGGGTAATGAGGATTGCCCATACGCCCGGGATGCTCCTACATCAAACACCCCAGGTAAATGAAATGTTCCATGAGTGAACAACTCAGTAACATTTTGGTGTGTTTGGGATAGGAATCCCAAACTTCACGAGGTTTTTTGCATTGATCCATGATAAAATTGCACACAAAGATATGATTGCTATAAAATAATTATACTGAAGACATTCCTTATATGAAATGAAGCAATCTAATTTAATGTATCTATGATTATCAAAAAATCTCAAGTGATGCAAGACGATTCAAAATACCTCGCCCATCAATCACTTATGTTGGTTTTTTGTCATTGTCATTAATTTCATATCTGTGGCCATTCCCTACTATTTTTTTAAAGGGTTAAATGCTTTTGACTTGAAGCTATTAACTGGTGAGGACACAAATGGAGGAAGTCATCTCCAATTTAAACATTCAACAATTACACCCCTAGTCGAGTTTGAACCTTGATTGGAAGAAAAACAAGACAACTTAACCATCATACCATACCACTATTGAAAAAAAAAAATCCATTTTATTTTTAGCCATCACTTGTTTTTCTCAATTTTACTCTCACCAAAACTCTTGTCCCTCCATTTATAACACCCAACTGCGACATTATCATTCAGTTTTTTCTCCGTCAATAAAGTGACAGAAACAATGTTTTGCGACTCTCCAGAGGTTGGCATAAAAAAATGTCACTTCGCTTCGGTAGATGAGATAGTTCGCCTCTAGTCATGAGTGTGATGCAGTGACAAATGTATGCAAAGATTCATAAAATTGGAAGAAATATGTCATGAAGTGGTGTACGAAACAAATGATGCAAATATATCACCTGTGGTGTTCTATTCAAGGACTCTGATAGTGGAAACTAAGGATCAAAAGCTAAAGGCTGAAATTAATTTGTGGAAGTGGAACTCTGTGAGTTTGACCATGGATTTGAATCTATGCACTTCAACTACAGAATCCCTCTTGAATGTTTCAAGTAGCACCTAATTTAATAGTAAGGTTGGTGATGATGTTGATTCCAAGATGGAAAAATTGAAGGTAAAATCAAACACAGTGTAGAAGTTTTCGAAGGGTAGAATTTAAATAGGTAAGATTGTAGAACAAAGCTACTAAATATTTCCTTTTAATTCCTTTCATCGAATAAGTCAAAACCCTTAATACACATTTCATTAATTTGATTGTGAGTTGGTAAGGCTGGAGCATGCTATCCTGGTGCATCTTTGCACCATTTGGAATGATGGAGGTTTACTCCATATATATGAGAACCTTTTCCATTGCAAGTCATGTGTGGATGCAATAGGATAGTTATTTATAGATTGAGGCTTAGCTCAAATGATAAATCACACTTATGAAGATACTAGAGTTAAAAACACTTTGGATAGTTGTTCATCATTACAAAATCCAAGGAGACTGTGGAGATTTAATTCTTTAGTCCCCTCATTTTTATGAGGTTCTAACTCCTCTCCTCTTTTTTTTTTTGGTTTCTATATATATGTAATTTGTTCACTTGTATAAGGAGGGATGATTTATTGGAAAAATCTATCCAATTTGTGCATTCAATCCTTTTAGACAAATAATTTTACCAATATACAAATATGTTACAACTCTCATAACTATACAATCTATATGAGTCTTTGATTCCTACTTAAACTCAAAGAGACTTAAGTGAATTATAAACACATATTTCTTTGAGAAACTTGGAATTTAAATCATTACAAATCATTCATGTGGAAAAACATAAAAAATAGGTTTAAGTTAAGCACTCAAGAAATGTCCAATGACACTAAACTTTACTCCCAATAATGCATACACATAACATCAAACCTAAATTTTAAAGATAGCCTTTTGGCTTTATCCAAAGACTCATAAACATTAAAACCTAAATAAGAAAATAAATTCTATATAAAACAATGATATCAAACAAAATATTCAAAATTCACACCCATTCCTTGACGATTATAAGATAAAATTAATATAAAAGCTAAGCTAAATTCTTTCACAATACATATCTTTAAAATCTCTAGGACTCATTTCATCATTCCAATTGAGTCCTCTTAAATAAAAACATGTCACATTATGATCTAAGCAAGTATATCTTCCATGTTAAATTTTGGGAATACATTTTAATTAGATTGGAGGAATCAAGAATTTTGGGAATACACTGTTGAGAAACAAGATATCTGATAATTTTTATATGTAACTATTTCACTATTAAATTTCAATGCATCGAATTGTTTAACACACATGCCATAGTCATGTAATGCTTAAACTTATTAATCAAAAAATAGTTATTACTATTCATTTTATTGTAATATCTACATAAACATTTCTTGTTCATGAATTTGAAGATCATTCATAGCATTAAGATTGAATCTATAAGGATACCTTTTGGTTGTGGCTTTACTAGGTTGCACCCCATCACTTATTCAAACATTACATGTCAATGCAACTTATACGAGGATACACATATCAAGTTTCAAAAAATATTAATTTTCAATCAAAATTATCATACTACTATTTATTAATAACATATCACAAGGTTAAAAGACGTTTCAAAGATATTCTAACATAGTTATATGTATCGCCATAGCCAAATAAAAGAAAATGGACCCATTGTTCCACCCATCCATTATCAAAACATGTGCTTTGCTCGATAGTAGGTAATGACTATTGGTAACTAATTTATGCCATTTCATTTTATGTGGACTAGATTCAAAATAAAATTATAATACTTCAATAATAGATATGGTAGATTTCAAGGTCAAGCCTTATTCAAGGGGTGGACAACACTTGGTACCTTCAAGACTCTGCATTCATTCACCGCATAAATATTGAGCATATTTTACATCTAAGAGTATCCAAAAAATTCTAAGACTTGACTTAGATTACCACCATCAATTATTAATTTTTGCATTCCTTAAAAGACACCAAGGATGGATATTGCCCCTTTTACTTATGGGAGATGTTCAAATAACTCAAACTTCCAACCTCTTATACATGTATAGAAAAGTGGGTAACTTCATCATCAATTGGCATAATATACAAATTTATTATCATCTTGCCTACCTAAGGCTCCTAGTTTCTCTTTGTCATATTAGGGCCTCCACAAATTTAATTGTAGACACTTAAATCTATCCATACCTAACCGCACTTGACTTTATCCTATCCTAACATTTAATTAAATATTTATTATTTATTTAATTAATTATTTTTAACATTTATCCCCCATTTTAGTTAAATAAAGATTTATTATTTATTTAATTAAGTTATCCTTCACATTTATCCCCCACTTTAATTAATTAAATATTTATTATTTATTTAATTAACTTATACTTCCACATTGCCCTTCTCTAATAATTAATTAAATTAATTATTGTTTAATTAATCATGAGAGTCACATGACTAAGACCTTGTCTAAATTCATTAAATCTAGAACCACAAAATTCAAACCAACTTTACCTCTCAACCATACATTTGAAACCACATCTCTAAATCTCAACCATTCACATAAGGATATGCCCTAATGCACATCCTAACCTAGCCCTTATCCCTCATGTGACACTTGTCACATGACTACAAATTTTAATCCAAACCCAATCCTCAATCAATCCTAGCCCTCCACTAACCAATCCATCTTGGCCCTTGATTTCCTTCTTAGAAATTCTATAAATTAGATTCCTCTCATCCCATTTAATTATCCAATCTTAGGTTTTTGTTATGTTGTATTTTTTATCTATACTTCTTCCATAGCCTTATGCTACTCCATTTACTATCTAATCTTCATCATATCCTTATGCTATCCATTTGATCTCTCACCATTTCAATTATATTATCATGCTACTCATTTTATAGGCAACCACATTTCATACATCAAAAGAGAAAATCAAGTGGAGCTAGGGTGCACTCTACTTCAACTCTATCTAAGGAGAAAGAAGGGTTTTAGGTGAAGGTATTTTGTGTGTAACTTACATTAGCTTTTACATTATTCACCTTTAATATTTCTTATTTTCATTGTTAACCACTCAAATTCAAATTACATCACAATTGTTCTCCAAGTGCTTCATGCAACTTATTATACCTCAAAAATAATTTATTCCTTGGTATCAAGGCTACACCATCCAATGGATCACCAACAAACTATCCTAGCTTATATGAGCTACCTCATAAGTTTGTAACTAGCTTGATTACCATATAGTTATCCCATTAAAATGTATGAACACACTTCAAATTTGGTTATCTTTCCACCTATGACCCAAATTCTTGCCAATTAAATCATGGCATCTTATGTAATCCATAATATATAATCAAATTTTCTATTAATTTATAAGTATAGTATTCTTCAATATCTTTATTTAGGAATATATTTATAAATCATAATTAATATTTTATGAATTTATAATAAAAAATTTATGTTTATAGTTATTATAAAAATAATTCAAAATAAAATATCTAATTAAGCTTTGAGACTATTAACAATTAAAAATATTTAAGTCAGATTATCCATCTCTACTGGACTTTTTTTTTTATTTCAATGTTTCTTTGAACATTCTCTAATGATACTTTCAGGAAGGAAACATCCAAACACACTATTAAAATTCCAAAGAATTTTAAAAAAGACAAAATAAATAAACAATATGTATTAAGCATAGCAAATGATTGTACACCATACTTCTAAGAGTCATATAAAATATACAACACATGAAGTGACAATCATAACACAATGAAAATTGTGATATAGGTATTAAAGACAAAGTTTTGACAATGATTTTTCAAGATGTTTCAAGGATGGGAGAGGGGTAGATTATCTTTTTGATGTACAAATTGAAGGAAACAATAATGTTTTTGCATGTCTATGTAGTCCAAGACTCTCCATGATCCATGAACACATGAAGGAAAATTAAGGACTCTACAAATATGATGAATTGAAAGTCAAGGAATTATGTGCTATTTAGTCATAATATCATCATGTAGAAGAGTTTAATAAATAATTAAAAAAAACATAACTCCATCTATATTTAAAACATCGTTGATATGGTTTTATATTTAATTTTAATATTTATACATGAAATTCATTTTGATCAAGTGATAAAGATAGAAAATATTTATATTTTCATGTTTGAAGTGAAAATTCATGATTATGGATTCTTTCTCTTAATCAAATAAACTAAAAAGTGGATATTTGACTACCACAAGATGAGATAGTCACACTTTATACTTGATTATAATGAACTACTATAGTCTATGTAGTATCCTTGAAAATTGTAAGAATATATAATGTTAGTATTCAAAAATAATCAACTCTTGTAGTTTGTAAGTGAACAATAGAAAAGTAAGTTTGTATTTTCTACTAATAATTTTTAAAAATCAATTATAACTATAAAATCTTTTAAAATGTTGAAGTTATAATTTATCATAGTTATTGTTTTTCTCTATATATATAGGTTTTACAAGGTTTTGTAGTTGCTAAAGTGATACTTTCAAATCACCCAAATTTTAAAGAGGGTGATTTAGTATCTATAATGTCCGGATGGGAAGATTATAGCATAATACCAGAGGCAAAGAGCTTAACAAAGATCCCATCTACTGATTTACCACTTTCACATTTTGTGGAGATTTTAGGTACAATCTTATTTCATTCTCAAGTCTATACAATATCATCATATCTCTTTCTTTTTCAAATGATTTATCTTACATAGAAATTTTAAAAGATTTAACCATCTATTTATTTGCAAGAAGTTACATCTAGAATAATTTACCTTTTTTATTCCATATTATTTCTTAATTGATTTTTTTTTTTTAATGAATAGGAAACTATCTATATTAATTTAAACATAAAGATACATATTCACAAAAAGGATGGGTGGTAAAAAGGCACACCCCAAGAGTCAAATGGGTAGCACTGAGAAGAACCAATAGATCATATGGGTGAAGCCCGAAAGTCCAAAATTACAAAGTAAATAAAAAGGCCATTAAGCAGCTAGAGTAGTGCCAACAGAGCCAAGAGGGTCTCTGTCATCCAAATTTTTCCCCCATACATTAGCAGGGTTTGGAGTGACATTAGGAGGAGGACCCCAACCGTCATAAGCATCTTTTTTCTCTTTATCTTCTTCCTCACACCGGGGCGAGATTGCAAGTGCTAGATGCAAATTTTTTTTACCAATAGTTGGCCAACCAGAGCCAGGAGTAGGAGGGTCATTAGAGGGCCACCTAGAACCACCACTGCCACTCCTCGAAGCACTGCCAAAAGGCCACCCCTGGCTAGCCCTTAGCAGAGGAGAGCGGTTTTGCCGAGGAGTATGAGAATATCGTTGAAGTGGAGGCTGGGAGCTGGGACACGTAGAGCCACTCCACTGTCAGCCCCTGGAGGGAGACCGACTGCAAGAAGAGGTGGGCGAAGTGGGAACCTGAGCAATAGTACAAGGCGCATTTCCCTAATGATCTAGGAGACGCTGAAGGTGAGCAACCTCAAGTGCAACTTTGTTAGCTTACACTTGAACCTGTAGAAGCACATTAAAACAAATGATAGCTTTAGCATATAAAGATACATGAATATCTATTTGAGTATGTAAGAAAATGAAAGCATTTCTATCTTTCCAAATATTGAAGAGAATTTCCACCCTAAAAGTGTGCCAAAGCTAGGTGAATTTTGTAGGAAGTCTGGGAGAATCTCCTAGTAGCACCATATGCCAAGAGAAAGGCTCTAGCATAAAGGGCTGAAAAAAGTCATGAATTCAAGTCTAAAGTTGTTGGGCTCTAGGAAAAAACCAGAAAAGATGCTTAAAATTCCTAGCTTGGCCACAAAAAGGGCAACGAAGGTCCCAAACCCCCAGGTGAACAAGTTGAGAACCCACAGGAAAGCCTTGGAAAAGAATACACTAGGCAAAGTGGGCAAGTTTCGGCTCAACACTTACAGACCAAGTGACATAAAATATTTTACTCCAAACATGGGTGGGAGATTGAAGAAGCCACCTCTGGTTCAAATTCTGAATAATAGGAAAATGTGGCGAAAGCCACCTGTAACCAAGTCAAGGCTTGTAATTTTTGAAAGAGGTGTCTTGATACCACTTCTAGTCTTTCCACTAAGGTTTGGTCCCATGAATTCCAAATTTATGAAGCATCTCAATAGGAAGAGCATTCACCAAACCCTCATAAGTAGCACGGTCTTGCTTATGAAGTCTGAACTGGGTATGGAAAATTTTCTGCGACATAATACGCATGGTGGGTCTGTGAAATATCTATTGCAAGGTCTGGATACCCTTCTTGTGAAACCTGAGTTCCTTAAGCCAAGGCAACTTAGCTAATAGCTCTGACCATTACAAAAAAAAAGAGGTGACCACCAAATATTATGTTGGTTAAGAGAGATCCCATCTCGAAAGCTAGAGCCAATTGAATGGAGCTAGGGTTTGACAACTTCCCATGCTCACCAAATACTTTTTGCCACAAATTTCCCAACAATCTGGATTGGTTCTTCCATGACCAAAAGGGTTTGAAAGCCAATCCCCTTCTAGGCAGGTCTATGGGTAGGGAAGTTGGACTGAATACCATGCCTGAGAAGAATTTTCTAGGACTCATCCCCAAAAAGGGCAAGAATAATCCATTTAACACACAGAGTAGTCCCTTGTCATTGAGTGGACAACAACCCAAGACCCCCCAAGTCTTTGGGAAGGAAGCATAATTCCTAAGCCACATGGTGAAACCCTCTGTGAGACTCAGAGGAAGCCTAAAGAAAGTCTCTAATCAAATTTTCAAGCTTTCCATAGGAAGCTTTGGAAGGGGTCCATCAAGAAGAATAATAAACATGGGTGGTCGAAAGAATTTTGGAACACACCTGAAATTTCCCTGCCAAAGAGAGGGGCTTGGTAATCCAATAAGAAAGCTTATGCTCGATCCTGGAGAGCACGACTTGCCAGAGCTCAACTGGGGACACTTGAAAGGAAAAGGGAATGCCCAAAAATTGAATAATTTCTCCTGGCCCAATCCACTTCCATCCATACTGTTGTAACTAAGGCAGAGAAGGAAAGATAGATTATTGGTAGCACAAAGTTTTGTGCCACTAGATGGTAGAGCTGAAAGCAAGACAAAAGGTATTAAGGCACTCAAGAGTTGCCACAATGGAATATTCTTCCTCTAGAAAAGTGAGGAAAGAGTCATTAGAAAAATGGCCATTATCAAGCTGAGCCTGATAGCTAGGAAGAGAGATTCCCTTAACCTGCTATTGGGAAACTGCATTGGCTAGGAGGTAGCCAAAGTCCTCATCTGCAAGCACATACAAAGAGGGTGCAAGTGGGCACCCTTTCCGAATGGAACAAAAGAGTCCAAAGGCAGAGGATTGATGACCATTGATGGTGATACAAGCTAAAACATCCACAAAGAATATTCGAACTAATTGAATTAAGTTGGGCTCAAAACCCAAAGCTTGCAGCATAATAAGAATAAATGGCCATTTAATGTAGTCATAGGCCTTGGAAAAGTCAATTTTAATGAACATGGATTTCTGGTTGGAATGTCTAGCCCATTCCATGCCTTCCCAAACAACAATAATATTATCCAAAATAAATCTGGATTTGATAAACCTAGTTTGCTCCAGGCGCACAATCTAAGGTAGAAGATGGGAGATTTTTAGAGACAAATCCTTAGCGATAATCTTGTAGGAGACATTGAGAAGTGTGATAGGTCTCTAGTTGCAAATGTCTTTTAGGTCACTAGTCTTAGCTATGAATTTTATATTACCTTTGCTAATTAAGTTACCTAGAGAATTAGAATGAAAAGCTTCTAAGTAAACATGATGTAGATCGTGCCCAATACAGTCCCACAGGGCCTTGTAGAATTCGCAAGGGAACCCATCAATTCCTAGGACTTTGTCATCATCCATGAATGGATAGCCTCTTTGAGATCATCAATTGTTAACATTTGATCACAAAAAACTTTCTAAGCTAAAGAAAGCTTATTTGGCATAACAACAAGATAATCCTGAAGGGCTTGCTGTTGCATAGGCATGGGCTCCTATGCTGTGAAGACTTGCTCATAATGACACACAAAGGCATGGAGAATGTCAGGTAGCTTAGAAAGCACTTGGACACCATATTTAATTTTATTAATGCTCGGGGATGAGTTCATGGCACACAAAGCCAAAAAAAACTCTTTGGAGGCATGATCACCAACTTTTAGCCAATGTAACTGGGCTTTGATTTGCACACCTCTAGTAGCATAACTATCTATAACTTGTTTCTTGTACCTTAATTCCACCACCCTAACTTGCAATGATGGAGAAAAAGGGTTTTTCGCCAAAGCCTCAGTAGCTGAGTAGAGGTCATTAGTGGTAGCCTCATAATATTGTCGGTGAAATATAGCCAGTTGGCACCCATAAATGGATAGAAATCTAGACATGAGAATGATTGCCTCATTCCACCAATTAATCCAACTTGTATGATGAGCTGACTTGGACTCCAAATTCTAGACTCTGTGAATATGGGCCAGGGTAGGCTTGTCACAGAGTAAAGATGTGTTTAGAAAAAAATGAGTTTTACATGTGTGAGGCGGTCGAGTCTCCCATTCAATGCAAAAAGAAATGGGGAAGTGGTTTGACAAGGTCACATCCACTAACAACTTAGCTAAGCTTAATTGGGAGAGAGGAACTACCAAAAGAGAAAAAATATTGTGCCAAGATCATGGCACAATCAAGGCGCTTAAATATTATGTCAGAACTAGCTTTGTAATTACACCAAGTGTGCCAAAGAGAATGAGAATGGTGACAACCAATAATGGGATCAAAAAGCCCCAGTTTATTGCACATGTAAAACCATGCCTCCCTTTCGCTAGTTGTCCATCTAAATGGCAAGGTACCATCTTTGTTGGACACCATCTCCACCATATTGAAGTCCCCACATAGTAACCAAGTAGCAACTGGTAATGAATCTACAATCCAACACCAAAGCAAATAGCATTCCACAACATCATTAGAAGCATAGACATTAATAATCCCAAAGGAATGATTATCAATGTTGAGCAGGATCCAGAAAAGCCGATGAGTGGGATTAGACCCATGATCGACCACACAAGAGTGTCACCATGGGGCCAAAAGGGTGACAACTTCACCATGCCCAACATCATGAGTAGTACATAAAACATTTTATTAGCTAGCCAAATAGAGCGACAAACCACAACAAACAAAAAACTAGAAATTTTAACTTCTTGGAGATAAAAAACTTCAATACCTGAGTACTTACACAAGGTATCCCTGACAGAATACTTCTTGGAGAGGTCTGTTAGACCTCAAACATTCCATGAGAGGATATTCATGAATTAAACTCCTCCATATTTTTGGAACCCAATTTCTCTCCATCTAGAGAAGATAAATGATTTTGCAAAAATTTTGGCAGAACTAACCCAATCTGGATGGAAGGAGAGGAAAGTCTTTGCTTTTCATGAACATATTCCCTTTCTTCCCTAGGTGGAGAAGGGCTATGAGACTAGCTTTAAGCTCCTATCAAAGGAGAAGAAACATTCAATTGCGTTAACATGACAATAGTCGACCGAGTTGTAGCTTTTGGCCTAGGTTATTGTGGAACATAATTAGCTCCAACTAGAGCTTCTTTCCCCTTTAGAGAAGGGTTTGAAACATCTTTCACTACTTCAAAGGTCATGGGATCCAACCAAGAGGACTTATTCTTTTGGTTAGTAACCGTAGTCCATTTTGCATCAGGTTTGGTAGTAGAGGTAGCCATCGAATGAGGCTTTTCATCATCTCATGGTGGAGGTGTACGAGGAACTTCCAAAGGGAAGTCCTTAATCTTATTGTCCGTTGATTGAAACCTATAAAACATGTTGTGAAGATTAAAATATTTGACCTTATAGGTGCGTCGAAGAGCTCCAATTTGGATATCATTGGATTCTTTTAAATCTTTGGAAAGGTCCACTTCCACACAAACCCTCTTTTAGGGTCAGGCCTGAAAGAACCTATCTGTCTCAATGCAAATAACCCTCCCTAGTGAGGAAGCTATATTATTCAAAATAGGCACACAAGGCAAGGGTAAACCAAGAAATTCAATCCAGACTGGGACCCACAACTTGGTGTCATCCAAGATAGCAAAGTCACAAGTCCACGCCTGAAAAACTAACAAAGAAGACGGGGCATACTAGGGACCATGGGCTAAGATAGCCTGCACATGATTAACATCCGTAAATCGGAACAAAAAGAAACCCCTAGTTAAATTTTGGACCATATCAAGGCGGACCCCATGAGGGACCCAAGCCTTGTTAACCCATTCTTTAAGCACACTTTCAAGGGGAGTTCTCCCAACAAAATGCCTGACAAGGGTGTATTTCTCAAGCCATTAACAAGCAGTATCAAAATCTAATAAAGGAAAAACCACATCAGCTAGTGAATTAGAGCACTTACCTCATGAAAGACTTTTAGAACAAATTTTCAGGGACATTTGCTTGAAGGAGGAGCCATTGAGCAATATCGTTGAATTGCTAACACCAACAAGAATTGTTGGGTTAGAGCCGGTTGAAGGCATATTAAAACAAAAAAAATTGTAGTAAATGTGGTCGTACACATAGGAAAAGATGGGTTTCTTGTGCAGGATGCACAGTATGACGCAAAAGGGGCCAAGGGTGACCGCAAAAAACACAAAATCCTAGTAGAGCTCATACACCTTCTATTGAAACTTTTCAATATCTGTAAGTGGATTTTGAGTAATCTACCATTTTTTAATTTAATTTAATTTAATTTTTCATATTTTTACTATTAAAATATCTAAACTTTAATACTTTTTAAAAAATAAAGAAAATATTAACATATGGTTGGTTTTATTTTCTTTAACTAGAAGAAATTAATTAATTATTTTTGCCTTAGTGATCACTAAGTAGCTTGTAGTCCACCATGTATTGTAATGAAAGTTTAAGAAATATTTTTTTGGGTTTCATCTATTTTGAAATAGGGGTGTAAGGGTTAAATATTATTGGTATAAATTATTTTTCCTAAAACCCAAATATATCCAAGTTAGTGTTAGTGATAATAAGTTTTAAAGTCCTGAAATGATAAAACCAAGGTGCTTGAAGTCAAAATAATATGTTTTATAGATGTTGGGTGCAAGGATATTAACACGTAAATGATGAGTTCTTAGTAAAAAGGGAAAATGTTGTCATTTTCATGTCTTTCTATTATTTTTTATTATTGGGAAAATAGGTTTTAAAGGGGTCCTAAAACCCTTTACAAAAGGAGTGGGCTGCTAGAAAGCATAAACATTGAAACCAAGCAGCCCCAAAGCAAAAAAAAAACCATCAAATGAACCAATAGTAGACAATAAACAAACAAGAAGAAAAATACACAACCTAACATAGAGAGAATAATTACTACAAATTCTTTAGGATTATTACTGCCTCCAAGTCACTAGCAATTTTGTCATACATCTTGACAACATCTTTTATCTCTTTGATCGAGACCATTTCACCTTTCTTTGTTTTACTCCTAGTCTAAATGCAAGGACCAACCTCCTTACCTTTATCAGCATCATCCAATAAGGCCTCAACCTCCAAATCTTGTGCATCATTCCCTTTGAGTAGTGGCTTACCAATCCACTTTCTAGCCTTTAAATTTAGCATTGCCAGTCCCTCCACACTATTTTGCAATGATTCATAGCTCACATTAACCAGGGTGGATACATATTCATGAATCTTCAAAAATTTATGTTCAATGCCACCATCCTAGACTCTTGCTCTTCCTTTAACTTATCAACATCAATTGCAACTCTATTGAGGAAAAAAATCATATTTTTGACCTTATTAATGACTGACATTTCCAATTTGTTACTATCAATGAGAGATATGTTAAACTGGACCAAAGAATGTATTTTTATGTTAAGTTGCTCAACTTCATTTAGAAGTCATTACCTGTCCCCTCTCTCACTAAGGGAACAACATCTTGAGCATCCATCAACTCCCAATTCAAACACTGAAGAGTTTGAGAAATAGAATGAAACTTGCCAGTCGAGGCATCCGCCTTATCTCAAATTCTTCTATCCATTGACTTGACTCCAAAAGAGGGTTCATTTAGATCAATCACCTTATTAGTGTTCTTTTGATGACCACTATCAAGAAGAACCTTTTTATCTTTATTGTTTTTCATCTTCACCGTCTCCTCAAGAACGTGCTCCAAGCCTCCCAATGACACCTCCAAAGCCTTGAAAACCTTATCCTTCCCTTTTCCCAAAGCAGGGGCACATTTATCCACATAGCTCTTCCCTACCTTCGTCAATTCTTCCTCCCATAATGCAATTTTTCTTTTCACACCAAATGGAGGGGGTGTCTCTTCCTTTCTCACAATCCATTTTTTCTTCTCAAAATATTTACCTTCCCCTTCCAACTCCAAAACAATATGAGAGCTTGCAGACTAGAAAGGGGATTCTTCTTTCCTAACCCTTTTCTTGAAGGGATTTTCCAAATCATCCTAGGGAAGTTCTCATGGGAGTCAAACCCAACATCCTCCTCTTCATCACCCTTTGAATCATCACTTGTATCAAAATCAGAGGGGGTTTCCTTGACCTTGTGCCCTTTATGAAATTTGGGGGTTTCAATGACATATTTTTCCTTAATATGCTCAATAATCAAGAGAATTAACCCCTCATGCAAATAGGGATTACTCAAATTCTTTTGGTGCTCCAAAATTCCATTTTATAAAGATAAATGTAGATAAAATGGAAATGAAGCCTCCCTATTATGTCTAAAATTATTGAAAAGAAAGAAATGGTAACCATATACCATAGAAAACCTACCATCCAATGTAAAGCATCTCATAACAACCATCGCCACCTCCCTCCAAATGGGCTTCAACAATAACTTACATCATATCCCCCACATCCCAAATTTTTAATCTTCTCCTTCTCATTTCCTTTTAGGAAATTTTCCATAGTAGATTTAGAGGTTAGCCTATCCCTATAGAACTTTCTACCTTTTGTGGAAAGACGAAACACCTCCACTATTAAATCCTCTGTAATGATAAACTTCCACTCCAAGGATTCTCAGAATCCTATTTTTCTAGCCATTCAAAAACTACTACAACACATGAGAATCAAAACCATGGAGTTTCATCATGAAAGGCATTATGCCTCCTTTCAATTATCTTCCATACTAATTTGTTTTCCTAGTGTCCTCATAGTTCACAAGCTCAGGTCTACATCTATCACCCCCCATGCTTAATTTCCCACATAAAACTATAGCAATCTCCCCAAAAATGAAATTTGTTAGATTAAAATGGAGGTTTCAGAGCATAAGGAGAAACAAACCACCCACAAAGCATGCCAACCTGATACCCTTAGTATTGGTTGACATCATAGTTGCTAGCCTTAGGTGATTTCCCAAATCTCTCCCATAGAAACCAAGGTGTACACACCAATACATATGTCTTTTCAAAATAAAGAGGCAATTATTCAAAGATGATCTATATCTTCTAGGATGAAACCCTCCAACCATCACTTGAAACATGTAATCTTTGTTCATCATTTACAATAGTTTGAATTTCAATGGGTAAGACATCATTAGATTCCCATTGCCTAGGAGTGACCACCCCCGTACTAGCAAGGAAATTGGCTAAGTTATTAGCCTCTCTAAAGACATGAGAAACATAAGCATCTTCAAAAGTGTTTAAGATAGCTATGGAGTCCTCAATTAAATGCTTGACTATCCAAAAGGGAGGGATAATTTTCTTCAAACAATTAACCACATTCAAGGAGTCCCCCTCCAGCCAGAGTTTTTGATCCCATTCTCTTGAGTTAATTTTAAGTCATGGTAGATAGTCGAAGCTTTTGCAAGTGATTTGTTTGGGTTCCTAAAGGAATTTCTATAGACAAAGAAATTTAACTATGTGAATCATGTAACACTCCCCCATAACTAACAGGTCTCAAATTACCTTTAGCAACACCATCAAAATTCACCTTGTGCCAATCATTAAATGCAGCTTTCCACCTCACACCCTCTCTTGAGGATTTAATCTTATTCAAAGGATTGGAAATATCAACACTTAGATTCCACTGATTAGCCACCATAAGATAAAAATATGAAACAAACACTTGTGTGCTTTCATAAATAAATTTTTCCTTGATGGCTACACCAATCTTGAAAACTAATCTCAAAGGAGGAATGGATGTATGAAAAAAAATTATGTTATTCCTTACCCTCCATAAAACCCATGCCACATGGGGAATTGTAAGAGACCAAACAAAAAGCAATGAAGGGTTGGTTGTGGGGAGGGGCATTAAAACCATAGGTCAACCATTGACCGAGGGAAAACCCAATAAAGATTCCAAATGTGCAACACATGATCCCAAACATCTAAAGAAAAATTGCACCCAATAATAATGTGATAGGAATCCTCCATTGCTTCCTCACACTTGAGTAACATCTATTGGGAATCCAAAAGCCCCTTTTACAGAGGTTATCCATAGTTAAATTTTATCTTGAAAAAGAAACCAAAAGAATATTTTCACTTTAGGAATTAACATAGGAAACCAAAGGTTCACCCAAAATGGAGGCAGTCCAACAACATTCATTTGATGATAGAATACAAAGGCCACTAAAAAGGGCCCATGTGAAGTCAAACACCAAACCACCCTATCACATTGAGAAGAGACAGATAAATGAATCAAAGATAAACAATAGAAGATTAGATCAAGATCCCTATGGACTTCATGAATCCTCTTCCATTTACCTTCAACAATATAATTAGCAACAAATAGTGCAAAAGAGTGAACATAAAGATCTCGAAAAGGAGCAGCCCACATCTCATCCTTAAGAGGTCCATTTCCAGTCCACCAATCATCCCAAAAAAGAATAGACCGACCATTACCTAAGGACCATCTCATACCAAAAGAAACAATGGTCCTTCCTTTGATCATAACATTCCATAAAGTAGACCCTAAGGGGGGAGAATCCTTCTAAAAAATATCTCTAAATCTATCAATTCCATGAAGATATTTGTTCACTAAAATTGTAGACCACTCCTTACCCCCAAGAAGAAGGTTCCAAACTTGCTTGGCCAAGAGGGTTGAATTAAATTCTTTAATTCTTCTTAACCCTATACCACCTTGCTTTTTAGATCTGCAAACTTCCTCCCAAGAAACAAGATGCATTCTTTGTTTTTCTTCCACTCCTAATCATAAAAACCACTTTTGGATACCCTCAATCTTCTCCTAGAACATCCTAGGAATTGGAAACATGCTCAAAGCATACACCGGAATATTCTACAACGTAGATTTAGTAAATTGGATCTGACTAGCCTGACTAAGCAACATTCCTTTCCAACCAACAATTTTGGAATTAAATTGATCAACCAAACCATTCCAAAAAGAATCAAGGACCACATTAGTTCAAAGAGGCATGCCTAAATATGTAGAAGGAAGTGCCCCAATTTGAAACTATACTATATGACCAATTCTTTTTTTCATTCTTTCTAGAGTATTAAAAAATAAGACCGTGCTCTTAGGAAAGCTAATCCTCTACCTCGATGCTAATTCATATTTCTGCAACATTAAATTAATGGATTTGGCTTCAACAATATATGCTTCACCAAGGATCATGGTATCATCCACAAATTGTTGGTGAGAGAAAGTTTGGGAAGAAGAGGAAGGCCTTAAACCCTTAAGATTCCCATCAATAATAACCTTTTGATTAAACCTTCCAAGAGATTCCACCATAATTATAAAAAAGAAGGGAGAGATGGGATCACCCTTCCTTAAGCCTCTTGTACCTACAAAAAAGGGGCTGGAGAGCCATTAATGAACAAATAAAAGGAAGGAATGTAAAAAGCTGCCCAAAAATCTACACAAATCTCTTTGAGAAACCAAAGGCTCTCAAAATATAGACCTAAAACTGCCAATTAACCTAATCATATGCCTTGTCAAGATCCAATTTTAAAAGAATACCAACCCTCTTATTGATTAACAAGGACTGATCACATATTTTCATGGACCAAAATAGTAGAATCAAGGATCTTCCTTCCAAGAACAAACCCATTTTGCTGAGAAGAAATAATCAAGGGGAGAACCTACTAAAGTCTCATAGCCAACAACTTTGAGAAGATTTTTTAGATTGAGTTAGAAAGACTAATTGGGAAGAACTCATTGAAGGCAAAAACACCTGAATTTTTATGAATCAAAACTAAAAAAATAGAATTTAATTCTTTTAATAGATTCCTGCTGCCAAAACACTACTTGGTTGCTTCCAAGACATCTTTATAAATAATCTCCCAAAAGATCTAGAAGAATAGAGGGAAACCATTTGACCCTTGGTCCTTGTTCCCTTCAAAAGAGAAAAGTACCTTTTTACTTGTTGCATTTGAGGAAATAAAACATGAAATTTTATTAAGGTCTTCAAAGATAATCTTAGGGATAACTTCCAAATGAGGCTCTTGATAGCCAGGATCTAAATTAAGATTATAAGAAAAGAGCTCTGAGAAGAATGATGAGGCAACAAGCCTAATCTCTTCCTCCTTATCTAGCCATTGACCATTATAAAAAATATTATTGATCTAATTAGAAGCCAATGTTTAAAGTGGAGAGATGAAAAAATCTAGTGTTACTATCTCCACTTCTTAACCAAATAGCCCTCGATCTTTTCTTCCTAAACTATTCCTCTCGCATAATGATATTATGCAATTTTGAGAGAAGGGAACTCTCCTCAAGCGCAACAATTGGATCATAGCCAAAAAAATTTATAGACTATTGTAGGAGATCAAGTTCCTCCTTAAGTACCACCTTTTCATGAAATTTTTTTCCAAAGGAAGACTTATTTCACCGTGTGATATTGTTCTTCACAAAAGCCACTTTTTGGAAACATTATACATAGTAGTACCATCCACAACATTATTCTACCAAGAGGAAACTCTATCTCTAATCTCTAGGTGGTTGAACCACATCTTAAATCTAAAAGGAAAGGATTTCCACCTCCCAAATTGGTCCACTGACAATGAAATTAGAAAGTGATCAGATCCAAGCTGCATGGTAAAAGCAAAAAGATAACAAGAGTAGGAAAGAAGCTAGTCCAGGGAAATGAGAGCTTGATCTAACTTAACTTGGATAAGGGAATCACTAATTTTCCTATTAGAAAAAGTGTAGGAAGCATCAAAAATATCAACATCAATAAAATCATGATCATTAATAAAGCTCATAAGATCAAACCTATTGTCAACACCAACTTGGGAACCCCCTTTCTTTTTTGCTTCATTAATCAGAGTGTTAAAATATCCCATAACTAGCCAATTGGCTTCCAAGAATCACAATTTGAAACCATTCAAGCTTGCATAAAATATCTTTCTAGCACTTTTCATATTAGGTGCATAAATCTTGGAGATAATCCAAGAAAATTTATCTCGATCATTCTGAAAAGATGTAGCTATATGGTTTAATTCCCCAAACAAAGAAACACCTTTCACCACCTTTGGATTGCAAAAAGTAGCAACACCCCCAGACGCCCCATCAAAATCAAAGCCATGAAAACCACAATCTTTAAACAAATTAGTTTTGAATTTACACACCTTATCAGAGTCAATTTTGGTTTCTTGAATAATGACAACATCTAGATGATGATCTCTCACTAGATTGGAAAGAAGATCCTACTTATGAGGATTGTTCAACCCTCTTATGTTCCAAGATAAAATATTCATGAGGATTTATGAGGTGTGCTTTTCAAGAAAATCTCAAACAAATTATTTTATGACCCTTCTGCAATATCAAGCATGCTTTCTTATTCTCTACATTACTGCAATGTAGGCCTACCTCTATCCCTAGGTTTTGACCCACAGTCCAACCTTTGTCGATTTCTAGTTGAAAGAATAGAAGGAGAAAATGCTTTCTCCTATTCCTTGATTTAGAAAAGGTAAAAGGAGGCTCTCCAACCTCTCCCAAATCAAAGAAGACTTGCTATCAACACCTGTGATAGAAGAGGTGAGCACTTCCTCCATAGGAGATTAGGAGGAGACACCAACATTATCCTTGATCTTGTCACCAACAACCAAATCTATCTGAAATAACCCATTGGTATCAATATGTCCACCTGTAAGGTAGGGGGGCCAACCACACCAAGGCTCTAGGTCATGAAGAGTCAAGAGTGGAAGGCTACCATAGCTTACCTCAATCTAAGTGGGTGTTTCAATCAAGGATAGAGAATGAAGAGCACTTTTAAGTACTTTTGTCACTTTACTAATTTGAATGCTTGAATGGGACTAGATGAGCTAGTTTTTAGAATCTAAACTGCACCTCAGATAGCTCTCTTCCTAAGGACAATGGTGTGGCTCAAGGATGACAACGTGGCACATTAGCATCTCTCTGGGGCACTGGCGTCTATATGACCAAAAAGTGTGAAATATAGTGTGAAAAACTAGGAAACCAACTAATTGTCTAGCTAATGAAATTTAATGAACTAAATTGAATAACAGAGTATGAGAAATAACTATAAAGATGGTAAAGAAGGTAGAAGAAAACAAAGGTGACGAAGACCAACTCACTACCAGTCCAGTTCGCCAGCAAGCTCCATGCACATGTACACCTACACACAACCAAGAGAGGAAAAATGTTGAAGATGTATAGGGTTTTTCCTCAATCAAACCCTTTCTTTGGTGTTTCCACCTCCATAGATAGCTAGATATATAGAGAGAAATAGAAAAATGGTAAAGAAAGTAATTCTAAAATGGAAATAGAACTGAACACTACAAGAGACACAAAGCTACACAAATTGAACAAATTAGACAAAAGTGTTACCACCCTCGACCAAAGGAACTCAAAGCTAATGAGAGAGGAATGCAAGCCCACAACAATGGTAGAGTCGACATAGCTACACCAACACTAAGAGAAACCTCACTAGGAACCAAGCTGAAGCTTCTATGGTAGAGTATGTATGATGTTGTGATGTTGGAGACGTGAAGCTAGTAGTGCAACAAGTAGCTCAAATGTGTGAAATTAGTGTGTAGAAGCATAAGAAAATGCTAGAGAGATTTTAGAAGATTAAGAATTGCTAAAGAGATGAAGTGAATGAGCAAGATCAACATTTGAAGATTAAAATGGGAGGGAAAAATCCATTTTCAGACTGAATAGTCGACATAGAGGCATTATGCTTCATGCCCAATGGAGAACATAATGTACCTGCAGACTTCAGAGGTAGGAATATGTTAGGGATGGAAGCACATCATGCAGATGTCTATGTACCACACTCATGTCCCTAAAAAAAATCCACCACCCACACAAAAGACAGGTGCCAGGTGGATTCAATGCAAATGGGTGATGTGGAATTTCACAATTGGGTTTGATTTTAAAAGGTGGAGGAATGTAAAGGGGGAATTTGCAAGAGGGGTGGAAATTCACTCCTATACATTTTTCCCCCACTTTAGCGAGCACGAGTGCCAATGAGTGTTTGGTAAAGTAGATCAAAGAGTTTAGAAATGTATACCTGATCCATTGAGGAAGTAGACCATAATCTAGCGAGCTCAAAAGTGTAGGGAAGGAAAATAACTCCATAGGTACTCTCTCTTGAGGAGGTTTGAACAAAGAACTCTATAGATCCTCAAAACTATAGAGTTGAACAAAGTACACTAAGGGCCTGCAGACCAATGATGAACAAATCCCGTAGGATGCAAGTGCTTCATAGGACCTCAGACCTACAAAAAAGGTGCCCCCAAGGTACTCACTCCTGAAGGAGGCCCAAAGTAAGGAGATTCCCTAGAGTCAAACTAGAAAGCAGCTTCATAGGTGCACCTGCAAAGCAACATGTTACAAAAAAAAAATACCCACATAGGAAAACAAGCAGATAGTCACATAGAAAGTCAAACATTGAAGGAAGAGATTTCAAAGGGATTCCTCTTGAACCCTTTAAAATAAAATGGGTCCACTCAAGGAATGCACTGTTTGAAAGTTGAAGAATGTTTTTTCGCAAATTGATTCATCAAGGAATCCTTTTGAAAGATATTCAATTCATCAAGGAACTCAAAAGGAAGAAAAATATGCCTCATGATGGGAAGGTTGAGGCTTCTCCCCTAGGAAAATTTTCCTCTGAGGAAAGTTCTTCAAGTTCTTCCTTTGTGATCCCATGATGAAGGAAACATGTTCCTCTAGGGGTCCAAGTTGAGAATTCTTTTGAAAATATTTTTAAGAAAATATTTGTTGGATACTGAATGCATTTTCTAAAAATCAAAGTTGACATGATAGCTCCCCCTTAGGATGGTGTGTGCCGAACATAAAGCGTGTGGAATCCTAAGGAGATAAAATCAAGAATGAAAAAGTGTTGTTGTGGCCTATGAAACATAGCAATATTTCACCATGTTAATGTTGTTGCACACATGAGGGACAACACATAAGCACCAAAACATCACAAGATAAGCAAAGAAGAGAAAAAGATAACAACACTGTAAAAAAATATAATGAAATCAAGAACAAGGGACATAGGGTCAATCTAATATTTCAAGGTCATAGTTGCTCATAAATATATCTAAGTATAATTTAATAGTATATTAATGAGTTGTCATGAACCCCCTACTATATCAGACCATGTGAAGAATGCACAAGAAAAAAATAAAAATAAAAAATTGGGTCAACATGGAAGGAAAGCCTAAATGCTCCTAACACTTTGCATCATCCCCATTTGTTGAAAATCAATACACATAACAAAGCAAGAATGATGCAACAGATAGAGGACGTTGTACGACACAAAAAAATTCTATATCCAAGCACCTACAAGGGTGACAAGGGTCATCTAGGAACACAAAATGCAAGAATAGGGGAACAAAAACACACACATACAGTCTACATTACAAATAAAGAAGAGGTGCCCCCTTAACACTTATCAACCAAGAGGTCATCAACCTCCCAATCTAGAGAATTATATGTAGGGAAGGCAAATGAGCCTGGAAGGGAAAAATTTCAAGGGGGGAACCCTCTAACCCCCTAGCAACAAGAGCCAGGGAAGGAGACTCTTCGGGGTCTCCTTAGCTTAGTTCTATAGGGAAAAGGTCAATGAATTTGCAAAGATTGCTAAAAGAGTCAGGACCTCATCCAAAGAGTTAAACATGAACTTCAAAGGAGTTCCATGTGTTACCTCATGGGACAAGGAAGGAAACACTTGAGATCCACTGTTAGGCTCATCGAGTGACTTTTGAGTAGTGACGTCACTCTGGGGATGTTGGAATTTCTTTCATCACAAGGACAACACATACTAATACAAAACCACCCTTTGAAGAAGGTGGATTCCTCTTTCAACCCCCATTGCTAGTGGGGCCATCCTCCATCTTTCACTTCATTGAAGGATGTGAGATCCCTATGGATGAGGTAGAAGGTGTTGAGGAAGAGGAGTAAACCTTGGCAGAAATGATCGAGGTGTTCAGCATGTCCATAGGCTTTGAGAATGGTGGGATTTTTGGGAGGGACATCAAAAGAAGTGGCTCAATCCAAGGACCAATAAAAACTTGCACCTTTTTATGGTTAGGGGCATTTACACTCACAGTAGGAGCTGAAAGCAACACTAAGGGCATAAGGGATAGGAGATGACACAATAGCAAACTCTGAAATAGGGGTGGTTGACTCCCTTTCCTCCGTCTACAAAGTGATCTTCTCAATGGCCATAGCATTTCATTGATGCTTGTGCTCATGCGCAAGGTGGTTCTCATGACTCCAGGAGCTAGAGGCCAAAATCTGAGATGGAACAGAAGGCTCCTACGTGGCCATCAAATGTCCATCATGGTTGTTTTCGATGGAGGGAGAGACTCCTAGACAGGAGCAGGAGGGAGATACTAAGAGGAGGTTGGAGCAACAATGGAGGGATTCAACTCTAATGCCTCGGTGATGGGCCTTTTCCCATTCACTACCTTGGGGGTAGGAGTGGTAGGAGGTCATAAAGGTTGAGACATAGAGGACTCCCCATGGGGAACCTTCCCTTTACCATACCAAACAGGCCTAGGAACCATGGTTAGAATGAGAAGTTTGAATGCTAGACACTTGGGCTTTCTCCAAGCGGGCACCATAGTATTATCCAACAAGAACCTAGGAGAAAAATCTGATGATGCTGCAATAGCGTGAGAGGAAGTGAATGGAGGAACAACATCAACAGAGGAAGATGAGGAAGAATTTTGAGAACACTTCTCCTTTTCTCTTTTTTGAGCTAAGGGGACATTGTTATCAACCTTTAGGTAAGCCCTATGCAAGATGGCATAGGGAGATGGAGGGTATCTCACTTTAGGAATTAAGTTCCCACTCTTGTGTTCTACATAGGGGTAAACCCACAAAAGTGGTTTACAATTTGAATAAGGAAAACTAACAAAAAATGACTCCATGCAAAAGAAATTCATTCTTGGGGTTCAAACAAACTCATTGGTTTGCACAAACCAAAAGAGGGTTCACTCAAACCTAGGTTCAAGCAAACCAATTAAATTCATCTCGCCAAAAATTCACATGCAAACCCCTTTTTGAAATGGGGTTCGCTTGAACCCCCCTGGTTCAAGTGAATCCCCCTTTTCTCTGATCCCTACTTTTTGCCACAAAAAAAAATTAGAAAATTTTCCCTTCGAAGCTCAGGTTGAGGATGAAAATGGAGGAGACTTCATCAACCCAACTGGAATTAGGTAGTCCTTGGAACAAGCTATCCAATGACTATAATTTTAATATGTTTTGGTTTTATTATCTATTTGTTTTTTTAGTTTTATTAAACAGAGGTTTTTCACCAAAAATGAAGCTCTTTGTTATGTACATGTGGAAAAATAGAATATTATAAAAAAAATTTAAAAATATGAGTGCACTAGATATTGAAGTCCTTGATCCAACAAAAAAATAAATTTGATTTCGATACATACAAAAAAAGTTACGCATTATATAGTTGTGCTATGTCTGAATTGTAATTGGTTTGACTTTGAAACTTGATTAAAGAAAAAATATTCAATAAAAAAAAATTCTAACCAAGTGGAAGCACTAGATATCAAAGTTACAAATCTAAATTTGAAATAATTAGAATTTTATCCTTCATGGAAAAAAAGTTATGCGTTATACGGTGTGTCACTTTTTTAAAATGTTGTTTTCTGAAAAAAAACTAGTTTTTGAGGGAGATGGAAAAAGAAGTGCAATCTGATTCCAAATTTTTTTTAAAAATATATATTTAGAATCTATAGAAAAAATGTCACGAAAATCTAGTTTGCATCATCTTCAAATTCCTCACGGTTTACATGCTATAGGTGCCCAAAAGTGAAGATTTGTTAAAAAAATCATTTCAGTGTCCAGTTTGGCCAAAAATTGTAATCCACTATTGTGGGATCACCCATTTAGGTCTGGTACAAGAGGTCCATCCTAGGGGGAAGCAGACCAATGGGTGTAGGAAAAAAGTGATCAAGTGAATAACTGCCACACACAACTAGCAATTTATAGCTAGTTTCATGGATAACATGCATTGCACCCTCATGGATAAATTTCACTTATGCACTACATAGGGAATTGTGTTCATAGCAACCAACCAGGGGATACCCAATTTCATGCTAAAGAGTTTAGAACTTGGGATTATGTCAAAAAGTAAGTTCACTAATTTAGGTCCAACATGGATTGATAAGGTTATGCAACCAAGGGGAGGTACAAAATTTTTGTTGAGCATACAAATGATACTCTCAGATGTGTCATACCCATCTTTGTGTAGGAAATTGATCAACATAATCTCATTAGTAATGATGTTCACCTGAAATGTGGGGTCAATTAGAACACTTGTCATAAAGTTTCCATTGATTCATGTGGGGATGTATAAGTTAGATGGTTCTCTATTATAACCCATCGACAGGTCTTGCGAGGTGAAAGTTATACCAAGAGAACTACTCATAGGTTGCACAAATGGGATGGGTAGATGCATAAAGGAGGCCATCATGTACACTAGAAAAAACTTTCACAAATCCCCCAAAGGTTTTGTAATTAGACAGTGACCCAACTAAGGTTTCATTCTACAATTCCTATGAAACCTTCCAACTACGCCACTAGGGGTCATAGGTTAGGTTGCAAGGTGAAATGCCTCACAACACTCACACCCACAACACTCCTAGGATGCAATGAAATGACCTTTCAACACCACTAAATGGAACCAAAATGGTTCACGTCAGGTTCACCAAAATGTAAGGTAGGGGGACCAACCACACCAAGGCTATAGGTCACCGAGAGCCTAGAGTGGAAGGCTTCCCTAGCTTACCTCAAGGTAAGTAGGTGTTTAGGTCAAGGATAGAGAATGAATATTACTCTCAAGTGCTTCTGTCACTCTACTAATCTGAGCACTTGAATGGGACTAGACAAGCTAGTTTCTAGAATTTGAACTACACCTCAGACAACTCTCTGCCCAAGGACAACAATGTGGCTCAAGGATGACAACACGATGCATTGGCATCTCTTTGGGGCATCAATTTTTGTATGGACAAAAAGTGTGAAATATAGTGCGGAAAACCATGAAACTTACTATCTAGCTAATGAGATTTAACAAACTAAAATGAATAACAAAGTATGAGAAATAACTATAAAGATGGTAAAGGAGGTAGATGAAAATAAAGGTGACAAAGACCAACTCACTACAATTCTAGTTCACTAGCAAGCTCCACACACACGTACACCTACACACAACCAAGAGACAAAAAATGTTGAGGTTGTTTAGGGGTTTGCCTCAGTCAAACCCCCACTTTAGTGTTTCCATCTCCAAGGATAGCCAGATAGATAGGGAGAAAAAGAAAAATGGTAAATAAAGTAATGCTAGAATGGAAATAGAACTGAACACTACAAGAGACATAAATCTACACAAATATGAAAAATTAGATAAAAGTGTTACCACCCTTGACCAAAGGAACTCAAGGCCAATGAGAGAGGAATGCAAGCCCACAACAATGGTAGAGTTGACGTAGCTGCAATAATGCAGAGAGCAGCCTTGCTAGGCACCAAGTTGAAGCTGCTCTAGTAGAGTACATAGGATGTTGTGATGTTGGAGACGTCAAGCTAGTAGTGCAACAAGTAGCTCAAACGTATGAAATTGGTGTGTAGAAGCTCAAGAAAATTCTAGAGAGATTGTAGAAGATCAAGAATTACTAAAGAGATGAAGTGAATGAGCAAGATAGGCATTAGAAGATCAAAATGGGAGGAAAAGAGCCATTTTCAGGCCAACTAGTCAACACACATGCATTACACTTCATGCCCAATGGAGAACATAATGTCCTTGCAGACTTCAAAGGTAGGAATCTATCAGGGATGAAAACATGTCACACAGATGTCTACATTCTGTGCTCACGTCCTTGATAAAAAATCCCCCACAGACAAAAAAGACAGGTTCAAAGTTGATTCAATACAGATTGGTGATGTGGAATTTCATAGTCGGGTTTGATTTTCTAAGGCATAGGGATGAAAAAGGGGAATTTGTAAGAGGGGTGAAAATTCACTCCTATACACCACCATAGTTGGGGACACCATCGTAAGAAGACTCCATAGCTTGCTCGTCAACCTTATCTCGACACCCATTCTTATTTTCAAAGACAACCAATTGATCTTTCTACTCTTCAAGAATAACCAAGTTACTCACAACCTTAAAATTCTCCTTTTGCAAGACAAGGTTCCCATCTGCCAAATCCCCATCCAAGCCATTAACCTTAGGAACCACCATAGGCTCTTCTAGTTTCTCAACTAGCACATCCACCATAGAGGCTAGAACACTAGTCACGTGAGGCCCAAAATTAGTAGCAACTAAACTTCTCTTGTTTTCCTTCCACTCCTTATGAGGAGGCATGGGAGGATTAGGAAGGGGCTTAGGAGGATTCAACATGCATTTCTTAGCTGAATTCCTAGCTTTATTATAATGAAAATAATCAAATGGAATAGATTCGTACTCAACCTCTTGATTTCAAACAACCAACTTTGAGTTGATCTTAACCACCATTGGCATATCTATAGATTGATCAACAATAGCACAAAAATGGGAATACACCAACCTTTTCTTGGAAGTAGTCATGCGATTGATGTAGAGTAGTTTCCCAAAGGTACTAATGATACCATTAAACAATTATTCATCCCAGAACTCCAAAGGTAGGCCAGGTAACCAAACCCAAACCAATGCTAAAGAAAACAAACAAGAGCTAGTGAAAAACCAGGCTCCTACTTTTTCATAACCAATGTTGATTTTCCAATCAGCTGTGGGCCTCTAGAAAGGACACTAAGCAGGTCTTCTTCACAAGTAAAGGAGGAGAAAAACCCCTTTACCATCATAGAAATTTCCACCTAACCCTTGAACCTCCACCGATTTAAAGAAATCTTATGAACAAGATCAATGTGTGGATGAGGCAACAAAAACTTCCCAACAAGAGACAAGTCCATCAATTCCAAACTCTTCTCAGTATTACAATTGGGAATAGAAATAGAATACTCACTTGAGCTTAGATTAGTAAAGAAATCAACCAAAGGGGAAGAACCCTTTCCTTTCATTCTAGACCCAAAGAGATTGACCCACCAATTACCATCAGAAAAAACTTCAACATGTCTTTGAACAACATCTACAAAATCATCAACAAGAATTTTGGGCAAGACACCTGACAACAAACCCCCATCAATAACGTCCTTTGGGGCCCCCACTTGATCGAAATGAGAATCAATGGCTACAGAGACCAAAGAGTCCAAAAGAATAGGCAACAATAGGGTCCAACCAACCTTTCCATTAGCTAGACACACAATTGACACCTCTAGACCATCAACACCCCTATCGCCATTACCACAATCCTCCGAACTAGAAAATCTTGCCTTGTGAAGATTTGAAAAAGTAGAACCACCTAAAGAAAGCTCTATCATCATTAATGCTAGGTAGATATATGTGGTGAGGTGAGAAGATAGGGAATTCATAATGATGTGTAATTGATGAGGTAGCAAGAATCACATATGAATGACAAATAATTAGCAAATAATTGTAAATAAACAAAAGATAATTTTTTAGGTATTAGTAATCATAGTTTTAATGAATACAATAATAGGTATTATCTAGAAATTTTTTGGAGAGATGACATTTATAGCTTAACTTTGATAGTTGCAAGTATGTTCTATTAAAAAGTATCTTAGTTGTAGGTTAATTATTAAATTAGAAAACTCGATTTGGAATTACTATTTCATGTATCTATGAATAAAAGTATATTGAAATATTTTTATGTGTCTTTTTTTTTTTTGATTCGTAAGAGGTGAGTTTTATAATAGTGTAAGAATTTAGCTTGGCCTACACCAGGTGAGACCACAAAAGAGGGATCTCATCCCCATGTAAATTAGATTACAACTATTGTATTCAACCATGGTCATACTAGACCATTTAAATCACTACCTACATGTTCCTGACGCTACTATCAAAAGCTATAACTATTCTAAAATAGAAAAATAAAAATTTCATATTGAAAATCTATAACAATTGCACATATGCACTACACAAATGGTTTTGATCATACCTCATAACAATTCTTGAGGGAGTTCAAAATAGAGTGTGTTTAGGAGAGGCATCTTTCCACCAAGTGGCCTCCCATTTTGTTTGAGATTTAGCATTTGAAAATTTTGCTGCAACATGTTTAATTTGGTAACACTTTTTGCATCTCAATATTAAACCTTCATAGTCTAAGGGTTGTGCCCAGTTTTTACTATTTGCACTCAGGATTATTTCTGCCAAAAGTGCTTTGGAGGTGTTCATCTTAACAAAATCCTAGCAAAGGTTTTATGACTAAAGTCCCTTGAATTTACATCTATTTGTATAAATTTGCCAAGGGTGTTGCCAATAGTAGCAAAGCATGATTCAAACCAATAGTTTTCGATTTGAAGCCAAATGGACATAACTAAAAAGGATTATGTAGTTCGGTTGAAGTTTGGGTGCCATCACTTTAAGAATAGCATGCTTTCTCCTCACAACAAAATGTACCTGAGAATAGTATATTTATCTTGCTTATTGTAAAAAACCACCGTGAAAAACCCCTTGCATTGGGATAAATTCCAAAAAAATTCCATTAAAGGACCATGATTTTGATATCCATTCCTAAAGCTCTGGAAGACTAGGCCAAAAATAACATAATCTACCAATTAACCCATTCTCTAAGAAAAAAATTCATTCTCGCAAACCTCCTTCAATAAATTGGCATCAAAATCTAATTTCGAAGGTTTGTTAGAACACTAAATAATCCTCCTATTGTTTATACTTGAGTGCTTCAACTACGAAGAATCATCCAGTGGGTCACATCCAAATCTGAGGTTTTCTAATGTGGCGCCAAATTCAGGACCACCAACAGATCATGTGATGTTTTCCCGAGTATTTTTTACCACATCCAAGAAAAGGGTTTTAGGATCAGAGCTAACAGATCCGTAGACTTGGTGAGCACAAAGGGATGTGTAGATGCTCCAAAAAAATCACACATCCCCTCATCATTCATAGCCCGAGTATTATCACCATAACATGAAGATAAAAACATAGGGAAAAAAGAGGCTGGCAGGGTGCCCCCAACCAAGCCAAAAACCATAGAAGAATTTACAAAAGAAGCCATAGGGGGTCGTGGGATGTCACTGACCAGTTTGGATGAACCCCCATCACCCATGACTTGCATAGCAATGTCCCTGTAATCTGAGAGAGGCTTGAAAGAGTGACCACCCTGTTCCTTCAACGCTTACTCACCTGCGTCCCCCTATAAGTTGTAATTGGAGGCACTAGAAAAAGTTTCCTTTTTGTCACCCAAAGAAACCCTAGTTGTGTCAAAGTCACATGTAGCGCCCATAGCAACATAGTTCGACAATGACATCATTCAATTTTTTAAAATTATGTCAAATTATGTTTTTTGTGTAAATTTTATTTTGTATTGTTTCATTTTTTATTTTTAACATTTTATTGATTAATTAAAGTGTGTTTTATAATTATTTTATGAATTTAATAATATTATTGTAAGGAAAAATATTTTTGTATTGACATTGGATAAATAGATTCAAGAACAACATAGGTATCAAGGTGATCAAAATATTGACTATATTTGAATGTTTGATCTATTAAAAATTAGTCATCTTATTTTGTTTTTTAATGAAAAGTGTGTGTCCACAATATCATTTATAAAAAATAATATTACACATATTCATGAAAAAAGGTGGATGAAATGAAATCACACTCCTAAAGCTCAAATGGGATTAAAATCCAAATGTCAAATCATATAAAAACTAGCCACTAAGCTACAACAAAAATAGTAGAGGGGGAGGGATGAGGGTCTCTGTCATCTAGTTTACCTCATACATCAACAATGTCCAAAGTGTCCACAAGAGGGTTTCAACCCTCATCATCTTTATCCTTATCTTTATCATTACATGTTGGAGAAATAGCAAGAGCCAACTGAGGAAACTTTCTAGAATCAAACCAACTAGATGCTCCACCAAAAGTTCATCCAAGAGTTCCACTTGTGGTAGGTCGATGGGTAGAGCACCACCAAATAGACTATGATGCACTTCAATATCGGAAATATCCTTTGTCAACTAGGGGAGAAGCCTGGGATTGAGTAGCATGATTACCACAAGCAAAAAGAATCCAACCTTGCAGTTACCTACAACGAGGTGAGCAACTTTGAGAGGAGGAGGGAGATGTGAAATCTCTTGCCACAACAAAGGGGAATTCCCCTAGTGGTCAAGAAAAACCTAAAGGCGAGCCACTTCTAGGGAATTTTTTTTAGCTTGCACATGGATTTGTAATAACATGTTATAATAAATAATATATTTAGCAAAAATAAAAACATGTTGATTAATAAAGAAATGAGAAAAAAATAATTGTAAAAATTGTCTTTCAATATGCTAAAGAGAATCTCCACCCTAAAAGCATGTCATATTTGATTGAATTTGTGGGAATATGAGGCCAATCTCCCCAAAACTCCATATGCAAGGGAAAAATTTCTACCTTGAATGGATAAAAAATAATGAATCTAATTCTAGAGCTTTGGGCTCTGGGAAATGATGCAAAGGAAGGACAAGGTCAAACAAAGCCTAAGAGGCCTAATCAACTTTGCTTAAGGTTTTCACAATCAACACACATGGGGCACCCTTATGAAAACTAATGACCTACTATAGGGTATTCATAATAAGGTAATACACACACAAACAAGGTGGACTATTGGAAACAACAAAGTTTGAATTCCCTTTGGCACCTTTGTTGAATACATACACCATAACTCATTGGCCCTACATAACCATGACTCATGCCCAATAATGCAATGTACAAGTTTGCTAACAAGGGAGGTACAACCACTATGCATTCTATTACAATCCTTGAAAACATGATCTAGGTCTGCATGACCCTTCCCTATGCTCCCATACCTTTACTAATGACAAACAACAAAAGTTGGGTCTTGGGGGAATCACCATTCACCAAAGTAGGTTTTGTTGTTTCAAAACAAGAACATGCAAACTAAGCAAGAAAAACTTGGTAATTTGCTACACACAACCTGCATAGGGTTTCAATACAATAATCAACATTCCTCATCCTAATCTAAATGAATTCAAGCAAAAAAAAAGGGCTTGGATTGGTCAACAATGCCATGAAAAGAGTTTATACACTATTTTTGTGCTTTGGGACAACAGACTGTCCAAGAAATATTCCTTGTGCATGAATTTCAAGACTCCAAACCTTTTCCAAGTCCAAGAGCATGTAAAAACATAATTTTGGGTGATATTTAAACATTTTTGAAAGGTGAAAATTAAAGATATTACATTTTTAATACTCGTTGCTTCCCTAGCTAGTTGTTTAACCCATTTTTAGTAAAATCTCAATAACTTTAACAAAACTTAATGAAATTTGATGAAACCAAAAAAAAATGCAGTAGATTCATAGGGATATCAAATACAATTGATTCTAGATCAATCCATGGAATGTATAGTCCGTACAAGAGGCTATAAGTTGTAACTCAAAAAAATCACAAAAAACTTGCTTCAATTCACTCCAAGTTTGAAAAAAACACTACAACAATGCTTCTATTTGGCCATTTCAGCATATTCATTCTTTTTCCAACCATTTATAATTGATTCCCACATTCTAACAATTGCATGTAACTGAAATCCTAATTTTTGACAACTTGCTAAAAAAGGTTGCATGACAAAATTAGCAACTTTGACAATTTTTGCATTTTTGAAACCCACAACCCCAAGCACCACAAAAATGAATCCCTTTTACAATTGATCCTTGAATTTTTGGTGAATCTCTTTCATATACACAAATATTTTTTTCACCCATTTGCAACCCAAAATTACAAAAATACCAAAAATGAGCAATAATGAAGTACCTAATGCCCCTGCACAATACACCCAAGAGGAAGAATACTCAAGTCCCACTTGAGTGCAGGTCATGAACAATGTATCCATGCTTGATGATATCAGTTTCATACATCCAAATAGCATCCTCCATGGGAAGACCCGTCGACATCACCAAGTAATGCAAACAAGTGGTGTTTCTTGTCTTCTTGAGCTCCTTTGTATTTAGTATGCACTCCAGGTCTAAAGGCTTGTTGGGAGGAAGGTCTTGGATCCATTATTCATCTTCAAATGCTTGAGAACATGCTTCATTACGTCCAACAACATCCCCTTTGAAAAGGTAAAGGTCAAAAACATTAAATACAGGTAAAATTCCAATTCCACTTGGTAGTTCAATCTCATATGCATTTGGACCAAAATTTTGAACAACCCTACAAGGTCCAATTTTCCTCATTTGAAACTTGGAATACTGTCCCTTAGGAAATATCTTCTTCCTTAGATGAGCTAGAACCAAATCTCCAACCTTAAAAGTGGCTTCTCTCCTATGTGCATCAACCCTTTGCTTATACTTTTCAACACTCTTTTGTAGTTGGTCCTTGACCTATTGGTGAATCTCTTTCATAGACACAAAAAATTGTTCACCTTCAACACTTATACTCTCCATCCCACTTATATCTCTCAATTCAAAGACTCCTCTAGGATGCAACCCATAAACAACTTCAAATGGACTCTTACCCACACTCCTATTGACTGAATCATTATATCCAAATTCTTCCTAAGGCAAGATTAGATCCCATTGAGTAGAATTCTCTTTTGTAAGACATCTCAAGAGGTTACCAAGACTCCTATTGACTACCTTGGTCTTCCCATCAGTTTGGGGAGATATGTAGAGTTGAAACTAAGGTTAGTGCTAAGTTTCTTTCACAAAGTTCTCCAAAAATGCCCAACAAACTTACTATCCCTATCTAAGACAATACTTAAAGGAAAACCATGAATTCTTACCACTTATTTGAAGAAAAAACCTCCAATGTAGGATGCAACATTAGTGCTCTTACATGGGATGAAATGTGCCATCTTGGAAAACATGTCCACTACAACATAGATAGAATGAAAAACTCTAGGTGTTTTTGGTAAACCCATTACAAAATCCATGCTTATTGACTCCCAAGGCTTATTTGGAATGGGAAGAGGTTGATACAAGCCTACATTAGTACTTCTTCCCTTTTCCTTTTGAAAAATAACACATTTATCAACAAAGTTCCTTACATCACTTTGCATTTTATGCAAAAAATAGTCCCTTCTTAGCTACTCCAAGGTCTTATCAAGACCAAAATGACCTGCAAGGCTGCCACTATCCTTCTCTTTTATCAAATTATCTCTCATGTAGAACATTTAGGAACACAAAGGTGATCCCATTTAAATAAAAAAACCTCTTGAATCAAAAAACCAAAAATTATCTCATAAGGAACGCCATTAGATTGGTTGCAAGCTGCAAAAATTTCTTTGAAATTAACATCATCTTCATACATACCTTTTAGTGATTCAAAACCTACACTTTGCAACTGGATTTCTTGTACCATGAGTGTCCTACTCAATGCATCAACTACTTTGTTTGACTTCCTCTTCTTATGTTTGATGGTAAAGGTGTAACCTTACAAATATTCTACCCATTTGACATGCATGTGGCTGAGTTTATCTTGACTGTTCAAAAATTGGAGAGCATGATTATTAGTAAACACTATAAAATCTTTAGGAAGTAGGTAGTGTCTCCACTTTTTCAAGGGCTGAACTAAGACATACAACTCTAGGTCATAGGAAGACTGTTTCTTCTTAGATTAATGAGTTTTTCACTAAAGAAAGCTATGGGATTTCCCTCTTGACTTAAGACTACCCCTATGGCATAACCACTTGCATCACACTTAATAGTAAATAACTTATTGAAATCAGGTAGAGCTAATATGGGTTGTTCTAGTACCGTCTTTTTCAAGTATTCAAAACTATTTCTAGCCTCACTAGTCCAAACAAACTTCTTTCTCTTTCCCCCGTTTATATTATCAAGAATTGGAGCACAAATATGACTGAAACCTTTAATAAATTTTCTATAAAAAGTGGACAAACCATGGAAACTCTTTACGCCAACAATTGATTTGGGTGGAGGCCAACTTAGAATAGCTTCAACCTTGTTTGGATCCATTTTCAAGGCGCCATTTGTAACCACAAAACCAAGATATATCAACTTTGTCTTCATAAACTCACATTTATTCAAATTGATCATCATTTTCTCTTCATGCAATCTCCTCAAAACCAAATCTAATTGATGTAAAGTCTCTTCCTTAGTTTTGCTAAAAACAAGAATATCATCAAGGTAAAAACAACAAATTTACCAATAAAATGCTTAAGAACTTCATTCATTGACCTCATGAAGATGTTGAGTGCATTTTAGAGACCAAAAGGCATCACAAGCCACTCATAAAGTCCTTCATTTGTCTTAAATGTTGTCTTCCATTCATCTCTAGGTCTGATCCTAATTTGGTGATATCCACTCCTGAGATCTATTTTGGAAAAGTAGCATGCTCCACTTAAATAGTCCATTAAGTCTTCCATCTATGGTATGGGGGATTTGTATCTGATTGTCATCTTATTGATGGCCCTAGAATCTATGCACATCCTCCACTCATCTCCTTTATTTGGTGCTAAAACAATGGGAACTGAACAAGGATTGAGACTCTCTAATTAGCCCCTTATCAAGCAATTCTTGGAATTGTCTCTTAATCTCCTCATTTTGTTGTGGGGTCATCTTATATGCTACTTTATTAGGTAAGCTATCCCTTGGTATGAAATCAATGTGGTGACTAATATTTCTCATAGGTGGCATGGTTTTTGGGAGCTCATCTACTACTATATCGACATACTTCTCAAGCAAGTTTTGAACTTCTAAAGGAAACTCTTCTTTCTTTGATATTGTCACAATAGACCTAGGCTTAACAATGATGAAAAAATCCATTTTGTCTTCTTCTACAACCTTTATTACTTCCTTTTCTCCTAACAACATCACATTGAATTTAGTTTGTGGTGTTTTATCTCTATCCTTCAATGGTGGTAAAGTGTATGAGACTCTATCTTTCTCTATGACATATATGTTCTTCCTACCATCATTTTTGGCATTCCTATCATACTACCATGGTCTACAAAGAAGAAAATGACAAACATCCATTCTAATGATGTCACACAAGACCTTATTCTTATAACCCCCTATATTAAATTCTACCCAACATTGTTCATTCACTAACACTTGCTACCCTTTGTTTAACCAAGACACTTTGTATGGAGTGGTATGAGGCAATATTTGCAACTTTGACTTCTCTACCATTTCAATTGAAACCAAATTATGAGTACTTCCAGAACCAACAACTCTACAACATTTACCTCAAATTTTGCATGTAGTCCTAAATAGTGACTTTTGTTGGGGTGGTTCCTTCTTCATGGGCACTCTAATCAAGGTCCTTGTCATCAACAAGGACTCCAATTTTTGGTTCTATATTTTGTGATGGTCAATTGACACTTTCAACATCATCTCCACCTTGTGCAATCTGCTTTATCCTCTCATTTCTAATTGAAGTAGATGGCAACTCCTTAGGAAATTTCCATGATTGATGGCCTGCAAACTTGTTACACTTATAACATTTTCTTGTGAATTCACTTGAACCTCCTCTATTACCAAATATGCCTCTAGAATTTGGTCTTCTTCCTCTAAAGCTGCCCCTTGAATCTAAAGTCTACTCTTGTGAGTTACTTGTCTCTCCTTGATACCTTTGGGACTGTCCTCTACTAGAAAAGTCCCTATTCCTCTGTAATTTTTCCTTCCTCTACCTCTACTCTATTTCTCTTGTCTCTTTCTCAACTTGTCTTCAGCCTTTATGGCCAATTGATAACACTCTTCAATAATTCTTGGACTTGGAAGACTTAGTTCATCTTTGAGGTTGTATTTTAGCCCATTCAAATACCTTGCAACTTTGTCAACATCTTCTTCCATGTGGCCTGATCTGATGCTCAGTTTGCAGAACTCCTTTTATAGGTCTTCAAATCCATGTCCTTTTGCTTCAGATTTTGGAGTTTCTTGTATAATTGGATTGCATAGTCATTAGGTAAGAATTTACCCTTGAGTTTTTCTACCATTCTATCCCATGATGTGATCTTTGGCTTACAATTCTTCTTCCTCTCTTCTTGTACATAGTCCCACCATAGGGATGCATGTCCTTTTAGCTTTTTTCTTTCCAATTTCACTTGATGCCCCTCAGGTATCTCTTCAAACTCAAAATACTTATCCAAGTCTCCTATCCAATCTATCATTTCTTCTCATTTTAGACTCCTTGAATATGTTGGAAGATCTATCTTTACCTTGGAACCATCACTCTTAACTTCCTTTAGAAATATTTCCAACCTTCTTTCCTCAACATTTCTTTCTTCTTCCTGTTCTTCTGGGTGTGCATTTTCACCCATTTCTTCATCTTCTTGGTCACTAAAATCTCCTGTGACAACTCTTCTTCTCTGGTTGGTCTCAACTAATGTGAGTCTTGCATCAAGGCCTTCTTGAATGGCTCTCAACTCTGTGGCAAGAGAATATCTCACCTCTTTGAGAATCCTTTCCACATTTATCCTAGGAGACATCTTGACAATTCTTCAACTCAATGATCTTCTACCTTTACTGATCTCCCTTGCTATGATATCAATTTGATGCAAAGGAAGGAAAAGGTCAAGCAAAGCCTGAGAGGCCTAATCAACTTCAATTAAGGTTTTCACAGTCAACACACATGGGGCACCCTTGTGATAGCTAATGACCTACTCTAGGGTATTCATAATAAGGTAATACACACACCAAGGTGGAATATTGGATAGAGCAAGGTTTGAATTCCCTTTGGCACCTTTGTTGAATACATACACCATAACTCACTGGCCCTGCATAACCATGACTCATGCCAAATAATGCAATGTACTAGTTTTCTAACAAGGGAGGTACATACGCTATGCATTCTCTTACAATCCTTCAAAAAATGATCTAGGTTTGCATGACCCTTCCCTATGCTCCCATACTTTTACTAATGATCTATTTAGGATCTAGGACAATTGCTTATAGAATGCTTAACGTAAATGATCTCTTAATTAAAATGCTCAAATAAATAAATGAACATAATATAATTGCCAAGATAATGAACTTAAAAGAAAGAGAGAAGATAAAGGGGAGACAAACACAATTGATAACGGAGTTCGTCCCTAAGGACTACATCTCCGGGCCCCTCTCCAACGGAGTGACCGATCCGATTATACTCCAAAATCAGTTACAATTGCTTTATGGACTATCTCCTTCAAGCACAGCAGCATAACATTCCACTGATGTGCGGAAATGTTTGCAAAATCTCCCGAGCATTCTCTTGTTCTCACCACCTGGACTTGGAAAAACAAGGCCTACACCCCTCTTTTTATACATAAAATATGCCTTATATGGCTTAACCAACAAAATAAATGTCTAACTCCCTTATGATCTCGTACAACATCTCTGATATCTCCATTAGGCTTTTGGTTTAGATTGTTAGAGCTGGTTTTACTTGCTTATGGCTTAATTAGCCATTTGTTATGGATTCGACTTTAACAACTCTCCAAAAGAAAACTGAGCTCCCCATATGTTTAGCGGGTCGATGGTGGTCTATCGGTGAACAATGCTTTTACTCCCCGCGAGGTCGGGGGTTCCAACCTCCACCGGCCATTTTTTTAAAACCAAATATCAAACTGTTTAACAACAAAACAAAACCGAGTCCATATTTAATAGCGGGGATTTCGGTGGTGCAACGGTATAACAGATCCCTGTTCCATACGAGGTAAACGGTTCGAATCCAGCCAAGATTTTGTTAAAACGAACTTATTCACTAGTCAAAGCAGTTCAACTACACAATGCCACGTGTCACAACACCATTCGCCAAAATCTGCCACGCTATCTGCTAACTGTTGCTGAGTTGTATGCCACGTCTGATGCCACGTCACTGGTACAGAGGACACGTGTTAGTTGCTGATTGGTCCGTACAGTTGAGTCACCTGCCACGTGTCTTGCGCCGGTTGGTCCATGTGAATTCCGTATAGTAGGGACTGACACGTCAGCATGATGACGTCATCCTCTGTACCCTCAAGTCAACCGAACTTTGACTACTTGTAACTCGAGCATATGATGTTGGATTTTGAAAAAATGAACGTCATCAGAATCGTCTCAATGAGCTCTTCGCGATGATGTTGGTTCCGTTGATTTCTGAGATCATTTTTTCACCTTCTGGACACCCCTGAAACTAGTTTGACTGGAAGTTTGACCGGCCGTAACTTGCATAAACGAAGTCCTTTTTGCCCCGTTCAAGTTGCGTTGGAATCAGGACGTCATTCTCTTTATGATGGTGCTGAAATTTGGAGCATTGGGAATACTTCAATTTTCACTAAAAAATTGTCCCCCGGATTAGGCCTCCCCACTGGAGAGCTTTTGGACCTCCAAAAGCTTGATTACTTGGAAAGCAAGTGAGGGTAAAGTTCCCTCACTTTACCAATCTCCATCCATCTTGCTTGGCTTGGATGCATCCCCTTCAGGCCCACTCTGAGGTACTCAACATCTCCTCTTCGTGAAGTTCTGACATCCTGTCGAGAATAACATCTTCTGGCAACTCTGACATGTACTCTGGTGAAAGGTCATCAATTGATGGAACTTGAATGTCAGGATCGGTGACATTGCCACGTGTCTTGCACCGTTGGTCTATGTGAATTCGTGACAAGACGGATCGATATGTCAGCATGATGACGCTATCCTTCCGTACCTCAAGTCAACCGAACTTTGACTTCTTGTAACTCGAGCATATGATGTTGGATTTCAATAAAACGAATGCCATCAATTGTCTCATGAGCTCTTCATGATGATGTTGGTTCCATTGATTTTGAGAGATCATTTTACCTTTCCGACGCCCCTAAAACTAGTTTGACCGGAAGTTTGACTGGTCGAACTTGCATAAACGAAGTCCTTTTGCCCCCGCTTGTTGGAATCGGATGTCGCTCTCTTTCTGATGGTGCTAAAATTTGGAGCATTGGGAACACTTCAATTTTCACTAAAAAATTGTCCCCCCGATCAGGCCTCCCCACTAGAGAGCTTTTGGACCTCCGAAAGCTTGATTACTTGAAAAGTAAGTGAGGGTAAAGTCTCACTTTTACCAATCTCCATCCATCTTGCTTTGCTTGATGCATCCTCTGTGCCCACTCGAGGTACCATCCTCTTCGTGAAGTTCTGACATTCCTGTCGAGAATAACATCTTCTGGCAACTCTGACATGTACTCTGGTGAAAGGTCATCAATTGATGGAACTTGAATGTCTGCGACTGGTGACATTGCCACGTGTCTTGCACCGGTTGGTCTATGTGAATTTCGTACAGTACGGACTGACATGTCAGCATGATGACGTCATCCTCTGTACCCTCAAGTCAACCGAACTTTGACTTCTTGTAACTCGAGCATATGATGTTGGATTTCAACAAAACGAATGCCATCAGAATCATCTCGATGAGCTCTTCATGATGATGTTGGTTCCGTTGATTTCTGAGATCATTTTTACCTTCTGGACGCCCCTAAAACTAGTTTGACTGGAAGTTTGACCGGTCGTAACTTGCATAAACGAAGTCCTTTTTGCCCCGTTCAAGTTGCGTTGGAATTAGGACGTCGTTCTCTTTCTGATGGTGCTAAAATATGGAGCATTGGGAACACTTCAATTTTCAGTAAAAAATTGTCCCCCGGATTAGGCCTCCCCACTGGAGAGCTTTTGGACCTCCGAAAGCTTGATTACTTGGAAAGCAAGTGAGTGTAAAGTTCCCTCACTTTACCAATCTCCATCCATCTTGCTTTGCTTGGATGCATCCCCTTCAGGCCCACTCTGAGGTACTCAACATCTCCTCTTCGTGAAGTTCTGACATTCCTGTCGAGAATAACATCTTCTGGCAACTTTGACATGTGCTCTGGTGAAAAGTCATCAACTAATGGAACTTGAATGTCTGTGACTTCATCTAGGATCATTGGAGGCTCATACAGTTTCAAATTCTCAACATTGACAACCTAGGAGATCTCAAAAGGACCACCTAATTGGCTTAAGCTTTTTACCTTCACCTTGCATCCTTTCCTTGCTGATATGTAACCAAACTCTGTCTCCAACCTGAAAATGATGATCAGTGCGATGCTTGTCATGGCGAACCTTGTATTTTGCTTGGCTCTATTCCAACCGTGCTTCCACTGCCTGATGAATTGCTTGGACTTTCTGGATGAACTTCAAAGCCTTCTCTGCATCATGGCATCCATCTTCAACATCATCTTTCCCAAAAGCAAAATCTACTGCTAGTCTTGGGTACATACCAAAGCATGTCTCAAAAGGAGACCCTCTTAGTAGCAGGTATGGTTGTAGGCACACAACATAATGAAGACTCTCATCCCACAACTTAGGATGGTTGTTGTAGTACCCTCTGAGTAGATACACAACTGTCCTATTTACAACCTCTGTCTGCCCGTCGGTCTATGGATGGAAGGCTGTACTCTTCTTTAGTCTAGTGTCCATGAGTCCCCACAAAGCTGACCAAAATTCCCCCAAGAATTGAGAATCTCGATCCGATACAATAGAGGTAGGTAACCAAAAATGAACCCATACAAATTGAAAATACATATGAGCTGTTAGTTCAGCAGTGACCTATTTCTTACAAGGCATCAAAATACACATTTTTCTAAACCGATCAACTACTATATACAAATAATCATGTCCCTTCCTAGACATAGGTAACCCCCCAACAAAGTCCATTGACACACTTTCCCATGGACAAGAAGGTACAAGTAGAGGTGTGTACAAACCCAACTTCCTATTACTAGGCTTACTAGTTGCACATATAACACAACCTCTAATATACTTAGTTAAAGTTTCTTGCATATGAGGCCAATAACAATATTTCTGCAGCTAAGTCAATGTTTTGTTTACCCCAAAGTGTCCTCGCAATCAATGAGGTATGTGCTTCTCTTAATAACCTGCTTGTTCATCTTTTGGAACACATAATTTTCCCAAGTGATATAACAGTTTATCTTGCACATAATAATCTTTCTCTTCTACATGTTTACCATTCATTAAAGCAGCATAGATATCCTTAAAGTTCTCATCATTAGCATATTGTTCCTGAAAACTTTCATGAACCATAGAACTATTCTAAAGGATTATCAAAGCATTCATCATAGGAGGTCTAGAGAGCATGTCTGCTACATTTTTATGGGTACCTTTCTTATACTTAATAACCAAATGAAACTGTTGTAGAAAACCCATCCACCAAAAGTGCCTACTTTGTTGCAGTTTAGTTTGTGAGTGCAAATACTAAAGTGGTTGGTGATAAGTGTGGATTACAGTTTCTTTCCCCATTATGTAATGTTTCCATTTTTTAACACTCTGAACTAAAGCATAAAGTTCTTTATCATAAGTGGGATAGTTACTTACTGCTGAAAAAGTTTCAGAGTGGTAGCAAACTGGTTTACCTTCTTGCATGAGTACTGCTCCCATGGCAAATCCACTCGCATTTGTCTCAATCTCAAATGGTTGATGTAGATCTGGTAAATCCAGAACTGGTGTGGTGCTCAACTTTCCCTTCAAAGTGTCAAAAGCCTTCTGTTGTGGACCTCCCCACTGAAAAGTTGCTCTCGTACTAGTTAATGCATGTAATTGTGATGCTATATAAGAGAAATTTGCAATAAACTTTGTCCAATACTAAACTGCACCTAGGAAACTTCTGACCTCTGTGAGTGTACTTGGCTTAGGCCAGTTTACAATAGCTTCGACCTTCGCAGGGTCTACTTTCAATTGACCACCCCCTACGACATAGGCTAAGTACATTAAGCATGTCTTAGCAAATTCACATTTAGACATCTTTACATAGAGTTTTTATTTTCTCAATACATCAAAGACTTTCTTTACATGACTTACATGATCTTCCCAAGTTTGACTGAATACAAGAATATCATCTAGATAGACTATGACAAAATCATCAATAAAAGGATGAAAGACATCATTCATGACTCTCATAAAAGTAGTTGGTGCATTACAAAGCCCAAAAGGCATAACCAACCACTCTAATAGTCCCTATTTTGTCTTAAATGCAGTCTTCCAAATATCATCTTCTGCAATTCTTATCTGATTATAACCACTTCGCAAATCTAACTTAGTGAAATAAACTGGATGTTTTAACTGATCAAGTAAATCATCAATTCTAGGAAGAGGATACCTGTTCTTTACCGTTATCTTGTTCAAGGCGCGGTAGTCGATGCACATCCTCCAAGTTCCATCTTTCTTTGGAACCAAGACAATTGGAGAACCACAAGGAGATGTACTAGGACGAATAACTCCTTTTTCAACCAACTCTTGAACCTGCTTTTTAATTTCCTCATTCTGCATAACAGATAAACGGTACATGCCGATATTAGGAAGTGGCACATCCTGCTGTAACTGGATTTCATGCTATATCTCTCTCTTGGGTGGCAACCCCTTCGGTTCCTGAAACATGTCATCATAAGCGGAAATGATTTTGACCATTTCAGTTTTATGTTTTGGGTCACACCCCTTGAAGGCCTCAGATTTATCATCTTCTTTGGCTTTTACAAGCATTAATACAAAGTTCTTACTTGAGTTGACCAACCTCTTCATTTGACCAGCATTAACTAGTGTAAGATTAGTCTTCACCTTATGTGCCCGTACAATGTATTCTACCCCATCTTTAAAAAGATGATACTTATTCTCCCCCCTATAAAAGATTGCTTTTCTATCATAAAGATAAGGACTTCCCAACACAAGCCCACAAATATCCAAAGGAACTACATCTACTTCTACCTCATCAACAAAGTTTGCAGTGATAGCAAATCTCAATTTACATTGTTTAGTTACTTGTAATTGTGCATCATTGCAAACCCAATCCAAGTGGATATGGCTTTGGATGAGGTGTTGTAGCCAAATTTAATTTCTTTACCACTTCCTCAGATATTAAGTTGACTTGGGAACCCGTATCAAACAATGTATCAACCTTAGTGTGTTTTGTTACAACATGAATGTGAAACAATTCATTTCTTTGCTTATCAACCTTAGGAGAAGATTCTTTACTTGTACTTGCACTGGCATTAGAAAAACTTGCATTAGAAGAGAGAGATATGCCTTTCCCTTTACCTTGGGTTCTGGTAGCAACAATCTTTGTCTCATCTCTGGAGTCATAACCAAGATCCTATTGAGTCATTGCAGTAGTCTTTTGCTTGCCTTTATTACCTCCATATATTTTCGGCCTCAACTCAGGATGAAGCTTCCAACATCTTGAATCATCATGCCCCTCTTTCTTGCAATGGGAGCATGTGGGTTTCTCACCCTCTTTCTTAGTTGTAGCTGTCTTCTTCCCTTTGCCTTTATCTTTGTCTTTTTCTTTCCCTTTAGACTTACCCTCGAACTTAGATGGCTTCTTGGAAAAGTTATCACTAAAAGTATTCTTACCCCTTGACTCTATATGAGTAGCTTGAACAGACACCTCGTCTAGATTGTTGGGACTCAACATCAAAATAGTATGCCTAAGGTAAGAATGCAAACCACCTATGTACTTAAGTAATGTGTCTTGAGTATACAAGGGAACATTTAAAGCAATAGCTCATTTTCTAAACTCGTGAGTATAATCCTGGACAGATTGCCCCTTACCTTGTCTAAAGGTTTTCCAATTCATGGTTAACTGTTGCATGTAACCTAAAGGATAGAATTGTTTCCTAAGGGCAGCAACAAACTCCATCCAAGACATATTAACTTGACCATGGCGAGCAATTTCTTCCTAAGTCTTACTCTCCCACCAGGTGAGAGTTGTACCTCCCAACCGGAGAGTGGCTAATTGGATCCAGAAGCATCTTTCACTAGCTCTGAACCCACAGCATAATTTCTACTTGTTGGACCCAACTATCTAACTTCCCAAAAGATTTAACTCCCATGATTTAGGGGTAACTCAAATTCCTACATCCAACTAATAAATGCGCCGGCTGAACCCAAATTGCCTCATTTAATATATGATGATCTATTTAGGATCTAGGACAATTGCTTATAGAATGCTTAATGTAAATGATCTCTTAATTAAAATGCTCAAATAGATAAATGAACATAATATAATTGCCAAGATAATGAACTGAAAAGAAAGAGAGAAGATAAAGGGGAGACAAACACAATTGATAACGGAGTTCGTCCCTAAGGACTACGTCTCCGGGCCCCTCTCCAACGGAGTGACCGATCCGATTATACTCTAAAATCAGTTACAATTGCTTTATGGACTATCTCCTTCAAGCACAGCAGCATAACGTTCCACTGATGTGCGAAAATGTCTGCAAAATCTCCCGAGCATTCTCTCGTTCTCACCACCTGGACTTGGAAAAACAAGGCCTACACCCCTCTTTTTATACATAAAATATGCCTTATATGGCTTAACCAACAAAATAAATGTCTAACTCCCTTATGATCTCATACAACATCTCTGATATCTCCATTAGGCTTTTGGTTTAGATTGTTAGAGCTGGTTTTACTTGCTTATGGCTTAATTAGCCATTTGTTATGGATTCGACTTTAACAACTCTCCAAAAGAAAACCGAGCTCCCCATATGTTTAGTGGGTCAGTGGTGGTCTATTGGTGAACAATGCTTTTACTCCCCGCAAGGTCGGGGGTTCCAACCTCCACCGGTCATTTTTTTAAAACCAAATATCAAACTGTTTAACAACAAAACAAACCCGAGTCCATATTTGATAGCGCGGATTTCGGTGGTGCAACGGTATAACAGATCCCTGTTCCATACGAGGTAAACGGTTCGAATCCAGCCAAGATTTTATTAAAACAAACTTATTCACCAGTCAAAGCAGTTCAACTGCACAATGCCACGTGTCACAACACCATTCGCCAAAAATTGCCACGTTGTCTGCTAACTATTGCTGAGTTGTATGCCACGTCTGATGCCACGTCACTGGTACGGAGGACACATGTCAGTTGCTAATTGGTCCGTACAGTTGAGTCACCTGCCACGTGTCTTGCGACGGTTGGTCCATGTGAATTCCGTACAGTACGGACTGACACGTCAGCATGATGACGTCATCCTTTGTACCCTCAAGTCAACCAAACTTTGACTGCTTGTAACTCGAGCATATGATGTCAGATTTTGATGAAATGAATGCCATCAGAATCGTCTCGACGAGCTCTTTGTGATGATGTTGGTTTTGTCAATTTTTGAGATCATATTTTTCACCTTCTGGATGCCCCTAAAACTAGTTTGACTGGAAGTTTGACCGGCCATAACTTGCATAAACGGAGTCCTTTTTTCCCTGTTCAAGTTGCGTTGGAATCAGGACGTCATTCTCTTTCTGATGGTGCTAAAATATAGAGCATTGGGAACACTTCAATTTTCACTAAAAAATTGTCCCCTGGATCAACTAATGACAAACAACAAAAGTCGAGTCTTGAGGGAATCACCATTCACCGAACTGGGTTTTGTTTTCTCAAAACAAGAACATGCAAACTAAGCAAGAAAGACTTGGTAATTTGCAACACAGGACCTGCAAGGGTTTCAAGAGAATAATCAACATTCATCAACCTAATCTAAATGAATTCTAGAATTGAAGAGGACTTGGGTTGGTCAACAACACCATGAAGAGAGTTTATACATTGCTTTTTTTTTTTGGGATAGTAGACTATCCAAGAAATCTTCCTTGTGTGTGCATTTCAAGACTCCAAACCATTTTCAAGTTCAAGAGTATGTAATAATAGAATTTTGAGTTAGATTTCAACATTTTTGAATGGTGAAAATTAAAGACATTACGTTTGTAATACTCGATGCTGCCCTAGCTATGGTTTTAGCTCATTTTTAGTAAAATCTCAATAACTTTAACAAAAACTAATGAAATCTGATGAAAGAAAAAAAAAATGTAGTAGATTCATGGGGCTATCAAATACAATTTATTCCAGATAGATCCATGGACCATGCAATCCCTACAAGAATCCATACGTTGCTACAACTTATCTAAAAATTACAAAAATCTTGCTTCAATTCACTCCAAGTTTGAAAAAAACACTACAATAATGAGCACTTCCATTTGACCATTTCAGCATATTCATGCTTTTTCACACCATTTAGAATTGATTCACACATTCTAACAATTTCATGTAACTGAAATCCCCATTTTTGACAACTTGCTCAAAAAGGTTGCATGGCAAAATTATCATCTTTGATAATTTTTGCATTTTTGAAACCCATGACCCCAAGCACCACAAAAATGAATTAAATACATGGTAAATTGTCATAAATTACCTTATTAGATCTTAGAACCCATTTTCAACCAAAAAATACAAAAATTTCAAACATGAGCAATAATGAAGCACCTAGTGCCCCTACACCAAGAAAAAATCAAAAGAGGTGCTTAAAAGACTCCAACTACCTATATAAGAGTGAATGAGTGTCCTAGATGCCCATATTAACTAACCATGATCCCATTGGAAAGCCTTAGAAAATAATACACTAGGTGAAGTGGGCCAACTTGTGTTCCAAAATAATAGACCAAATGGTGAAAAATTTGTGTTGCCAAACTAATACTGACAATTGGAAATGCCATCTTGGTTCAAAATTGAAGCCATGGGAAAATGGATAGAGCCAATGATATCCAAGATGAGGCTTATAAATACAAATTTTTGGTATTTTAATCCCACTTCTAATCTTTCCACCAAGGTTTGGAAGATTGAAAACCAAATTTGTGAACCATATCAACCAAAATTGCCCCTATAATAGTGTTAAAAATCTTGAGATCTTGGTTAGAGAGGAAAAACATAGCCTTAGTTTCATTTTATGATACTAGACTATATTGAATGCATTTCTTGTGAATTATTAGGGCTCACACCCAAGGCAATCAAGCAAAGGAGAAACCTTGGTCTTGTAGAAGAGGGGACCACTAAATATGATTGATGAAAATTCCATTGCAGAAGTTAAAACCATTCTAGAAAATATAGAGTTTGATGGCCTCCCAATCTCTCCAAAGGCTCTTATCCACAAACATTATTTTGATGTGAACAACATCCTCTATGGTGAGAAGAGTTTGAAAACCAATCCTCTTCCAAGTAGGCCAATTAATTGGTTAGCTAGAGGAGATGCAATGCTGAAAATGATTTTTGAGGGTTCATCTCTAGTGAGGGCATGAATAATATTTCTGCACATACAACAACCCCAATCCTCTAGACTCATGGGGTATACAATAAAACTCCTAGGTGACTAATGAATACCCTTGTGGTTGTCTGAGGATGCCCAAAGAAAGTCATAGAGAAGCTTCTCTAGTTTCATGTAAGAGGCTTTGGAAGTCCATCCCAACATGAATAATAATACATAGGAGCACAATCATGATAATTTTTTAGTAAACTTGACATTTCCCTACCAAAGAAAGGGGTTTCCTAATCCAATAGTGAAGGTTTTTCTTAATTCTAGAAATCATTGCTTGCAGAGAGCAACTTGAGAAATATGGAATGAAAAGGGAATGCCTAAAAATCTAAAAAATTCTCTATGAATAATCTATTTCTAACCAAAGTCATGAAGACAAGGAGGTGAAGGAAGAAAGGATTGTTTGTAACTCTAAGTTTCATTCCAATGATTTTTAACAAAATATTAATAAAACATGTCCAAAAATTTGAGGGAATTCTTGACATTTTTCTCCTCTTCAATGAGAGTGTGGAATGGGTCATCTGTAAAATGGACATTAATAAGTTGAGCTGATGAATTAGGCAAGGCAATGCTTTTAACTAACCCTTGATAAATTCAATGGGCTAAAAGGTAGAAAAAAAACCTTCAATAGTAATAACATAGAGTGTGGGGACTAGATGATAACCCTGTTGAATAGGATGGAAGAGCCCAAATGCAATGAATTAGAATCCATAAATGGTTATGCAAGCATAGGAATAAACAAGTATATTATCAAGTAATTGAATGAAGAAGGGTCAAAATCCCAAAGCTTGAAGCATGTATAGAATTAAAGACCATTCAATACAATCATACACATTAAAGTATATTTTTTAAGAAAATAGCTTTTTTGGGAGCATTGAGCCCATTACATACCTTCCCAAACAACAATGATATTATTCAAAATGCATCTAAATTTGATGAAGCTAGTTTTCTTAGGTCAAATTATTTGTAGGAGATGTCTCACCTTCAAATCTAGAGCTTTATTGATGATTTTGTAGGAAACATTGAGTAAAGCGATGGATCTCCAATTACATATGTCCTCAAGATCAATAGCCTTAGATATGAACCTAAAATTTCAATTATTAATATTTTTTTCTAAATATTTGGAAAGGAAATGTTCTAGATAAAATCTATGTAGGTCCTCCCCCATGTAGTCCCAGAGAGCCTTGTATAATTGACAAGGAAAACTATCACGCCTAGGGGACTTATCATCATCCATGATGTGAACAATCTCCTTAAGATAAAAAAATAGAGAGAAACTAATCGCATATGTCTTATTTTGAGGAAAAAATCCATCAGGGAATAACCAAAAGGTATTCTTGGAGGCCACAATTTCCTTAAGGAGATTTTTTAGTGGGAAGTCAAAAATTTCTCATAATTCTTAACAAAATATTGGAGGATATTTGACAATTATTTGAGAATTTTTTAACATCCTTGATTTTTTTGATGTCACAAAAGTGTGACAAGCTTTGAGGGCTTGGAACAATTCTTTGGAGGCCCTATCACCCACTTTAAGCTAGTAAAGTCTAGCCTTAATTTGAGCACTTTTGGAAAAATGCTTATCTTCAATATGGCTCTAGTGTCTCATCTCCACTACCCTAACCTAAAAATTAGGGGAAAAGGGGTTAGCATCTGTAGACACTAAAAAATTTCCTAAGTCTGCGAACGTCATTTTTCTTAGTCATTATTCTTCGATAATTAAATAAATTTAATTATTCAATTAGGTATGACCACATTCCTCTATTAATTAAATAATTTTTAATTATTTAATTAATTCACCTTCTCACCTTTATTCTATCCTAATCAATTAAAATTATTTAATTGCGTCTCTAATATATCCCTTTCTTCAATAATTAAATAAATCATATTTTTTTTATTTGACCTTTTATTCTTCTATAACTAAATAATTTTCAAAATTATTTAATTGTGTTTCATTCCTCTCTTTTGGATAAATAATTAAAATTAATTATCCAGGTCTAATTTCCACCTCCCCATTTAATTAAATTGATTAATTTAATCAAATGCTCCTTTTGTCATTTTATCTAAATAAATTATTTGGATGAATTATTTATTTTCCATTTGTCATTTTCCTCTATTTTGAATAAATAATTTAAAATAAATTATTTATGCTCCTCCACCTAGTCAAAGATGCTTTGTCATAATCCCTTGTCATAACATTCATTTCTGTCATAGCTATCAGGCATCATAGCCGCCAGCGTCATAGATTTTCCATGCATGACATATTTTTGGTGCATCAATTCTGGGCCGTTGATCTTGGCATCTTTTCTGAGACTTAATCTCAACCATCCATTTCGTAACATCTCTCTCATGCATTCTCATCCATTGATCTTGGAATCTTTCTAGAAGATTAATCTCAACAGTCCATTCAAATGGTTGTCTATAAAAACAACCTTCCTTCTCCATTTTCAGCTTAACAGCTAATTGTCTCCAATGTTCTTGCTACCATTTGCAGGTTTTGCACAAGTGTTTCAACAAATCTGAGGGAAAAGTTGCATAACAAGAAGAAGGAGAGCAAGAGAAAGAATCAACCATAATGGGGAGTGTTTTCTTTTATGTTTTGCATTTGTTATTCTCTCTATTATTTGTTTTCTCTTGTTTAGATGTGGTTTAATAGCTTAGTAGTGTTGGCTGCCACTTTATCTATGCTATTTTATTTCTAACCCCATCTCACAGCATCAAGAACCTTTGTGACCTTGTGAAGATTTTAGGTGATTTCCTTGTATGCCTGACTTCAAAAATTAATATTTGGTGTTGGTAGATACAAATAAAATGAGATATATGTTGAATGAATTTTTTCTACCAAGAAATCTAGCCAGTTGGTTGAGTGGGATGAGTTTTAAGATTCTATATATTTTTTATGTGAGCTAGTGAAGGTTGAGCACAAAATAGAGAAGTATTAGAAAAACTATGTCTTACAATTTTGAGGAGGCTTCACTTTCCATTCAATCTTGAACCTAACGAGAATATGATTTGATAATGTGATGTTTGATAATGAATCAATCAAGACTAAAAAAATTGGAAAAGGATAAATTATATTATGCAGGAAGCATAGCATGATCAATTAATGAAGAGGGCTCTTGCAACTCTCATCACACATTTCCAACACATAAAAGTTTATTTAAGAAATTGAAACTACCAACATAAAAAAATTAGCATGTATGCAATTTTCTATTGCTCAACAATCATCAGGATTACAATGGTTCAAATTCAAACTAAAATACAATCATGGAAGCCCTCTAGACTAATTGGAAACAACTCTAAATTAGACTTAGAAGTCTAAAACAAACAACAAAATCAACCACTAGTATGTTGAAAGTATGAAGTTGCTATCATTGATTTTAACAAGCTTGTGTTGTCATTGGTGTCAACTGTGTAGTGATTGCGAGAGATTGTTGTTGTATGTGCTGAAGATGTTGTGGATATTGAGAAATTTGATAAAAAGAGGAAACAATGTGTTACAATATTGTTCTATGTTACAGAGGTGTGTTCTAGTTTTTCTCTACAATTTTTCTAGGGTGAAAATCTACTTGTGTGGTTTGGATAGGTTGGTGACAGATTTTCAGAGATGCTATATTCAAGAGATGGTATGTCGGGTCATTGTGCAATAGAAGTTGTGTTCACCAATGAGTGACTGAGTATTGTAGAGGTGTCTAGGAGAGATTTTTTGGCTCCTTGTTTCTCCATAGTTGTGCTCTAGGTCTTGCGATTTTGAAGGTGTGTTGATGATGTTGGTAGTTTACCTCAGTCAATAGGATGTGATTTTTTTTGCTTTGAAAGATAAGATTTCAAGTAACATTGTTTGGAAGATTTGTTTGAGAGTAAAAACCTTGTACATTCTTTAGGTGAAAGTTGTTGTGAAGGAGTTTGATGGATTTCAGGGTGTTTGTGGAAAATTCTAGGTTGTGTTCAAGCATGGTATATGGTTCATAAGTCATCTTTGAGTTTGATGAAGCATGTACACTTAATTGATCAATGGTGTTTGTATAGGTAACAACTGACCTGGTGTTTACACTACATGCGAAGGATACAATTTTTTTGTGGTAGTGTGTGGTTGAGTGGTATTCTTGATTTGGGTCCCAATTACATTTTGATGTGGTTTGCATTCACTTATATATACCATGGAAGTGCTTTGGTGCTGACCTAATTTGAATTTGCACATTTGAGGTGTATTTTCAACCTTGGAGAGGGTTTTAAAGTTGAGGACGGTATAAGTATGAGTTTAATTGTTGAAGGAGGCTATGATGGATGAGTGTGTGAAGTGCATGATGCAAGTGATGAAAATTTGATTAGAGAAATGCGAACTTTAAAGTATTGGATTACTAGATGTAGTGAGCAGAAGGTATCTACAATCATTCAAATGGATTGCAAAGGTGTTGGAGCTATTGTAGTGGAATCTTTGTTGCATTGAGATCATGTTCTATGTGTAACATTTATTCTCTATCTTCTCTTTCATTCTAGTAGTGAGCCTTTTTGGATAGTGTCATATTATGGTAGTGAGCCCTTAACTAGTTTTCTATTACTTATATTGTGAGCTAATCCTCACCATGGTTTTTCCCTCAATGGGTTTCCCATGTAAATCTAGTGTTATCTTGTGTTTGGTGTTGATTTTTTTTAGTTTTTGTTATCTTATTTTCATGTTAAAACTTCATGATAAATTAAGGGTTTAATGAATGCTTATGGATCTAAATGTTAATGAGGGTTTTGGTGTTTTATTAAGATACAACTAGTTTACCCCCCCTCTCAGTTTTCTTGTTCATTCAACATGGTATGCCTTCTTCAATTCCTCTTCTTGCAACTTCATTCTTCTCCTACCTACAAAATTCTATTGGAAAATCAACTACACATTGAACCAAACCTCATCCAAGGGTCTTTGTTTCTCATTAACGCATCCAACTTGCAAAAATAAGGTCTAAAACCTCTTCCTAGGAAAGGTTATGCCCCTTTTCATCATCTCCCCAATTTTAGAACCAAAAATAAAAACTACCAAGTCTAAAAAAAATTTCCTCTCTCCCCACTAACTCCTATAGCTGAAAACTTCTTTCACTCACACTGCTACTTGGAAATAAATTAATCTTCATAAATTAAACATTTTGACTCCCCAATGCATGTTTGCACAATATCCAGGAAGGAAATCCTCCACCAGTCGGTGTATTCAATCTCCTGATTCACAAATTGGAATTCAAATTTAAAATTTTTAGGCAAGTACATCATGGGCATCACATTCCTAATTGTAGAATTAAGAGAAATTAAATAATATTCAAATTTCATAATCTCCAAGATTACCACATAGAAACTTTGATTTTTGGTAATCTAAAAATTAAAATACAATTTTTTGCACACTTCACAATGTAAATTGCAAACCAAAATTGTCCAATTTATTAAATTTTATTTTTGGACAATATAATCATTTAAATTCACAAAACATCAATAAAAAACATTACACTAGAGAATTTAATAATTTTTTTGATGCAGGATTACCAGTACCCTCAAATTCTCTGCATCAAACAAATTAGGTAGAAAGTTTGTGAGAATAGGCTCACAAAATAGAGTTGAGTAGTAGAACTAATGTTTCAAATTGCAAGCAACTTGCAACATACTCCAACACTAAAATTGGTACCTCTGATAATTTCTTCTTTCTCCTCTTCCAACACTTAGCTAGAACAAGCAACCTCCTCCTATGAAAACTTTTCTCTTTACTCCTTTTCCTCAATGTGGAATCAACTCTACCATAACCCAACCACCTCCTCCAAGTGTATCTCACATTCTCCTCCAATCTTGTGGGATTCAACTCACCATAGTTTTTCCACCTCCATCAACATGCATCTACATTGTCCTCTGCAACATCATACAACTAATTTTCTACATATAAATCATTACTATAATGCTCATGAAAATAAGATACTTCTATCCTCACTTCCTCTTCACACTCTTTCACCTCCACCATTATATTTTCATCCATCTCAAGTCTTCTACTTTCACCTCTTCACACTCTTATGTTTTCTCATATTTTTCATTGACATAAAACTCTTTATCATAGAATTCAAGAAATTTAAATGTTACCTCCTCTTTTCTTGCCACTACAACATCTCTTCCACTGTTACAATATTTACATCTATAGAAAATAAACTTTCATCTTCATCATAAAAGTGAAAAACATTATGCAAATACCTCTTTCTCTATAATCTTTTCCTTGCAACTATTTGTTTTCATATCTTCTTCACCTTCACTCTCAGCTACAATCTCATTTTTCAATGCTTTTAAGTCATCCAAAGGACTCTCATATACTTCTGCAACATAATTTTCTCTTCAATTGTTACACCCTTTTTCCTTTGAACCTCCACTACACTTTTCTCTTCTTTATCACTCTCTTTCTGTATACCTTCCTCAAAGCATACTTCTGCAAGATTTTCTCCTTCTTGTTCAATTGCATACACAACTATGGAAAATGTTTTTTGTTTCTTCTTTGGAATTTCTTCAAACACTTTCCACACACTCTCAATCTTCAACCTCTTACATATAGAATACCTCACACTCGATGATCTATCTACACACTCTAGTCCTCTACTTCATTCTCCACCCACGGGTCCTAGTGCAAATTACCTCACATTGGCCCTTCTTCTTGCACACATAGGAACTCCCACTTTGATACCACTGATGAAGAGGGATCTTGCAACTCTCATCACACACTTATAGTACACAAAAAAATATTTAAGAAATTGAAATTAACAACATAAAAAATCAACATGTATGCAATTTTCTACTGCTCAACAATCATTAGGATTAGAAAGATTCAAAGTTGAAAACTAAAATACAATCATGGAAGCCCTCTATAATTATAGAAAAAAATCTAAATAAAACTTAGAATTATGAAATAAACAATAAAATCAACCATTGGTATGCCTTCTTCAATCCCTCTTCTTCTTGCAACTTCATTCTTCTCCCACCTGCAAGCTTTTACTGGAAAATCAACTGCACATTGAACCACACCTCATCCAAGGTTATTTAATGCTAATTAAATCCTCCAACCTGCAAAAAAATAGGTTCGAAACCTTTTCACAGGAAATTATATGGCCCCTTTCCTCACCCCCCCAATTCTAGAACCAAAATTCAAAAAAACCAAGTCTAAAATGAATTTCCTCTCTTCCCACTAACTCCTATAGTTGGAAACTTTTTCCACCCACTTCTCTACTTGGGAAATGAATTTCTTAAATTACACATACTAACTCCCCAATGCATGTTTGTACAATCTCTAGGAAGGCAAGCCTCCACCAATCGGCACATTCAATCTCTCGATTCACAAATTGGAATTCAAATTTAAAATTTCTAGGAAAGCACTTCATGTGCATCCCATTCCTGCCTGTAGCATTAAGATAAATTAAATAATATTTAAATTTCATAATCTCTAATATTCCCACACCTAAACTTTGATTTTTAGAAAATTGGAAATTAAAATACAATTTTTGACATGGTTCCCAATGCAACTTGCAAACCAAAATTGTACAATTTATTAAATTTGATTTTTGGACAATAAAATAATTTAAATTCACCAAAACATCAAGCAAAAACATTATACTCAACAATTGAATAAAATTTTTTGATGCAAGATTACTAGTAACCATGGATGCTCTTGCATCATCAATGCATTTAAATAATATGTTAGAGCCAACCTAGAGGTTACACCACATATGAGAAAAAGGTTGGGTGTGGTGGTGATCCATGTTGGGATTGAAAAGGTCCAACTCATTATGCATGTAATACCACACTTCTGTCTTACCAATTGTCTAGAAAAAAGGTAACATACCATATTTATCATATGTCATCTCTACCATATTAAAGCACCTACACATGGCCCAAGTGGTAACAATAATTGAATTAGCAATCCATCACCAAAGAAGAGATCTCTCAATAGAATTAATGAAAGCATACATATTTATGATTTTAAAAGAATGCTTGTTGACATCTAAAAGGATTTAGATCATATGGTTAGTGGGGTTATAAATATGATAAAAAAAATGTGGATGAAACCTAGGAGAAAGAAATGTGATTTCCCCCATAACTAGCATTGTGATTGGTACAAAATATATTACTAGTAGGCCAAATGACATTGTATACAACAAAAAGCATGAAACCAAAAATCTTCACTTGCAAGAAAATCACATCTAAACTAGATTATTTCTTACACATATCCTATATAGAATAATTCCTAGGGAGGTCAATGAGACCTAAAACATTTTAAGAAAGAAAAATAATGGGTGAGAGTTAATCATATCATTGCTATCTGATTCCTTGAGATTGGAAAAATCATTCTATAGAAATTATGGGGAAAAAGAACCTAGTTGAATGTTGGATGATGAAATCCTCCATTTCTAAAATACATATACACCCTCCTCCAAGAACCTAAGAGGGATATGAGACTATTACAATTTTTAGTGATGAGGGAGAGTGAATAGGCATTTCTAATTGCAAAGAAATAATTGATGCTAGCTATGGTGTTTGAGAGAACCTTGGTTTGGAGGATGCTTTTACCGAGGATGGGATAATATCTTTCCCTTTCCTAGAAAGGTTTCAAAGAGATTTCGGTTCCACCTTGGTAGCAAAATGTTTTGTAGATGGATGAGATTTAGCTTGGGTTCCATTGAAGTTATCATTTTTTCCTTTTTGATGTGATACCATAGTCTATATTTCTTCAAATTTTGATGTGGTATCCTTTGTAGACTAGGGATTCTCAACAACCTAGGAAGGAGACTTGATTTATGGAATGACCAAACAAAAATCCTTAATTTTGTTGTTGGAAAACTGAAATTGAAAATAAGTGTTAGGTAGATTAAGGTAAAGCACCGACTAGGTGTGACAAAAATTGCTAATTTGGATATCTACTAACTTTTTCAAGTCTTTAGATAAATTAATCTCAATGCAGACACATGTTTGAGGAAGAGCTTGAAAAAATTGATCAAGATCCACATAAATAACCTTACAAAAAGAGGAGGCAATTGTTAGAGTAAATAGGATAATCACCTAATTAATCATCATTAATTAATTATGTCCCCTTTTACTTTATTACACTTAATCTAAAATCAGGAGTGATTTTATATTTTAGGTCATGTTGTCTCATAGCATAGGATGAGGACACTTTTCATGATCTAAATTAATCCTCACCTATGGTTTCATCTAGGGTTTTCTTGTTTAATTTTTATATAAGCATTTATTTCTACATTGTAATTATCCATTAAATTTTATTTCAATAGTGGACACTTTTCTATATCTATCAATCTCTTCTCAAGGTTGCATAGCTTAATCATGGCCTTTTTTATGAATATGTGTTAGTGTTTCTATTAATTAGAGAATAATCATGGCTTTTTCTATCTTCATGTGATAGGAGTTTTGGTTGCAAGTGATTTCTAGGGGTTGTGGGGTTCACTATCAACTCTAATAGCAATATGGTGCAAAAAATGCTAGTAAGGTAGAGGAAGACCCAAAAATTGAAGCCAAATAGGAACATAGATTTTATTATCATTTGATATTATGGAGTCTTATGTCCAAGGTTGAAACACCAATAAGGAAGATTAGACATACTATTAAGAAAATGGTGTCTCAACCTTGCAATTACATAAGTTTACTATTTATAAGTTTACATTTGAGCACGGATTGGTCCAAATTTTTCCCAAAGCTTTAGAATGATTGAATAAGGATGCTCATAAAGCTTCATCATAAGATCATGTGTGGATTTGAAGATATTGAAGTTTTCATTTAAATTGAAAATTTTAAAGTCCAATTTGAAGGCCTTGGAGGCATTTTTTGGCCCAAAATTGATCATAACCAATGAAGCTAGTTATAACTTGATAGAGTGCTTCATGAGCTTTCTAGTGGTTGAAATGATTTTTCAATCAAACTCCTAGAGCTATAGTTATGGTCTCTAGTTGTTGGGTCTCTTGAAATGATAGATGTAAAAATGTGTTGGACCCAAACCTAGGCATGTGAACGTGAATTAACAAAAATATAATGACATAAAATAATTCAACTTAATCCTCTAATGTTTGAATCAAATTAAAAAATGCAGTGTATTCAAACACCTTGAAAAATTTCTCAATTTCAAAGGTTGTTTTCTTGTTAATTAGATCCTTACATGGACTAATTTAATGATGATGAAACAAAATTGGATACAATAGACAAGCATGTAATACTCCTAGAATAATTCTACAAGCAAATAATGTACTTGCAATGCTCTATGATGTTATGATGCTTTCATATGAATGTTTTAAGGATTATTCTCGATGATTAAAATGAATTAACATTAATTCTTAAATATACCACCCAAACATGTAATTTCAAATATGTTATGCTTCAATTGGCTCATAATGAATATTAAGGGGAGATAAATATAAGCTCAAATTTAAAAATTTGAGGCCAAATATACAACCAAAAAAGTACTTGAATCAATTTCACGTATGTGGATTTGAACCAAGGTGATAAATAATAGAGATACAAAATCAAATCAATATCCTAAAGATAAATGATTATGAAAATTTAAAAAACCAACCTCACATCTTGACTCTCATCCTTAGTCACCTCAGTAGAAACACTCAACTTGATCCACCCATAAAATTTCAAATTTTTGAATCACGATCGAACAAATTCAGATTTAAATTTCTATTTAGATGTCTCAAGCATGAAATTTTGAATGATACAACTCTTCCTATTGTGATTTATTCCATTATGAATAAATTGTGCAATTGTAATCCTTATTAACAATAATACAATAAAAATATACATAAAAATATTTTTCACTTTAAAAAAAATAAATATTGTTCATTAAACTTTTCTATTATTAAAAAAATAAAAATTATTCTTCAATACAAAATAATATTTAAAAATTTAAATCTTAATAATGAATTACCAAAAAATTATTATATAAAAATAAATTTTAAAGTCAAAAGAAAAAATAGAAGGAATGTCCTCAACACATTTTCTTTCCTAATTAGATAGTTCTAGACAGATAACAATGCAATGCACTATAATATAATAATGATTTAATTACAAACATTCATCCATTCGTTCAAAAACATTTATCTAATAAAAAAATTCATCCTTTATTTTTATATTATCAATTTAAAATTTATGAATTGTTACATATTTACATTCTTAGGCTAAGTATCAAAGTTTCTCATAATTTGATGTTGCTTTTTACCCATCCTCATGAGTGTCTATTTGACTAGTAGTTGCTTTAGCCCTCAAAGTTTCTAAAAACTCATCCTGCTATTATTGATGCATCTTATGGCTTTAAATAGGAGTGACAAGTCCATATATATTTCATTTACCATTAATAAATTCACCTTCAACAATTCATCGTCATGATAAATTCATCTTGTGGAAAATTCATTGCCAACAATTTGATATGAATTGTTGGTGGTGAATTTTCCAAGAGATGAATTTGTCATGGCGATCAATTGTTTGTGATGAATTGTTGGAGGTGAATTTGTTAACAGTGAATTGTTGGCAGTGAATTTTCTTAGAGCGGTTTTGATTAAGATAAATGTGGGAAGGGTCTGTAACCGTTACAAAGTAGTCATAAAGATAGAAGAGAAATGTCTCACAAAAAATATCTATTGTTTATATTTATTAATAAGAATAGAATAAATGCTTATTATTTTTAGAGAAAACGAGATGTAAAAATATTATGACTATTTAACTATTAAAAAGTGTGATAGTTAAATAAAATGGTTTACATCAAATCACTGGTAGCAATCTCTAAATATGTTTTTCTAGATCTTAAAGTTTGAGATCTATTTATGATTATATTACACTTTCAACACGCAATAAACATCTTACATGATACTTCAAATTCTTATGACAGGAATGCCTAGATTAACAACTTATGCTAGATTCTTTGAGGTTTGCTCTCCTAGAAAGGAAGAGCTTGTTTTTGTCTCTGCAGCTTCTGGAGTAGTTGGCCAACTTGTTGGAAAATTTGCAAAGTTGATGGGTTGCTCTATTTTCGGCAGTGCTGGCAACATGGAGAAGGTAGATCTAATATTTTTAGATAGTAGTTTTCACATTTTGAAATCTTAACTTTTTCCTATCACATACCAAAAAGATTGTTTTTGGCAATGAATCTCATGGTGATTTAAGAAAACAACATATAAACTTGAGTAAGTATGTTGGTAATTTATCAAGTAAATGCTTGGAACTATGGTGACTGTAGATATCTTAACACTCATTAGTGATGCCCATATAAACATTAATTTAATTTTCATGCATTTTCCTGACTTGGAAAGCCATTGTGTTCATCTCAGGTGGATTTACTGAAAAATAAGTTGGGTTTTGACGATGCTTTCAACTACAAGGAGGAGAATGGTATGAATGCTACTCTGAAAAGGTTTTTCATCCTCAAGCTCAAGATTTTGGTTGCTTTTTTCTTTTCTAAATTTCACTTGTAAAATATTTTGACAATTGTTGTTTGAAGAAAAGTATAATGTTGCAATGTTATTCTTAGATATAGTTTTGTTTGTTAGACCTAGTTTTGTTGTTTTAGGCTTCTTTTGTTATCTTTTCTAAACATGCTTGTAATATTAGTGAAGATTAATGTTACCAAACTAGTAGGACACTCAACAAGTCTCTCATTTTTAGCCCAAATTGGTCACAATAAGGTTTGTGCACTCCATTTTTTAGATGAATAAATGTCCTATTTCTAAGTTTGAGTAAGCCAAAACAAAGCTTATGGGTATGTTTCTCTATAGTTTTGGTGAATTTTTAATATATATTTTTAATTGAAAATATCTTTAATAGTCTACATTAATTATAAAATATGTTAAAGAATATGTTAATTTTTTTAAAAGATGGATGGTTGGAATTTAAGGATAAGAAAAACAGTAATCATAAAATCATATATAATGAAATAATATTTAAGCACATATATTTAAACATGTGACTAAGTGGATACACAATCCATGGGAGAGTCAATTTTTTTATTGGTTTCGGCTCCTAGTCAGATGAGCAATCAAGAGCTCTATTAAAGCCCTGCCTAGCCCTTGGTCACTTAGGCTCCATCCCTAGTCACAAGGGGATAAAACTAAGCACTTGACTCTTTTTTAGAAGTTTGCATCTAGCCCCTAGTCATATTGGTGACCAAGAACTAGGCCAAAAGGGGATAAAGACACTCCTTAAGTCCCTTTTATTCTTTTTAAATATAACCACCTTCCAATAAAATGAGTGTAATGTTTGACTCACTTATCAAATATTTTATTTCTTATAGGCATTGGAAAACTAATTCAAAGATTTACATAGTAGACTAACTAATGAAGTCTAATTTTAGTAATTTTTTTAACAAGTTATCAAAAAATTATGAAAATTTTGATGGCATCATCTATTTTTCATTTTGAATTGATTTATTTTTAAATTATAATTACTTTCTAGCAATAAATGATCAAATCCAATAGCATACATAATTAAGATATAATAAGTTTTATAAGTATTAGGTAAATCAAACAAACTCTTAAGATCATCCCATGGGACAATCTTGTTTTCCTTGATAATGTATACAATAACTTAATACCTTTATTAAACCATTTAAGAATTAAACATCCTCAATTTAAAGCAAGGGTCTTCCCATCAAATTCTATAGACTACCATATAGACCTAAATTCAAAAAAATGATCATAATTTTATATCCTTAACATTCCAATCTACCACATATTTCCTAGCTTTCAAGCTTTCCAAATGGAGCCAAAAATTGCTATACCAATATCTTTTTAAAATAGTTTACTATTACAAAAACCACCCTAAATATTATTTCTTAACAAAAATTTTCAAGACTCACAACCAAGAGCCTTAATAATCCACTTGACTACAAGAGATGCACCCTGCAAAATTAATTTTTAAGCCCCATAACACTGTTTAATTTAGATAGATATAAAAAATATCTATGACTTCACATTTGACTAACTTATTTATATTAATAACTATGATCAAGTGGCTTAACATATAACAAAAATATTTATTTTAATTTATCATGGTTGAAGGTTAATGATGAATGCAAGACTTAGGCTCATACAATTAACCTAATAATAAGATATTAAGTGGTCATCCTAAACATAGCTAATTAGCTCATATGATCTAAGTTAATATTGGCTTGATTATGTTCTATGTCTATCTAATATAGTCTCTAGAGTATGGGGTATACAGGATGTCAAGACTTTCCAATCATATCAATCAAACTACCCATTGCTAACAATCGATAGGACATAGAGGCTAAATACAATTCAATCAAGCCTCAATCCTAACCATTCACTTAAAATAGTGCAAGATTAATTTAACATTAGAACTCTTATTAGACAACCCTCAACATCTTATAATGACAACTTACAATTCTGGCTCTAGGAAAATTCACTGCCAGCAATTTATCGACGAAAAATTCACCATGGAAAAATTCACCGCCACCAGCAATTCACCATGCAATTAATTTTTCGGGCGGTGAATTTTCCAACCGTAAATTGTTGGGGTGAATTTTCAATGGATGAATTGTTGACGGTGAATTTTCCATATGCCTACAATTCCATCACATTTACTTTTGAATTGTGATTGAAAACTGCCTCATTTTTCTCTACTTCCTTGATAAATTGATTAAGTGACTATCAAGCTAATAATTATATGTTTTTTCTTATCATCAAGTATTTTCCTAAAGGAATTGATATCTATTTTGACAATGTGAGAGGTGGCATGCTTGATGCAATACTTAGAAACATTAAAGTCCATGGTCGTATTGTTGTTTGAGGTATGATCTCTCTAAAGAGTTTTTAGAATAAGCAAGGCATATAATACATAAGTATGGTTATCCCTAAGCACATAAGCCTGGAAGGCTTCCTTCAGTCTGATTACATGCACTTGTACCCTCAGTTTCTTGAGAATGTGATGAATTATATCAAACAAGGGAAGATAACTTACATTGAGGATATTGCTGAAGGACTTGAAAATGCACCAACAGCTTTTGTGGGGTTGTTTCATGGTAAAAATATTGGAAAGCAAGTAGTTCATATTAATGATGAGTAATGGAAGTGTAACTGTAGCTCTGAGAAAAATAATTTTGCATCGGAAATGCAACTGAATAAATCATGGATTACTAGTTTTTTTTTTAAGTTGATTTCTGAATCTTTTCAATGGGAAACTAGAGAGGGAGTCTCATGTTTAAGTGTTATTCTCCTATTATATTATCTCTTATGTGAACTTGACTCAAAGATTCAAATACACTTTACCTTCCAAATATAGTTTTTAAATGAATGTTAGCATTCTTTTTAGGATTATTGTCAATGATTTTTTGGAAAAATGACTAAAAATATACCATGCATATATCTTTTTATCTCAAATTTTCAACATCATATCTATGATCTGATTAGGTGCATTCAATTGAAGAAATTAAGCATCTATGTTCTTGCCATATGTGAAGATTGCTTTCATGACTGTGCAACCATTTTACAAAGATTTATTGGATCTTAAATATATGATTGAAGCTTTACCTTAATTGGCTAAATTTATGTGTTGCATTAAGTGGATAACATGAGTTCTAATGGCAAGAAATATGTACAAAAGCATACTCTCATTGCCTAAATGGAAAGATATTTGTACCTCTATTCCAATGTACAATGAAACCAAAATTTTGATTGAATACGTTAATATATTTTTAAATTTTATAATATAAATAGTCAATTGTCCAAATTTTTATGGAAGGATTGCATGATCCAGTGAAATTTTAAGCATTGATTCATAGTTGAGTTATATTTTAAATTATTCATTAAAAAATATGAAGAGAAAATGTTGTGCACCCAATTTAATATTGAAAAATAGGTTGTAATTTTGGAGGTCATTCTAATGACAAGATTGGTTTATTTTCTATGAATAAGTGTCTGATTTATCATTTATAAAAAATAATATTAAATGCATATTCACAAAAAAATGTAGGTGGATATAAAATCACACCCCTACGGTTCATACAGGGCTAGTGCCCAAATAAAAAAAATAGAAAACAAAGCTATTAGGTGGAAACAATATTAGTAGAGGGTGTTCGGGGGGTGGGCGAGGGAGGAGGGTCGCATTACCCGGTTTACCCCATACATCAAAAAACATAGAAAACCAAGCTATTAGGTGGCAACAATATTAGTAGAGGGGATTGGGGGGGCGAGGGAGGGAGGAGGATCATATTTCCCAGTTTACCCCATACATCAGTTTGGGGTCCAAGGTATCCATGAGAGAGTCCCATCTTTCATTATATTTTTCTTTTTCTTTCTTCTTTTTATCTTCTTCTTTATTGGTATATGTTGGCGAAATTGCAAGAGTCAGCCAAGGAAATTTGTTGGAATCAAACTAGCTAGAAGCTCCACCTATAGATCATCCAAAGGTTCCCCCTACAGGTGGTAGAGAGGAAAAGTGTCAACAAGTAGGCCACATCCAACCCTATTGTTTACGACCCCTTTTAGCATCTGAAGGAGAAGCCTAAGAGTGAGCATTTTGGTTACCACAAGAAAAAAAGACTTCACCTCCACCAACACTTATGAAGAGGTGAGCGAAGGAGGAGGGAGATAGGGAAACTCTAGCCATTACATAGAGAGCATTACCCCAATAGTCAAGAAGCACCTAAAGATGAGCTACTTCCAATGCAACTTTATCTTGCACCTAGATCATAAGAAGACATTAGAACCAACAATTTTTTTAGAAAAAAAATGTTGATCAACAAAGTAATTAACAAAGATTAGATAATTTATATCTTGTCATATGTTGAATCTCCACCCCAAAAAAGCATGCCAAATTTAGTTGAATATTTTAGGGATGCGAGGCTAATTCCCCAAAACAACCATGTGTCAAGAAAAGGGCTATAGTTAGAAGGCATTGAACATTTGTTGAATCTAGGTTTATAACTTTTGGGATCTAGCATAGAACAAGAAGATATGCATAAAAGAATTTGAATGCCTACAAAAAGGGAAACAAGTGCCTCAAACACCCAAATGAGATAACTTGGAACCCACTGAAAAGCTTTGTAAAAGAATACACCAAGTAAAGAGCTAATTTTTTTCTAGAATAGCCAACCAAATGGTATAAAATCTATCAAGTCTCAAACTAAAACTGGTGATTACAAATGTCATCTCTAGTTTAACATTGGAACCATGGGTAGGGAGAGGTCCAATGATATCCATGTCAAGTCTTATAATTGTAGAAGGTTGTGTTTGGAACCCACTTCTAATATTTTCACCAAGGCCTGAAGGAATTGATACCAATTTTGTGGACCATATCAATTATGTAACAACCTCGTTGTTCTACTCCAAAGAATTTTCAATGCTTTAACTACAAGTGAATAATATACGATTCCATCATAATGAAACATTTTTTTTCTTGTAAATTCAAAGACTACATGCACATTTTAAATAACACATATTTTAAACTTTCCATTTGCATTATAATTGAATATTACAATTCTTCCAAAACTTTAAAATCTCAAGATAGCATTTCTTGCATTCCATAGAAATGGATATAAGATAGCATATATAGCTCCTTGAGCTTCATTAGCACTAGTAACAAATGGTCTAGGAAATCCCCTTCAAATCTCGATCACCAACTGATGAGGAGAAGCATCACTCAAATGCTTTTTCGCCAACCACAGAATCAAATGCAATCCCTCACACATCTATCTAAGTGATAGATGGTCCTACCCTTCAATGAAGAGATTGGTTGGTAAAACCCCATAACAAATATCCTTCCTATGCTTAATATTGTTTCCTACAATATAGAACCTAATCATACAGTAGCTACAACTATGAGTATGAAAATCTCAAACTAGAATTGTCTATACTAGAGCACAACGAACTCATAGTGTAAACAGTGGCTACTTACATGACTTTGGCCAAAGTTTCATATAAAAGAGTCATCTATTCACCCACTTTCCTAGCTCAATTTGGTTAATGACCATTCATGTACTCTGCATAGGCAATTCCCTCCATTTGGTAATCGTTAACCCTAGGAACAACCTATGACTATAACATTCCTACTAAGTAATTCAAGAAACTCCTACTTATCAAGTAACCAATTAACCCCATGAACAACTTATCTCTTTTATAATAAACTACACATACGAAATTCCCTTCATTAGGTAATCGTTAACCCCAGGAACAACCTATGACTATAAAATCTCTACTAAGTAATTCAAGTAACTCCTACTTATCGAGTAAACAAATAACATGACGTCATTTCATTGAATGAATCTACTACCAAAGGTACAATCCCAACTATAAAAGTCCCCAATCAATGGTTTATCTCAACATTAAATGATTCCCTTCAAAAGTACCAAAGAAAACCTCAAATTAAAAGTAAAATATTCAACAAGAAATGACTTCACTCAAAGTATAGTATTATCAATAAATAACCTCAATCAAAAGAATAATCATATCGATTGTGACAATGGAAAATGTATCCCTCTACATTTTCGTGCTTGTTTAGTCCCTCCTTGTTAAATTAAGCAAATTGTTGCCTTGATTTAGTGTTGTAATGTGTTTAACACATTCACATGAGCTCTTGGACCCTTGTAAGCTAAATGGACCTAATTGAACCTTATTTAAGGTTTTGTAAAGTGTTGTACCACACTTTCACATTTTCCCTAAGGTTTCCAATATTAATTGGACTTCTTTGTGCCTTATTTGGCCTTATTTTGCATCCACAAGCCTTAATTAATGCATCTTTCCGAGGATAATCATGGCGTAAACTAGCATCCAATCATCATTTAAGAGTTTTTGGATTGTATGGCCCATATCTAGTGATTTGGGACTCATATGTCACCTTGAGCGTATGGGTCCCACCTAAGTTTCGAGGCCCCAATCATGATTTCACATGAATCTAAGTATATCTTGAAAATCGTGTCCCAAATCTTGGCCTAATGGGACTCATATGCCACTTCTATCATATGAATCTTGTGTGGCCCAACATTAAATTTAATTCAAATTCTTGGAGGGATTTTATCCTCCTAGATCCTATATTGGCTTGTAGTGTTTTAATTTCATGAAATTTGGCATAAAGAAGTATAAATACAAGGTTATTTCACTCCTTTTTCACCTAGTAACTTGAGTATTCATGCCTTATAGAAAATTTGAGTTCAAAATAGCATTCAAGTGTTTACAAGATAATTCAAGAATCTTTAAGAGGTGATTATCAAGTTTTTTGGAGCATTATTCAAGTATCAAGCATCATGTCAAAGTCGTCATGCATCATGTTTTTTTTTAGGTAAAAATTATAATGTAGGGTTTTATGATTCAAGCAAGCATTCAAGTCAAGATCCTTATCAATCAAGAAAGAGTCAATATCTACATCCATTGGAGCTATTTCATACATGTTTGCAACCTTTTATTGTTACAGTTTGGTGAGTTGCAACATTACATTTTTTTCATTAATCATTCTCCTTTCCTATTTCATTTCATTTCAAGGTTTGATTACCAAAATGGGGTTTGACCAAGGCAAACCCATTTTCACTAACAAAAAAACATTTTTCCCTCTCTTTAGTGTGTGATTTACTTATCTAGGTTGAAGATACATTGAAGAGAAAGGTTAAAAAGAAGTTGTCAAGTTTACAAAGTTATCCAAGTTATCACCTTACTTTAAAGATCATTAAAAGAAATCTATAGGTTGCGCAGAGATTGAAGAGAAGATTCAGATTTTGAATTTCCAAGAAAACCAAATTGGATTGATACACCACTTCTGGCATATGAGTCCTAGTATAGTGAAATTTGTAGTTTTAGGAGTTCGGACTTTTCTTTGCCTTTGCTCAATTTATTCGTCAATTCAATTTAAAGGCCTCCTCAAATTCCCAGGTGCCAATTTATGATTTCTCAGCTTTCTATTTTGATTTACATGCATTTCTAGGTCATTTAGTGAAGCCTTGCATATCATTAAGTTTAAACATTAGGTCTTGCATTTCATTAGTCTTTCCAAGCCGTAGCTTGGTGGTGAACCCCTCTTTAGTCATATATCATACCCTAGGACAAACTTTAGCAAATCTCCTTCCTTCATTCCATCTGTGGACTGAGATCACTATGGTTTCCTTGAGTGAAACAAGACAGTAATATAGGAGGAGCCCTATCTCTTCAAGCATAGTAACCCTCCTCCAATTTCTGATGTTTCATCGATAAATGACTCATTCAAAAGTATAGTCTCAACAATAAAAGACTACTCAAGAGTGTATTTGTTGTGCATTTTTCGTACACACGCCCCGTTGAAAGTAGGGACCCTCTTTTGCTTTCGTTTCTGGTGTCTTGGCCCTTTTTTTTATAGGATTTTTTTGCTTTGGCATGTTCCTTGATGTTTATCCTACTTTTACAAATGCCCCTTTTGAGGAAACACTTTGAAAATCTTGAGCTATGGGACATATTTCAGGTTTTTCTTTATTTTCAGGAAAATTCCCTTTGGGTGAAATTCCCTGAATGCCTTGGAAACATGACAAAGGCTTGTTTTGCATTGTTTTCACAAATTCTAGAACCTCACAAAATTATGCTTCCTTTGGATTTTCCCAAAATCCTGTCATGCCTTCGGATTCCTGAGCCTACTGTCTTGTCATTGCATTTATCCTTCTTGTATGATTTTGCAGCTTGCTTTTATTGGAGTTAAAGGGGATTTATGCAAGAAATTGAGTCATTTGCTTTGTTGTGAGATTTGAGGAGCTTAAGTTTGGATTGCTACTGTTGGATTGTGCATTTGAAGATTGTGATTGATCGTTGCAGTAGGGTTTTCTTGGGGATTGCTTGCATGTGCTTGGACTTGGGGATTTCTTACCAGTTGTTGTGACTTTGGTTACTCTTCACTCATGGTATTTTCATGCAGCCTTCTCTTTTGATTGACGAATTTGAATTGCTTCATGGTTTGTGTGTATGCCTTGAGTTAGGATTTTGGTATGGTATGGTTCGATACAATAACTAGGGTTACCTGTCTTGGTTTGATGACCTTCCATGTGCTTTGTGTTTCCTTTCCTTCTACTTGAGTGCAATTCAATGTAGTTAGCCATTTCTTGAAATGATCATTATTTTGGATTTCATGCTTCTCTATGTTGAGTTCTGGTTTGACCTAGTGCTCTCCCTAACGTTCGATGGAATCATGTCCTTAGGTGGGTCTGGATCAACAACTTATGATTTTCTTATGATGATTTCCTTGTCTTGAGGGAGGTTTTAAGGGAGTTTACAAGAGAATTAGTGGAATGAAGGGTGAGTTGGGTCCAAACCATGCTTTCATGGTAGTATCTTAGGGTTTCCCTATTTAAATCGTTGCTCATTGATCAAACCCCATTTAGATTTATTTGAAATCTAGACTCTCCATTTTGTAATTGAAATTAATAGAATCCAAGATTGAATCCTCAACTTCCTAATCATTTGATCGATCTAGGCGAAATCCTGATGAAGACAAAGATTTTTGGTTTTTGAACATTTCATGGATTTCTGTTACTTTAGGAATTCCCCAATTTTCCATCGCCTTATCATTTTCTGTAAATGTGCTTAAAACATGAAAATTACATTGACTTCGTGGAATTTCGTTGCCTCCAGATTTTACCAAGATTCCTTTATTCCTTCATTAACCTAAAATGTGCTAAGATCTGCCAATTTCGCAAATTTCCTTCCATGATGGATTTCCCCAAAAACTTGTTGAAAGTGAGGAATTCAAGGGTAGCATGGGTTAATGGTTAATGATTTTTGCATCATGTGATTAATTTGAGTTATTTAAAGGATGTATCATGCCATTTCTTAAATGATGATGATTATTGAATGATTGTTGGAGATTTATTGTGCTCTCATCACTAAATTTTGCTTCCTTTGGAATTTCCCAAAATTCCCTTTTGGCTTGAATTCCGCGAAGGGGTGAAAAACCCTAGCTTTTAAAGGAGTAATATTTATGATGTTTTAGGGGATTTTCTTAATCATGAGACTTTTTTTAAGGATAAATATGTAATTTTATTATGGACTAACTTGGATTTTCATGCTATAATGGATCTTTATTGTGGTCTCTTTTCTGAATGGAGGCTGAATCAAGCAAGGTTGTTACTGGAAGGACCAAGGGCAAGGTAATGGATCCCAGTGATGAGGGAGCTTCTATCTCAGAGGCTGAAAGAGTAAATTTGGACATGAGAAACAAGGTTCCTGAGAATAAGTTGGCTTCCATATGGTCAGAAGTGCTAGAAACCAATGTTGGGAAGTGGGATTATGAGGAGTTCAAATCAAGAATGGAAGAGAAGGATCCCTCCCTATTAGCAAGTAGGTTGGTGAGATCTAGATTGGCTCATGTAGTTGGCTTCCCTCCTATGGTTCAATGCTATGAACTGCTCTTGGAGTGCGCCAGGCATTATGCTCAAGATACATAGTGAATAATTGGTCCACAGGGCAAAGTGCTTGACATTTTCTCTCTTGTCTCGGTGGCCCAGAGATTTGATATGCCAGATAGGTCTCATGTGGTGATTTTTGATCTTGAGATAGCCAAGAAGTACTATACAGATGATACTAACAAGGCTTTCCAAGTTATTAATTCATGGTTGGAGAAGCCTAAGCCACACATTTCTAAGTTTCCTAAGCATCTTTTTAGAGCCAAGCTTAAATTAGAGTACTATGATGCAATCACTCTCCTTAGCAGAGTGGTGGGTTTGAAGACTGCATGGGTATTTGAGAGTTAGATGTTTTACATCATAATAAGGATGGAGCAGAGTGTGGACTATCACTGGCCAGGTATCATTGTTGCCATGATCCATGATCAAATATGTAATGTTTTGCAGACCAAGAGCTTCACAATGACATCTTACTTGGTCTATGCCTTGGAAAGATCTCATCCATACAAGGGTTTGAGTACAAGAGGGATCTTTGGCTAGGATGTTATCTTTGAGGTTTATCCTCAGTTGCATTTGGGTAGATCAATCTATTAGAGAGTGAATGATGCATTCACCATGTATATCACAAGAAAGTTTCAAGGAGTTGAGCATGTGAGGATTTCTGATGCATCCAAGGAATTAATACAAAAGTATGGGGAATGATTTATCTAGTTTCCTACCTTCTCATATATCAGAATTTATGGTTGCCAAAGGGATTCTTATAGGTTTCCAAGATACCCAACTGACCACATTATACTTTTAAGGAGGATAGGATTCCATGAGGCTTTCCTTTCTATGATTAAAACACACTCTTTTAAGGAGGAAATGAGCACTCTGGGTTTGGCATTCCACTCCAAAAGTCCTATATTTGATAGGACAGGAGGAGCTCAAAAGAGAGCTAGTAAGGATTTTAGTCATAAGGATGACATTAAGGATTATTGGGAAAACTGCAAGGATGAATTTGATGTTCTGAAGAAGAAGGTTTCAAGACTACCTACTCACCTAATCAGGTTGTACAATATCAAGGCCATTCCTAATAAGCTTGATGATGATGGTGAGCTAATTCAGAATCATGACTATGAGTCTATCAAAGATAAGACTGTTCATGAGATTGATTGGTTAGAGGAAGAGAAGACTGAGTTGGAACAAATCAATGCTCCTATGATCAGGTATACTAAATTATGGATCAAGCATAAGATATGGGAACTAGACAGTGAAGGAAAACAATATACCTATGATTGAATGGGAGATTTGGAGTCCCACTCCACCTATGAAGAGGTTGAGAAAAATTTGAAAGGTAAAGGGAAGGTAGGTTCTCCCTTCAAGATCAAATTCAAAGGTGCACAAGCAAAGGTTGAGACAAAGGGAAAGAAAAGGAAGCCTATTGCCAAGAAGAGAAACATTTCCTCTAAGGAAAAGACATCTATTGAAGAGGAAAAGCATGAAGAAGAAGGGGAACAAGATAGTCTCCCTATTCCCAAAAGGAGGAGGGTTACAAAAACTTCAAGAAAACATAGTGGACAGCCTAAGGGACAAATTGAAGACACGAGACCATAGGTGGTAGATGTGGAGAGATATAAAGAAAAGACACAGGTTTATACTAGGAAGGCTAGAACTCCTTCTCCAAAGGAAAGTCTGGTAAGAGAGGGTGCTCCTGCAACTTCTTCTCTTGTACCACAACAAGAAAATACTTCTACCCTGCCTTAAGCCCAAGAGCTACATGATGAAGAGGAGGATCTAGCAGAGTTTTTTGGTGATGATACCCATCCAGGTGAAGACACAAAAAAGTTCAAGGATGGGGATCTTCATAATATTGGGGTAGATATTGGTAATATTCTATAGACTTCCTTGGTATCCTATGAGAACTCACCAGTTTGTGATGAAGAAGAGAAACACATAGAGGAGGAAAAGGTACACATGAAAGGACTCCCTCACCAATTCAGGTAGTGATAGAGACACTCGATCAAGAAGAAGATCATAATGCAGAAGATAATAGGGAGGGAGATAAAGGAGAGGATAAAACTGAAGAGGTCCCTTCAGTGCATATTGTGGATGTGCATGATGTAGATGTTGATCCCTTTGTAGGTCAATCAGAATAGGAGAAACAAGGTGAACAATAGTCAGGTGACACTACTCCTAGTTGGCTCAATGAAAGATTGAAGAGCAAGCAGATTGTTGTAGATGACACTCCTCCTAATTGGGATGAACTATTGGCCAATATTGGAAAGGGGAAAGTAAAGAAGAAGGCCAAGGTGATTTCCAAAATTACCAAAGATGAGACAGATAATAAGGTAATTCATATTGTTGCTCCTCCACCTGATAAGAGAAAAGATGAGATAGGTCCTTAGGATTACACCATTCAGACAATAAACTTGTGGCCTACAAGTAAGGATGAGGAGAAGGAAGAACTCCAAGATTCCTCTTAGGCCATCCTTAGGAGGTTAGAAAAAGAGACAGAGGAGAAGGAAAGGTTGTAGAAACAACTTAATGATGCATATAGATATGTTCAACATCTAATGAAGCCTCTACAGACAATGGAGAGTGAAGGAGTTATTACTAAAGGATTATTTCCTAAAGAGGCATTCAATGAAATTGAGAAAATGAAGGCTTCCACATAGGATACCCAGGAATGGTTGCAAGGAGTGATGATTAGAGGGGATAGCATGATAAACGAGATTGTGTCAACTTGTGGAGATGCACATAGGCCATTTGAGTGGCTATAGAATGTGTTGGGACAAGATAAGATTGATGTCGACCTCCTCCTGCATAAAACAAAAGTCATCATGGAGTATACTGAAGATGGATTAATAAGTGATGGAACTTTTCCCTCAAAGGTTTCTGAACCTTGGGAATGGTATGAGATTCTTCAAATTAAACAGAGGGTTCTAAAGAAAATTCATAAGCAAGCTCAATAGCTAGGAAATGCATTAGCTGATATTTATAATAGATGTATTTCATTCTTTGAGATACTAAATGGAAGGAAGAAGTTTGTACCTAAGAATTTGAGTTTAGAAGAACTAAGGAAATGGCAGCATGAGGTTTATGCCCCTATTGATGGTGGTCCAATCATAGGTCAATATTTAGATGATGTATCCACCTATATTATTGTCATGGAGAAATATCAAGATCTCAAGGTGGAGTGGGATAAGGTATTCAAGCAATCAAGGGTGGAGATTAAATCTATGGAGAGGAAATTCAATGTATTGATCACTCCACCTTTGGCTGACCTAGAAAGGATTTTCCTTAAGGTGCAAGAAAAGTTGGATCAAGATAAAGACAAGGGGTCGGCTAATGAGTAACTGCATAAAAAATTGTGCTTCCCATTATCTCTTCCCATTTTCTACATGCATTGGACAAAGCTACATTGGAGAACCCAAGCTGAACTGGATGAATCCAAAGCATTTAATGCTATATTTCTCTTTGTTCTAGAACTTCTTAGGCCAACTTTTTTGTGGCCGATTGTTATTGTAACCCTAATTGGACTGACATATGATGGGATTTCTATAAGTTTGGAATTTTGCACCTCATTTGTAAGGGCTAGATAGTTAAGACATTACAGAAAATTAAGCAATATAATAGGAGCTAGAGCTAGGAGTTAGTTTTCTTTTGAAGCAAGTGTTGTATCACAAAAAATTGGAATTATTTCTATTCTTGGATGATTCAATACAAGCAAAGACATTGTGCCTTGGTGATCTTTCTTGTGTTGTTTATCTTTCATGGTTCTTGTTGTTCTATCATTTGAATTTAATCAAAGTTATTTGATATATGTTAGATTTAAGGTTAGATGATTCAATGGTGTTTATGGTTTGATGCTTAAAGTGTTTGTAGAAATCCTTGGTCCATACTTTTTGCAACTGGCTGATTGTGAGTCGCTTTGCAAAGCTAGCCTGGACTTAATATCCTTGTGCTTAGTTCAATTGTGAATGTTTATTTATTTCAATTGCAAATTCGGTTGTTTAAATGAATGTTCATGATATGAAAATATTTAATGCCTTAGAAGATTGCATTGGTTCTGTGAGATTACATATTGAATCTAGGTTAAATAGGAATTAGTTTTGAAGGGATTGGTCCATTTCAAGTATTTTATCATTTGCATTGTTAGTCTTATAAGTAGTCTTAATTTAGAAATCTCTTTGAAACCCTTATCTTTTTCTATTTCTTTTATCATCTGGGTTAGGTTTAGGATTTGAAGTGTCAAAGTATTACAAAATATGATAAGTTTGAAGATTCAGTATTTGTTTGTAGTAAGGTCCCTTTGTGATTACCAACATTTTCACATTTTATCACTAAGTTGTTTTTGTATTGTCAAGACTTGACATTAGAGACCTTGGGGTTATCTCTTGAGGCTTGTTGATAGAGATTTACCTTTCAAGAGAGATAGAATTTCATATTTTTTCTGAGTTGTTGCTGTGCAAAAAATACCATCAATATATTAGCGCTAGAAGGAGGGTTGAATAAGCAAGCTAGATCGATTTTTGTCTGCCATTTCTCCTTAGAGATTTAGAAGAACCAAATCTACTCTAGGAGAGGAGGAATTTCAAGAACCACAACCTCCCACTAGATCAAGAAGGAGAAAAAGAAGAGGAGAATTATCATCCACCCATCCACTTCCATCATCTTCGTCATCCTTATCTTCATCTAATTCTGAAGCCATTCCCATTCAATAGCCTCAACAAGCCATAAATCGACCTTTACCACCCCCACCTCCACCAATGGATTTCCTGGCTAACAATCCATCTTTATTATCCTTCAACAATTATAATGTTATGCCAAAGAAGCCTAAGCATTTTTTCTCTAAATTCCATATTAATGATCCCAATAGGACCGCAGAAGAGCATATCAGGATTTTTTAGACCTGCCTTAGGGATAGGGGGGTCAACCATGAGGATGTTGCATGTAGGCTCTTTCCTTATTCTCTTGGGGAAGATGCATATTACTTGTACAATCATTTTCCTGCTGGATCTCTCCATAATTGGACTGAGATGGAGACTTCATTTCTACAAAAGTTCAAGATTCCTATTAGTGCTAATGAGCTCTATCTGTAGTTCACTAAAGTCAAGAGAGAAGTCAATGAGCCTATAGGGTCTTTTAATAACTGATTTCATCAAGCATATACCAGGTTGCAAATTCCCTATGTTGTAGATGATGCCACTGCTTTAGAAGTCTATTTTGAGGGTCTTGATAGTCTCAAAACTACCTTCATGAAATAGGGAAATAATCCTTTGACCAACCTGCTTGATGCATACACATAAGCTGTTAAGGTGAGTACTAATGAGAGACAAAATTTATCTATGCCTTTACCATCATTATGACCCATTGCTCACCTTGGGTGGTTACCATCTCTCAATCAAGCTCTTACCAATCATACTCCTATCATGAATCTAATACCTCAATTGCCTCTGGTCCCTCACCTAGGGTCCCCTATGAATCAAGGCCCACCCATGGTTAGCTACCCTCAACAAAATGTTAGTCAACCCCTCCATCCACAACCTTAGACTAGTTTCCCCACATATTTGAAAAATGATGAAGTATTGAACTAGTCATTGAGTTAAGGTGTTGTAGCAGGATACCCTCAAAACAGTGCGAACCAAACTCCATATAATAATCCATAAAAGGAAAGGTTGGATGAACTAACTAAACACGTAAAGAAGTTGAACATGGAGGTCACTAATCTGAGAAACCATAATAGTCAACTCCAATCTACTCAAAGGAGTATGTAGTCCAACCATAATAGGGAGAATCAAGAGTCTCAATAGGGACAACACTTTGAAAGAGGGAAGAATTATAATAGAGGGAAATCTTCTAACCAAAACTTTGATCGAGGGAAAGCTGGTGGACAAGGATTTGATAGAAGGCAACCACCCAGACAGAACAAAACCTAGAATACAAGGCATAATAATATTGGAGGTGTCCCCACCCCATTGGTTCAACCAGCTAGTCAAGACCAGCCTCCAAACAGTGTTTATTTGGCTGAAGTTTCTTTATCAGGTTGGTGTAGGCTCCATAAGATGGGCTAGCATTCTGAGTTAGACTACCCCAAGTTTCAGACAACTACCTCTCTCTTTCAATATGAGTGGAGAATAATGAAAGCAAGCAAGAGTTGGTGCCATCTACTCCTTATGACTCACCCAGGTCCTAGTGCTAAATCATATGCTCCTTTTCCCTGAAGTGAGGAGAATGAACCTAAAGAAGAATCAAGCTAGTCTGAAAAGGAAACAAATTAGGTGTGCAATGGAGATGAGATTACACAATTGTTTAATGAAAATCCTGTGAATGATAATGGTCTTGTGGATGAGGAATAAAGTTATGTTGTGAGGTGCAAACACTCCAATGGACTGTCAAGAAAAAATATTTGAGAGATATGCCAAACAGACATCCACAAGATGGAGGTTTATTCACCACCTCCATTCCTCCAAACAACCTCACCATACCTCCATATCCCAAGGCCAACAATAATTCACCATACCCTCATGTGCCTAGGTAGAATTTATCTAAAGTTCAAGGACAAGTGGATCCATCAAAAGGAAGGAGTACGGAAGCAAGCTAAGACAAGGTGGTGGAATGTCTTAGGGACACTCCCAAATAGATGAACATAGAGAAGTTGGCCACATATGTTGTAGAAAAACTAAAGAGACTAAAGGTAATCCTCTCTGCATTTGAATTATTGAGAGTCTTAGCTATTATAATTTTTTTTTTAGGAACTTACAGTGTGAATTTAGTATCACAAGATAGATCAGTCAATGGGAGTGTCAATAAGGCATCTAGTTCTCAAGTATTAAAAGATCAGAGTCAGGTTCCCATACAACCTAGAGACAAAGGGAAAGAAAAAGATAAGAGTCAAGTTTCCCAGGTTGATACCCCCTTAACTTTGTTCCAAGGTAAAATGAAAACTCCTCCATTTCTAATCTTTGCTCGTCTCTTTGGAAAGAATGTACACAACTATCTGTTGGATTCGGGATTCCACCAATGTGATGCCATTTGCTATTTGTAGAGCCTTAGGAATTATCCTTGTTGTCTCCAAAAATAAAGTAACTCAACTGGATAGGACTGAAGTTAATGTAGTAGGGGAATTGAACATGATCCCCATGCAAATTGCCTTAGACCCTAGAATTCAACAAGTAATTAATATAGCGGATATACCTGAAACTTATGGTCTAATTTTAGGAAGGGACTTTACTAAGGCTTTGAATGGATATGTTTCAACCAATCAGTACCACATGTGGATCCCTTGGAAAGGAGTTCCAAACCAGATCAGGATTAAAAGGGATCCTAGGATGAAGTATGTGATCACAAAATATTAGAATACTTCAAATGAAATATTGATATCTAAAGTAAGCATGGAAAACTATGTGCTGGAAGCTCCTATTGAAGAGTCTAATGTAGAAGAAATTCTTATGTTACATACTACACTTGTTGATCTTACAATATAATCTAGCAGTACTAGAGCTATGGTTGAACCTATTGATGATGATGATCCTGAAGATAACCAACTCAACTTGCTAGATAATTTTAAAGAATTCATCCAGAAGTGCATTGAAGACCAGATTCATTTGGGTAGAGGAATGAATTTTGGAGAACTACTCTTGCCCAATTGGTGTAGAGTTCACAATCCCTCTCATTCTAAATTGGAATGTTGCTTATTCCAAACAACAATAGAATAGGTACAAAACTATATCAACCCCACTCCAATAGTCAAAATTAATATACAAAATATTCAAGAGGATCCCAAAGGAAAGAAGGTAATCCTTTCTGAAGAACCTTCCAACAACAATAGTACAAGGGATACGACAAAGAAATATGGAGTTATTGGTTGTTGGACCTTAGGGTTTGATGGGTCCAAATGAAAGCAAGGTGTTGGGGAAAGTTTTGAATTAATCAGTCCAAGAGGTAACACTTTCTTTACTACTTATAGGATTCAGTTTCATTGTACCAATAATGTAGTAGAATATGAGGCTTTGATTCATGGGTTGCTTATGGCACTAAGGAAAAAGGTTAAGATTTTGCAAGTCTTTGGGGATTCTGAGTTAATGGTCAAGCAAGTTAGAAAGTAATACTCATGTCATGACAAAAGGATGACCAATTATAGGCATAGAGTATTAGACCTTATTGATGGATTTGATGCCTTCAACATTTAGGTGGTACCACGTAGTAAGAACCAAACTGCTTACTCTCTAGCTCAGGCAACTAGTACTTTGTAGCCTTTGTCCCTTTTAGGATTGAAGAAGTTTACTGTGGAGTTGACTCCAGTACCTTCAATACCTGACAATGTGACTAACTTTTAGGTATTTGAAGATGATAAGAATATATTGGATTTTATCACAAGTTCAAATGTCTTTACTTCACAAATCATTGATGAAGCTGAACCTCGGGAAGTAGAGATAGATTTTAAAGGGGTCATTAATTTGAAGACTAATACTATTCTAAGGGGGATGGTGTAGCTAGAGAGGATTATTGATATTGATAAGATCAGAGATCAAGAGAAAGATGCTAAGAAGGAGTCCATTAGTGGTCAATGTGAAACATACATGGGGACTCAAGACCAGATCAAGAATGTTTTAATTGGAAAGGTGTGTACTCTAGCAGAAATAAAAGGTATCATTGACACTCTACATACATATTAGGATGTGATAGCCTAGAGCTACAAAGGTCTAAAGACATATGACATTTCAATTATTACACATACCATCCCTCTAAAGCTAGGAGCAAGACCTTTCAGGTAGAGGGAAAGGCTAATAAATTCCCTGTTGGAGCTTTTCATCCAAAGGGAGGTATAGAAATTACTTCCAGGTAGAGGGAGAGGCTAATAAATTCCCTGTTGGACTGTGTGTTGATTTAGGAACCTCAATAGAGCATCATAAAAGGATAACTATCCAGTCCCTTCATTGGATGAAGTGCTTCAGATTGTCAATGGATCTCAAATGATGTTTTTTTTGGATGGCTACTCTAGATATAACCAAGTTATGGTACAATATGAAGACAGGCATAAGACTTCCTTTACTACAAAATGGGGAAATTTTGCTTACGGGAGAATTCTCTTTGGGCTAATCAATGTTGGAGCCACCTTCCAAAGAGCCATGGAAATCTCTTTTAAAGATATCATTGGTAAGTACATAATAATTTATATGGATGATCTAACAATTTTTTCCAAAAGGAGAGGTGATCATATAGCAGACTTGTGCAAAGTGTTTTAGACGTGCAGGGAGTTTGGCATATCTCTTAATCCAAAGAAATGTATCTTTGGAGTTACTAAAGGAAAATTGTTGGGACACGTTATTTCAGAGAAAGGGATTTCTATTGATCTTGAATGAGTGGAAGGCATACTCAAGATTCAACCACCTGCTAGTAAGAAAGAAATGAAATCATTCTTTTGCAAATTTAACTTTATCAGGAAGTTCATCACTAGATTTGCTGAGATAGTCAAGCCATTGAATGATATGTTGAAATAAGAAGCTAAAGTTGAATGGAGTTCAAAGGCTAAAGAAGCATTTGCAAAAATTAAGAGAGCTATTGCTGAACCCCCAGTTTTGGTAAGTCCAGATTATGGCAAGCCTTTTTACATATATTCATTTGCTTCTAATCACTCCTGTGCTGACATGTTAACTCAAAAGTTTGATCAAGGGAATGAACACCCCATAGCATTTATGAGTAAGCCTATGAAAGATGTAGAACTAAAGTACCCAAGTGTGGAGAAGCAAGCCTATGCATTGGCCAGAGTTGTGAAGAAATTCGGGCATTATATTTTGAGGAACAAGGTCTTTGCAATAGTTCTTGATCATGCAGTCAAGCTACTGCTAATGCAAAATAAACTAGGAGAATGCAGAGCTAAGTGGGTAACTATGTTGCAGGAGTATGATATTGAGATTCAGCCCATGAATCTGGTGAGTGGACAAGGGATAACCAAGACAATGGTAAAAATGGGTCCAGACCTCACAGCTCAACACTATCACCTCTAGGATGTGTCTCCACGGGATTGGTATGATGATATTATTTACTATCTTTTGAATCAACAATGTCCTGAACATCTTAATTTAGTACAAAGAAGAGATTTTCATTTGAAAAGTGGTAGTTTCATGATTAAAGGAGTTGTTCTTTACAAGAAAAATCATGAGGGTGTCTATTTGAGATGCTTAAGGAAAAGAGAAATTGAAAGGGTTATGGCAGAATTTCATGCTAGATATGGCACTGGCCATGGATCTGCACCTTCCACTACAAATCATATTCTAAGAGCCAGTTATTATTGGCCCACATTGTTCAAGGACAAACACAACCATGCTAGAACTTTCCATGTGTGTCAAACAGCAGCAACCAAGGAGAAGCATGCAACTCTTCCACTTCAACCAGTTATAGAGTTAAAACCTTTTAGAAAGTGGGGGATGGACTTCATAGGTCCAATCAATCCACCTTCTTCTATAGGCCACAAGTATATTCTCATTGTTACTAATTATTTCACTAGGTGGATTGAGGCTCTTGCATGCAAAAAATGTACTTCTGAGGTGGTAATCAATTTCATCGAATCAGGTATTATTAATCACTTTGGGTGTCCTTTGTCTTTAGTCTGTGATAATGGTCCTGCATTTGCATCACTAAAGTTTTCTAACTGGGCCTTTTATCATGGAATAATAATAAAGTTTGCATCCAATTATTATCCACAAGGAAATGGCCTAGCTGAGTCTTCCAATAAGAACCTCTTAACAGTTATCCATATGTTATTAGAGAAGAATCCCAAGGATTGGCACACTCAGCTTAGATTTTCTCTATGGGCAGACCGTACAAGATAGAAGACCTCTTTATGAACCTCTCCTTACCACCTTTTGTATGGATTGGAACTTGTATTTCCCATTCAATTGAAGATCCCCACTTTGCAGTTTATAAATGAGTACTATGATGAAGAGGACAGGCATGAAGCCTGCCTAGCAGAGCTGTTGCACCTTGAAGAAAGAAGAGATGAAGCCTTAGAAAACTTTTCCAAGCATTAGGGTGTAGTCAAAAGATGGTTTGATAGAAGGGCCAAGGTTAAAGCCTTTAGAATCTCTAACTTGGTTCTCTATTGGGATAAAGCACATGACCGAAAAGGGGAGCATGAGAAATTTGACAAAATTTGGCTCGGCCCTTACCAGATTTTAGAGATTCTAGGAGATAATGCTTTTTGGTTAAAGACTCTCACTAGAGAGGATATCCCACTGCATGTCAATAGGTAGTACTTGAAGCATTACTTCCAATCCTGAGTTGTTTACAACTCTTTTCTTGTACATAGTTAGAGTAGGTTTCCTTTCCATTTTCTTTGCTTTTTCTTTGGTTAGAGTAGGTTCCCCTTCAGTTTTTCTTTGTTTGTTTGCTACGTTTGGTTAGTTTAGGTTTCCTTTTGCTCTACTCTTGCTTTGGGGTCTTCCTGTTTTCTTTTGGGTTTGTTGCATTTGGATGGCAATCCTTTCATTACCTGGGAGTATTATGAATATCTCTTTTACAGACTTCAATCATCCTTCAAGATTTAGTTGGTAAAATTCTTGTATTTGGTTTCACATGTATTAAGTGCTATGAGTAGATAAGTCATGGGTTGGGCTAAATCTAGAATTTATTTGGGTCTCATATCTATACACAAATCTTTAAAATTCCAAGGTGGCTTAGGATCCTTATGAAGTCTGGTTAGATGAAAAATATTATTTCTGCTTCAGTGCCAATGTGGTTCTCAGCCCTGAGTGTGAACTTCATTGTTCATGGGTTGAAATGAAAAGGAGTGAAGAGAAAAGAAAGATCAAAAGAAGAAAAGAGAAAATATTGAAAATCAAAGGAATAACTTCAACTTATCATGAGTATTCTAGTATCTCTACTAGGGCTATGGACACCTGGTTGGCAATAGAGCTATGCTTGGGAGGACCACAGTGATAACCTCAACAGGGCTAAGGATGTCTAACTAGCAACGAGGCTCTATCTTGAATGCTTTTGGAGTTAAAATATTTAATTAGCCTGATCAAACCAAATTTGGTTCCTATTGCAACTAAGGAAAGGGAAATGAATGCATATGCACACATTTTGACCCTGGTACAGGGAAGGTTTGCTTTCCTATGAGTTTTGAAGCTTTGCTAAATTGGTGAACTAATGTAAGGACTAAAACCAGAGATTCTGGGTTCTTGATTCCAGTTTGTCATTGAAATGCTCTAGAGCATTTTCCCAAAAGGAGTCGCTATTTGTTGTGTAGTTTTTCGTACACACGCCCCACTGAAAATAGGGACCCTCTTTTGCTTTTGTTTCTGGTGTCTTGGCCCTTTGGTTTTGAGGATCTTTTACTTTGGCATGTTCCTTGATGATTATCCTACTTTTTCAAATGGCCCTTTTGAGGCAACACTTTGAAAATCTTGAGTTTTGGGACATATTTTGGGTTTTTCTCTATTTTCAGGAAAATTCCCTCTAGGTGGAATTCCCCAAATTCCTTGGGTGATGAAGGCTTGTTTTGCACTATTTTTGGATATTCTAGAACCTCGCAGAATTTCGCTTCCTTTGGATTTTCCCGAATTTCTGTCATGCCTTCAGATTCCCGAGCTTACTATCTTGTCATTGCATTTATACTTCTTGTATGATTCTGCAGCTTACTTTTATTGGAGTTAAAGGGGATTTATGTGGGAAATTGAGTCATTTTCTTTGTTGTGAGATTTAAGGAGCTTAAGTTTGGATTGTTGCTGCTGGATTGTGCGTTTGGAGATTGTGATTGATCATTGCAATAAGGTTTTCTTGGGGATTCCTTACGTGTGCTTGGACTTCGGGATTTCTTTCTAGTTGATGTGACTTTGGTTACTCTTCACTCATGGTATGTTCATGCAACCTTCTCTTTTGATTGACGAATTTGAATTGCTTCATGATTTGTGTGTATGCCTTGAGTCAAGATTTTGGTATGGTATGGTTTGATGACCTTCCCTGTGCTTCACATTTCCTTTCCTTCTACTTGAATGTGATTCAATGTGGTTAGCCATTGGTTGAAATGATCATTATTCTGGATTTCATGCTTCTCTATGTTGAGTTCTGGTTTGACCTAGCACCCTCCCTAACCTTCAATGGAATCATGTCCTTAGGTGGGTCTGGACCAACAACTTATCATTTTTTTATGATGATCACCTTGTCTTGAGGGAGGTTTTAAGGGATTTTATAGGAGAATTAGTGGAATGAAGGGTGAGTTGGGTCCAAACTGTGCTTTCATGACAGTATCTTATGGTTTCCCTATTGAAATAATTGTTCATTGATCAAACCCCATTTAGATTGATTTGAAATCCAAACTCTCCATTTTGCAATCGAAAAGAATGGAATCCAAGATTGAATCCCCAACTTCCTAATCATTTGATCAATCTAGGAAAAATCTTGATGAAGTCAAAGATTTCAGATTTTTGAACATTTTGTAGATTTCCATTACTTTAGCAATTCCCCAATTTTCTATTGCCTTATCATTTACCTGAAATGTGCTTAAAACATAAAAATTACATTGACTTTGTGGAACTCCGTTGCCTTAGGATTTTACCGAGATTCCTTTATTCCTTCATTTTCCTAAAATGTGCTAAGATCTACCAATTTCACATATTTCCTTCCCTGACGGATTCCCTAAAAGCTTCTTGAAAGTGAGGAATTCAGAGGTAGCATGGGTTAATGGTTAATGATTTTTGCATCATGTGATTAATTTGAGTTATTTAAAGGATGTATCATGCCATTTCTTAAATGATGATGATGATTGAATGATTGTTGGAGATTTATTGTGCTCTCATTGCTAAATTCTGCTTCCTTTGGATTTTCCCAAAATTCCCTTCTGGTTTGAATTCCGTGAAGGGGTGAAAAACCCGAGCTTTTAAAGGAGTAGTCTTTGTGATGCTTTAGGGGATTTTCTTCATCATGAGACTTTTTTTAATGATAAATATGTAAGTTTATGATGGACTAACTTGAATTTCCATGTTGTAATGGATCTTTATTGTGGTCTCTTTTCTGAATGTAGGTTGAATCAAGCAAGGCGCTTGCTAGAAGGACCAAGGAAAAGGCAATGGATCCTCGTGATGAGGGAGATTTTTTCTCAGAGGCTAAAAGAGTAAAGTTGGACATGAGAAGCAAGGTTCCTAAGACTAAGTTGGCTCCCATATGGTCAAAAGTGATAGACACCAATGTTGGGAAGTGAGATTATGAGGAGTTCAAAGCAAGAATGACAGAGAAGGATCCCTCCCTATTAGCAAGTCAGTTGGTGAGATCCAGATTGGCTCATGGAGTTGGCTTCCCTCCTACGATGCAATGATATGAATTAGTCTAGGAGTGTGCTAGGAATTATGATCAAGATACACAACAAATAATTGGTCCACAAGGAAAAGTGCTTTCCAATTTCTCTCCTATCTCGGTGGCCTAGACATTCGATATGCCAGATAGGTCTCATGTGGTGAGTTTTGATCTTGAGATAGCCAAGAAGTACTATACAGATGATACTAATAAGGCTTTGCAAGTTATTAATTCATGGTTGGAGAAGCCTAAGCCACACATTTCTAATTTTTCCAAGCAACTGTTCAGAGCCAAGTTTAAATCAAAGTACTATGATGAAATCACTCTCTTTAGCAGAGTGGTGGGTTTGAAGACTGCATGGGCATTTGAGAGTCTGATGTTTTACATCATAATAAGGATGGTGCAGAGTGTGGATTGTCATTGGTGGGGTATCATCAATGCCATGATCCATGATCAGCTATGTAATGTTTTGCAGACCAAGAGCTTCACAATGGCATTTTACTTAGTCTATGCCTTGGCAAGATCTCATCCATATAAGGGGTTGAGTACAAGAGGGATCTTTGGTTAGTATGTTATCTATGAGGTTTATCCTTAGTTGCATTTGGGCAGCTCAAGCTATAGGAGAGTGAATGATGCATTCACCATGTATATCACAAGAAAGTTGCAAGGAGATGAGAATGTGAGGATTTTTGATGTAGCCAAGGAATTAATATAGAAGTATGGGGCATAGTTTATCTAGTTTCCTACCTTCTCATATGTTAGAATTTACGGTTGCCAAAGGGCTCCTTACATGTTTCCAAGATACCCAACTGACCACATCATACTTTTGGAGGTAACCAGGCAAGTTTCTACCTTTGATGATATTGTGAAGAAGGATATGCATAAAACCGGCTTGGGAGGTGATTTCCCATTGAGGATAGGATTCCATGAGGCTTTCCCTTCTATGATTACAACACACTCTTTTGAGGAGGAAACGAGCACTCTAGCTTTGGCATACCACTCCAAAAGGCCTATATTTGATAGGATAGGAAGAGCTCAAAAGAGGGCTAGTAAGGATTTCAATCATCAGGATGATATTGAGGATTATTGGGAAAACTACAATAATGAATTTGGTGCCCTGAAGAAGTTTTCAAGACTACTTGCTCACCTAATTAGGTTGTACAATATCAAGGCCATTCCTGATCAGCTTCATGATGATGGTCAGCTAAATCAAAATCATGACTATGAGTCTATCAAAGATAAGCCTATTGGTGAGATTGATTGGTTAGAGGAAGAGAAGACCAAGTTGCAACAAATCAATGCTCTTGTGATTAGGTATACTAAATTATGGATCAAGCATAAGTTATGGGAATTGAACAGTGAAGGAAAACAATATACCTATGATTTAATGGGAGATCTGGAGTTCCACTCGACCTCTAAATAGGATGAGAAAGATTCGAAAGGTAAAGGGAAGGTAGGTTCTCCCTTCAAGATCAAAATTGAAGGTGATCAAGAAGAGGTTGAGACAAAGGGAAATAAAAGGAAGCTTATTGCTATGAAGAGGAACATTGCGTCTAAGGAAAAGACATCTACTGAAGAGGAAGAGCATGAAGAAGAAGGGGAAAATGACAATCTCCCTGTGCCCAAAAGGAGGAGGGTTACAAAAAATTCAATAAAATAGAGTGGACAGCCTAAGGAACAAATTGAAGATAGGGGACCACAAGTGGTTGATGTGGAGAGCTCTAAAGAAAAGACATAGGTTTCTACTAGGAAGGCTAGAACTCCTTCTCCAAAGGAAAGTCTAGTAAAAGAGAGTGCTCCTGCAACTTATTCTATTGTACCACAACAAGAAGATACTTCTACCCTGACTTCAACCTAGGAGTTACATGATGAAGAGGAGGATCTGGCAGAGTCTGTTGGTGATGATACCCATCCAGGTGAAGACAAAAGATTTCAAGGATGGGGATCTTCACAATATTGGGGTAGATATTGGTAATATTCTATAGACTTCCTTGGTATCCTATGAGAACACACTAGTTGGTGATGAAGAAGAGAAACATACAGAGGAGGAAATGGTACATGAAAGGACTTCGTCACCAATTCAGGTAGTGACAGAGACACTGGATCAAGAAGAAGATCATATTCCAGAGGATAATAGGGAGGGATATAAAGGAGAGGATCAAATTGAAGAGGTCCCTTTGATGCATAATGTGGATGTGCATGGTGTAGATGTTGAGCCCTTTGTAGGTCAATTAGAATAGGAGAAACAAGGTGAACAACAATCAAGTGACACTACTCCTAGTTGGCTCAATGAAAGATTGAAGAGAAAGAAAATTGTTGTAGATGACACTCCTAATTGGGATGAACTGTTGGTCAATATTAGAAAGAGGAAAGAAGGAAGAAGGCCAATGTGATTTCCAAAGTTACCAGAGATGAGAAAGATAATGGGGTAATTCATATTGGTACTCCTCCACCTAATAAGAGAAAAGATGAGATAGGTCCTTAGGATTACACCATTTAGACAATAAACTTGGGGCCTACAAGTAAGGATGGGGAGAAGGAAGAATTCCAGGAGTCCTCTCAGGCCATCCTTACTGGGTTTAGACAAAGAGACAAAGGTGAAGGAAAGGTTTCAAAAACAACTTAATGATGTATACAAATATGTGGAATATCTAATGAAGCCTCTGCAGATGATGGGGAGTGAAGGAGTTATTCTTGAAGGATTATTTCCTAAAGAGGCATTCAATGAAATTGAGAAAATGAAGGCTTCCACATAGGATACCCATGAATGGTTGCAAGGAGTGACGATTAGAGGGGATAGCATGATAAAGGAGATTGTGTCAACTTTTGGAGATGCACATAGGTCATTCGAGTGGCTACAGAATGTGGTGGGACAAGATAAGACTAATGTCGACCTCCTCCTACATAAAACAAAAGTCATCATGGATTATACAGAAGATGGATTAATAAGTGATGTAATTTTTCCCTCCTCAAAGGTTTCTTAAACTAAGGAATGGTGTGATATTTTGCAAATTGAGCAGAGTGTTTTGAAGAAAATTCATAAGCAAGCTCAGCAAGTAGGAAATGCATTAACTGATATTTATAATAGATGTATTTCATTCGTTGAGATAATGACTAGAAGGAAGAAGTTTGCATCGAAGAATTGAGCTTAGAGCAACTAAGGAAATAGTGGCATGAGGTTTATGCCCATGTTGATGATGGTCCAATCATAGGTCACCATTTAGATTATGTGTCCATCTATGTTACTATCATGGAGAAATATCAAGATCTTGAGGTGGAGTGAGATAAGGTCGTCAAGCAATCAAGGAAGGGGATTAAATATATGGAGAGGAAATTCAAAGTATTGAACACTCCACCTTTGGCCAACCTAGAAAGGATTTTCCTTAAGGTGCAAGACAAGTTGGATCAAGATAAAGACAAGGGGTTGGCTAATGAGTAACTGCATCAAAATTTTTGCTTCCCATTTTCTACATGCATTGGACTGAGCTACATTAGAGAACCCAGGCCGACCTGGATAAATTGCAAGCATTTAATGCTATATTTATCTTTGTTCTAGAGCTTCTTGGGCTGACTCATTTGTGGCTAATTGTTATTGTAACCCTAATTGGGCTGACATATGATGGGATTTCTATAAGTTTGGAATTTTTCCTCATTTTTAAGGGCTATATAGTTAAGACATTAGAGTGAATTAAGCAGTTTGGCAGGAGCTAGAGCTAGGAGTTAGTTTTCTTTTGAAGCAAGTGTTGTATCACAGAACATTGGAATTTTTGCTACTCTTGGATGATTCAATACAAGCAAAGACATTGTGCCTTGGTGATCTTTCTTGTGTTGTTTATCTTGCATGGTTCTTGTTGTTCTATCTTTTGAAATTTCTCAATGTTATTTGATATATGTTAGATTTAAGGTTAGATGATTCAATGGTGTTTATGGTTTGATTCTTGAAGTGTTTGTAGCAATCCTTGGTCCATACTTTTTGCAACTAGCTGATTGTGAGTTGCTTTGCAAAGTTAGCCTAGACTTAATATCCATGTGCTTAGTTCAATTGTGAATGTTTATTTATTAAAATTGCAAATTGGGTTGTTTAAATGAATGTTCATGATCTAAAAATCTTTAATTCCTTAGAAGATTGCACTATTTTTTTGAGATTTTAGATTGAATCTGGGTTAATTAGGAATTAGTTTTGAAGGGATTGGTCCATTTCGAGTATTTTATTGTTTGCATTGTTAGTCTTAGAAGTAGTCTTAATTTATAAATCTCTTTGAAACCGTTATCTTTTTCTATTTCTTCTATCATTTGGGTTAGGTTTAGGATTTCAAGTATTAGAGTATTACAAAATATAATAAGTTTGAAGATTCGGTATTTGTTTGTTGTAAGGTCCCTTTGTGATTGCCAACATTTTCACATTTTATCATTGAGTTGTTTTTGCATTGTCAAGACCTAACATTAGAGACCTTGGGGTTATCTCCTGAGGCTTGTTGACAAATATTTTCCTTTCAAGAGATATAGGATTTCATATTCTATCTGAGTTGTTGTTGTGCAGAAAACACCATCAATAGTATTCTCATCAATAAAAGACTATCGAAAAAGTATATTTTCATCAATAAAAAGACTTCATGTCAAGAGTGTAAAACAACCAATCAAGTAACAAACCAACTCAATAGGGAATACCCACCTATGGCTCCAATCAATAATTATTCACAAATTCAACTGATTAACTTAATTACATAGGCATTTAATCTATAGTTTACCCTAATCCTAGGATGAAATCAATAATCAATGATCAAACTGGTCATGTATGTTATTCTCAACCTAGAGTTCCAATCAATAATCAAGTATATCAATGATTAAGTGATTGTTCAAGTATTGACTAACATTATGGTTTATGTGACATTACAACCTATCAACAATGACATGCCTCTTATACCATCATCATTGTTGTATTGCTAACATCATTAACCAGTAGGGTTTACCTAGCATAATATACTATCAAATACAAGTTACTTATTCTATTGGATAATCTGTTGGGAAATTTTGATCATCTCAGAGAAACCTCCAGGAACAGTAGTTCCTTCGGTAACTTTTCATTTCATTAGATTACCCCAAAGACGTATAAATTGTGCCACAAAGAGGAATCAAACATAGTGCATTTCCCACATTAACCCTACTGAGAGAAATTCATGCAAATCTAGTTTCAACAACAAGAATTAACAGATTCTAACCAAGAAACATGAAACATGAAAGATGAGACATAACACACAGATTTAAATGGGGAAAACCCTTTCGGGTAAAAAACCCCCACCCTCCAAAAGATCCAACCATTGTATTATTCAACAACAAATAGAGTTGCAATACAATCTTAGGCTCATAGCTTGTTCATAGAGTTTACATCATGTTCCATTTGGAGACATAATGGACAACATAACCCCTTATACAATCTTTACACTGTTACAATACCCTCTCATAGTATATAGTGTAGATACTCTCTCTCATGGACCTTTGATCAACCTCAACCTCTTAAGTGTTTACAATCCTTCCTCTATTACAAGAATCTCTCACAACATACAAAGCATATTCACATAGAGGGAGTTTTCACATTTGATCCAAAGAGAGAGAGAGTGGATGAGTTACCACCTTCAGAAAAAAATTTCCTTCTCCTGCTCTAGCCCTCAGCTCTCTCTCTCCCAATTTGGCCCTCCTCATGGCCTTGGCCTTCCTCATAGCCCCGAACAATTTTGTACAACTAGTTCTTATTCCAATCTAGAACTATACAGCAAGGAAACTATCGAACAAACTTGGACAACGAACAGTTTCCTCAATGAACAATTAACACATTAGTAGGTTAGAAAAATCATCGTACATTCAACCGAGTCCACCTTCACTTCCATTGGCTTGAATTTTTCTATCGGTCACAGTCATGAAGGACATACCAATTTACAAAGTCTCCCTGATGTCTTCATCATCTTGACCTCTCACCCAGGCCTAATCGGTAAGACAATGTCCATCAACAAGAGTTCATAATGTCACATTGAATGCACTTGTCTCCCTAATGTCATTAATTTCAACCACCTCTCAAACCATCTTGTTAGACTCAGTCAACCCGAGGATCAATGAGAGAACCAACTATCACTGGATCAACCTTATTGACAAGGGAACAAGCATTGGAGAAGGTTTCACTAAAGTCCCAAGTCACACCGACGACCTCATGCTCAATTGCAGTTCGAAACACCTCATTGGCAAGAGTCAAACCGAAAGTAAACCTGTTAGTCAAACCAACACTTTTGCCATGAGATTTGAATTCATTTTAATAGTTCTAGTCATATCGACAACCATTGAACATTTCATCAGCATGAGTCACACCAAAGGAACCATCGACCAAACACTCTCTATCATTAAGACTCTTTTAGAGCCTTCATGTCACCCCAACCAAGTATCATCAACCAAAGTCACACCGATGTCCAGACCCATCATCCAAAGAACCACTATCGACAACAAACTAGAATCTCACAATGACCACTTCCGTCGGCAGGATAGATCAAGGTCACACCGATGTTGGCAAAACTTCTATTGTTGGAAGGAGTTAGGAAACTTGCACCAATATTCTAGGTCACATCGACAACCTTCATTGCCAGGACATACCAGAGGTCACACTACTATGGTCATGAAGGAACTTCACAAGGAGAAATCAGATCGAGCTAAGTCATGTCGATCACATAGATAGTTCAAGATCACTTAAGCAGATCAACTAGACATCTCAACGGTCACACTCAAATTGCTCACTCAAAGGCTTAGGACAATGGGATTGAGGCACACAACTCCAACAATCTCCCACTTGATGAAGATCACACTAGCACCTCCAAAGCACTCAGGAACTACTAAGATCACACTGGCTTCACTAGTTTAGACCCTACTCTGTTCAAGTCTCTAATCAACAACATTCAAGACACCCAATCAAAAATTTTCCATAGATAACAGTCCGCCAAACAATTTGCAACCAAGATCAAGTATCCAACTGCAACTCACTGTCCAACATTGCAACCAATGATAAACATCCATGAAACCACAAAGATTCAAACATGCTCTCATGCTCCATCAAGACTTCTGCAACATCTAAGATGTCCACTATTCAGGAAACAATCCTTTTCATCCTCCAACATGCCACCTATGGAAGAAAGGGTACAAGCCAAGGTGAATATGCACCAGTCCAACGAACACAAGCAAAAGATCCCAGTGATATCAACAACAAGACACTACCATCACTCTAGAAAACAAGATAGAACATCAGCTAGAACAACAACCAAAAAATTGACTGCTCCCATCCAACTGATCAACCCACGTGTCTAAAAATAGCACCCATAGCAAGTGCTAGAACATTCAATCAACCATACCTTGAAGGTATCCATAACAAAAAAATCATGCCACCAACATCGCCACCCATAAACCATAGAAACAAACTCCATGTGCCAATCAGTTGAAAAAAGACAAAGCACAATCAGGTGCTCCCACTGCATGGGTAATGTCCATATGAATGCAAACCTAGAATGAGTGCATTCAACGTGTCGCTTCGTTAACATTTCAGAAATAAGGCATCATCAGAAAGGCATTCCAAGTCTACTAACAACATTACATAGAGAGTGTAAACATTTAGTTTCAAGGAACCATCCACAATGATATGCACAACTTGTAAATACAACTCTCACAACAAGTCTTCACATCTCTCCCAATTTATTTACATAGCCAACAAAATAAAGAGATAGAGAACAACCTCAAACCAATGTAATGTGAAAGCAAACATCCAAGAAGAGAACTAAGACCAAAGAGAGAACCTCTGCACATCTTGAACTTGTAGAAAATCCTCCTATATACACCTCTAAATGCTAGTTGTGTCAAGTAAGATCTTCCTACATCCCCAATAGGAAAGCCTTAATAACATCGAACCATATGAGTATAAGCTTATTAAAGAAGATCAAACTAATCCATTTCCCATCTCAGGAAATCAGCCCACTACCATCCCCTATGACCATCATAGATGAAAATGTAAACCCAAGGAGATAAACATGCTATCCATCTCTCACAATGAATCCTCTAGAACCATCTAACAACAACTCAAGATACATTTCAAAGAAAGATAGCATAAAGTACCTGAGAGAAACAATGGGAAATACCTTTCAAGTAATAAAATGCCGAGTGGACCAAAAGTGGGGGATGAGAATGCTCCTCCAAGATATGCAAGTCATCATGACTAATCCAAGAGAAATCTCCTCATAGGTCTCTATTGAACTCACATCCAACCAAGATGTAGGCTTCTTAGACTTTTAGACCACTGTCAAAGCTCCAATCATATGAATCAAGAAGTTATCATGACAACATGATGTTACCATCCCCCTTAGGAGATCCCATGCTCCAAGTGAACATACCATGATCTCAAGAGCAATGTATCATGCCAAAACTACAAAATATAATTAAGAGTATATCATAACATAATAGCAACATACTCTAAACCAACATCACCTGTCAAGCACCACCAACACCTTATCCAAAGACTCTAGACATCCTTCATGGCTCCAAGACATTGCACATCCTCAAATACTGTTTCTACAAATGCGAAATAACCCTTCTGCAACAACAAGATCAAATAATTCCTCCTAGAAACATTTGCAACACTAAAGAAGATTATTCACCACATAGTGATGAATTTCTAGTCATTGTTAAAGCTCCCACTGAACAATGATACTGAGCTTTCCAAGCATCATGACTATGAAACTCCATAACATAAAAGAACTTCCAGGTCCACAAAAATATAGTTGTACTGCTAATTATTCCAAGTGAAACCAAGATCTCATAAGTAAGGAGATTCACCATGCTATAGGACTCCATAAACAACTATCCAGGGACTCACTTGTCATCCATCCTCTCAATCCCATTTGAAACAACATACCAATGCACATATGACCATAGACAAGGACAACTAATGAACTCTGCAACATCAATAAATCAAACCTAGTGGATATTGATAGTCCACATCCAAGTCATCCCATTGCAAATGAATGAGTGGCCAACCCACACACTTTCATAACTTGTAGATCCAATCACTGAAACATGCAAACTCATTATCACATTAGTAATCATAAATAGATATATCAAAGAAGATAGCCATGTAGAAACCAAGAATCCAACATGAGATCATGACCAAATCTAATTTTCCAAACATGTACACAATGAGCACCATAGTCTAGGAATCCATCAAGCAAACAACAAGTTTTCTTGACCATGTAAAACCTACAAAAAATAATAGAACATGCAATTAAAACACATCCTTAAAAGGAATAGTAGTTCAAGAACTCCAGGCCTATTTCAAACCAACTCCAAAACCACCAATATGCACAAGCATATGAGAAAGAGATAGGCTATTTTAGAAGCTTTCAAATCATCTAATGATTAACTCCATAGCCTTCATGCATTCAAGGTTAACAAAAAACAATTCCTTCCAACACTACGAAACACCACCCAGCATAAGAACTCTCTTCCATGGCTGAGAAAAAATCCAAGCTTCTCCATATCACAAAGGATCCTCTCACACAGACACCCACTATGAAAGCTTTGCTGCAATACAACCACGAAGTAGAAAATTCCACCTCATACATCAAAGTTATATTGTTGCCAACTAGGAGACATAGATCAATTCAACATAACCAACTCCTTTTTCTCCATTTTTAGCACCCTTCATGTTTCATGTTATCTCTAAATACCACAAGACTTCCACTCACCAAAGGATCAATATATCAGACAATTCCTCTAGATTTCCTCAAGCCTGACAGACTAAGAAATCTCTATAGGAGAAATACATAGAACCTTCAACACCAGGAAATATTACATGCAAGCACATGCAAGCCACATGTGAGTCCATGCAAGTACATGCAACTCACACACTTGCACATGCAAGCAAATCCTGGAACCAAGCTCTGATACCACTTGTTGGGAATTTTTGATCATCTCAGAGAAACCTCCAAAAATAGTAGTGCCTTCGACAACTTTTAATTTCATTAGATTTCCTCAAAGACATGTACAACTGTGCCACAAATTAGGATTAGACACAATGCATTTCCCACATTAACCCTTCTGAGAAAAACTCATGCAAATCTAGTTTCAACAACAAGCATTAACACATTCTAACCAAGAAACATGAAACATGAAAGATGAGACAACACACAAATTTACGTGGGGAAAACCCTTTCAGGTAAAAAGTCCCACCCTCCAAAAGATCCAAGCCATTGTATTATTCAACAACAAACAAAGTTACAGTACAATCTTAGGCTCACAGCCTTTTCACAGAGTTTACATCTTGTTCCATCTGGAGACATACTGGACAACATAACCCCTTATACAATCTTCACACTATTAGAATACCCTCTCATAGTATATAGTGTAGATCCTCTCTCTCATGGACCTCTGATCAACCTCTCAAGTGTTTACAATCCTCACTCTATTACAACACTCTCTCACAACATACAGAGCAATTTCACATAGAGGGAGGTTTCACATTCAATCCAGAGAGAGAGAGTGGATGAGTTACCACCTTGAAAACAAAATTTCCTTCTCCTACTCTAGCCCTCAACTCTCTCTCTCCCATCTTGGCCTCACGGTCTCGGCCTTCCTCATAGCCTTAGCTTTCCTCACAACTCCCTAAACAATTCTATACAACTAGTTCTTATTCCAATCTAGAACCGTTCAACAGGGCAATTGTCGAATAGACTTGGACAACAAACAATTTTCTCAGTGAACAATTGACACATCAATAGGTTAGAAAAATCATCATTCGTTCAACTGAGTCCACCTTCAATTCCATCAGCCTGAATTTTTCTATCAGTCATAGTCATGAAGGACATGCCTATCTCCAAAGTCTCCCTGATGTCTTCACCAACCTGACATCTTGCCTAGGCCTATCGGCAAGACAACGCCCATCGGTAGGAGTTCATAATGTCACATCGAACACACTTGTCCTCTTGATGTCATTAAGTTCAACCACCTCTTGAACCATCTTGTCGCCTTGAGTTACCTTGATACAGACCATTAGCCATACTCACCCTGATGATCAATGGGAGCACCAACTATCACTGGATCAGCCTTATTAGCAAAAGAACAAGCATCAGAGAAGGTTTCACTGAAGTCCCAAGTCACACCAACGACCTCATCCTCAGCTGTAGTTTGAAACACCTCATCAACAAGAGTCACACCAAAAACAAACCCGTCAGCTAGACCAACACCGTCGCCTTGAGATTTGAATTTCATTCCCATGGTTTTGGTCATACCAACAACCATCAAATATTTCATTGGTAGGACTCACATCGAAGGAATTGTTGGCCAGACACGAATTATCATTAAGACTCTTTCAAAACCTTCATGTCACCTCGACCAAGTACCATCGACCAGAGTCACACTGATGTCCAAACCCATCTATCGACAACAAACTGGAATCTCACAATGATAGTTCAAGTCAAACTGACCACTTCCATCGACAGGATAGACCAAAAGTAACACCGACATCGACCAAACTTCTATTGTCAGAAGGAGTTAGGAAACTTGCACCGATAGTTCAGGTCACACTGACAACCTTCATTGCTAAGAGATACCAGAGGTCACACCGATATGGTCATGAAGGAACTTCACAAGGAGAACTCAGATCAAGCTGAGTAATGTCGATCACACAGACAGTTCAGGACCACTTAAGTAGATCTGTCAAACATCTCAGCGGTCGCACCAAAATTGCTCACTCAGAGGTTTAGGCCAGTGGGATTGAGGCACTCAACTCCAACATAATCTAATTCCAAGGTAATCTATGAACTGTCTACAGTTCAGAATACACAACAACTTGAAGACAAATACTTCATAATCTATTCTAAGTTTCCTCTTTTCCTAGTATATAATACTAATGAATGTAGTCGTTCCTTAATATGGAGTATGTATAAACACTGAAACAAGGATTCATAAGAATTAAGTAGATTAAGATTCTTTCAAAACATAATCTTTACCTAACCTAGAAAATCAAGGCATTTTATCACACAAGACAACAACATTCAATCTTTTCAAAAAAATATAAAGCATAAGAGGGTAGAATAACATGCATGTAAAATGCTAATCCCAAATGCAATAAATTGAATTCCAAGCTTAATCCACTCCAAGAATCTTTAGTAATTCTCCAAAACCATGCAAAAAATTCTCACAGTAGCTCTTTCTTAACTCTCCTCACAAACAACTCTCAACTCAAACAAGAATAACTTAGATAAAAAGAAGAAAAATGCAAATGAATTGTGCATCCCAATGAAGTGATCTTCTCCCCTATTTATACAAAAATATGACACTTAATTTCCTATAATCAAGCTATGTTTAATGACACTTCTCAGCTTATTAAGATCGACTCAAAAATTAATATCAATGGTAGCATCATTTAAAATCAATACTCATCATAACATAACAACAGATTGATTGAAATAGAGACAACAAGAATGCATTCCAAAAATGCAAGGAAAACAATCAACAACTCGACTCATAATATGCCAACTTTTAATTGAATTGTTATATGTTTTACTGTCTTCCATCATTGAACAAAGCTTATAGTTTAGACTTCTATTTGCAATGCAATTTTCATATTTTGGTGCCACCTAAAACCTTCTATTGTGCTTTTGGTGTTTTTTATTCTATGACTAAGTCAACATTTTAAATGCCCTTTCAAATATCTCATATCACATTTGATTGAGTCTCTTATATTATTTCTAGGTTCCTTCTAATACATATTGTGTTGCATTTGCAAGTTTAATGATACATATTTAATGTTTTAGCTCTGTCATAATGCGTGATGCCCATGCTTCAAAGTATGTGTTGGTTTTTATACAACCATATTGGCATTTACTGAGTATATATATAATTCACCATTTGGGTGTTGCTTTTTTCTCTAGCACTTTAAACATTTATATAGTCTTTGCATTATATAAAAGGCAGTGCTTTATACTATGTGCCTCATTTACTTTGCATTATAAATACTATATCATGCGCTTATTAATATCTTATGTGTAGTAAGTAGTAACCCATGCTTTCTTGCTTTATATTATAATATATATAATATGTATTTTATATTTAGTATATCAAGTATATATATGTATATATATGCATATAATCTATATATATATATATTCATCAACTCATAAGTTTATCAAAAGCATTATTTGATATTCAATTGGATATATCATATTATTGTAATTCACATATTGATAATGCATATATATATTTATATACATACACATACATATATATACATACATACATACATACATAAATACATATACATATACATATACATACATACATACATACATACATACATACATACATACATACATACATACATACATACATATATATACATGAAGTGATATGTTTATAACTCATCGATTAATTATAAACACATAAAGGAGAACTCACATAAGGCAAGAGACTTCAAACAAATCACGATCAATCAAGAAACCAAAGTTGTTCAATTCAAGAAAACAACCTATCTTAACCAAGGATGACTACCCAATTATTCCAACAAGTCAAGACTATGACTAAAGGCACTTACCTGATTCCGAAGCTACTAACTTGACTTAACCAACTAAAAGTGAGATTGTGTAAGCTCAGTTAGGTTTCATTAAGGTTTACCTAACTGATCACTTCTCCTGAGTGATACTTCCCCTCCCAGAGGATTGAATCTATCCCTACATCCAACTTAGTTCAACATCAAGATAGTTAGACGTTCATAATAAATCAATTTGCATCATAATACATTTCTATTAAAAAAGCATTAGAACGTTCACATTGCAATACACAACATTCCATCAATTCAAAACACATTCATTCTTTTGAAATCAATGTCATTTTATTGCATATTCCCATATTGCATTCACCTATCAAACATATTAAAGTCACAATTTACATTTATCGATATTTTCACTTCAATTATGGTAAAAGTAACTCAATAACTATGAAATAGGGTGTAACAAATTAGAATTCCCTCATGGTTGTATCGCAATTTTAGCGATCTTGGATAGAAAGGAAAAATTTGAGTTTAGTTTTATTCCATGACATGGTACTCATAGAAGTTCTAGAGAATAAATCTTGTAGATATTGGATTTTTTCTGATGAAATATCAAGGCACACACCCAAGGAAATCGAGACAATGGAAAACCTTGATCTTGAAGAATAAGGGATGATGATGACTCAACTCACAAAAGAAGTAAATTCAAATTTCAACCACAGAAGACATTTCAACAATAGGAAACCATAATGTCAAAACAGAGGATTGCAGCCATTCACTATAATGAGTCTTCCAGTATCCGACTCTATACTCAGCAAAATGTATGGCAACTCCACTAACTCGGTTATGTGCATTTCATTTTCAATTTCATAGATCAGTTTACAAACTTCTGGAACCACACGTTGCCTACAACAACCAACACAATGACAAACAAATGATACGGAGGAAACAAGCCACCTATCGATTAAAGCCTGACAGTCTCCATGAAAGTGCACCATGGAAAGATGAACAACCCTCCATTCATTCCCACATTCCAGTTTGCAACCTCAAACAACAGCAACTATCGTTCCTCTCTTCACCTCTCTATTCCTACTGTGCCACCTACCAAGTTCTGAGGTTTTTAAATCATTTAATTTACTTCTTCCTTTCCTTTAGCGGCTCAATCTTCCAAACACATCATCCCTCCAAACTGTGTGCAGCCTCTTGTCACACTACCCTCTTTTTTTTCTGTCTTTTCTGCCCTTTCTTGTACCCGCTCTCTCACTTAACTCCCACATTCGAATCTATTTTAATAACTATCATTATAACTATCTCTTCTTGCTCTCTCTAACATGGGTATATCCATGTACTATTTTTGCATATGCCATTTTGTTCCTCCCAACCACGTCCAAAACACAATAAAATCCCAAAACTACCGAGACTTAAGCAAAACAGAAACAAAAACATAAACCAAGATCTAGGAAGAGTGATGCTCCTGCATCATATGAGAAGATGGTAATTTTGGAAAACAAATACATGGTCAAAGTCCTTTACAAGTGAAAATTCCTTGAATAAAATCTAATTTTGGAACACACTTAAAATTTCACTGCCAAAGAGAGGTTTTGTGATCCAACATGCCAACATTTAGAAAGAAATTATTTCCATTTTCCTTATGAAGCTTGGGAAGCAAAAGTAATGCACAAAAATCTAAAAAATTCTCCGAGACCAATTCATTTCCTTCCAAATAAATTGATCTAAGAGGGTGTGGGGAGAAATGATTTTTTGTAAAATTGAATCATGCCACTGAACAATAAAACTAAATTTTTTATAAAAAATATCCAAATATTTAAGGGTATTTTTAATATTTTTCTCCACTTAAATAAGACTGACGAACAAGTCATTTAATATGTGGTCATTGAAAAGTCGTGTAGTCGATAAATCAAGCAAGGTAATACCTTTGAACAACCCTTGAGACACATAGTGGATGAGAGATAATCAAAACCTTTATCTACTAGAGAATAGAGAATTGGTCCAAGGGACAACCCATGGAAAATAGATATAAAAATCCCAAAGGCATTTGATTGGTGACCATTGACGGTGACGCAAGAAAAGGCATCAATAAATAGCATGCTAATAGATTGAATGAAATAGGGTCCAAACCCTAGAGGTCAAACCATTGCTAGAATAAAGGTCATTCAATACAAACATAGGCCTTGAAAAAAATAATTTTTAGGAATAGAGTCTTCTATTATGACCATACCTTCCCAAACTACAATGGTATTATCAAAGATGTGCCTAGATTTTTTGAAACTAGATTTTTCTAGCCACACAATTTGCTAAAAAAGATGGCACACCTTCAAAACCAAAGCTTTGGCGATGATTTTATATGACTCATTGAGAAAGGTGATAGGCCTCCAATTATAGATATCTTCCAAATCTCCAAAATTAGGTATGAAATTGATATTTCATTTGTTTATAACTTTCCATAATGACTTGGAGTGGAAAGCTTCTAGATAAACTTTAAGTAGGTCCTCACCAACATAGTCTAAAAGGACCTTGTAGAACTCATAAGAGAAGCCATCATAACCAAAAGCCTTATCATTGACCATGGTTTGAACAACCTCCTTAACATTTGCAATGGACCTCAGGTAATTTATAACAAAATTCTTATTATGAGGAGAAAAATTAACAATGAAAAAATTGGAGGCATTCCTAAAGGGCTTGGTCCCATTCAAGAGAGATTTTTCTAGGTCGTGAAAAATTCTTCATAACATTTGGAAAAATCCTTGATAATTTATGAAAACTTTTTTATGATGGCCTAATCATTCTTGATCTAATTAATGTCATTAGAGGTGTGAAAGGTTTTGAGAGCTTGAAAAAGCTATTTATAAGCTATATTTTCCACTTTAATCCAACATCTCATAGCTTTGATTTGAGCACCTCTAGCTAAGTGGTTATTATAAATCTTCTTATGGTGCCTAAGATCTACCATTGTAACCTACAAAGAAAGAGAGAAGGGGTCAAATTCAACATCAATCATAGCCTTCCAATGAACTAAGGTGATGGCCTCATATACATGGCATCAAAATTTTGTCAGAAGACACCCATAGATGCAAAGGAATAGGATGTATGTCAAATGGCTCTGTCCACCAATAAATCCAACCAATTGATTGAGTGGGCCAAGTTTCAGGGTTCCATACATTCCTAATGTGGTCCAATGAAGTTTGATGACTAAGTAGAGAAGTATTTTTAAAATTTTGATTTTTACAACTTTGAGGAGGTCCCATGTTGCATTGGTCTCTGGATTGGATGGGAAAGTGGTCTAATAGGGTGACATTTGACAATGGCTCCACAAGAAGTGAAAATTAATTGACCAAGGAAAAAAATTATTGTGTATAAATCAACACACAATCAAGGAATTTAAAGACTATGTTAGGACCAACCTAGAAGTTACTCCATGTGTGTCAACAGGAGTGGTTGTCTCAACAACCCAAACTGTGATAGAAACCTAATTTATTGTGCATGTAATACCACAACTCTCATTCACTAGATATCCAACTATAAAGGAGGGGATTCACTACTCTTGAGTCTTTACGACAAGGAAGAGTCTATAGGAAATCATAGCCTCCCTTAACACATAAAGACAACTTTAACATGGAAGTGATGCATCCAATAGGCATTTCCAGAGAGATCCATTATAAAGGGAAAATATTCAATATTTGGATTGTGATGCTACCCTAACTCCCTAGGATGTGGGATCCCCTCTCCAAGATGAGCTACCTCAAGAATTTCATCTAAACCCCCGAGTAAGCTAGCATCAAAAATCTTTGGTCAAAGTGGCCACCATTTTCTTTGAAACCCTAAGTTCTAAAAGGGACGCTATGAACCATGAAGGGATATCAGAATTAACCCTATAACGTTCTTGAGACACAAGAAACTACCTCCCCAAAATCAAACATATGGCCTTAAAAGTCAAATGGCCACTATCAACTATCACATTCTTTACCCGTTGATCAATTATCTTCCCCCTAAATGCAAATTGGATTTTGCTATTGTAGAGAGAAATTGGAGTCTCCATTGCTCGATACCTCAATGATTGACATTTCCTAGTCATGGAACTAACACAAATAAATAATGTTGTGAGATTTGTAGGTACCTTGAAATCATCACCCGACAAGGTGAGGTGAGAAATAAAATGTGGATTCATTAATTGAAGTGGTGTCATGGGAGATACACTTGCTATGAATCGATCTTGGCATGGGGAGGGTTTCAATTCAACATCATGGAGAAGAGAGCATGTGGAGGTTCAGGGGAAAAAGTGACATAAGGCTTTCAAATTAATCATTCAAAGTAATACCTTATGCTAAGCCGATGCCATGTGCAGATATGAATACTAAGTTGTAACATATGGTGAATGACCAAAATGGCATTCCCATGATTTCAGAAATAAGTTTTTTGGGCTTCACCCCCTTGGTGACAACTTATCTTATTAAAAATAAATAAAAATATAATGATTATTACAATAAATAGAAATAAAAATTTAAAAAGTTTTGAACATATAATTTTATTATTTATATATTATAATATAATAATTATAAAAATCTTAAAAATATATATATTTTTTAAATTATAAATGTATAATTAATTATTTATATCTTATACTTAAATGTATTATTTAGATTAAAAGGAAACAAATATAAAATGTCATATAAGTACAAAAATAAAAATGACAATATTAATTCATAACTATCAATCTATCTTTTATTTTATTTTATTTTTGTCCTTTTAAATACTTCAATAAAAAAAAAAAAAAATTAATGTGACATCAAATATTTGATATATAAACCTAAATCCTTAGTTATAGATAAAAGACTTACCAAATAAACTACTATAAAAATCTGAAAATGCTCAACCCTTAGATCCTCAAAATCTGAAAATGCTCAACTATTGGATCCTCTTTTCCAATGAGTGAAAAAAACTGTTAAAAATCTACAATATCTACCAATAAAGAAGCTCCAAGAGACAAAAAGGCAAAAGATAAAGCCATGGGGGACCTGCTTTGTGGTACAATAACGCACATTCTTTTTTAATGGCTGGTTGTGAAACTGACAACAGGTCATGAAATGCATAAAACGTCAGTCTCATTATTGCCTTCAAGGACAGTGATCATTCCAGATACTCAACCAAATCCATTACCATTTGCCACTCACCTTGCTGTTCATGATTAATGGCGGCAAAACTTTCAAGGATTCTTTCAACAGATATTCTTTCTGTCTACCTAATGTTCCACGATGTAAGAGACTTCTGTTTTAGAAAGACCGTTGCCCATGATAACTTTAGAGCTCAATATGCTTGACCCACACCAACCATTCCAGAATCAGCTAACGCTCTGCAAGCATTTATTTTCTATCTGTAAGATTTGAACTCCCCACAAGTAGTCTTTAAAAGCAGCTATCGCAGTCATAATATGCATACATTTGTTTATTATTCACACGCACATAAAGAAACAACATTCTGTAGTTTGAAAAAGTTTGCAGAGTTTCGTCCATTCTAGATATGGGAAAAGTGGCTGTGAACAAGCAAGTGATTTTTAAAGATTACATTGTAGATGTGCCAACGGAATCTGATATGGAGCTCAAGTCCAGTACTATTGCCTTGGAGTTGAAAGAGGGTACACAGGATGTCCTAGTGAAAAACTTGTACCTGTCCTGTGATCCGTATATGAGAGGCAGAATGGCGAACTACCACAAGTCATACATACCCCCCTTCACCCCTGGATCAGTAAGCATGTCTTTCTTTTTCTTCCCATTTCACCTTTTTTTTAAAGTCACTCTGTTTTTGTTTAAATTATTTGAAACATAATTAGAGTTAATGATATCAAGTTTTCACAATTCATATCATTTAATATAATAGCAATTTGTGGATTAGATTGCGAGTGAGAGTTTGATTCAAAAAAATCTCACACATTATAATCCAGAAATTGCTATAACCTTAAACATAATTAAAAATTTCTTATACTGACTGAAGTTGAGTTATTTACAGACAAAAGTAACAACTGATTACGTTACTGACTTTATTTTACTAATTGTTGCTTCACCTTATCTTTAAGACTGTCTGGTTTCATTTCTTTTTCTTTTTCTTTTTTCCTTCCTTAAGTGAGTTGGTGACTAATTAAAATGTAATAGTATCATGAAGTAGGAACCCATATAATCTTATCCCTTACTATAGTTATTTGCTTGATTGAACTTTTGAGTTGTTAAGGCTTAAGGTGGGTCAAACACTATTAAGCCCAAGTTCTTATTTTTTATTCTCTTTTTGTGGTATATCAAACACATTTATAAAATGGGTTGTTAAGGTTAATCTTTTTTATGATAATAATTTTATTATGGAGTTTTTTTTTTTTTTTATATTATTTATGTATTGTCTTGAGTTACTTTTTTATGAAGATTTATTCATATTAGTTATCTATTCAGGTTTGTTTAGAGTATTAAAAATTCGTATTAACTCATCTCAATTTATAATATTTTTTTTATTAAAATTTTGATTTGTTAAGGCTTTGGAATTAAGCAATTAAGCAATAACTAATAAACAACTCAAGTTTAAAAATTGATGGTGGAGAAATTATCTAGTAGAGGGTACACTAGGGTTGCCAAAGCTAAGGATTGGGATGACACTAGTGATTATACCTAATTGCAGGAGGAATCTGTCTAGCCTTTCTTTTAATCAATAGAAAAAAGCATTAGTTTTAGCCATGTTTTTAATCAATAGAAAAGTTGATTAGTTTCAACTTTGTAAATCTAGCAAACGAGTTTGGCCCATTTGATTGGATTATCCATTGGATTAAATATTTCACATTCAAGTTGATAAACAATGACTAGATGAGAAGGGGTTGGCTTGAGCCCAACATTATTTTTTGAGTTTTAATAGCTTAGATATCATTTTTGTTATAGATCCAAGTTCATTTTATTGTTGGTAGATTTAAACATGTTCATTTTTGTGCCTATAGAATTGATCTAGATATTGAAAAGGGTAAAACATAGAACAAGTGTAGACTCTTGGAAACAAGAAGTAAAGATTGGCCAAAGCCTAGTTAATTTATCAAATTTCACCAAAGTACGTCACTTCTATGCTTTTCATTATTCTTGGGACAAATAGGTCAACATGAATTCAAGACAAAGGGTTCAAAGGATTAGAGTATGTGATTTCCACTATAGTACGTATGCATGTGTAGATGTGTGTGTATATATATGTGTACATGTTTGTATATATATATACATATAATATATATTATAAAATATGCACTCATACACACACACATATATATCATAAACATGTGTATGTGCGTGTATATACATATAATATATACTGTATGAAATATATACCTAACATAGGATATATTATGTTTTGAGTCTAGGACTTAGGGTTGAGGATCTAGGTTTTATTTTTGAGAGTTTAAGGTTTATGATTACATTAGGTTTGGGGTTTAGGGATCAAGATTTAGGATATATGGTTTTGAGAATGAATATCAGGATTTATTAACATAGGTTTGCAGTTTATGATTTAGGGTTGATTTTTGAGGTTTACATTTGATTAATCATTTGTAAGATATATTATATTTTTTGTTTAAGATGTGTGAATTGGGACTTAAGATATACTCATATAGTCTTTGTTTATTTTATAATATTTATATTTCAACTAGGAATTGTGAAATTTATTGAGACTTGTTGATCTAAGACCAAATAATTATTTAATAAAAATTCTATAACAAGATAAAAATATATAATGGAGAGAACATAACTCTACATCTATGTGGGAAAATCCTTTTGGGTAGAAAAATCAACACAAAATATCTCAATGTATTACTTGAAGCAAATCTTACAATGCAATGATAAAACCCTCACAAGTTATGTAACTTATCTATATTGAAAATCCAACAACATGATAGCTCTAGAGGCAATACCTCCAAAACCAATACAAAAATAAAACATCCATGCTAAGGCATTATTATATAAACAAGGAAGATATGAGAAATAACAAAAAAAAATCAAAATTAAACAAGATTTTAATACCATGTTCCCAAAATGGTGGCCAAAATCCATGGTTAAAGTCCTTTACACATGTAAAAAAATTTAGAATAAAATGTAATTTTCATACTTGCTCAAAATAGTTAATACAAGATTCCTTATCTAAGTCTACTTTATACCAGGTCTACCTTGCAACATCATATATTCTCTTACAAAATGTTACATAATATCTTACATGGGCTAAGGATAGAAGATTCTTTACCAACTTTTATCCTATGTGGGATGGGGAATCCTTTTCCCTATATGGTGATTGTTTCATCTTTTTACAACCTTCTAAAATGAATATCAGGATTTATTAACATAGGTTTGCAGTTTATGATTTAGGGTTGATTTTTGAGGTTTACATTTGATTAATCATTTGTAAGATATATTATATTTTGTGTTTAAGATGTGTGAATTGGGACTTAAGATATACTCATATAGTCTTTGTTTATTTTATAATATTTATATTTCAACTAGGAATTGTGAAATTTATTGAGACTTGTTGATCTAAGACCAAATAATTATTTAATAAAAATTCTATAACAAGATAAAAATATATAATGGAGAGAACATAACTCTACATCTATGTGGGAAAATCCTTTTGGGTAGAAAAATCAACACAAAATATCTCAATGTATTACTTGAAGCAAATCTTACAATGCAATGATAAAACCCTCACAAGTTATGTAACTTATCTATATTGAAAATCCAACAACATGATAGCTAACCCAACACTAGAGCCAATAATAATTGCAATACCATCCAAAACCAATACAAAAATAAAACATCCATGCTAAGGCATTATTATATAAACAAGGAAGATATGAGAAATAACAAAAGAAAATCAAAATTGAAAAAGATTTTAATACCATGTTCCCAAAATGGTGGCCAAAATCCATGGTCAAAGTCCTTTACACATGTAAAAAATTTTAGAATAAAATGTAATTTTCATACTTGCTCAAAATAGTTAATGCAAGATTCCTTATCTAAGTCTACTTTATACCAGGTCTACCTTGCAACATCATATATTCTCTTACAAAATGTTACATAATATCTTACATGGGCTAAGGATAGAAGATTCTTTACCAACTTTTATCCTATGTGGGATGGGGAATCCTTTTCCCTATATGGTGATTGTTTCATCTTTTTACAACCTTCTAAATTGTTATAGAACAAATGATAATTGGAAAATGAATACCACCTTAACTAGGGCACCTCTATTCACATATCGTTCCATTTAAATACATATTTAGTAATTATAAACATTATAACTACACAAAATGTATAATAAAATTTAATCCAAAATATACAAAGTGTATATAATAAGATGTTTATTTCTAACAGTTTTATGGTTAATGATATCATAATTAGGATTTACAATGTATGGTTTGAGATTTGGTGTTTATGATCCATAATATAGGGTTTAGGGTTTGATAGTTGAATGGTCTAGATTATTGTTAAAATCATATAATGTGTAACATCTACTACTTCTAGTAGGTGCATTACATCTTGTTTTATTTTATTTCCTTTTAATTTTTTATTAAATAAATTATTTTAACTATATAGTTCTTGTGGTATAATGGTATCTATTTTATACTCCCTTCTTAACAAAGGATAGATTAACAAAAAACTAGAAAAGAATATGAATCAAATATTGAAGTATATTTCATATTAATACATGTTTTTTTTAAAATGGACAACACCTACCTTACTAAATGATTGAAGGTACATATATAAACCCTTCACACTAAATTTATTGAGAATATGATTCCCCTCAAGTTCTTTACAAATAAAGATAATAGAAAATAGAAAATTCTCACCAGAAATCAAATTAGAGAAGGTAGAAAGGGGTGGAAAGAAAAAAATGAGAAAAATAAACTAGAGAAACATAATGTTGTGTCCTATAGAAATTTCTAGATGCTATAATTTGAGGGACATAACTTTGTGTTTCAACATCATATAAGTCATATAAGTAGTATAGGATTTAGATTAAATTGGGGTCATAAATTTTATTTTAGAGTCTTAAGTGTAGGGTGAGGAAGTTCTAGCTTTAGAGTATAGGATGTAGGGTTTAGGATTTTGGATGTGGGGTTTAAGATATAATATTTAAGGTTTAGGAAGAAAATTTTAGGTTCTTGGGTTTAAGGTGTAGGATTATTAGTTTATAGATGAAGATTTGGGAAATTTATGTTCAAGGTCCTTCTTTAAGGTATAAGGTTTGAGACTTGGTTTCCTAGGTATAGGGTTTAGATTTGAGCATTAAGTGCCTTATTCTTAGATTTTAATACCTTTATTTTAGGGTTGAGTATTTATAAATTTATGTTCAAGATCATGGGTTTAAGGTGTAGGGTTCAAGTTTTAAGATATTAGGTATATGTGACATGGTATAGGGTGTGGGTTTAGTGTTTATGATTTAAGAATTAAGGTTTATAGTAGAGGGTTTAGTGTCCTAGGTTGAGGTTTGGGAGATTTAATTTTAGATTTTTTGGTTTAGGTTGTATGTTTTAGAGTACATGTTTTATAATTTAGGTGATAGTTTATAGTGTTAATGGAATAATAATTCATGTTTAATGTCTTATATTTAAGGTGTAGCATAGCATAGGGTTTAGGGTGTGGAGTTTAGACCCAAAGAATATATCTTTATGTTTACACAAAATAAATGTTTATTCCTAATTCTTAGAAGAGTGAAAGTTGTAAAATGAGTAGAGCTATTGAATCACATTTAATTTTCATTTCTTCTAGAATACAACAATGTTGTGGTTGAATTTAATGAATGATATGGGAATTTGTGAGCATGAAGTTATAAGGTTTGGTGATAATTGTGAGACTAAGAAAGAAGCATGTGGTACAAGAATTTTTAAAAATTAGAGATGAAGATGTTGAACAATCTACCAAATTGAATTCACAAATCTATATACATGTCTAGAGAATAGGATAACTTCACCATCTAATGAAATGATATATAAATTTATTATCATCTTGTCTACCTAATTAAGGATCCTAGTTTCTCTTTGGTAATTGGGTCCTCCAAATTTTTTTAACTTTAGTTTATTTAAAAAATATTTTGTAACGAGACTATCATTTCTAAAATTTTATCATCTTGGATTATTCCTATATTTTGGCTTCTATTATTTTGTCTCACCCTTTTACCTATGTCTCTCCTAGTATTATAAAATTCATTCCCTTATTTCTCTTTTACACATGTTATTATTTCCATAGGTTGATTTCTCTAGTGAATCAAATGTATAGTAATAAATATACCTAGCACATTTTATTGCTCCATCATTCTCTCATTCCATGGACTTGAAAACCTTAATTTTTATTCAATTTTCTTACATCCATTAGGATTTCCTAAATTTCTCCTAGTTTCTCTTTTCCATATTAGGACATCTACAAATTTATTTGTAAACAGCTAAATCTATCCACACCTACTACATGTGACTTTACCCTATCCTAGTCTTTAATGAAGTAAATATTTATTATCTATTTAATTAATTTATCCTTCACCTTTATCCCCCACTTTAATTAATTAAATATTCATTATTTATTTAATTAATTTACTCTTCTACATCATTCTCTAATAATTAATTGAATACAATTATTATTATTTAATTAATCTTTGATAGTCACATGAGTAACTAAGACCTTGTCTAGATTCATTAAACATATACACTTGCCACAAAATTCAAAATAACTTTGCATCTCAACCATTCATTCATACCACATCCAACCATTCACAAAAGGATATGCCCTAATGCACTTCCTAACCTATCCCTTATCCATCATGTGACACTTATCACATGACTACAAATTTTTATCCAAACCCTAATCCTTAGTTGAAATCCTATCCATCCATTAATAAATTCATCTTGTCCCTTGATTTCCTTCTTAGGAATTATATAAATTAGAGGCCTCTCATCCCATTTCATAATCCAATCTTAGGTTGTTGTTATGGTTCTACATTTTCTATCTACTTCTTCGATAGTCTTATGCTACTCCATTTTCTATCTAATATTCATCATATCATTATGCTATCCATTTGATCTCTTAATATCTCAATTATATTATCATGATACTGGTTATATAAGCAACTGTGCATTCTATACATCAAAAGAGAAAATCAAGTGGAGCTAGGGTGCACTCTATTTAAACTCTATCTGAGGAGAAAGAAAGGTTTTAGGTGAAGGTATTTTATATGTATTATATTACCTTCTAAGTTATTCACCTTTAATATTTTTCTTGTCTTCATTGTTAATCACTCAAATTCACATTGAATCAATATTTTCTCTTCAAGTACTTCTTCATTCAACTTATTACCTCAAAAATAATTTATTTCCTTGGTATCAAGGCTACACCATCCAATGGATCACCAACAAACTATCTTAGCTTAGATTGAGCTACCACATAAGTTCGTAACCATCTTGATTACCATATAGTTATCCCATTCAAATTTATGAACACACTTCAAATTTTTTTATCCTTCAACCTATGACCTAAATCCTTGGCAATTAAATCATGAAATCTTATGTAGCTCATAACATATAGTCAAATTTTCTTATTAATTTACAAGCATAATCTTCTTCAATATCTTTATTTATAAATGTATTTGTCAAGCATAATTATTATTTATGTTTATAGCTATGATAAAAATGTTTCAAAATAAAAAATATAATCAATCTTTGAGACTATTAATAATTAAAAATATTAATGTCTACAAGAATTGGCTATGAAGGTAGCCACCCAAGATCTAGAGGCCTAATAGAAGGCACAAGCATAAGAGAGATGGAAACAAGATGACAAGAATAAACTGTATTATTCCAATGATGTAAATAGAATACAATGTGCCAGAGTACATAGGAGACCCCTTGGTTAAATAGCCAAGGTGAGTACATAGAAGGGCATAAGATTATGACAAGTGACATGAGACAACTATGAAAAGCTATCACTCCACCTAAAGTTGAGAAGTGATAATCACCACAAATGGTGGATCACCCACAAAAAGGTGGAGAGGTAATCACATGATGTGTCCACGAAGGTAGATGTGATAAAGTAATAACATGATAAGTCCACCAAAAGTGGAAATTCTCCAACTACCTCCTATGTGGTCCCTAAGTAAACTTAACTAAGGTGTAATCATGACCTAGGACAAGGTACAACACTTTTAATTACACTAACACCACCCCTTAAGTGTGACTTAGGGAGAATGTACACAAAATCAAACAATGCAAGATGGGTCTCGAAAAGTAAGCCATGTTAGGTACCCATGTACAAATGCAATGCAATCTCTCATAAAGCAGAGAAAATGAGAAAACTGCATGGGAAAAAACTCCCTCCCAAAAGAGAGATAAAGAAAAACAAAAACTGCACTCAAAAAGATGAGAAGGCAGAACCTCAAGTGATGAAAAAGCCCCCCCTAAAAGAGAGAATGAAGAAGTCAAGTGACCTCCTCAGATGAAACATCCTGCACCCCCAAGAGAGCTCACAAAGGATGATATGCACTCTCAGTGAAGGGTTTGGTGAAGATATCTGCAACCTGCTCTGCTATAGGACAATACTGCAAATTGATGACCTGCTTCTGTATCAACAACCAAATGTAGTGCATATGAATCTCGATGTGTTTGGTCCTCTGATGGTAAACTAGATTATTCAAGATCTAGATGGAACTTTGATTGTCACAGTGAATGATTGTAGGATGTGGAATAGTGAAGCCAAACTCAGTGAGAATATTCTGAAGCCAAATAGCCTTAATGGAAACATTAACAACCCCTTGATACTCAGCCTTAGTTGAAGAAAGAGAAATAGCATGCTACTTCTTACTCTTCCAACAAATGGGGCCTGAACCAAGGTGAAAGTTATAGCCAAAAGTGGACTTATGATCATCAAGATCAACAGCCCAATCAAAATATGTATATCCCACCAAGGTAAGTCTTGTACCTGTTGCATAATGAATCCCATGATGGTGTGTACCCTATATGTAATGCAAGATGAATTTGGCTACTTTCCAATGAAGCTCATGTGGTTCATGCATAAAGCACGAAACCATGCCAATTACAAAGGAGATATCAAGGTGTGTGCAAGTCAAGTAGATGAGACTCCCAACAAGTTGATGATACAAAGTGGCATCAACAAGTGGAGTAGAACACTTAGCCTCAAGATTGACTCCTAAAAGAAAGGGAGCTGAAGTAGGCTTACAATCAGCCATGTGAAATTGAGCTAGAAGATCAAGTGCATACTTGGGTTGCGAAAGAGAGATCCTAGAAGCTAACTAAGTGATCTCAATCCCAAGAAAATAGTGCAAAAGGCCCAAGTCAGTCATAGAAAATTTGCCCTGCAAAGTAAATTTGACATTGCCAATGATGGATGAGGTACTCCATGTAATGATCAAGTCATCAACATAGAGCACAAGTAGTAAATGATAATCATCCTACCGCAAAATGTAGACATTCGAATTTGAATGACACCTGTGAATTCTACTGAGAGAAGAAAGGAATCCATCTTGGCATACCAAGCCCTAGGGGCCTGTTTGAGGCCATAGATAGACTTCCTCAATCTACAAACCAAAGAAGAATCCTATATAATCCCTACAGCTGCTCCATGTAAATATCCTCATTAAGATCCCCATGAAGAAATGCACTCTTCACATCCATCTGATGTACAACCCAACCATTAGTTGCAACAATAGCAAGTATCATGCGAATGGAGTTCATCTTAGCAACTGGTGCAAAGGTCTTTGTATAATCAACACCTGGAACCTGTGAGAAACCTTTTGCCACAAGTTAAGCCTTGTATTTATCCACACTTCCATCTGCTACATACTTAGTCTGATAGATCCACTTACATCAAACCATCTTTCTCCCCTTAGGGAGTGGAACTAAATCCCATGTGTGGTTCCTCATGAAAGAACTATACTCTTCCTCCATTGTTGAATCCCATTCAAGAATGCCTGAAGCCTCCGTAAAGGATTTTAGATATGAAGCACTAGCAATGAAAGCATGTGGAAAATCTTGATGTTGTGACCAAGTCCTTCGATTATCTGAAGGATCCCCAACAAGAGAACCTATTGACTCAAGAGTCTCCGAGCCCAACAAGGTCTGGTAGGAGATGAAGGATGCGGCTCCTCAATTGCAAGTGGACCCTGCGAAGGTATGATCCTGCGAGTCAAAGTTAAGGAAGAATCATCATTTGAGTCACTATCATCACTTTCCATTATGGAGGAAGGAAGAGAAGGATTAGAGGCCAAACTGGGAGAGCTTTCCTCAATGTGAACACCCCTCTCAATGAATAGTTCATGTGTCTCTAGATCCAAAAGTCTATATTCCTTAACACCTTCATGTTATCCAGCAAAGATGCAAGGCCTACTCTAAGGTTCTAATGCCTTGCGTTTCTCTAGAGGTATGCATTCCCAAGTTGGACACCCAAAAACTTTGAAGTGTCTCACAATTGATTTTCTACCACACCAAGCCTCAAAAGGAGTCATACCCTTGAAAGCCTTATGGGGAACCTGATTCTAGATGTGAGTGGCACAACTAATAGCTTCTGCCCAAAATGGAGGACCAAGAGAACAAGCATGAATCATGTAGCTAGCCATCTCCTTAAGGGTCCTATTCTTCCTTTCAACAACACCATTTTGTTGTGGAGTGTAAGCAACTGAATGCTAAAGATCAATCCCCTCAAGAGTACAAAATTCGTCAATTCTATTGTTCACATATTCCCTTCCATTGTCAATGCGAAGAATCTTGACTTGCTTCCCTGATTGCTTCTCAACATAAGCCTTGAAGGCTATGAATTTGTCAAACACTTCACTCTTGTGAACAATAAAATAGACCTGTGTGAAGCAGGAGTATTCATTAATGAAGGTGAGAACATAGCGGGCCTTGCTAAATGATGGCATTGGAAATGGACCTGCTACATCACTGTGAACCAACTGAAGAACTTCCAAATCTCTCCAAGACTTCCCTTTGTAAAACTTCTCTTCCAGATGTTTATGCAAGGAACAACCTGAAATAAACCTTTTGAAAAGCTAATTTGAGGGAGTCCTGTAACCATTTCCTTGGAGCTAAGCTGTTGAAGATAGTGGTAATTGAGATGTTTGAACCACTCATGCCATAGCTTACTTTTTGAATTTGAATGAGTGAGCAAGGTTGTAGAAGGAGAATTAAGCACAAAGTGGGAGAATGAGTAAATTTATGTGTTGTGATTGGCTTGTCCCACTGCAACCAAGGCATCATCCTTAAGTTCTTTGACCACAATTGAATCTGGTAGAAACTCAACTTTCTTTCCATCTCCAAAGTGAGTGATTTTGTAGATTGAAAGAAGATTGGCACTCAAGTTAAGAACATAGAGAACATTCTCAAATGTTCCATTATCCATGACAATCGAACCTTCACCTTCAACTTCCACTTGAATATCATCTCTTATGAAGATGTGAGGTACCTTAGATGGATCCAAAGAAAAAAAATGCTCCCTTGTAGAACCCATGTGATGAGTGGCACTTGAGTCAAGTATCCATTGTTGTGAAGAACCTGAAGTAGCCACAAATGCTTTCCCTTTTCCTTTTGATTGTGAGGAAGTGGAAGGAGATGAATCCTTCTTCTTGTACACAGATGGAAAATTGATGTTTTTCAACTCATCAATTTCTTAGTGTGGCAGTGATGCTCATCATGACCAAACTTCTTGCAATATGAACAGGTTGGTCTCTCCTTCTTGCTTGAATTTCCCTTCTTTGGAGAAGATGAAGAATTCCCTTGTTGTGGAGAGGATGATTGTGCTTTATCTTGTTGTTTCTTTGGCTTAGATTGATTCTGCTTCTTGTTGGTACCATTTCCTTGAGTCCCTTGATTCCCTTGATTAGCCACAAAAGCTTTGGACTTTGAAGACTTGAGAACCCCCATGCTTATCAACTTTGCTTGCTCTAGCATCAACATTTTTGTAAATGCATCAAATGAAGGCATAGTTAAAGAACTACCCACTGTCAAGCGATGGGTTTGGAAGCTAGAAACAAATGTTACATATTCTGATGGAAGCTTTCCCAACAAATTGTAGACCAACTATGCATCCTTTTTGTCATTGCCACAATCCTTAAGTTGTGCTCTTAGCTCATTTTCCTTAGTGACATAGTCTTGGATTGTATCGAAATTCTTGGTGTCTAACATTGTGAGATCATTGTCAAGCTGATAACCTCTAATCTCATCAACTTGGCCATACAATTGACCAAACTTTTCCCAAGCCTCTTTGATTGTTTTACACTTATCAATTTGAAAGATGAGATATTTTGATATGTATTTCCTTAAAATTCCAAGAGCCATAGTTTTTTTAGTGAGCCAATCCATATGAGCAATAGGATCAGCTTTAGCATCAAATGGTGCAACAACAGTTCCATTAATATAATGAGTTAATCATTTTTCCATTAACTTACTCCATGCATCAATTTTCCAAGAAGCATAGTTATGTGGAGTTAACAAAGGAAACTTAGGAGAACCCATAGCAACAAAATAAAAGAGAACAAGATAGAGAGAGAGGCACAAGACACAAGACACCCCCGCAAATTCACTCAATCAAAGAACCCCCCCAAAAAGATGATTTGGCACTTTATACTTAGTGTGTGTACAATGGCCACTTGCAAGCCAAGCAAAGTGGGCTTCTAATTTTCAATGTTGTACAACAACCTTTAGTAGGCTACAATAGACTCAAATGACTGATACAAAAGATCAAACTAAGATCTTAGCTTTACAAATGCCAAAGTAGGCCAAAATAGACCATATACTGAAAGTATAATTTCTGATCACAATCACTACAAACTAATGGCACCATTGTGAAGTTTAGAAAAAATCATGCACTTTCAAAAAAAATGACACCTGAAAAGGAGTTCGTATGAGCCTAAACGGAGCCCCAAAAGTTGAAAAATGGCGAACAATTAGCTACACCTGTGAAAAATCAAATTTTTTAGAAAATCCATGAACCAAAATCTGTCGACCGGCTAAACCAAGTGATAGAATATTATCACCTGTAGAATCTGGAATATTCCACATAGGATCACCGGATTTTGCAGCATGAAAATTTAGCCAATTTTTTTAGAGAACCAAATAAAAAATTTGGAAATTATCACTATAGTTGGAAAAAGGTGGGCCTCAAAATGACCAAGATATGAGCATTCAAAGTTGAACTCAGAAAATATTTTTTAAAACTAAATATATTTTTTTCTTCAAATTTGAAAACTCAATCCCTAGGCAAAAAAAAATTGCCTCACCAGACAAAGGAATTTGGTCTAAGGGTTTTTGGCCCTTATTTTTCTTTTTAGATGAAAAAAGTTGCTATGACATCTAGTGCATAAATGAATGACGTCAGTAGTACATGAAAGAATTAACAAACTGAGAGAAGCTTAAATTTGATGGAGTTCGTACAAATGTGGTCTCCTGGTCCACTCAAAAAAGATTAACTCCAAAAATCAATTACAAAAGCAACACAACCATATTCGCAGCCATCGATGGAATATCTCCAACAAGACCTCTCTTTCATCACCTCAACATCAAGACCTGAAAAAAACTTCGATAGACTTTACATAAATTTTTCTCAAATTGGAATATGATTTACAAAATATTCCTTATCTCTCCAAATTACAAATCATATATTTGAGCAAGTGATCCTTTCCAAGTATTTTTTTTGACCCTTCAATTACAATATTCTCTTACTTTTTTTATTTTGGAGGCATCGACCAAAATCTTGTCTCAAAGACGTTTAATGGCTGTAGAATCGTGGTTCCAAACCCCGGCCGTCCATTTTAAAAACAAATTCCAACAGACATTCATCAAAACCAACCGGTCTCCGAATAGTCTTAAGTGAATATTCCACATAGGATCATTTCTTTTCAACCAACGCCGACGCAGGAGAAACAGAAGGGCCATTTTGCAGTCACCATCTTGAAGACATTTTGACTGTGCAAACTGATTGCTGATTCTGTCCTGTGACTCGGATTGACGTGAACCTGCTGACTGATTTACGGACTGCCACGTGTCACTCTGTGATTGGTCCGTACTATGCTTGGATGGAGCCACATGTAGTTTCTGGTGGGTCCACTTCACCTGTCCGTACAGCACAGAATGCTGACGTCAGCACTGTACGGTACCTAGTCAACCCTTCACAATCGATCTTTGAGACTTAAAATCTTGAGCCCATTTTTTCGGATTAAAACTTTACAGTTGCAAAATTGAAATGCGTACGAGCTCTTCGTGATGACACCAACTTCAACAACTTTTGATGATATCATTTTTTTCGTTTCCTGGACGCCCTTGATCCCAATTTGACCCGGGTTTGACTAGCCGTAACTTGCACAAACGGACCTCACCGCTCAACTCAAATTGCATTGGAATGAGAAAGCTCTTCTAAGGGTTTTTGGCCGATTGAGCAGAAAATGGGACACTTCAATTTTCACTAAAAAATGTCCACCGAATCAAGCTAGCTCCTGGATCTAGCAACCACCTCTAATCTTCAAACCTTTGTAGTTTTGGCCTCCAATGCCCAACTAAGATGAAACAAAAAGAAAATCTAACTATCTTGGACACTCCAGACGCAATGGTGAGCTCAAATATGATGAACCGAGCTCCCAAAATGCACCTGCAATATAAGGCCAAAAATGGAACCCTCCAAGAATCTCTTCAAAATGGAAATCCAAAGGCACTCCAATAGCTCTGATACCATGTAATAATTGGCTATGAAGGTAGCCACCCAAGATCTAGAGGCCTAATAGAAAGCACAAGCATAAGAGAGATAGAAACAAGATGACAGGAATAAAATGTATTCTGCCAATGATGCAAATAGAATACAATGTGCCAAAGTACATAGGAGAACCCTCGGTTATATAGCCAAGGTGAGTACGTAGAAGGGCATAAGATTATGACAAGTGTCATAATCTTATGGCATGAGACAACTATGAAAAGCTATCAGTCCACCTAAAGTGGAAAAGTGATAATGTGATAATCGCCACAAATGGTGGATCACCCACAAAAAGTTGGAGAGGTAATCACATAATGTGTCCACGAAAGGTGGATGTGATAAAGTAATAACATGATAAGTCCACCAAAAGTGGAAATTTTCCAACTACCTCCTATGTGGTCCCTAAGTAAACTTAACTAAGGTGTAATCATGATCTAGGACAAGGTACAACACTTTTAATTACACCAACAATGTCATTGATCATCCATCTCTAATTAACCAAAAAAATATTTTTTTTATGCTTGCTTTCAATGTTTCTTTTGTAATGATACCCCACAAGAAGGAAACATCCATAGACACTATTAAAATTCCAAAGAAGTTTTAAAAAGACACAAAAAAATAAAAATGTATTGTATTAAGCTTAATAAATGATTAAATCATACTTCTAAGAGTCATATAAAATACACAACACATAAAGACATAAATATAACACAATGATAATTATGATATAGGCATTAGAGAAAAATCTTTGGCAATGGATTTTCAAGATGTTTCAAGGTTGGGAGAGGAGTAAATTATGCTTTTATGTATAAATTGAAGGAAACAATAATGTTTTTTGCATTTCTAAGTAATCCAATACTTTTTATCATGATCCATGAACACATGAAGGGAAATTAAGGACTCTAAAAATACGATGAATTGAAAGTTAAAAGAATTATGAGTTATTCAGTTAGTTTATAATTATGTAGAAGAGTTTAAAAATAAAATAAAATACATAAATCCATCTCTATTTAAGACATTGTTGAGATTTTTTTTCATTTATTATTAATATTTAGACATGAACTTCATTTTGGTCAACTAATTGAAGATGGAAAATATTTACATTTTCATGTTTAAAAGTGTTCAAAAACTTCTTTATTATTATTAGAAGTGAAAATTCATGTTTATGGATTCTTTCGCTTAATCACATAAACTAAAAAGTGTATAGTATGACTAATCAAAATGATCAACCCTTGTAGTTTGTAAGTGAACAATAGAAAATCAAGTCCATTTTTTCTACTAATAATTTTTAAAAATTAATTATAACTATAAAAAAATTTAAAATGTTGAAGCTATAATTTAACATAGTTATTAGTTTTCTTTATATATAGGTTTTACAAGGTTTTGCAGTTGCTAAAGTGATACTTTCAAATCACCCAAATTTTAATGAGGGTGATTTAGTATCTGGAATGTCTAGATGGGAAGATTATAGCAAAATACTAGAGGGAAAGAGCTTAACAAAGATCCCATCTACTGATTTACCACTTTCATATTTTGTGGGAGTTTTAGGTACAATCTTATTTATTCTCAAATCTATACAATATCATTGTATCTCTTTCTTTTTCAAATGATTTCTCATAAATAGAAATTTTAAAATATTTAATCATATATTTATTTGTAAGAAGTTAAGTAGAATAGTTTACCTTATTTTTCTTTTGATTCCATATTATTTATTAAATAATTTGTCTTCATATTTTTACTTTTACATCATCAAAAACTTAATATTATGGTTGGTTTGTTTTTCTTTAACTAGAAGAGATTATTTATTTATTTTTACATTGGCAATCACTAAGTAGCTTGTAGTCCACCATGTATTGCAATGAAAACTTTAAAAAAATATTTTTTGGGGTTCTATCTACTTTAAAATAGAGGTGTAAGGGTTAAAGATTATTGACCTATAAAATATTGGTCCTTAAAACAGTTAAATATATTCAAGTTTATTGATAAAAAGTTTAGAAGTCCTAAAATGATAAACCAAGGTGCTCTGAATTCAAAATATTTTTTTTTTTGGATGTTGGGTACAAGGATATTAATGTGTAAAATTATGAGTTTATAGGATAAAAGGGAAAAGAGTAGCCATTTTCATGTTTTTTCTATTATTATCATTAATGCTAGGTAGATACATGTGGTGAGGTGAGAAGATGGCACATTTTATATTGATGTGTAATTGATGAGGTAGCAAGAATCACATATGAATGATGAATATGCATACAAATAGGGAATGTTTGATCTATTAAAAATTGGTCATCTTGTTTTGTTTTTCTTGATGAATAAGTGTTCACATTATTAGTTATAAAAAATAATATTACAAAAATTCATAAAAAAGGTGGTTGGATATGAAATCACACCCCTGAAGCTAAAAAACAAGGTTAAAACCCATATCACAAATCATATAAAAACTAGTCACTAAGCTACAATAATAATAGTATAGGAGGGAGGAGGAGGCTCCCAATCATCCAGTTTACCTTGTGCATCAATATTGTTTGAAGTGTCCATAGAAGGGTTCCAACCCTCATCATTTGTATCCTTATCTTTATCATCACAGATCAAAGAAATAGAAAGATCCAACTAAGGAAACTTTCTAGAATCAAACCAATTGGAGGCTCCACCATAAGGTCACCCAAGAGTTCCACCTATGGGAGGCACAAAGGTAGAGCATCATTGAACATGATACAATGTACTTTAGTGTCCATGATCTCCTCTATCAACTAGGGGAGAATCCTATGTTTGATTGGTATGGTTACCACAAGTACAAAGACTCAGAACCTTTCCAATACATGCAACTAGGTGAGAAATCTTGAGAGGAGGAGGAAGATGAGAAAATATTGGTGTACAACATATGGGTTATTCCCCTAGTGGTTGAGCAAAACCTAAAGGTGGACCACTTCTAGGGAAAATTTTTTAGCTTACACTTGGATTTGTAATAACGCATTAGAATAAATAATAACTTTAGCAAAAAGAAAAACATGTTGATCAAATAGAGAAGTGATAAAAAATTTAAAAAATATCCTTCAATATTCTAAAGAGAATATCACCCTAAAATAATTTCATATTTTATTGAATTTGTGGTTAATATGAGGCCAAAATCCCCAAAAACCCATTTACAATGAAAAAGGTTCTAGCTTGAATGGATAAAAAAATCATGAATCCAATTCTAGACATTTTGGGCTTGGGGACAAAACCAAAAGAGGTGCTTAAATGATTCCAAATACCCATAGAATATCTAATGAGGGTCCTAGTACCTATATTAAATAATTGTGATACCATCAGTAAGGCTTAGAAAATAATACAACTAGGTGAAGTGGCCCAACTTAGGTTCCAAAACAACAAACCAGATGTTCAAAAAATTGTGTTGCAAAACTGAGATTGAAAATTGTAAATTCCATGTCTCTGGTTTAAAATTGGAACCATCAGAAAATGTAGAGAGAGCCAATGATATCTAAGACGAGGCTTATAATTATGAAATTTATTATTTGAATCCCACTTCTAATATTTCCACTAAGTTATAGAAGATTGAATACCAATTTTGTGAATCATAACAACCAAAATTTCCTCTATAATAGTGTCAAAAATCTTACAATCTTGGTTAGAGAAGAAAAAATAGCCTTAGTTTCATTCTATGACATGAGAAGTTACATACATTGAATTAATTTCTTGTGAAATCACATGGCCCACACACAATCAAGACAATAAGTGACCTTGGTCTTGGAGAGGAGGGGAGCACCAAATATGGTTGATGAAAATTCAATTACAAAAGTCAAAACCATTCTAGAAAATATATGGTTTTATGGCATCCCAAGATTTCCATATGCTCTTATCCACAAAAATTCCCTTGATGTGAACATCCTCCAGGGTGAGAAGGTTTAAAAACCAATCCTTTTCCAAGTAGGTCGATCAATTGGATATCTAGAGGAGATGCAATTTTGAAGAGAAACAATCAAGGCTTCAAATATAGTGAGGGGATGAATAATTCATTTATCACAAAGAGTCATCCCTTACTATTGGGTGGGAAACAACTCCAATCATCTAGACTCATGGGGGAGATAATAGAATTCCTAGGTAACTAATGAAAATCCTTTTGGTTGTCTAAGGAGGCTAAAACAAATTCATGCAGGACCTTCTTTATTTTCATGTAAGAGTCTTTGGAAGGATTCCAACATGAATGATAATACAAATGTCTAGTTCTAGGAATTTGTGAGAAAACCTTAAATTTTCCTACCAAAGAAATGGGTTTTATAATCCAATAGGAAATATTTTTCTCAATTCTGGAAAGAACTACTTGCTAAGAGAAACTTGAGAAGTATGGAATGCAAAAGGAATGCCTAGAAATCTAAAAATTTCTCCACATGTGACCAATATATTTTTAGGCAAAGTCATGAAGCCAAAGAGGTGAAAGAAGAAAGGATTATTTTTAATATTGTGTCTCGTTCCATTGAACATCCAAGACAAAATCTTGAAAAAACATGTCCAAACATTTGGGGTAACTCTTGACATTTTTCTACTCTTCAATGAGAGTGAGGAATGGGACATTCATAAAATGGACATTAACAAGTTGAGGTGATGAGTGAGGCAAGGAAATTATTTTAACTAACCCTTGATAAATCCAATGGGTTAAAAGGTATCCAAAACCTTCAGCAATAAGAACATAGAGTGTGGGAACAAGAGGACAACACTTGTGAATAGAGAAAACAAGCCCAAAGGTATTGGACTAAAATCCATTAATGGTTATGCAAGAATAGGCATAAAAATATCATATTTTCAAATTGAATGAAGTGGGGTCTAAATCCCAAATCTTAAAGCATGGATAAAATAAAAGACCATTCAATACAATCATATGCCTTGAAAAAATCATTTTTTAGGAAAATAAAATAAAAATTGGTAGCATTGAGCCTATTCCATACCTTCCTAGACAACAATGATATTATTCATGATACATTTGGATTTGATGAAGCTAGTTTTCTTGGGTCAAATTATTTTCAAGAGGAGATGACACACCTTCAAAGCTAGAGATTTGGCACATTTTATTGTGTAGGTAACATTGGGAAAAGTGATGGGCTTCCAATTAAATTTTTCCTTAGGTATGAACTTGATATTTCATTTATTAATAAATTTTCCTAAATATTTGTAATGGAAATATTCTAGATAAAATTTATGCATTTCCTCCGCCACATAGTCCTAGAAAGCCTTGTATAATTCATAAGGAAAACCATCAAACCTTCAAGCCTTATCATTAGCCATCATTTGAACAATCTCCTTGAGATCAATAGTGGAGACAAATTGATCACAAATGACTTGTTGTAAAGTAAAAATCCATGAAGGAGCAACCATAAGGTATTCTTGGAGAACATGATTTCATTAAGGATATTTTTTGTGGATGGTCAAAACTTGCTCATAAATCTTAACAAAATATTGTAGGATATTTTGTGAAAAATTTGACCATCCTTGATTTATTTTATGCCATGAGAAGTGTGAAAATGTCTAAGGGCTCAGAAGAATTATTTGAATGCCCTATCACCCACTTTAAGCTAGTGAAGTTTTAGCTTAATTTGAGCACATTTGGTAGAATGATTATCTTCAATTTGCTTTTGGTGTCTCATCTCCACTATCCTAACCTACAAATCAAGGGAAAAAGGAATTAGCCTCAAGCACTTAAGTGACCTTGCAAATATTTTAGGTGGTGGCCTTGTATACATGCCTTTGAAAGATTGCTAGCTGAAAATAGTAGATGTAAAGAAAATGAGACGTATGTTGGATGAATTTTTTCCACCAACCAATCTAGTTAGTTGGATGAGTGGGATTGATTTTAAGATTCTAGATATTTCGATGTGAGCTAGTGAAGGTTGATGACTCAATATATTAACTATTAAAAAAACTAGGCCTTACAATTTTGGGGAGGGCCCACTTGCTATTTTGTTGGTGTGAATAAATGTGTTGTACCTAGTTAATTCACTTATTAGGGACTTAGGGGACATATTCACATGATAAGTTTACTTAGGTCCTAAAATTATTTCTAGAAGACTTAGTTGTCATGTCTAGATCTTATATTTTTGACTTTTATGTCAAGTTAGTTGTCTCATGTCATGTGATTGAGTCCCTTTTCATGATATTGTCTAATCCTTTGTCTCACCTTGGCTATATAACCAAGGGGATCTCATTTGTAAATAAATTCTTGTAGGAATTCTTAGATAATCAATTCCATTACAACCTTGAGCATTGCATATTGATCTCTTTATGCTTTCTGTTTGGCCTCTAGATAGATTGGGTAGCTATTTCCATAGCTAACTCTAACATGGTATTAGAGCAAGTTGGGTTCCATTCAATAGTCTTTTCAGAGAGATCTTGGTCTATCTTGACAAGTTGAGTATGCTCTTCTCTTGCATCATATGATGATCTAGAGAATCATAAAAACTTGATATAAATACCAGATTTTGGGGGGGTTCCTCTTTGTGGCTTTGTATTGCAAGTTTAGATCAAAGCTTGTTGGTGCAAATTTGATCTCACCATTGAATTCAAGGTTTTTGATATTTAAGTCAATTTTTCCTTTTGTTTATTCTAAATTAGGCATATGAGGCTAGATCTATAAGGGTTTGAAGTTGAAAAGTGGTTGCCATTTCCAGAAGGTAGCTACAATTTTGGAGCATTTTGGATCAAATATGATCCTGTCATCATGTCTAGAAGGCCCAAAAACTCCAAGATCATTTCTCAATTCCCAAAAATCAAACACTTTCACCTTGAGCTTGAGGAAATTTTTTCTCTCCTTCACCATCTATACGACTGTATGATCTTCATTATTGTAAGTGTAAAAAAAAAAATGGTCATAGGAAAAACTTTGGAGGTGAAAATATTTTTTATAAAATAATTTTAGATTTTATTACAATAGTTTTTCTAAAAATGTTATTTCAAAATAAATAAATAATAATAATTTAAGTACTGCAAACCATGGCTTCCTGAAGACAAGTTTCTAGAAAACCAACTCAAAAGTATATGTGGCACCAAAAAGATCAAACATTGATGTGTAGACCATGGGGAGACATTCCATGAATGTCCAACTACACTTCCATATAATCCTTTCTCACTATCATGCCAAAAACAACTAGTGCACATCAAACATATACAAAACACTTCATTCATGATTCTAGAAGACACAGTCATGAGATAAAAAAGATTACAAATCAACTTCTGGTACACTTCATAACTTGAAAGTTGAACTGAGACATTGAATAAACACTAAGAGCACATCCACCAAGCCACAAGAGCAAAGATAATAGCGTAGATAAATGTAGAACATTTTTTGAACTAGTCCTGACAAGAAACCAAACTACCAACCCACATAAATTACCAAAGACCTCCTCAACAATATTAATGACCTAAAGAGATAATAGTGCAACATTCATGGAACACAAATACTAAATCCCAAAATGTAAGACAACATCTTCAACAATGGAGGAATGTAGAGAATTCTCCCAAAATATCTTCAAAGAAACTTCATGCAAGAAATACTTTCACCAACATCCATAGGCCAAAACCTCTTGGAAACAACACATACTTCCTCAGAAACAACAAGAGAGAGCATACAACATACTACAGACCATCAACAACATCTCCCAAACATCAACATCACTTCTAATCCTCATCTTAATATGATACCATTTTTGCTGATAACAAACATGTACTCAACACTACATCAATTGACAAAAAACAAGGCATACCATCCAATTATCAACAACATCAATGAAAACATATGTGCAACAATCTCCTCAATATAGGTATCAATGACAACCATATAAATGACAACCAAAGACAACATGTATGTGCAAAAAAAAGTTGGAATAAAATTTAGGAATTTTCCTAGGCCGAAAAAAAGGAGTAACTAAATTTGTTTGGTGCCAAAAATGAAAGTGACAATTCATTAGCAAGTGGAAAAATCATATAAAGTGGTTACAAATGGAAAGGGGTTCATTTTGGATAAGAATTTATTTTCTTTTCTTTTCAACATAGAACGAAAGTTGGGGTTTTAGTATCCATTATTGTCATTCATAGACTTGCATGTGTGACTTTTTGCATGTATTTGTAGCCCAGGTTTCTATAATAGTAGTCTTGTGACCAAATAGTGTTATTGCATTTGATTGTATGTATGTAGATGATTTTATAAAAGTATAATAAATTTGCATGTTTGTTTTTCTTGAATATTATTGTTTGTGTAATATTGTGTTTGAGGAAGGATCCCCATTCCTTAGTTATAGAGTTACATATTTAGTAAAAGATATATCAATCAAATAAAATTATTAGACATAAAAATGGGACATCATGAGATGCCAAAAATTGTCACAATCAAATCACCTCTTTAGTAGAGAGGTGATTTTTATATTAGTTATACTGATTTTGCTTATCCCCAACAAAGTCACACTAGGCCTAGTTGATTCTACTAAAAATCATTAAATTTTTTTAAATTGGTAAATTAAAAATACTCTTTTCTAATGGTCTTTCATCTTCTAAAATTGTCTATAACCTTTACTGAAAAAAATGAAATATCTTATGTGATTTATGTTAATTATACATTTTTTAGGAAAATGTATATCTAAAATTATTTAGACTTTTATGTCATAGAAAATTTTTATTTTTAATTTCATGTAAATTCCACACTTTTCCATCTAAATAAACTATTGGTTCCTATATTTATAAGCCTCAAATTTAAAAACTTGATCCATGCCCCTTTTTGGCTTGTTCCCTTACCTTATTATGGCTTATTAGTTATACTCCATCATAGATATTTTAATGGTCTTCATATGTTTTTCTTTCTCTTCATGTTATGTTGGTATTTCCCCTTTATATTTAGGTTATTTGCCTAGAACTATCAAATCCCAAAATTTCTAATATATAAGTTTCATTTTCCTTCATTACAAAATTTGAGAAGTTTATGAACTTTAAACATTGACAAAGAAAAAGTGTTATTCACAAGTCATAAGGTTCTTAATGTCATAATGTTTGTAATTTCAAGGACCTTTGAAAATTGTGTCATGGTTCACCTAGTTGACAAAATTATCACAAGATGAACATGAAGATGGAAATGAAAAGTGGTTTTTTTCAAATGTCACATTGTTCACAAGTTTAAAAACTACGAAAAAGGTGTGACATAGTTAGCCAAAATGAAAAAGTGCATTTAAAAGTAGTGAGAGAGGATAAAGGATATAAATAACAAAGAGAACAAACAGAGAGAAGGCTAAGTTTCAAATGTCACAGTTTTCAAGTTTGTGAACTATGTGAAATGTTAACATAATTCTTGATTTCATGAAAAGTGTGATGATGTGCAATATGATGTAGAATTGGAAAGGAAAATCTTGAATATTATATGATGTGATTTATCTTTTGTGTCACATTTTATAACATATTATTTCATATGATTGAAAAAATAATAGCTTGTCCAACCTTTGAACAATCCTCATTATTCAATTTTATATGATTATCCTCAACTTGCATCATCTATTTATCTTAAAATAATGAATTAGATGTTTAAAATTTATGTATTTATATTGATAAAGTCAATGTATGTGATTTATATTGATTTATTTGGCTTTATAAGTGCATGATTATGATCACTATGTGCAACCTCAAATTTATCTAAATTTTGATAATTATGTTTTAACTCATGAAAACAACAAGAATTTTATTAAATGTTATGATATAAAAGATGATCTACGAAGAAAGTGTACTTATATTTACATAGAATAACACATAACTATAAAAACAAATGATAAGGCTTAAAAACACTTTCCCTTTGAAGTTTAGAAGTAATTCATCACTAAATATATGTTGAATCTCAACATCCCATAATGTAGAATTCAAATTAGTAAACAAATATTGAAATATAAAAATATAATTATTAATTGGATCATGTTATTCTTTCTTGTATTAAATGGATTGTGTAATGGATGTGTTATGATTAATGTTTTAACAAAAATATTTCATGAAATCATTATCCAAAATACTTAGAAGATTCACTAAAAGCATGAGGAAATATATAAAACCATATATATGCATGAGAACTCAAGCTCGTTTGACATAATTTATCAAGAACCTTATTCTCATTAAAATGAGAAAGCCATATAGATTACAAAAATTATAAATAATTAAGGTTAAATCAAAATTTCATATGTCAAAATACTATCTCATCTAGTTAATGTATATGTTTATGTTTAGTTCTTCACCTAGAAGTGTCAACACGAGTTTTTAGTTGATTGGTCCTACTAATGAGGGAAATAAAGCAAGGAGAAATATCATTATTATAAATATTCCAATATCTATATGTGTATGCGTGTCTATTATAATAGTGGAAGAGGATGGAAAATATGTATCATCAATGAGTAACACATTATAATCACATATACTAAGTAAAAATTACAAGAAGTCCCTATTCTCGTGTACATCTAACCCATGCATTTATTTAATATGAACTATAAAATAATATACTCCATAATCACTAAAGATACATTATTAGAAATAAAAAGATCTAATATAGAGGAGGTTCTCTATCAAAAAGTGGCATACCATTATAATGCATAAAATGGTTCATGTTATCCACTAAGGATAGGTCACTTAAAAGGGAATACTAAGAATCCTTGGTAAATGATGGTCTAAGATCATAGTAAAGTAATGTATGAAAACAAATGATAGATAATGGGAGAATGCATAATGATTTTAACATGTAAATTAAACCAATGTTTAGTTCTATCAACCTAAGTAGAACCAAATGCATATACATAGTTCCATCATCATGTTTATAACGTGAGGATAAGAAGGATTTAATATGTAAAAAATTTACTTAAATAAATACCAAAAATACCTCTACCATAAGTGTAGAATATGTCAAATCATTGTGTATCATTTAGAATGGTCTACATAATCATAAGAGTATAAAATAAGATCACTACTTATTACTAAAAAATTCATGAAGATATCATGATTCACAAGGTAAAGGACTACCCTGATCGATGTATAAGGGGTAACAACCTTATGTAAAGGTATGTGTATCATGTAGAGATACATCATTAGTTATAAAATTACAATAAACATAAATATCATCACTAAGATGAATGAATTAGAGCCTACAAATTGGGCATGCTTTACTCTAATTTAGATTGGTGCTTGTGGAATTGAGCTTTCCCATATATGAAAGTGAACTAACACATGGACCTAAACCTAGGCCTATGAAAATGAGTTAACAAAAATATAATGACAAAATAATTCACCTTGATCCTCTAATGTTTGAATCAAAGTAAAAAATGTAGTGTTTTCAAACACCTTAAAAATTTGTTCAATTGTGAAGGTTACTTTCTCCTTAATTAGATTCCTATGCAGATTGATTCAATGGAAATGAAACAAGATTGGATACAATACACAAGCATGCAATACTCTGAGAGTAATAATGCAAGTAGATAATATACTTGCAATGCTCTATGTTGTTGATATGGCGCTTTCATATGAATGTTTTAAGGATTATTCTTGATGATTCAAATGAATTAACATTATTTCTTAAATATACCACCCTAACATGTAATTTGAAATATGTTATGTTGTAATTAGATCATAATTAATATTAAGGGAAGATAAATATAAACTAAAATTAAAATATTTAAATTAAAGAAATTAAGACTGAATCTTCAACCACAAAAATACTTGAGTCAATTTAATGTATGTGAATTTGAACCATGGTGGTAAATACTAGAGATGCAAAATTGGATCTAAATCCTAAAAGAGAAATGATAATGAAAATTTAAAAAATTGGCCTCACATCTTGCTCTCATCCTTAGTCATGCCTCAACTTACAACACTCAATTTGATCACCCATAAAATATCAATTTTTTGAATCATGATTGAACAAATGTAGGTTTAAATTCCTATATTGATGTCCCAAGTGTGAAATTTTGAACTCTACAATTCTTATTGTTGTGATTTCTACCACTGTCTATGACTTGTGCAATTATAAGCCTTATTAACAATAATAGAATAAATGTGTATGTAAAAATATTTTTCATTTAGAATTTTTTAAAAAAATTGCTCATTAAGATTTTCTATTATTACAAAAGAAAAATTGTTTTTCAATATATAATAATAAATACATAATTAAAGTATTATATATATATATTTTTTTTGGGTCAAAAAAATGTTGTGAGAATAGAAGGTATGTCCTCAACACATTTTCTTTCCTAATTAGATAGGTCTAGCTAGATAACAATGTAATATAATATAATAATTTGATTACAAACATTCATCCATTCATTCAAAAGCATTTTTCTAATAAAAAATTCATCCATTATTTTTATATTGTCAATTAAAAATTATGAATTGTTACATATTTATATTCTTAGGCCAATATCAAAGTTTCTCATAATTTGATGTTGCAATTTATCCATCCTCTTGAGAGTCTATTTGACTAGTAGTTGCTTTAGTTCTCAGTGTTTCTAAAAACTCATCCTGTTGTTAATGATGCATCTTATGGATTTAAGGAAATATTGAAGAAAGTAGGAGTGACAAGTCTATGTATATTTCATTCTAGACAATGAACTATCATTGTGAATACTGAGTATTTAGTTATTTGTATATTGTTTTGATTAAGGTAAATGTGGGGAGGGTCCGCATCCATTACAAAATAGTCATAAAGATATAAAAATGGAGTCTCACAAAAATATTATGACTATTTAACTAACAAAAAAATTATAACTATTTAATTGTTAAAAGGTATGATAGTTAAATAAATGGTTTACATCAAATCACTGGAAGCAATCTCTAAATATGTTTTTTCTAGATCTTAATGTTTAACATCTCTTTACGCTTATATTAAACATTTCAACACTCAATAGACATCTTACATGATACTTAAATCCTTATGACAAGAATGCCTAGATTAACAGCTTATGTTGGATTTTTTGAGGTTTGCTCTCCTAAAAAGGAAGAGCATGTTTTTGTCTCAGCACCTTCTGGAGCAGTTGGCCAGTTTGTTGGGAAATTTGCAAAGTTGATGGGTTGCTTTGTTGTCGGGACTGCTGGTAGTAAGGAGAAGGTAGACCTATTTTTTTTAGATAGTAGTTTTCACATTTTTAAATCTTACCTTTTTTCTCTAACATACCAAAAAGATTGTTTTTGGTGATGAATCTCATGTGGCAATTTAAGAAAACAACATATTAACTTGAATGTAAGTATGTTGGTAATTTATCAAATGCTTGGAACTATTGTGACTTTAGATATCTTAACACTAATTAGTGATGTCCATATAAACATTAGTTGGATTTTCGTGCATTTTCCTGACTTGGAAAGCCATTGTGTTCATCTCAAGTGGATTTACTAAAAAATAAGTTGGGTTTTGACAATGCTTTCAACTATAAGGAGGAGCATGATATGAATGCTACTCTGAAAAGGTTTTTCATCCTCAAGCTCAAGATTTTGGTTGCTTTTTTCTTTTCTAAATTTCACTTGTAAAAGATGTTGACAATTGTTGTTTGAAGAAAAGTATAATGTTGCAATGTTATGCTTAGATATTGTTTTGTTTGTTAGACATAGTTTTGTTGTTTTAGGGTTCTTTTGTTACCTTTTCTAAACATGCTTGTAATATTAGTGAAGATTAATGTTACAAAACTGGTAGGACACTCAATAAGTCTCTTATTTTTCAGCCCAAATTGGTCACAATAAGGTTTGTGCACTCCATTTTTTTAGATGAATGAATGTCCTCTTTTTGAGTTTGAGTAAGCCAAAACAAAGCTTATGGGTATGTTTCTCTATAGTTTGGGTGAATTTTTAATATATTTTTTAATTGAAAATATTTTTAATATTCTATATTAATTATAAAAAATGTTAAAGAATATGTTAAATTTTTTAAAAGATGGTTGGTTGGAATTTATGGATAAGAAAAAATAATAATCATAAAATCATATATAATGAAATAATATTTAAGCACATATATATACACCATGTGACTAATTGGATACACAATCTATGGGGGAGTCAATTTTTTTAATTTGTTTTTATTAGCTTTGGCTCGTAGTCATATGAGCAACCAAGAGCTCTATTATAGCCTTGCCTAGCCCTTGGCCACATAGGCTCCATCCCTAGTCACAAGGGGATAAAACTAAGCACTTGACTCATTTTTAGAAGTTTTCATCTAGCCCCTAGTCATATTCATGACCAAGAACTAGGCCAAAAGGGGCTAAAGACACTCTCCAAGTCCCTTTTAATTTTTAAAATAACCTCATTCCAATAAAATGAGTGTAATGTTTGATTCACTTATCAAATATTTTATTTCTTATAGGCATTGGAAAACTAATTGAAAGATTTACATGTAGTAGACTAAGTAATTTTATAGATTGTGCATCGATGATCAAGTAAATTTTTTTAAAGTGTATACTTTGTTTCAAAACTTTGAATGTTTATAAATTTTGCATATGAAGTCTAATTTTAGTAAAAAAATTTAACAAGTTATCAAAAAATTATAAAAAATTTGATGGCATCATCTATTTTTCATTTTGAATTCATTTATTTTTAGATTATAATTACTTTCTACCACTAAATGATCAAAACGAATAGTAGAAATAATTAAGAAATAATCATTTTTATAAGTATTAGTTAAATCAAACAAACTCTTGAGATCATCCCATGGGACAATCTTGTTCTCATTGATAATGTATCTAATAAATTAATACCTTTATTAAACCATTTAAGGATCAAACATCCTCAATGTAAAGCAAGGGTCTTCCCATCAAATTCTATAGACTACCACATAGACCTAAATTAGAAAAAATGATCATTTTTTTATATCCTTAACATTCCAATCCACCACATAAATTTCTTGACTTTCAAGCTTTCCAAATGGAGCCAAAAATCACTAAACCAATATCTTTTTAAAATAATTTACCTTTACAAAAACCACCCTAAATATTGTTTCTTAACAAAACTTTCCAAGGCTCACAACCATCAAGAACCTTAATAATCCACTTGGCTACAAGAGAGGCACCCTACAAAATTAATTTTTTAAGCCCCATACCACTATTTAATTTAGGTAGATATAACAAATATCTATGACTTCACATTTGATTAACTTATTTATAGTAAGAACTATGATCAGGTGGCTTTAACACATAACAAAAATATCTATTTTAATTTATCATGGTTGAAGGTTAATGATGAATGCAAGACTTAGGTTCACACAATTAACTTAATAATAAGATATTAAGTGGTCATCCTAAGTGTTAATTTCAAATCATATGATCTAAGATAGTATTGGTTTGAATATAATCCCCTCCCGTGTCTATCTAATATAGCCTCTAGGGTTTGGGGTATATAGGATGACAAGACTTCCTAGCCCTATCAATCAAACATACTCATTGCTAACAATCAATAGTACATAGAGGGTAAATACAATTCAATTGAGCCTCGAACCTAACCATAGCATTCACTTAAAATAGTGCAAGCTCAATTTAGCATTAGGACACTTATTAGACAACCCTCAACATCATGTTTTCACAATGCAAATTATAATGACATAGTTAACAACTTCCAATTCCATCACATTTACTTTTGAATTGTGACTAAGAACCACCTCATTTTCTCTACTTCTTTGATGAATTGATTAATGCACTTATCCATGATAGTTTAAAAATAGGTGTTTCAAGGATGTGCTATATTATCTATAAGTTATTTCATCTGTGTTTGTTAAGTAACAACTGTTAATCAAGTACCATAGATCTTTACAACAAAATAGAATATATCTTAATACTCTAAAGTCATAACTTTCCTTTTGAACTTAATCATAAAATTTCAAATTCTTTTGATTGCTGCTGCAGATATGCTTCTTATAGATCTATTATTCTCCTCATTAAAAGATTCAAATTCTCCAACTAAAAAGTCCTACCTTCAACCTGCAATAAACTAGATGCAAATCTCCCCCACACAATCAAAATGAAGTAGAAAAATAAAGGCAACAAGACAATAAGCCAAAAATCATACAAAATTAGAAAAATTTAATGTTCTGTTATTTTATTTCTCAAACACTTAACAATATATTTTTTTTAATTGCACTGGGAACTCTGCATACCATATCCACTAATTTAGGGAAAGTTGTAAGATAGCTTCAAGTTGCTACTTTGACATAGTTACTTTTACTATGGAGATCAAGTGTCTTAGTTTTATTTTTATTTTAAGCTCATTTTCTTTTATGAGTTAGTAATATTTCATAAATAAATTTAGTCTCATGTGAGTTAACTCAACATCTTCTTATAGCAATTTCATCAGCATTTCAAATCTTCTAGTTTAGGTTGAAGGAACATAGATTTGAATAACCTCAACATCACAGATGGTGCTTTGAATTGTGCTTCTATTTGTTTTCTTTTTATATAAATTTTCCAGCTTAGCAGCAAGCATAAGTATCGTCTTTGTTGGGGTGGAAGTTCTCCATACCTACATTGGTTACATTTTTCAGTTGTATAAGATTTTCATAAATTGTGTTCTTGGTAGACTGACTATCAAGCTAATAATGATATCTTTTTCTATCATCAGGTATTTTCCAAAAGGAATTGATATCTATTTTGACAATGTGGGAGGTGGCATGCTTATAGGCCATCCAAAGGTTCCCCACTTGGGTGGAAAAGAATCAAAGTGTCAAGAAGAAGGCCAAAAATAATCTTTTTGTCCATAGCCCCTTTTTGAAACCAAATGAAAAGTCTAAGAGCAAGCATCTTGGTTAGCATAAGAAAAAATACTTTGTCCATGGACCAACACTCACAAGGAGGTGAGTGGCCCCTAAAGGAGGAGGGATACAGGGCAACTCTAGACATTGCACACAGAGCATTACCCCAATGTTCGAGAAGCACCTAAAGGTGAGCCATTTCCAATGCAACTTTATTATCTTGCACCTAGATGTGTAGTAAGACATTAGAACCAATAATTATTTTAGAAAAAAAATATGTTGATCAACGAAGCAATTAACAAATATTACATAATTTATATATTGTCCTATGCTAAAGAGAATCTTTGGCATAAAAGAATGCCAAATTTAGTTGAATTATTTAGGGGTATGAGGCTAATCTCCTAAAAGAACCATGTGCCAAGAAAAGGTCTATAGTCAGAAGTCCTTGAAAAAATCATCAATCTAGGTCTAGAGCTTTTGATCTCTGGGATAGAACTAAAAATAATGCTTAAAATACTTTGAGTACAAAAATGGAAACACGTGTCTCAAACACCCAAATAAGATAACCTAGGACCCATTGGAAGGCTTTAAAAAATAATACACCAAGCAAAGAGCTATTATTTTGTTCCAAAATAGTTGACCAGATGGTATAAAATTTATGTTGCCAAACAAAAACTGGTGATTGCAAATAGGGAGAGGTACAACAATATCCATGTCGGGGCTTATAATTATAGAAGGTGGTGTTTGGACCTCGCTTCCAATATTCTCACTGAGGCTTGAAGGAATTATACTAATTTTGTGAGCCATAATAGTCAAAATCGCCCCCATGATTATATCAAAAGTTTAGCGATCATAGTTAGAAAGGAGAAAATTTACTTTAGTATTATTCTATGATGTGACACTTATAGAAGTTTTGGAGGATAAATCCTGAAGATATTGAAATTCTTTCTTGCATGCACCCAAGGCAATCAAGCCAATGGGCAACCTTGATCTTGTAGAATATTGGATGACCAAATGTTCTTTTAGTTGATGGAAAGTCCATTACAAAATCCTAAACCATTCTAAAAAATTCAAGGTTTCATGGCTTCCCAAGCTCTCCAAATGCTCTTGATAACAAAATTTCCTTCAATGTGAATTGCATTCTTCATGTTGAGAAGGCCTAGAGCTCAATCTCCTTCCAAGAAATTCATCTAGAAGGATGACTAGAGGCAAAACAACATTGAACAATAATTTTCTAGGCTTTATCTACATGAAGGGAATAAATAATCTATTTGGCACAAAGCACAAAACCTTGGTGCTAAGTGGATAAAAGCCCCAATCCTCTAGATTAATGAGGGAGGGAAAAATTCCTTAGAAACCTAATGGAAACCCTTGTGATTTTCTATGGAAGCCTAGAGAAAATTGCAAAGAAGCTTTTCTAGATTCATATAAGAGGCCTTAGAAGGAGTTTGGCATGAAGAATAATAAACATGGGTAGCTACAAGAATTTTGAAACATGCTTAAAATTTCACTACCAAAGAAAGGTTTTGTGATCCAATATACCAAATTTTTTAATTCTAGAAATAATCACTTTCCATATGGAAGTATATGAAGCCTAGGAAGCAAAAGGAATGTGCAAGAATTTAAAAACTTCTATATGACCAATCCATTTCCAATCAAAAAAATTGTAAGGATTGTCTATAACATTGAGTCTTATGCCACCAAATGGTAGAACCAAAGGCTTTACAAAATAAATCCAAGAATTTAAGGGTATGTTTGATATTTTTATCCTCTTAAATGAGAGAGGAATAATTCATCTAAAAGGTTGTCATTAACAAGTGTAGTCAATGCATTGAGCAAGGTAGTACCTTTTATTAACCCTTGAGACAAATAGTGGAATAAGAGGTAATCAAAACCTTCATCTACAAGAGCATAGAGAGTGAGGGTCAAGGGACAACCCTGAGAAATAGATCTAAAATTCCCAAAGGCATTCCAGATCAGTGACCATTGATGGTGATGCAAGCTAAGGCATAAAAAAAGAGCATGCTAATAGATTGAATGAAATAGGGTCCAAAACCTAGAGTTTGAAGCATTACCAAAATAAAGGGACATTCAATACAATTATAGGCCTTGGGAAAATCAATTGTTAGGAATAGAGCCTTCTATTGTGAGCATCTAGCCCATTTCATACCTTCAAAACTAAAATGATTTTAAAGGATGTACCTAGATTTTATGAAAATCTTTTTCTCTAGTCACATAATTTACAAAAGTAGATGGTGCATCTTCAAAATCAACTTAGCTTTTAAAATGATCTTATATGACACATTGAGCAAGGTGATGGACCTCCAATTACATATGTCTTTTAGATCTCTAGACTTAGGTATGAACTTGATATTTCATTTGTTTATGACTTTTCCTAATGATTTGGAGTAGAAAGCTTCTAGATAAACTTTATGCAATTCCTCACCAAAATAATCCCAAATTACGTTGTAGATATCGTAAGGGAAGCCATCACAACCAAAAGCCTTATTATTGGCCATGGTCTGAAAAACTCCTTAATATTAGAAATGGAGAGAAATTGATAACAAATGGCTTATTGTGAAGAGGAAAACTAACAAGGAAAAACTTGGAGGAAAGTCCTGCCCTCTGCACAAATCTAAACTTGATTTTCACAAAAAATGACTATGGCAAAGGTCCCAAAACACAACAAGCAATAATTAGAGGATAAGGAAAACTTGACTAAACAGAAAATCATTGGTTTTGCACAAAGAAAATAGTTCAAACAACATAATCCTAAGATTAGTAGAATGGGTATGGCCAACAAAGTCCTCTATCTAGGATAAACAAGGTGGTTAGGGATTCCTCGATATACACCTGGTACGTGAGGCCCAAACTGTGAATACCAGCCCGTCACGAGCATGAGTCAGGAACCTTAGTGAGATACTAAAGGCTCAAACCAACTCTTCACGCCATTCTAACGCTTTGCCAATAACGACATGGCTAGATTGTGGTATAGCTTTGACCTCGCTCCTTTGTATACCCTGTCGATATGCGTGGTTGGGATCGTCCCTTGGGGTGATGAAATCCCCAAGCAAGTCCCCTAAAAGAAAACAAAAAGGATAACTCAAAGACTTGGTAAGCTACGATTTCTCCTCACCCAGGATCGCCAAATAGTGCAAGGGGATTGGATATGTCAATAACCTACCACAAACATAACACACAATGTAAATGTGACCCCTCCTAGTTAAGCTATGTGCCTAAATTAACAAAAACAAAATGATAAGAAAACAACTAATAAAAGTTTCAAAATGAATGGCCCTGCAAGAAACTTATTAGTAATTTCTTTTCTTTTTTCTCCACCAAATACTCATCAAATCATTGCACAAACACAAACAAAACATGTTAGGAGGTCAGAAGTAATCAAAACAGTGCTTAAAATGCAGTTTTTACCTTCTGAAAAATGTTGTTTTGGGTGGGTTTTCCCCTTTGTTTTTGGGCAGGTTCGCCCCTCTATGTGAAGGTCTACCCCTTGGCAAGGGCAAGTTCGCCTCTCTACTGAAAGTTAGAATTTTTTTTTGTTTTTGGGCTCTATGGAGGGCAGGTCCACCTCTGTAAGGGTAGGTCCGCCCCTCTAAGGGCAGGTTCGCCTATCTGTGGGTAGGTCCACCTATCCATGGGCAAGTTTTCCTCTGTGTAAGGGTAGATCTACCTCTCTGTAACCTAAACCTACAAACAGTGAAACAATAGAAAACTTGAGAGCAAGAGACCCATTTGTGGGTCCCACCGGGTGTGTCAAAAATGTGTGCAGGTGTTTGTGATCTATCTAAAAATTCAAGACAACTTAGAAATGAAAGAGAAAACAAACACAAGACCACCTCATGATTAGGCTACAATGAACACAAATAAAAGCAAGATAAAGCAAAAAAAACGATATACCTTCTATTTGTGTTGTCCTTGGTTGGCCCTTGATGTGATTCGTGATGTTGCTCCTTGGATGGAAAATGAGATGAATAGTGGATTCAAGTGCTATGATGAAGGGAAAATGTGCAAATTGGCTAAGTATGGCGTCAAATGGAAAAATGGCAAGAGTTTCGCATCAAAATTCATAAGGTCCTTAAATGAGAGAAAAGAAGGGGTGTTTATAGAATAATTTGAATTATCTAGAGAAATGGATGGCTAAGATTGAGCCACCGTGGACAAGATGTAGGGATATGGTGAGTTGAGGACTCACAAGCCCTCACATCTTGTCATGTGGAGGATGAAGTGTCCAAAGGACATGATGAGATGAAAGGAAGGTACATGATGTGGAAGAAGGACAATTACTTTGAAAGTGCATTGGGAGAGGAGAAGGTTTCCTTAAAAAGAAAGTTCTTGTTCGCAAATGGTTGGAAAGTGACATTTGAGGAATTTTAGTATTCCTCAAAAATCTCCATGGGGAAGAGGAAAGCGGTTGGAGAAATAAAATTCACATGATTGGAATAACCTTGTGGTTAAAACAAGGTTCCTAAAAGGTGGGATTTGGGGGATGTGACAAGTCAAAGATCACATGGTGAAGAGTCCACATGTGACTTGATGTGACAAGTCAAATATCACATGGGGAAGATTCAACATGTGACTTGAAGTGACAAGTCAAATATCACATGGGGAAGAGAAAAAAGGAATTTAATATTCCTTGGAAAGATAAAAGGAATTAAAAAATCCTTGGGAGGTTGATTAAGATAGTTAATGAAGGATTAGAGGAGGATTAGGTGGCTAAGAGAGATTAGGGGCCAACTTGAAAAAGTTGGAGGATGTGACACATCCTAATCAAGGATTACGCATGTGCACATCCCTAATGATGGAATTAGGAGGTTGATTAAGATTAAGAAAGGGATGTGACATGTGAGGAATTAAATAAATGTCATATTTATTTAATTCATTTGATGAAAGGGGTAAAGTACTTAATTATTAACTGAATACCTTAGGGGTTTAGATAATTTAAGGGTATTAATTAAATAATAACAATCTTACTTAATTAATGCTAATGAGAGGATATTTAGATGAAGGGGAAAATTTAGACAAATAAAGTGTCCAAATTTAGGTGTCTACAATAACATGGACATAAAGTAGACCCTGAGGGGTGGAAAATCCTTTCACAAAAAGATCTCTAAATCTGGCAATGCCATGAAGATATTTGTTCACTAAAATCGTAGACCACTACTTACCCCCAAGAAGAAGGTTCCAAACTTGCTTGGCCAAGAGGGCTGAATTTAATTATTTAATTCTTCTCAACCCCATACCACCTTTCTTTTTTGGGTGAAGCCACAATAGTGGTTTACAATTGAAGTGAGGAAGGAAAACTCATAGAAAATGAATGCATGGAAAAAATATTTATTTTAGGGGTTCGTACGAACATACTGGTTCGACCGAACCCATTAGGGGTTCGCTAGAACCTGGGTTCAAGCGAACCCTTTTAATGCTTTCCTGCCAAAAATTCCAACAAAAACCCTTATAAAAGGGGAGTTGAAAGGAACCCTGGTTTGAGTGAACCCCTAGGGGTTCTCTCAAACCCCTGGGGGTTCATTTGAACCCCCCTTAGTCCTCATCCCTCCTCTGAGACACAAAAAAACCCTAAATTTTGGCACTTCGGAGCTCAGGTTGATGACCAAAATGGAGGAATCTTCAAAAACCCAACTAGAATCAGGTAGTCCTTAGAACAAGCTATCCAATGAATATAATCTTAATATGTTTTGGTTTTATTATGTATTTTTTTTAGTTTTATTAAACATAGGTTTTTCATCAAAAATGAAGGTCTGTGTTCTGCACATGTGGAAAAATAGTAGATTATCAAAACAAAAGTTTCAAAAATATGAGTGCACCAGACATTGAAGTCCTTGATCCAACAAAAAAAATAAAATTGAATTTGATATATACAAAAAAAGCTATGCATTATACAGTCGTGCTATGTCTGAATTGTAATTGGTTTGACTTCGAAACTTGATTAAAGAAAAAAAATTCAATAAAAAACTGTCTAACCAAGTGGAAGCACTAGATATCAGAGTTAAAAATCTAAATTTGAAAGAATTAGAATTTTATCCTTCATGGGAAAAAAATTATATGTTATACGGTCTGCATCACTTTTTAAAAATGCTATTTTTTGAAAAAAACTAGTTTTCGTGGGAGATGGAAAAAGAAGTGTAAACTGATTCCAAAAATTTTGAAAAAAATATTTTTAGAATCTACAAAAAAAATGTAATGAGACTCTAGTTTGCATTATCTTCAAATTCTTCATAGTTTAGCTGCTATAGCTACCTAAATGTGAACATTTAGTTAAAAATAATAATTTCAGTGTCCAGTTTGGCCAAAAATTGTAAACCACTATTGTGGGATCACCCTTTTAGATCTCCATACTTCCTCCCAAGAAACAAGATGCATTATTTTTTTTTCTTCCACTCCTGACCATATAAACCACTTTTGGATACTCTCAATCTTCTCCTAGGATTTCCTAGAAATCTGAAAAAGGCTCAAAGCATACACCAAAAGATTCTAAAAAGTAGATTTAGTCAACCGAATCTTACCAGCCTAACTAAGAAACATTCCTTTCCAACTAGAAAGTTTGGAATAAAATTTATCAACCAAACCATTCCAAAAAGAATTAGGGGCTACATTACTACACAAAGGCAGACCCAAACAAGTAGAAGGAAGTGTCCCAATTTTACACTAGACGAGAAATTATTTGTTTCATTCTTTCTAGAGAATTAAAAAAGAAGACATTTTGCTTAGGAAAGCTAATCCTCTACCTCGACACCAATTCATATTTTTGCAATATTAACTTAATGGATTTGGCTTCAACAATAGATGCTTCACTAAGGATCATGGTATCATACACAAACTTTTGGTGAGAGCAAGTTTGAGAAGAAGAGGAAGGCCTTAAACCCTTAAGATGTCCATCAATAATAGCCTTTTGAATAAACCTTCCAAGAGATTCCACCATAATTATAAAAATGAATGGAGAGATGGGATCACCCTACCTTAAACCTCTCGTACCTTTAAAAAAGGGATGGAGAGCCATTAATGAGAACATAAAATGAAGGAGTGGAGAAAAGATGCCAAACAATCTGCACAAATCTCTCTGAGAAACCAAAGGCTCTCAAAATCCTGACCAAAAACTACTGGTTAAATTGATCATACGCCTTTTCAAGTTCCAATTTTAAAAGAAGGCCAACCTTCTTATTGACTAGCAAGGATTGAATATTTTCATGGACCAAAATAATAGAATCAAGGATCTTCCTTCTAGGAACAAACCCATTTTTTTGAGAAGAAATAATTAAGGGGAGAACTTGTTGAAGTCTCATAGCCAACACCTTTGAAAAGATTTTGTAGATTGAATTACAATGAATAATTGGGTGGAACTCATTGAAGGAAGAAGCACTCAAATTTTTGGGAATCAAAACTAAAAAGGTAGAATTTAATTCTTTTAGTAGATTCTTGCTACCAAAAAACTCCCTCGTTGCTTCCAAGACATCTCTAAAAACAATCTCCCAAAAAATATGAAACAATAACATAGGGAAACCATTTGAACCTAGGGCCTTGCTCCCTTCAAAAGAGAAAACCGCCTTTTTAATCTTTGCATTCGAAGGAATACAACACAATATTTTATTAAGGTCTTCAGAGATAATCTTAGGAATAACTTCCAAAAGAGGCTCTTGATAGTCATGATCTAAATAAGATTACAAGAAAAGAGCTCTAAAAAGAATAATGAGGAAGCAAGCCTTCTCTCTTTCTCCTTATCCAACCACTGACCATTATTAAAAATATTTTTGATCTTATTAGAAGCCCGATGTTTCAAATTAGAGATATGAAAAATTCTAGTGTTCTTGTCTCCACTCCTTAACCAAATATCCTAGGCTCGATCTTTGTTTCCAAAACTCTTCCTCCCGTATAATGATATTATGAAATTTTGAGAGAAGAGAACTCTCTTGAAGCACCATAGTTGGATCATAGCCAAAATTATATATAGAGTGTTGCAAGAGATCTAGTTCCTCCTTAAGCACCACCTTTTCATGAAAAATTTATCCAAAGGAAGATTTATTCCACTGTCTGATATTGTTCTTCACAGAAGCCAATTTTTGGCAACTTTATACATCACAGTACCATCCACAACAATAGTCCACCAACAAGAAACTCTATCTCTAATCTTTGGGTGGTTGATCGACATCTTCTTAAATCTAAAAGGACAGGATTTCTATTGCAAGGTGTTTCCCTTGGTCTCCTCGACATGGTCTAGCACAATGCTTGGGCTTCAAGACATGGTTTAACCGCATCATGTGGATCTTGGATCTTGTATAAATATAACGACTATATCAGGCATTAACAAGTTGATCTTTTGGTGTAACGACAGTCACTGCAACAATTGGTATCAAAGCCAAGGTCACAGGTTCAAACCCTTGCTCAAGCACTAGGGGGATTGTTGCAAGGTGTCACCCTTGGTCTCCTCGACGTGGGCCAGAGTAGTGCTTGGGCTTCATGACATGGTTTAACCACCTCTTGTGGATCTTAGATCTTATATAAATCCAATGGTTGTATCAAGAATTAACAAGTCGATCTTTTGGTGCAACAGTAGTCACCTGTGCAACAATTTCCACCTCCCAAACAGGTCCATCGACAATGAAATCAAAAAGTGAACAGATCCAAGCCTAGTAAGAGTGGAAAGAGAACAAGAGTAGGAAAGGAGCCACTTTGAGGAAATGAGATCTCGATCTAACTTAACATGGATAAGGGAATCACCAATTCTTTAATTAGAACAAGTGTAGGAAGCACCACAAAGATCAACATCAACCAATGCATTATCATTAATAAAGCTCATAAGATTAAACCTACTATCAGTAGCAACTTGGGAACCCCCTTTATTTTCTGCTTCATTAACTAGTGTTAAAATCTCCCATAACTAGCCAATTGGCTTCCAAGAATCACAATTTGAAACCATTCAAACTTTCCCAAAAATCTCTTTTTGGGTGTTGGCAAGAAGTTGAGTCCACTTTTTGGCCAAAAAGTGGAAGTGTTTTCCTAATTTTCAAAATTTGTCACATTTAACCTTAAAATTTGAAGCACTTAGAGATGGAATCTTGTAAAAAGTCACAAATCATAAAATGTAGTGCTCAAAGTCTAGTTTCCAAATATGTAATTTATTTTAAAACCTAGATGATACAAATTCATTTTCAATAGGCATTTTAAAAACCACTATTTAAAAGTCACTTTTTTTTTACAGTACCATGCATGTGTACGACATCCATATTTTGACCTAAATAATCATATTTTTCCAAATCCTTTTGGGAAAATATTTTTAACTCACTTAAGCATGTTTTCACTATTTTTTGTATTTTTTATTGAATATTTTTTTGTTAATTTTTTATTGGCCATATTTTGTGTTTTGAAAAATCATGTATGTCATGCATAAGATGACCTAAACTTATCATTTTTTGATGGTTTTTTTCAAATTGAAAAGAATTGTCTAAAGTATGTTTTCGTAAAAAAAAATCCAAAAAATATTTTAACAAAAAGTTATTAAAATACTAAAAAACCCTAATAATTCAAGTTTATGGACCTATTTCATAAAAAAAAAATGAAAAAAAAATCTAATTGGAAAAAAAATTACATATTTAGAATATAAATAATCTCATCTAAAATGGGTTTTAATTTCATAAAATAATTCTAAAAAAACCCTATCAACCATATTGACATAGTTTTTTCTCTTTGATATTGACATGACCTTGTACTTGTAGGTCTAAGGCTAAGGACTGGGTTACCATGCATTTTCTAAGCCTAAATCCAAATTAGAAACATGGATTGTGATTTTCAAACCTTTTAGAATGAGTACCCACTTTATAATGGGCACCTATTCTAAAAAATGAGTGACTACCTATTTTAAAGCTAAAAAATGACATTTCCATTGGAAGTGGACTCAACTTCTTGCACTTACCCTTTTGGAACTTTTCATATTAGGTGCATAAATGTTGGAGAGAATCCAAGAGACATTACCCCGATCATTTTGAAAAGACATAGCTATATGATTTAATTCCCGAAACAAAGAGTGTGTGGGGAAAATGACAACCCTTGTGAATAGGATGGAAGAACCCAAATGCAATGGATTAGAATCCATTAATGGTTATGCAATCATAGGAATAAAAAGCATATTGTTAGATTGAATGAAGTGGGGTCCAAATCCTAAATCTTGAAGCATGTATAAAATAAAAGGCCATTCAATACAATCATACACATTAAAAATATATTTTTTAAGAAAAGATCTTTTTTTGGGAGCATTAATTCCATTATGTATCTTCCCAAACAACAATGATATTATTCATAATGCATCTAGATTTGATGAAGCTAGTTTTCTCGGGTCAAATTATTTGCAGGAGGATATGACACACCTTCAAATCTAGAGCTTTGGTAATGATTTTGTATGAAACATCGAGTAAAGTGATGGATCTCCAATTACATGTCCTCAAGATCACTAGCCTTAGATATGAACTTAATGTTTCAATTATTAATAATTTTTTCTAAATATTTGGAAAGGAAATGTTCTAGATAAACTTTATGTAGGTCCTCCCCCATCTAGTCCCAAAGAGCCTTGTATAATTCACAAGGAAAACTATCACACCTAGGGGCCTCATCATCATCCATGGTGTGAACAATCTCCTTGAGATAAAAAAAAAAAATGGAGAGTAATTGATCACAAATGTCTTGTTTTGAGAGAAAAATCCATCAAGGAATAACCAGAAGGTATTGTTGGAGGGCACAATTTCATTAAAGATATTTTTTAGTGGCAAGTAAAAACTTGCTTAGAAATCTTAACAAAATATTGGAGGATATTTGAAAATTATTTGAGATTTTTTTAACCATCCTTGATGTGTTTGATGTCACAAAAAGTGTCACAAGCTTTGAGAGCTTGGAAGAATTCTTTGGAGGCCCTATCACCCACTTTAAGCTAGTAAAGTTTGGCCTTAATTTGATCACTTTTGGATGAATGTTTATCTTCAATATGGTTCTAGTGTCTCATCTCCACTACCCTAACCTAAAAATTAGAGAAAAAGGGGTTAGCCTCAAGAACCTTTTCTGACCTTGTGAAGATTTTAAGTGGTTTCCTTGTATGCACGACTTCAAAAATGAATAGCTGGTGATGGTAGATGCAAATAAAATAAGATATAGATCAAATGACTTTGAGCCATTCTACCAAGCAATCTAGCTAGTTGGTTGAGTGGGATGAGTTTTAAGATTCTATGTATTTTTTTATGTGAGCTAGTGAAGGTTGATGACATAATAGAGAAGTATTAGAAAAACTAGGTCTTACAATTTTGAGGAGTCCCCACTTGCCATTCAATCTTGAACCTAACGGGAATATGATTTGATAATGTTATTTTTTATAATGGCTCAATCAACAGTGAAAAGCAATTGGAAAAAGATAAATTACATTATGCAGAAAGCATAGCATGATCAATTGATGAAGAAGGCTCTTGCAACTCTCATCACACACTTCTAGCACATAAAAGTTTATTTAAGAAATTAAAATTAACAACATAAAAAATCAGCATGTATGAAACCTTTTATTGCTCAACAATCATCAGGATTACAATGGTTTGAATTCAAACTAAAATACAATCATGGAAGCCCTCTAGACTTATAGGAAATGACTCTAAATCAAACTTAGAAGTTTGAAACAAAAAACAGAATCAACCACTGGTATGTTTCAAGTATGAAGGTGTTGTCATTGATGTCAACAAGCTTGTGTTTTCATTGGTGTTAATTTTTTAGTGGTTGAGAGAGGTTGTTGTTGTTGTATGTGTTGAAGATGTTGTGGATATTGAGAAATTTGATAAAAAGAGGAAACGGTGTGTTGTAGTATTGTTCTGTGTTATAGAGGTGTGTTTTGATTTTTCTCTACATTTCTTCTAGGATGAATATATTCTTGTGTGGTTTGGATAGGTTGGTGATATATCTTTAGAGATGTTATATTCAAGAGATGGTATGTTGGATCGTTGTACAGTAGAAGTTTTGTTCACCAGTGTGTGACTGAGTATTGCAAAGGTGTTTGGGAGAAATGTTTTGGTTCTGTGTTTCTCCGCAGTTGTGCTTCAAGTCTTGTGATTTTGAAGGTGTGTTAATGATGTTGGTAGTTTACCTCAATCAAAAGGATTTGAGGTTTGGTGCTTTGGAAGATAATATTTCAAGTAACATTGTTTGATAGAGTAGAGAAATGTGAACTTCCAAGTGTTGGATTAACAGATGCAATGAGTAGAAGGTGTCTACAATCATTCAAATAGACCACGAAGGTGTTGGAGCTATTGTGGTGGAATCTTTGTTGCATTCAGATCATGTTCTCTATGTAACATTTCTTCTTTATCTTCTTTTTCATTTCGACATTGAGCCTTGGTTGTGAGCTTTTATGGACAATACGTCCTATTTTGGCAGTGAGACCTTGTAACCGACTTTTCTATTACTTATATTGTGAGCTAATCCTTACCATGGTTTTTCCCTCATTGGGTTTTCTACATAAATCTGGTGTTCTATTGTGTTTGGTGTTGAGTTGTTCAAATTTATGTTATCTTCTTTTCATTGTGAAACTTCATGATAGATTAAGGGTTTAATGAATGCTTGTGGATCTGAATGTTAATGAGGGTTTTGTTGTTTTGATAAGATACAACAAATTTACCTACCACCTCAATTTTCTTGTTCATTCAATATGGTATGCCTTCTTCAATCCCTCTTCTTGCAACTTCATTCTTCTCCTGCCTATAAAATTATGTTGGAAAATCAACTACACATTAAACCACACCTCATACAAGGTTCTTTTTTGTTCATTAACACCTCCAACCTACAAGAAAAAATTTATAAAACCTCTTCCCAGGGAAGGCTATGCCCCCTTTCCTCACCTCCCCAATTTTGGAACCAAAAATAAAAACAACCAAGTCTAAAACAAATTTCCTCTCTCCCCACTAACTCCTACAGCTGGAAACTTCTTTCATCCACACCCCTACCTAGAAAAAAATCAATCTTCATAAATTACACATTTTGATTCCCCAATGCATGTTTGCACAATCTCTAGGAAGGCAGGCCTCCACTAGTCAGCGTATTCTCCCAATTCACAAATTGGAATTCAAATTTAAAATTTTTAAGCAAGCACATCATAGGCGTTCCATTCCTACTTGCAGCATTAAGAGGAATTAAATGATATTCAAGTTTCACAACCTTTAAGATTCCCACACCCAAACTTTGATTTTTGGTAATTTGGCAATTAAAATACATTTTTTGGCACACTTCCCAATGCAAATTGTAAACCAAAATTGTCCAATTTATTAAATCTAATTTTTGGATGATAAAATAATTTAAATTCACCACACATAAATATTAAAAAACATAACACTCCAAAATTTAATAATTTCTTTTAATGCAAGATTACTAACTTACCCCCAAACTCTTTGCATCAGACATGTTAGGTAGAAAGTTTGTGAGCATATGCTCACAAAATGGAGTTGAGTATTAGAACTACTCTTTCAAGTTGCAAGCAACTTGCAATATTCTCCAATATTAAAATTGGTGCCTAGATAATAATTTCTTCTTTCTCCTCTTCCAACATTTAGCTAGAACAAACAACCTCCTCCTCTAAAAACTCTACTCTTTACTCCTCTTCCTCAATGTTGAATCAACTCCACCATAACCTGAACACCTCCTCCAAGTGCATCTCACATTTTCCTCCAATCTTGTGGGGTTCAACCCACCATAGTTTGTCAACCTCCACCAACATGCATCTACACTATCCTCTGCAACATCATACAAATATTTTTCTGCATATAAATCATCACTAGAAAGCTCATGAAAATAAGATACTTCTATCCTCATTTCCTCTTCACACTCTTTCACCTCCACCACTATATTTTCATCCATCTCTCCTTCTACTTTCACCTCTTCACACTCTTTTGTTTTCTCATATTTTTCATTACATAAAATTCTTTATCATAGAATTTAGAAAATTTAAATGTTACCTCCTATTTTTCTACTGCTACAACATCTTCTTCCACGGCTACAATATTTACATCTACACAAAATCCACTTTCATATTCATTATAAAAATGAAAAATATTATGCATTAACTCTTTCTTTATAATATTTTCCTTGCCACTATCTACTTCCATATCTTCTTCACCTTCACTCTCAACTACAATTTCTAGATTTAATTGTTACACCTTTTTTCCTCTCAACCTCTGCTACACTTTTATCTTCTTTATCACTCTCTTTCTCTACACCTTCCTCAAAGCATACTTCTGCAAGATTTTCTCCTTCATGTTCACCTGCAAACACAACAATGAAAAAAAAAAATCCTTTCTTCTTTTAAATTTATTCAAACAGTTTCGATACACTCTTAATCTTCAACCTCTCATGTATAGAATACCTCACACTCAATGATCTATATAGACACTCTAATCCTCTACTTCATTCTCCACCTGTGGGTCTTGGTGCAAACTACCTCACATTGGTGTTTCTACCTACACACTCAAGAAATCCCACTCTAATAACACTGATGAAGAGGGATCTTGCAACTCTCATCACACACTTTTAGCACACAATTTTTTTTTAAAAAAATGAAATTAACAACATCAAAATTCAGCAACATGTATGTAGTTTTCTATTGCTCAACAATCATTAGAATTATAAAGGTTCGAAGTCAAACTAAAATACAATAATGGAAAACCTCTATAATTATAGAAAAACTCTAAATCAGACTTAGAAGCCTAGAACAAACATCAAATCAACCACTAGTATACCTTCTTGAATCCCTCTTCTTGCAACTTCATTCTTCTCCTACCAACAAGCTTCTACTAGCAAATCAACTATACATTGAAACACACCTCATCCAAGATTATTCGTTGCTCATTAAAGTCTATGGCAACAAATTTTTGAAACCTATTCACAAGAAATTCTATGGCACCTTTCCTCACCTCCCTAATTTTGGAACCAATAAATGAATTTCCTCTCTCCCCACTAACTCCTATAGCTAGAAAATTTTTCCACCCACACCCCTACTTGGGAAAACAATTACTCTTAATAAATTACACATTTTGACTCTCTAATGCATTTTTGCACAATCTCCAAGAAGGCAGGCCTCCACCACTCAACGCATTCAATCTTTTTTATTCACAAATTGGAATTCAATTTTAAAATTGTCAAGCAGGCACAACATGGGCATCCCATTCCTGCCTATAGCATTAAGAGAAATTAAATAATATTTAAATTTCATAACCTCCAAGATTCCCACACCTAAACTTTGATTTTTGGTAATTTTGGAAATTAAAATACAATTTTTGACATGCTTCCCAAAGTAACTTGCAAACCAAAATTGCTCAATTTATTAAATCTGATTTTTGGACAATAAAATAATTTAAATTCACCAAAACATCAATTAAAAACATTAAACTCCAAAAATTTAATAAAATTTGTTGATACAAGATTACTAGCACCCTTGGATGCTCTTGCATCATCAATGCTTTAAAGAATATGTTAGAGCCAACCTAGAGGTTACACCACATATGACAAAAAAGTTGTGTGTGGTGGTGACCCATTTTGGGATTGAAACCTTGGCCCAACTCATTATGCATGTAATACCATACTTCTCTCTCACCAACTGTCTAGAAAAAAGTCAACATACTATATTTATCATATGCCATCTCTACCATATTAAAGCACCTACACATGGCCCAAGTGGTAGTGATAATTGAATTAGAAATTCATCACCAAAGAAGAGATCTCTCAATAGAATTAGTGAAAGCATAAACATTTATGATTCCAAAAGAATGTTTGTTGACATTTAAAATGATTTAGATCATATGGTTAGTGGGGTTAGAAATATGTTAAAAAACATGTGGATGACACCTAGGAGAAAGAAATGTGTCTACCTCCATAACTAGCATTGTAATTGGTACACAATATATTACTAGTAGGCCAAATGACATGATATGCAACACAAAGCATGAAACCAAAAATATTCACTTGCAAGAAAATCACATCTAAATTAGATTAATTCTTACAAATATTCTATATCTGAACAATTCCTAGGGAGGTCAATAAGACCTCAAACATTTTAGGAAAGAAAAATCATGGACCTAATCATATCATTGCTATTTGATTCCTTGATTTTGGAAAAATGATTCTATAGAAATTATGGGGAGAAAGAACCTAGTTGAATGTTGGATGATGAAATCCTTCATTTCTAAAAAACATCTACAACCTCCTCCAAGTACCTAGGAGGGCTATGAGACTATTACAATCTTTTAGTGATGAAGGAGATTGAATAGGCATTTCTAATTGTGAAGAAAGAATTGATGCTAGTTGTGGTGCATGAGAGAACCTTGGTTTGGAGGGTACTTTTACCTCTTATAAAGGTTTGAAAGATATTTTGGTTGCACCTTGGTAGCAAAATACTTTGTAGATGGACGATATTTAGCATGGGGCCCATTGAAATTAGTATTTTTTACTTTTTTCAATGTGACACCATAGTCTATTTTTCTTCAAATTTTGATGTGGTAGCCATTATATATTGGGGATTCTCAACAAACTAGGAAGGATACTTGACTTAGGGAATGACCATAGGACAATCCTTAATTTTGTTCTTGGCAAACTGAAATTGAAAACAAGTGTTAGGTAGATTAAGGTAAAGTACTCATTGAGTGTTACAAAAATTGCTAATTTGGATATCTACCAACTCTTTCAAGTCTTTAGATAAATTTATCTCAATGTAGACACATGTTTGAGGATGATCTTGACAAAATTGATCAAGATCCACATAATAACCTTACACAAAGAAGAGGCAATTGTTAGAGTAAATAAGATAATCACCTAATAAATCATCATTAATTAATCATATCCTCTTTTTACTTTATTACACTTTATCTAAACTTAGGAGTGATTTTATATTTTAGGTCATGTTGTCTCATAGCATAGGATGAGGACACTTATCATGATCTAAATTAATCCTCACCTATGGTTTCATCTAGGGTTTTCTTGTTTACTTTTATAAGCATTTATTTCTACATTGTAATTATCAATTCAAATTCATTTCAATAGTGGATGCTTTTCTATATCTATCAATCTCTTCTCAAGGTTGCATACCTTAATCATGGCCTTTCTTGATGAATATGTGTCAATGTTTCTATTAATTAGAGAATAATCATGGATTTTTTTGTCTTCATGTGACAGGATTTTTGGTTGCCAATGATTTCTAGGGGTTGTGGGGTTCACTATCAACTCCAATAGCAATATGGTGCAAAAAATGCCAGTAAGGCAAAGGAAGACCCAAAAATTGAAGCCAAATAGGCACATAGATTTTATTATCATTTGAGATTATGGAGTCTCGTGTCCAAGGTTGAAACACCAACACGGAAGATTAGACATACTATTAAGAAAATGGTGTCTCAACCTTGTAATTGTAAGGAAGCTAAGGTGGCGAAACAACTTCCTACACTTATCTTGAGAGGAGAATAATGCAAAACTTTATAGATCTTTAACACTTACAAAAACTTAAACATAAATAGATATAAATATCATGCATACCACAACATAGTGATTTACGCGGGGAAAACCCTTTCGGGAGAAAAATCCCACACTCCAAAAGTCACCCAATATATTATTTAGAAATCACAAAGATTAAAATATACTTGCAGAGAAAGCTACTCACAGGAGTATCACCAAGTAGAGATCTAAAGGAAACACGACCACTACCAAACTCTCAAAATACATCACACATAGCCATAATACAATGCCCTCATAAAATAGGGTTTCCTTCTAGGGAAAGTCAAGCTAATAAAATATTGGTCGTCAAATATGAGACATAATGATGAACGGTCCAGATTTATAATAATAAAATATAAATACAATTTTTATTTCAAGGGTGTTGCCCCCTGTTGATGGTCAAATTAACATAGCAACATGTAGGAAAGATGTAATCACCTGACCTCTCCTGAAAAAGACAAACGATTGTTAAATCAATCACCTTCTAAGGTTTTGGATGTTGGGTCACAACGTTGCTATTTTGTAGAGTGGTCAATGAGGATGTAATGTTCAAGGGGCCTGTTGGTTATTGAACTCCTTGGTTGCTACAAGATTGAATTTCTACCTAAACCTACTCTAATTGATGGGTAAATAAAAGAAAAAGATAGATCAAGGACACAAGAGAAAAAAAAATGTTGATTCATTCAGTTAACCAAACCTATTACTCTTGAAGGAATTCTTAAACTAAACTGTAAGATAAATCAATTTGTAATCAATACAAAGTCATTCATTCACAATACAAATATTAATAGCAAATTGCAAATCACAATTCGAACAAAAGAAAAGATAAAATTCATTCATTCCTTGAAAGCTTCAAATCAAATAGTTATCCAAACAAATATCAGTCCAAAGAACAACTTAAAGCAAGTTTAAGTTTGGTTGCTTCTACTGTTGCGAAATAGATAAACAACATTTACAAATTCGATAAGTTTCACCAATTCATAGAAACCAATGTCTTCACATTGACTCGATCAACTAAAAATACAGAAAACTCCATTCTATACTCTACTACTAAACTATTGAAAACTTCTAACTACAATGTCTAATTCATTTTCCTAAAATTCTAACCCTTTCAAAATAAGCAGATTTGACAATAAATAGCTCACTAATTACATAATTCTCTCCCAAAATAAATACATACAACAAATTTCTTCATGTTTGCAATTATTCCAAAGTGCAACTTTCTGTTTTCAGCTTTGGTTTGGTTCCAGTTGACTTCAGTTTTCTTTAGTTAGTAATTGCAACTTTCTAGTTTAACCTTGAGTCGTTCGTCTTGCACGATGTAAAGCAGTGTCTTTTCCAGAAATTGTGTCAAGCGAGCCCACCATACTTTCAATTTTCTCCAGTTTGACAATTCTCAACAAATCCTTCCTTTGCACATCTGATTTGCAAAGAATCTTCATTGCAATCCTTATCTGCCCATCAACAATACCTGCAACTATTAATGTGCATTAATTAATCAATAAAATTAATTAATTAATAAAATTTAATTAATCTCCCAAATTAATCTTGAACATGGACTAATTATTTCAATCAAATGTATTTGATAAGACTCTTTATTTCTATGATTAAAATAACCATTTAATCCTCCTTTTTTAAAATTAATGTCATTTTAAAACAAAACAACATTAATCAATGCACGGTGTGGCTCCAATGCTCGACGAAATTTGCTTCCAAATCTGCCATTACCTGCAAAGATCACAACAGATGCATAATCAATTCGCTGAATCGCTTTAATATCAAATACAAAATTAAATCATAGACTCAATTAATTCATAAGGCAAATCAAATTAAAATACATGAATTAATTAATTTGCCCTCCTTTGTGTGCATGTATCAGATCAAGCATTGTAAAGATTGTGGATGTATTCTTTCAATAACCAATTGCATTTGCCTAAGGTTTTCTGAAGCATGTTCAAAATACTTATTTTGTGTGTTCCTTGTAACATTTCAGTACCACAAACTTTGCATTATTTGTTAAATCATCCATGCCTTGGATTATTTCATTTTCAGAATAAGACTTTAAATCCAGAAACAAAGATGCCCAAGGCATCTATCCAATCATCTATAACTCCACATTTCGGATAACGTTCACCAAGGCAATTGTAATTCACTGAAAGTTTCTAACGCCGGACTCATTCACCATCCCCTCCACGCTTCATGCTTTTATAGATGTTCATACCCTGTTCTAATCTTAGTCGAGGGTGCTGACAAAGGTTGTGGACCGATTTTGTAGCCAATCGATTGCATTGGCTCGACGCTTTCTAAAGGCTTTTCATTAAATCGAATTTGCACATATACAGTCATTTTATTCCACAAGATCACGTTTCTCTGAGACATTCCGAGCAACAATTCACACCTTATCCATGCGTCCTTTTTCATCGAGGCATTTTGTCGAACAGTTTACGTGCTTTGGCTGTGCGTCCACATCTTACATGCATTTCTAATCTGTTTTCAGTTATGCATCGATGGATGTTTCAAATCCTGTTCCAAACTCTCATTTTGGTGTGAACGATGGAGGCGGGCAATGATTGCAGATTTCGATTTTATAGTTGCTGACAGTATTTGGTTAAAAGTTTCTAACGCCTCTCCAACAATTCTATTTCATGCAAATTTCGCACTTAATACGATGGCATCTTTTATGAGGTATTCTGTTTAGTACCTTGCGCGCCAAGTCTTGTATATCGGCCATTGCCTTTTGCTCAAACATTTCCAATGTATTTTCAAACAGATCTATTTTGGGTACTTTCTGCACTCGTGGTATTCCTTGTGACCGCACTTCTTTGAGGCATCTTGCCTAACGGTTCGCAGTGAAAGTTACTTAACAGCCTTTTCAACACATCCACTTTGTGCATACCCTGCCATCATGGCTTGCCACGAGATTACATCTCTCCGAGGCATTTCGTCCTACAGTTCGAGTGCCCTTCTTTGCTTCTCCAACACACTGTGTATCCATTGCCAATTTTGCCTTACCATAAATTAGTTCATTGAGGCACGACGCCAATCAGTCCATGAGCCTTGTGTGCCTTCACCTTCGTACTTATCCCAGTCGAGGCAGTTCCCTCCACAACCTCTGATTAGAATTTCTTCAAAATTTATGTAACGACGGATGTGCAGACCCCGTTTCGAGACTCCCATTCCATTTTAGAAACATCTGCATAACATTGCATGAGTAAGATGGGATCCCTTTCAGGCGCAGTTTTACCACTGTCCATTTGCATTTGGCTGAAAGTTTCTTTACTTCAACTGATTTGCCAGAACTCCCATCTTCGGCGCGCATGCCCGAGCATTTCCTGCCATTTCACCATTTTGTGAAGCAGTTCACTTGCCTTCTCTTCACACTCGCATTTGCTTGGGAGTTTATGTGACCTCTTCAACAGATCCATTTAATGCAAACACTATAACCTCCTTGAAGCTGCGGCTTTGGTGATGCAGCCCGTCCATGGCGTTTGCTTAGAAGTTTAAAAAGCCTTTCAACAGATTATTTTTCATGCGATCTGGAGCAGGATTGCGAGCAAACATCGCTTTGGGCGCTCGTTCACAACCAGCGGGAGTCTCTATGTCGGGATCGGGATCGCACGCTCACCTGCAACCTTCAGAATTTTGGGGTTAAGTTTCTTCCCGAACCCGCATTTGGAAATGATCATCGGGTACGAAGAATTTTATTATTTATTCTTTGCTTTGTTCGGGAGTGCGGGATCGGGTTTGAAAATAGTCACGAATATTTTGATAGGTCCAATGTACGGTCGGGCCCGATCCCACTGGCCTCTTTTTTTTTTACTTCTTTGTTTCTTTTTTTTAAAATTTTCTTTTATTTTTAATTTAAATTTAAAAATATATCTATTTAATTTCTTTTGATTTCTTAAATCTTTTAGAAATAAAAAAGATTTATTTATTATAAAGTTTTTTATTTTAAATCTTTTATTTTTTTAAATTTCTAATTTAAGACTTTTATTTCTTTTTGAAATCTTTTAAAATTAAAAGTTTATTTATTTTAATTTTAATTTTCCCTTTTTGAATTTTGAATGTTTTTGTATTTTTCAAATACTTTAATTTTTTTTGTATTTTTGAATATTTTGATTTTTTTGTATTTTCTTATTTTCAGATTTTTGTATTTTTGGGACTTTAAGACAAAGAATTCGAAAAAAGGATAAAGAACATGAAAAGACGCAAATGGAGAAGATCGATGAAAACTAGAAAGACGAACAACATAACAATTGAAGACGAAACAAAGCCAAACAAAAAAGCAAAGCAAACGACCAAAGATGAAGACGAAAAGCGAACAACGCGACAAAAAGACGGGGATAGGGATTGGGACTAGATAAGGAATGTGAACCCTAACAACGCCTGAAGACAAATGAAAATGACCCAAAACACACAAACAACACAACGATCGAAGACGAGACGAAGCAAAACAGGTCGGAGATCGAGATTGAGAACGAACTCGACACGGGAACCTTCAAAGAGTGCAAGGTTCCAAGAAAGTTCTGAAACCTAAACCCGACAAGCGAAAGGCACAACAAACGTAGAAATCGAGGTCAATAAGGAACCAAGAACAAGAACCTTAGAAAGGTTCATGGTTTTGGTTCCAGTCTGATACCTGATTCCGAACTAGACAAAAGAAAACAAAGAATCAAATATCAGAGTTGGGATGGAACCAGAACTTGAAACCTCAAAAGGTTTCAGGTGTTGATTCCATTCTGAAACCTGATTCCAACAAAACAAAGACAACAAGGAAGCAAAGATTGGAGTGGGGAACAAACTTGGAACCTAAACACTCTCGAGGAAAATTCCAGGTTTCATTCTGAAACTCGAGCCTGACAAAGGAAAACAAGCAAGATCTGGGGGTTGTGAACAACTTTGGGACAAGACCAGAACAACAACAAACACAAAACGAGAGACGAAAACTAAAACCAACGAAGAGGGAAAAGACGAAACGAGAACAACAAAGCATAGAACACACTGAAATAAACCAACAAAACAAAAGAAAACAGAGGGGGTCCTCGAATTTTCCAAGCAAAAAGTTGGGGGTGTGTATGCAGGGCATAACACCCCCAAGCCCCTACTAGGGGCGTGTTGCCCCTGAACCCCATCTGGGCGAATGATCCCCCTAGAACCCTTGCAAGGGGAGACACCACCCCTTCCCCCCCTCCTCACCTCCCTGCACCCCTCCCTGCACCCCCCTTATCATCATTGGATGAACAATACCTTATGTATCAATAGTAACTTATGTAATTGCAAGGTTGAGACACATTTTCTCAACAACAATTACATAAGGTTACTATTTATAAGTTTACATTTGAGCACATATTGGTCCAAATTTCTCCCAAAGCTTCAAAATAGCTAAATAAGGATGCTCATAAGGCTTCATCATAAGATCATGTGTTGATTTGAAGATATTAAAGTTTCCATTTTTTAAATTTTCAAAGTCTAATATGAAGGCCTTCAAGGCATTTTTTGGCCCAAAATTGGTCATAACCAATGAAGCTAGTTATAACTTGATAGATTGCTTCACGAGCTTTCTAGTGGTTCAAATGATTTTTCAATTGAACTCCTAGAGTAGTAGTTATGGCCTCTAGATGTTGGGTCTCCTAAAATGATAGATGTAAAAATGTGTTGGACCCAAGCCTAGGCATGTGGAAATCAATTAACAAAAATGCAATGACATAAAATAATTCAACTTAATCCTCTAATGTTTTAATCAAAGTAAAAAATGTAGTGTTTTCAAACACCTTGAAAATTTGTTCAATTGTGAAGGTTGTTTTCTTCTTAATTAGATCCTTACATAGACCAATTTAGTGACGATGAAACAAGATTGGATACAACAGACAAGCGTGCAATACTCCTAGAGCAATGATGCAAGCAAATAATGTACTTGCAATGATCTATGATGTTGCTATGATGCTTTCATATGAATGTTTTAAGGATTATTCTTGATGATTAAAATGAATTAACATTTAAATTTTTAAATATACCACCCTAACATGTAATTTAAAATATGTTATGCTTCAATTGGCTCATAAGGAATATTAAGGGAAGATAAATATAAGCTCAAATTAAATTATTCAAACTTAAAAATTTGAGGCCAAATCTACAACCAAAACAATACTTGAGTCAATTTCACATATGTGGATTTCAACCAAGTTGATAAATTATAGAGATAGAAAATTGAATCTAGATCCTGAAGATAAATGATAATGAGAATTTAAATAACCAGCCCCACATCTTGACTCTCATCCTTAATCGCCTTAGTACAAACACTCAATCTGATCTGCCCATAAAATTTCAGATTTTTGAATCACGATTTAACAAATGCAAGTTTAAATTTCTTTCACTGCCCATAACTTGTGCAATTATAAGCCTTATTAACAATAATAGAATAAATATGTACGTAAATATGTTTTTCACTTAATTTTTTTTTTTTTTAAATCCCATTAAACATTTTATTATTACAAAAATTTAATTGTTCTTCAATAAATAATATTAAATTAAAAAAAAAATTTAAAAATCTCATTAAACTTTTTATTATTACAAAAATTTATTTGCTCTTCAATACATAATATTAAATTAAAAATTAAAAATTATTTAAAAAATAAATCTTAAGGTCAGCAGAATGCTTTGAGAATAGAAGGTATGTCCTCAACACATTTTCTTTCCTAATTAGACAGGTCTAGACAGATCACAATGCAATATAATATATTAATTTGATTACAAACATTCATCTATTCATTCAAAAGCCTTTATCTAATAAAAAAGATTCATTCATTATTTTTATTTTGTCAATTAAAAAATTCGGATTGTTACTAGTATAAAAGTTTCTCATAATTTGATGCTGCAATTTAAAATCAATCCTCTTGAGGGTCTAAAAACTCAACCATCTGCTTTAGCCCTCAATGTTTCTAAAAACTCATCCTTCTATTAATGATGCATCTTATGGCTTTAAGGGAAATTTTCAAGAAAGTAGGAATGACAAGTCCATGTATATTTCATTCTAGACAATGAATTATCATTGTGAATACTGAGTATTTAGTTAATTGTCTATTGTTTATATTGATTAATAACAATAGAATAGTTGTTTATCATTTTTTAGAGAGAATGATAATATAAAAATATTATGTTAAAAAGTGTGATAGTAAAATAAAATGGTTTACATCAAACCACTGGTATCAATCTCTAAATATGTTTTTCTAGATCTTCAATCTCTAAATATGTTTTTCTAGATCTTAATGTTTAAGATCTCCTCTTTATGCTTATATTACACTTTTCAGCACCCAATAAACATCTTACATGATACTTAAATTCTTGTTCCAGGAATGCCTGGATTACAGCTTATGCTGGATTCTTTGAGGTTTGCTCTCCTAAAAGGAAGAGCATGTTTGGATTAACAGCTTATGCTGGATTCTTTGAGGTTTGCTCTCCTAAAAAGGAAGAGCATGTTTTTGTGTCTGCAGCTTCTAGAACAGCTTCTAGAACAGTTGGCCAGCTTGTTGGGCAATTTGCAAAGTTGATGGGTTGCTCTGTTGTCGGGAGTGCTGGCAATAAGGAGTAGGTAGATCTAATTTTTATCTTACCTTTTTTCTATCACATACCAAAAAGATTGTATTTGGCAATGAATCTCATGATGATTTAAGAAAAGAACATATAAACTTGAATGAGTATGTTGGTAATCTATCAAGTAATATAGATATCTTAAGACTCATTAGAGGAGAGGGGTCTATAGTGGAGCACCCTAACTTTGCGTTTCTCAAAATCCTAGGTGGAAATTTCAAATCACTCCCAATTTTGTACAACAGTTTATTTGGCAACTCATGTGCTTCTATATTTCGTTTTAGAGCCACATCATCAAATATGATGCCACATCAGCATGCTTTTTGTTGAGGTATCCAAAAAGGCCCCCAAAAAAAGTGAGACAGATAGTAGTGCACCAAGTCATGTTTTATTGGTGTGCTGATGTGGCATCACATGATTTGTTACTTTGTGTACTTTATGGATAAAGAATGTTTTGCAATTGAATATTAAAGTGCTCCACTACGGAGCCCACTGAGGACTATTTCTATCCCCACTATTAGACCCTGCTCCATTATGGAGCCCTCTCCCCTAGTGATTGCCCATATAAACATTAATTGCACCTTCAACGAATTTATCTAACTTGGAAAGCCATTGTGTGCATCTAAGGTGGATTTACTAAAAAATAAGTTGGATTTTGACGATGCATTCAACTATAAGGAGGAGCATGATATGAATGCTACTCTAAAAAGGTTTGTCATCATATAGCTCAAGATTTTGCTTGCTTTTTTCTTTTATAAACAAAAATATTTATTTATTTTAATTTATCATGGTTGAAGGTTAATGATGAATGCAAGACTTAAGCTCATACAATTAACCTAATAATAAGATATTAAGTGGTCATCCTAAATGTTAATTAGCTCATATGATCTAAAGATAATATTGGCTTGATTATATTCTATGTCTATCTAATATAGCCTCTAGAGTATGGGGTATACAGGATGCCAATACTTCCCAGCCATGTCAATCAAACATACTCATTGCTAACAATAGATAGTACATAAGAGGCTAAATACATTTCAATCAAGCCTCAACCTTAACCATGACATTCACTTAAAATAGTGCGAGATTAATTTAACATTAGGACCCTTATTAGACAACCCTCAACATCTTATAATGACATATTTGACAACTTACAATTCTGGCTTCAGGAAAATTCACCGCCAACATTCACTGTCAACAATTCACCGCCACCAGCAATTCATCGCCATGCAATTAATTTTTCAGGAAGTGAATTGTCATGACAGTGAATTTTCCAGCCGTGAATTGTTGGAGGTGAATTTTCCATCAGTGAATTGAATTGCTGATGGTGAATTTGCCATATGACTGCCTCATTTTTTCTCTACTTCCTTGATGAATTGATTAACTGACTATCATTATCATTATCATCAGGTATTTTCCGAAAGGAATTGATATCTATTTTGACAATGTGGGAGGTGGCATGCTTGATGCAGTACTTAGAAACATAAAAGTCCATGGTCGTATTGTTGTTTGTGGTATGATCTCTCAAAAGAGTTTTCAGAATAAGCAAGGCATAACAATACATAAGTATGGTTATCCCTAAGCGCATAAGGCTGGAAGGCTTCCTTCAGTCTGATTACCTGCACTTGTACCCTCAGTTTCTTGAGAATGTGATGAATTATATCAAACAAGGGAATATAACTTACATTGAAGATATTGTTGAAGGACTTGAAAATGCACCAGCAGCTTTTGTGAGGCTGTTTCATGGTAAAAATCTTGGCAAGCAAGTAGTTCATATTAATGACGAGTAACGGAAGTGTAACTGCAGCTCTGAGAAAAATAATTTTTCATCAGAAATGCAACTGAAAAAATCATGGATTACTAGTTTTATTTTTAAGTTGATTTCTGAATCTTTTCAATGGAAACCAGAGAGGGAGTCTCATGTTTAATTGTTATTTTCCTGTTATATTATCTCTTATGTGAACTTGACTCACAAATATAGTTTTTAAATGAATGCCAGTATTCTGTTTAGGATTACTGTCAATGATTTTTTGACAAAATGACTAAAAATATATCATGCATATATCTTTTTATCTCAAATTTTCAACATCATATCTATGATCTGATTAGGTGCATTCAATTGAAGAAATTAAGCATCTATGTTCCTGCCATACGTGAAGGTTGTATTCATGACTGTGCAACCATTTTACAAAGATTTATTGGATCTTAAATATATGATTGAAGCTTTACCTTAATTGCCTGAATTTATGTGTTGCATTAAGTGGATAACATGAATTCTAACGGCAAGAAATATGTACAAAAGCATACTCTCGTTGCCTAAATGGAAATACATTTGTACCTCTATTCCAATGTGTACAATGAAACCAAAATTTTGATTGAATACGTTAATATATTATTAAATTTTATAATATAAACAAGCGCTCTGCGTGAGCTGGAGTCCCTGCCTTGAGCAAGTCTGTTTGTAGGGAAAATAGTGACAATTGGCAAAAAAGAACATAGAGTGGCAAAAGAGGACATAGAGTGCATAGGTCTGTATTGCCTTCTCCAACATCTTTTTCAGTCACAGCATATTCATTCAGAAAGGCCTAAAATATATGTCAGTCATCAAATAAAAAGGGTTGCAAGAGTAGCATAATTATCATGCTGGAAAGTTCCCTAATTCAGAAGAAACACAATTCTAGCTTTTGCTGTTCTGAGTGCATCTGCTATCTTAGAAGGTCGGGAACAAGGAAAGCAAATATATACATTGGTAAGAGAAGAATTGCAACACCAAAGAGGACAATCAATGCTCTCTGCATATACAATCCCGACATCTGATATTGTCAAGCCCCGAAAGCTTGGCCACACAAGGTCTCCAGGGCGCTTCCCATGCTGCACTGCCATGCCCAATTCCAAGTTTAACGAGATCAATAATTGCAAAAATGAATATCCCATTCTTCAAACTTTATCCGTTATGATTAGAGTTTTGAGGAAAATGAAAAAAAAAGAAAAATACCTTATCTTCAGATAGTTGATTCAGTCAAACTGATCAGTGCACCAAAGAAAAATCAAGACCCAAAACCTTGGGACCTATCAACCTCCAAAAATTCCCATATAATCTTCATCACTTATTACCTAGCAAGTAGAGCATCAAACATTTTCCCCTCTAACTCGAAGGGCTACAAGCGATTAAAAACTAAAGTCACCAATCCTGTTCTTTTGTCCAAAAAATCAGCAATAACAGGCAACTTTATTTCTGGCTGCTTGCTCTCGTATGATTTTCCCCAAGCTTTTTCTAAAGATGGGATGGCCTACAAGGCCACCTTTTTTGCTCTTTTGAGCTCGGATACTGATTGTCAGTTTTTGCCAGTTCCAATGGCTTATTAGTCAGATTTTGCTTCTTTTGGTGTCCCCCATCAACTTGTTTGTGAAGCAAGAACTACAAACCTTTATAGAACCATAGTTCTTCCTTCCCGGGAAACCATTGATCATCAATCATCGAGTGTCATCGCTCTGAAGCTATTGAAAGTCCCTACTCTTATGATCAGTAATTTAGCATAAAAAATTGGTGTTTGATAAGTTCATATATAATATTTTCTGCAAAAATTATTTCTCATCCACATCAATTTCAATAGGCTCTACAATGTGAGATAGTTTCCACAGTTTATGATAGTGAACAGAAGAGTGCTCCTGGATTCAACTGTGCAGTAGTTTCCAATTGGTATAGAATCTTCAATGTTTGAGCCAGGATGACCTGCACATATGCATTTCCTTGACAGAAAGCAGCCTAAGAGGCTCATGGCACACAAATTTCTAAACTAATTGGTTAAACCTGTCAAAGGAAAACAAATTTTGAGTAGGAAAATGAACAATACTACTTAGAAAAAGTGACATGGTGTTAGCACACAGAGTCAACTATCCAAGATTGTTTGAGTTCGATAACAAGAGGCCTTTGACTGTTATAACAGGGCAATATGCTGATAACGACTTTGTGCTATCACTCTAGACTACATAACATAGTAATCATAAGAACCATTTTCCATGTCTACACTCAATTTATGATTTTTCATTTGAAATTCATGGCCTATCTGCTCTTCTTCCCTTTGATACTTATGACAGTTCTTGTCTTCCCTGTAGTTGTTCTAATTCACCTTCTTTTGGTTCAAACAACAGTCTCAATAAATTGTTAATGAAAGTCTTTAGTATGTTGCTATGGCGACTGTTAACTGTTACATAACATGACAACTTGTAATACAAATCAATGCCAGTCCATTTGTGTTGCACAATGACAGTGTTTGGTGACACGTGAGAAAGCTTAGGTAATAGGAGCGCTCCATCTCCTTATGACAGTACACTTGTTGGTGATGATTACCTTCGTATGACAATCCCTATACTTTGTGATTCTGACTGTCTTAGATTTTATGGTATGGCATGAATACACTTTGAAATTTTGAATGATAAGACTATTTACTGACCTATCATGACAGTCCTATTAAATCATCCTGGATCCTAAGCAAGATGTGCTATTTCATCTCTTTACATGTCAAGCCTCCCATGGGGCTTACCTTGATTGTCCCTTAATTGTATAACTAACCATATGACTCCAAGAATCACCTCAATGACTACTAAGATGGCCTTCCTTCATGACAACACTTGTGAAGTTAATAAACTCCTAAAAAGACAAGACTGTCTATTCACCTTTATGACTGTCCCAGGCCTATGTGATGGCGATTTGACTTTGTGACAGTCCTCTTAAGGCTCATCTTAATAATCAATAGTTTGGTGTTGTGCAGTATTCTATTTTTGTGATGCCTTTCAACAAATAAAAAAAATAAAAATTAAACAGCCTCACTAGTGTGCAACCTAGAAAGATATTCAACCATGTAGTAGAACTCAAAAATGTAATTTTAGGCAAATCTATACTTGCAAACATTAGGGATACAAATTAATTGTCATTTCAACATTATGCATTTCACGTCTATCCAGAGCATTTATATTTTTATATAGCATTTCAATACAAGAAATACTTTTACATTTATCAGTACATACACAGTAGTGGCATAAAAACCAAGTGGTATCATCATCTCCCACTCACCAATGCTCAAGCTGCAAAAAGCATATCAATGTTTTAAAAACATATTGTTTACACCACTAAAAATATATGCTTATAAATAAACATTAAAGAAATAATGCTTTTTACCCATTTTTACCAGATAGAAAGAGAATCAATTGCAAGTAGTGAATCAGGCAAGTATCCTATCAAGAGGACCAATATTTTGGAATACCAATTCTCTAAACTATTCACAAAAACATGTTAGCACCATCTGAATTATTTTTAAACTCGGACTAAAGAAACCCACATAAATTTCCCATCTTATATAACAGAATTGACAACTAACCATAGCATGACACTAGATGCAGGAGAGAGCTTGAAAAAAGGCCACAATTCTGAGAAGGCATCTTTGGACAGACATGTCCATGACAATGTACAACCCCCACACGTGGCATAAAGAATTAGGCTGATTGTGGGCATCCACCATGCCAAATTCAATGTAATTAACACACCAATTAACCCCATCTCAAATTTAATAACAAATAGCCAGCTCAGAATAACGTGGAGCACCAAAGAGGCTGCAGAGGTCCATGCACTGACCATTTTTTATACAAAAGAACAAAGTGGCATCTATTAAGAGACCCTACTTCTCATAAAACCTTTATGAAACCCTTGTCAAGGGACCTTTGCAAAGATCCTCATTTAGTTGAGTGCATCCACCATAGTCCTATTCAAGAGTAAATAAGGCTCTCGCAGTGAATGTTATTCACAGTAAAGGTTGGATAAAGATGGTATACATTGTCTCTACGATGTTTCCTATTAGGAAGATAGATTTCCATCGGCCAAAGCTCTATTGAACCCTGATTTCGCACCCTAAGAACCTTTTGGCCTGCTATCAGAATGTTGATATTTATTCAAGGAAGGTAGACTTTGATGAACAGTAAACCAAGGCATGACCATAATGCATAAGAGAAACTTTCAGGTCATAGATCAATAGAATGAGGCACAGAGCTATGTAGTGACAACGCTAAAAGCACAAAGACAGTGTTAATGAAGGGTCACAGTGATATGCAGTGCAGACCTAAATGAAAGTCTACCATTTTCATTTTTTAAGGTTATCATAAAATATGTCATTAAGAAGGAGAAAGAGCATGTAGTGGGTGTATGATAAAGCAGAGGTTGACTTGACGCTGAATAGATTTTCAATGCAGCAATAGAACAGTAAAAATGATCCCAATCCCTAACTCATAAGGCCTTCATGATGACAGTAGCATGGAAAAGTTCATCTCATTCTAAATGAGAATGGGTAGTGGACGGCTCCTTAGAAGTTTTGGCCAACAAAGTGCTAATAGAAGGGATGAAGAACATTTTGATTCTCAACAAGCATTTTGAAGTTTCATAGGCTTTTCCAGAAACATGAGTAGTGGACGGCTCCTGAGAAGTTTTGGCCAACAAAGTGCTAATAGAAGGGATGAAGAACATTTTGATTCTCAACAAGCATTTTGAAGTTTCATAGGCTTTTCCAGAAACATGAGTTCAAAAAGGAAAAAAGAGGAAAAAAGATTGAGTCGTGAAATGTGTTGCTAACGTCATGGAGATGGAAGAAAAAGGTTCATATGTAAAACCTATTCATAATTGCTTCAAATTGCAAGCAACAAAAGAGTAAATGTAAGGCGTTGTATAAACTAAAGATCAGATGGATAAATCTGTAACTTTTTCTTCTCAAACTATTCATACAGGGGAGTAGGTTTTGTGTTAGAATACTAAACTGTTCAAAGTTTCAAACTTGGTATCAGGGTCAGTATTGAGTGTTTGGATAGGAGCTCTCATTGACCGTGGCTTGACAACAACAAATTGTCAAGGGTATCTCTGGTTGGCCTTCATTTTATTATAGTTAGAATTCCATTTGAATCCATGTGGGTGAATTACTGACACAAACTTCACCATTAGTCCTTTATTAAAGAAATTGCATGCATTTAGGGTAGCAAACAATCCATGCACTAGAACTTCAAATGGTGCCAAAGTGTTTCAGAGGCCTGTGAAATATATGCATTCTGCCTTCCACACATTCATCTTTGGTATTGAGCCAATGCAATTATGGATTGGAACTCCCCAGGAATTGGCTCTATGGTATGTTCAGTGTTGATGTTGAAAAGTTATAGTGGTCAAGGTGTATTGGCTCATAAAATTGCATTACCTCTCTGGCGTGATTGGCACAGGTTATATAATGGTAATATTTACACAAAACAGTTTTTATTCTTTCTTACAAAATTGGTAGATCAATTCAGCATCTAATTGTAAATCTATTCTGTAGGAAAACCAAATGTGGCCAATTTGACTACAAATGCATGTGGACCCAAACAAATCCTTCCTGCGCTGCCCACTGTGCTTGCATCTGATGACGGCAGTAGCATGCATTCGAGTAATTCTATGATTTTAGCTGATCATCGAACTAGGAGACCTGATATTTTGTACAAATTTAGGCAGCATAAAGGTGGATGGAACATTACCAACAAACACTGCTGTGTTGTAAGTCCTTTGCACAGCCTCATCCCAATGTTTAAAATTAGTTTTAAATTACAAACAGGCCTTGCCAAATATTTGTGCAATTTAGATACTTAAATATCAGATATTGTAATTCAGGATACATACAATAAGTCCCTAGCATACTGTATTACTAATAATTCAACAATTTCTACACCATCAGTAGAATGATTTGCTCCTCTTGGTTCTAGCTCTCCCAAATGTTAATAATCTCTATCAAAAAATAATTTCAACTAGGTAAAAAAATATTAACATGCCACATAATTATGCTATCCAAATGAAGGGCAAAGTAACATCATTGTGCTTCCAGTGAAGTGCAAAATCTATAAAAATACATAGAGCAACAAACATCGTTGCAGACAATATGCAAAATTACAAAGTTGAAATGTGAAAGAGGTAACAACAAGCAGCAAACAGAGAGATACCAGTTAAATAAAAAAGTAAAACCCTAGTTGTTATCGATGCTTTGCATTTTCCTATTGAAAAGCTTAAGTAATCAAAGACAACTGAAACATTAAATAGGGCAACCCAACGATTCCAACAAGTTCAATAACAAAAAACTACACCAAAGCCGGGGAAGAAAAGGCTGTGATCACAAGGCCGTGATCACAAGAGTTAGAAGGTGGTGTAAGAGACATATATTTGTTAGCTTTTAGAGAAGACGTGGTTGGCTACAGAAGTAATTTTTTTGTTTTTGATATCTCCTTTTCATGAAAGAAAGAAAATACAACAGAGTAGTGCCATGATGAGTACCTTTTAGAGAAGGTCGTCTCAGAAGTAACACTGAGTTTGTTCTTGTTGTGAAAGATGTGACCACATCACCCAAAACCCTGGTTTTACCACCGACCTTGATTCGATCCTACAAAAACTTCATTGTCATGCCCTGCTGCTTGGCTAGTGCTAGAGCCATTTGGGTAGTTCTTTTGGGCTACTGACCAGTCCTGACATAGTCTGTACATGCAAAACAAATAAAGCCCACTTAAATCCCCCCTCATAAAATGGTAAAACTAAGGTACCCATAATGGAATATGGCCATAAAACTTAACCACATATACTCTTGCTTTGCTTGGCATATCCATTCCTGAGCCTCAAATCCTGGATATTAAAGGCCATTATACAGAATCCAGAAAAATGAAAAGTCTATAAACATAAAGTTTACAAGACTGCAGAATTGAGTGTTCAATGAAACAGCTTACCAAATTTCATAACCGAAAGGTCCAAATTGAAGATGCTAGAGATGGTGAACCAAATGAATGCAATAATGGGGTTAGACGAAGATGCTTCAGAATGCTGCAAATCGTGGAAGAAGAAACAAGATAAGCTGTTCAAAGAGAAATGTGAGCGTTTGATTTTAGAAAAATAGGCAAACCAGCAGTAACCATTCTTTATTCTAAGATGCATGAATGCAAAATGTGGAAGCACAGACAAGGCGCGTGAACCCGTTTTTACAATGCCACGCATCCAGCTCCAGTTCCATGTGCCCTCTATGAGAAAAATAGACAAAACATTAGGAAGCCATGTTTAATACTTTCCCTCTTCGTTTTTATTGGACGAGCTTCTTCTTTTCTTTTGGTTTTTTTTTTCCAAAAACCTAAAACCCGAGGAAATTAGCCCCTAGTGAATAGAGAGCTTGATAAATCTTCAATTTTTATGCAAGAAAACAATAAAAAAAAATAGACTTTGGCTTATGGCTGTATAATTGCTCACTCAATTCTCAAGACACAAATTAATGTAGTTTCTGCTCACCCTATAAAATTAGTCTCCTTGTCATACATTATGACAAGTCTTTCCAGACCAAATGTATGAACCCAATATGAATGTCAAAGTAACAAGAAAAAGAAAGCGAAACCATCAAATAAGAGTAAAATGCTTCAAATCCTCATTCATTTAATATTATGCTTTCAATAGAAACTTATCTTTGCGCCCAACAATACATTTGGTGTGTCTAACGAAATGCATTATCCAGCATTGGCTCTATGTCATAATTAAATACACTTTAAACAACTCTTTTAGAACAATAAAGCTTGAAAGACTTAAACACCAAATGTTTCTTTGCAATGCACTACTGAGCCCCTCACATAAACAACTAACTTTTTTATAATCTTATATAAAGATCTAATATTTTGTATGTGTTCATTACAATGCATAACTCCTTAACATTACACATAAAATTTTAACAACATTGCATCAATTGTTTACCATAAGGCATAAAACCGTTGCTACAAGTCTCTGCCCAAATATAGTAGAACAACTTTAGCACTGTAGAATACATAATGGTAGGTTCCTCAAAAATATATGTTACAGCAAAGCAGTCTTCACCTGTTGTGGATGCTCTGCTCCAAACAAGCCAACTCTCAAAGTTCTGCTTTGAGATAGACAAGTTTCCAAATTATCCAGGAGTAGCAAATGATTTCATTAAGAATCCTACATTGACCACAATGCAATCTTTTCCCAATAAACATTAACCTTATCCAATATTATTGTAAATAGAAACTAACAATAAAGCCATATATCACAAATTGATGTACACCCCTATCATTAGGCTATGTGCCTAAAACAAATTGTAATGTGAGCTTTGACAATTAATTTCTAGGTCTTATTAAAGCTGCTTGGGTTAGTGAAAGTAAAATGAAAAATCTAGATGGTAGCAAACAACCACCAACTCAAGCTACTTGATTTCCTGTAAGTAATAGATAAATTGGTGTTCAATTTAAACGGGAACTTGACTAATCTGTAACAAAATTATTCATGATAATTCATCAACTCTAATCCTCCAACATAAGATGACTAGTCTTTGTCATACATGGGATAGAGAATTGCTTATATAAAGCAATAGCTTCATTACATAGACAATAGGAGGGACTGTCCCTCTATCCATTATTCAAAAGACGCATTCTCAAAGTCAGGTTTGGGCTTACTCACCCTCTTATCAATAGCCTATTATAAGAATTTTGCAAGTCTTCCAGCTAGACTGCATAAGCAATTTGCTTTAGCCATTCTATTGAGTCCACACCAACAATATTACATGATGAATTTTATATAGAATCAAAAGTAGAATTAAGAATTGTATGCTCTGAAACTGTCTTAACTAACCCACAGGTTATTGTAATTCCAATACCAAAAAAAATCACTATTATTTTATAGAAATTATTTCTCCTACTGAAACATCTTTTCATTCATACTCTCTTAACTTATGACTGCACATATCCTGGAAACAATTGCATCTCCTTAAAATAACAATAATGTGGAACAATTACACCTCCTTAAAAAACAAAAATGATATCCTTAAAACAATGTGTGTTTCTCCCAGATTATAGTTATACTTTCCAAACAATAACACATTCACCACCAACAAATTACTGTCAAAAAATTCATCAATAACAATTTTCCATGAGGTGAATTTGTCATGGTGGTGAATTTTCCCACGATGAATTGTTAGCGGTGAATTAAGGGAAAATCCAATTTTTTTGGCAAGTATAACTATAATATGGGAGAAACATACTCCTTAAGCATGACAAAACAAAGTGCCAATGTGTTTGGCTCAAATCAAACACCTAAATGCATTCAGCACATGCATCAACCATGGATCTATTAATTAAGCATCAAATCTTCCCTCCACTTAGAAATGCATGATCACGATGCTTTCATTAGAAAAAAATTTCCTATCTTTCTACGTGCATATACATCGGAATGTATCTTGATCTCACTAACATAATTAGGTTTCATGACATGATGTGCAAACCATATACAACATCAATAGCTCAAATTAAATCTCATCCTCGCATTAAAATTTCATATAAAATCAAACCAATACAAATAAAAGGTTTTGTATCTATTTGGTTTTGTAGTTCTTCAAAGCCACAATTACAAAATTAGGAAACTGGGATGATAAAGGTAGGTTTATATTTTTTTTTATCTAAATCTCTTGTACTTTCCTCATTGTTATATAGGTAAAGTTATCTTAAACTAGATATCTATATATAGTTTCATACAATAGATTCTTGTGAAAGCTCTATAGCTACAATTCTGAGAATAAATATTGTATATAGTTTATAAGTTGATATCTAGAAATGTAATTTAAATTTGGTTCTCTAGCATGTCCTAAATTTAGATAGTAGACACACTTACTTTCTACAAAATAAGGTACATAGTATTTAGCTTCAAGTAGCTTTATTTCTCATTTATAATTTTGTACATATATAATATTTAACCTTACTCATCCCAGGAGATGACTACTACTCCTCCCCATGTCCCTACAATTATCCAACCCATGGTGGCAGACTCATGTGCGTTCATTAATAGTCTAGAAAATGTTGGAATAGATGTCGCACACCTCGCTGCCACCATATCAACCGACTACCAAAGCATAGTCCACAAATTTAAGGACATTTTCCAATCATTGCCCTCAATTCAGGATGTTGACATTGAACAACTGCATGAAACACATGCCTCGTTTCAAAAGAGTTGCACAAAATTGGAGGGTCTATGCACTTCCCTAAGGGAAATATTTTATGACCACCAATACCAACAAGATGGAACACACGCTCTGGTACATGCATATAAGACGTACCTCCAGAATATGTGATAGTTTAGTTTAGCTTGGTCCTATTTAACCTTTGTACAAATCCATAATTTTTTGATATTAGTCCAATCAGAATTCATATACTTTGATGCTATGTAACTAACAAATACATATCCATGCATAGAATATGTACCATTTTTTCACATTATATGCACTTTTCCCTTATATTGCTCAATATGTAAGTGTCTTTCAAATTACTATGATCACTATCTATTGTGACTACCATGATGTCTACTCTTAATCTATGTAATCTATTACTTAGTAAGTTTGAATTACTTGCTCTCTTCTAAATTATATTTGCACATCCTTTTAATTTAGTTCTATGATGTTCTTGTTCAATTCTGTATGCTTCTCACCTTAGGCCAATCAAAATGCCTATATTACTATGGTATGTAGCTAGCAAATACATTTAGATGTACACAATATGTGTTCAAGTCCTTCACAATAATATGATCGTTATTTTGCATGAATAGTAGCACCTATACTTTTATCCTATGCAATTAGTTTCTCTCTTCTAAATTATAATTTAATCTTCTTTTAATTTACTACTACAATTTTTGAGATAGCCCATACTTTTTCGGTCTACAAAAGCTACAAATGCATCTTAGTTCGCTTTATTTTCCCACAAATAAAAACAATTCAACAAAAAATAATTTCAATTATTCTACCATAGTACGAAACAAGAGATTGCCACAAACCCTTTAAATCACAACTTATGCCCTACAATGGTTTCTTGCATTTTCCCTTGAATTTTTTTTAGGCATTGCCTATCCTTGCTACACATAGTAAACCACAACTTACTTCCAATTGGTCACTGTTATAGATCACATATCCTATAAACGAAATACGATCCAAAAAAACCATGTTGCACCTTCTCCAAGCCCCAAGCAATCAAACAACTTTCATACCTAAATGAGATATTTCAATTTCTTTCATATGAAAGATTGTACTAGCCAGTTTGCATTTCTTGATTACTATTATAGCATTGTTTTGATACCTAAATTCTCTACTCTCGCTTTGCTTGCAGGCCCTCCACTTCCACTATCTTCCACTTTAACTACAAATGCCATTGTTGACATCCTTTTAGGCATTCATGATGTTGATTCATTTCTACAAGTTGCATCTATCGACCCCATTCAACAACCACAACCTACACTTCCCAAGTATCGTATTCAACTGTGAGATGGGACGCACACACACCCTGCATTGTTGCCCACACAGTTCAATGAGATTGTTTTGGAGGAGGATTTAATCAAGGCTCTATTGTCCACCTCAAAGAATACATTTGCAAAAAGTTTCACAAATTCACATACGTTCACAATTACCTTATTTTATTTGTTTCCTCTTATTTACACATGTAAATAGCATACACTTTCAAGTTGTCATTTTCATTGCACGACTGTCGTAATTCATAGCTTGGAAGTCATTTCAAACAATGCCTCAATCATTGTAGCTCCAACTGCTATTAATGAAGCAACAACCTATATGCCCTCTATAGCTCTTTGGGGTCATTGGCCAATAGTCCAAATCCCAACACCTCACTCAATGCACCTTCATTGTCAACTGATAAGCACACTCTCACCCCACTTGAACTACATCCCATTGCAACCTTAACCCCAAACCATAAAAATTGGTTCATAGAGGGTCGTGCCTTGAGTAAAATCCCAATTCATCATTACAAGAATGCAAGTAATGATGGGAAAGTCTTCGGCTTCGATTTAGTAGATACCATAGGGTCTGAGATACATGTAACTTGCTTTAATGAACTTGTAGATAGGTTCTACAATGTGATAGAGTCTAATAGCACTTATGTCATCTCAAATGGCCACATCAGAGTCTGAAACACAAAATACAGTAGCGGCCACAACCCATATGAATTATTCCTCCACAGCTCCTCAACCATCAGTCCATCCACCTGCATAGAGTCCACAATACCCACACACAACCACCATATTAAAAGCATTGAATCATTGATGTCATTACCTGTTAACTCCCTTGTAGATTTCATTGGTGTCCTTCTATCTATCTCTCCTGCATCATCCATTCGCAAAAGGGATGGCTCTAAAACAATAAAGTGTACAGCCACAATCATGGACATGTCAGGCCGAACCATTGATATCACACTTTGGGGTAGCCATTGCCAAATCACTGGGAAGCAACTAGCTAACCTTCCCCTACAACCCAACCCACCAATTATATTGATCAAAAGTGGTTAGATAACCTCATGGTCTGGAAAATCTATCGATACCATCTTTCCTACAACCATTGTAATCATTCCTAATTTGGTTGAAGCCTCAACATTGCAAACATGGTCTGCCACTACAGGGATTGCCCTTCCTTTCCTTTCCCTCTCAAAGAGCCAAATATCAACTGAAAATTTTGAAAATCCAATTCCTATTTCAAGTATTGTGAATTCAATCTCTCTTGAAAAACAAAATATGTGTTAAGGCTCGTATCACAAAGCTCCACTTAAACAACTTCTACTACTTGTCTTTCCCTTGCATGGTTGACAACAAAAAGTGTAAGAAAAAGGTTCTGCAGATTACCCCAAGTGCTTTTAAGTGCTCCAAGTGTTTTGTGGAGATGGCTACATGTGATTTTAGCTACATGCTAAAGATGGACTTGCAAGACGGGACAAGTCATCTTCTTGATGTAACCACTTTTGAAGAACCAACAACAATGTTGTTTGGAGTTTGTGTAGAAGATTTGCAACTCCTAATGGTGCTAGCCAAATTTTGCAAACAGTCATCAACAACGAGTTCCTACAAGCACTGACCATCCAATCAAATACTTTCAGTGGTCGTGAATCTCAAAGCATTCTTATTACAACTATTAAATGAGCTTATCTTTTCTATTGTACTCTTTTAAAGTATGCTTGTTACATGACGTACAATTATCCACTTTTTGTAACCACAACAAACAATCAATTTTATTTTTTTACTTTTTTGCATTGTTGAATTTGAAAAACATATATACATCTTTCCATATATACATGTTTCATGCTAAATTTGGAGATACAACTATTTTGTAAGCTTTTCCATTCTACAATTGCAAACTATCAGATTACATATGCCATCACCATTTAGCGGTTAGCGTAATTCGAATTGCATTTAATATGTTCACATTTTCATCCCTTTCAAGTTTCTAAACATTTACTATTGAACAGAAACACAAACAAACATTTATTTATTCGTATATCTTATTGTTTTGTAAGATCCAAAATGGTTTCCTTCCAACTAATGTTTACGCCTACCAATGGTTTCGTATGACTATGAATGATTTTCTTCCAAAATCGTCATTATTGCATACATCTAGATATCTTTAGCCTTCAATATTTTAGTCTCACCAGTTACAAAAGTTGCTTCTAATTTCCAACCTTCTATGTAAACTTACAACAAATTTTGAATCGATCTGGAAAACTCAAGATTGCAACAAAAAAGAGCATGTCGTAACCAACAAGAATGCACCCGGTACCATGCGAAGAAAGACATCATCAATACAAGAAGACGACAAAGGAAAAAAAGCATGGTTGATGCCACCTCCACTTCCACCCTCCCATCCTCCGCTACACCCTCCCAACTTCATCTTGACAATACTAGAGGATGAGCACAGATAGAAAGCATGGTTGATGGCACTTCCACTTCCATACTCCCATCCTCCACTACACCCTCCCCTCTCGATCCGACTCCAAAATTTGGTCAAACCTTCCTTGCTGCTAGAAATTCCTTCTGTTCTATGCTTGAAAAACTTTCAATCCTATCAACTTGTATAGTTTGCATGGAAAAATATCTAGGTATTAAGACAAAACTAGTACTTGGACTACCTACTTGCTACAGATGTGCAAATAAAAAAAATGGCAATTGATTCTCCAAATGGAATAACATGGATCCTGGTGAGCAACCTCCATGTTTACAAAGACTAACTCAAGTCGAAGAGATGCCAATAGCTAGGGTCAACCCAATCCTTCAACTCACCTATGCAAAAGGAGGGCAACTAAAATATATTGGGCACGCTATTAGCTTTCCTCAAGATATCTCTATGATTGCTACCCACTTACCTAGACTTATAGATGAATTAGAAATCTTATTGGTTAATAGAAAAAACATTGGCCAACAAGACTTTAGCTTCTATGTGAGTAGAGGTTGCGTCTACGAGGCTCTACATTATAAAACCTCACATGACCCATACTACAAAAATTTGCAATTAGATGAGGTTGCATTAGCATGTCTACCAAGTGCTCCCACTAACATATCTGACCTCCTATCTACAACTACCACAATTACTAGCACCACACCTACAAGCTCTAACCTTATCGATACTACAACCGTCAACATTGCTGAAGAAGACATTCAACCCTCTACTTCATTTCTACCTAACCTTCCCCCAACACGTAGAGAAGTAGAAGAATTGTGTTCTATATTGCAATTAGGTCAAGGCCGACCAATTTTATCTATGGACTGGCCACCCATTTCACCATCTCCCATTAATGAGTACACCACTGAATGATTGTTTGTTATGGATTTCCCAACTTTTTTTCCATAAGGTGTCGCCGCTTTCAAGCAAAAAACACATTCAAGAAGTTAAGTTACATGAATATGCTCTCCACATGTTTAGGTACTTTGACAATCGGTTTGGCCAACACCCTCGCTTCAGGTACTTCATTCTAAATATTATCATGTGTCATCGCAACTAGTCCACAACATCAGTGTTTGTCCATAAGCACATCAAGATACATGCTTGCCTACAACAATCTCCAATCTTTGCCAACATTTAAAGGACCTACCAAATGACAAGCTTGTTGAACAAATGATGCACTTTGGATCGTCAATTCCTGGAACACGACCTTTTTGGAACTGTTGCAGAGGGGAGCTCACTGATATGGTTATCCAAGTTGGTTGCCCAACACTTTTCTTTACACTCAGTGCAACTGATAGAAAATGGCTAGACCTACATAGTATTATACCATCATTCACACCTTCAGATTTGCAAGCTGCTTATAAATGGAGGATACAAAACATTATTCAAAATCCACACCTTACTTCCCAATATATGCATCTCAGATTTACTGCATTTCATGAAGAGGTTTTGGAAAAGCTACTTGGTGCAACCGACTACTGGTACAGGTATACTATCGCTTCCCTCACAAGCTTACATTTTCTATAGTTTGAATACCTTCTAACCTACACAAACCATTAGGTACGAATGACAACACAGAGGCTCCACACATATCCATGGTTTCCTTTGGCTACAAGCAGCACCTGATGTTGGGAAACTACAAGGGAACAACCTTGAAGCAGTCCAAAATGCCCTTACCTACATTGACAGGCATGTTTGTGCATGGAACCCTCGATCACTACTATCAAGGAACCAAGAAATTCATTGATCTCTTGTTGATGACCCTTGTTTAAAGGACAACTCAATGATCATGAAATCTAACCCTATTATTGACTACACTGAACTTGTCAATTGTGTTTAGTGCCATACAAAGTGTACCTTACAAACATGCCTTAGGAGAAAGGGCCAATCCCTACAATGTCATTATAAAGCACCTTGTCCCATGCAAGAAATTTCCACCCTTGCCATTGATGACTCTAGCCTACCTAAATTTATCACTACTCAAAATGATGAGCACTTAAATCAACACAACCCATCTATCCTCTCTATTTGGAGAGCTAATATTGATTGCTAACCTGTTGTCTCCATCCATACAGTCCTCAAGTATATTGATAAGTATGCAACAAAAGCAAAGAATAAGTCAGAAACATACCACACTACGCTTTCTCATATTTCAACCAATATAGAATCTAACAAGCTTGCACCAATAGCTTTCAAAAAAATGCTTGCTAACACTCTAGTTGACCGTGATATTGGAGCCCAAAAAACTTGCCACCTCTTGCTTAAACTTCCACTCTCCCTGTGTAGCAGGACTTTTGTCTCTTTAAATGTGAACCAAAAAAGTTTTCAACGAGTATGGCTCTCATTTGAATCATCCACCACTTGCCCAAGTAACATTGATGCTTACATGATTCGTCTAGTTTATTTAGAGGCTATGTCACCTATTGAGGTCACCCAAAAGTGGACCTACAAGGCATCTTGAAAGCAAATCCAATGGAAAGAGTGCCCCATTAAAGCCATTGTTCATGTCTCACTATGCTTCATCTCCATCCCTGTAAGAGATGACATTTCCTTCGAAGAATTTTGTTGGAGTTAACTACTGTTGTACAAACCATTCTGCAACATTCAAAATGAGTTCACAATGCCCAATATTCATATTATACAATAGTGGGAGAGTTTTGCAAACAGTTACCATCCTTGGCATGTGCTCCACACACCATTAAAGCCTTCTGAAGATACAAAATCTAGCTCCTCTTCCATTCTAGAAGATATAGTGCATGAGAACAACCCATCCAAGTGGCGAGTATTACCAAGCCTATACCCAAGTGTTCCTTTTCAATTTGATGAACTAGATATGCTTGGTCATCATGACATTGACTTGCACCATGATTGGGGCTCCTGCCAACTAAGTCCCCAACAACAAGTCTATGCTACTACCTACATAGAATCCAATCACCAAACATTTGTACTCCCCCATCTTCCCACCAGCCCTACCCAACTTGAGCTCTCTGTCCAAAAAAAAAGCATTTGATATAGTTTTCTCTCATCTAAATACCTGTACTTTGCAAACTCCTTTACAGATAATTGTTCAAGGAACTGTTGGAACTAGAAAATCACACCTAATAAAAGCCATCCAATCTACCATCAACATTTCATCCCAAAATTTCCCGTCACCATTACTACTTCTAGCACCTATAGGTGTAGCAACATTTAACATCCAATCATCAATAATCCACTCAACCCTACGTATATCTATCAAAGATATTGCCCCCTACAAGGCCAAACACTAGCAGCCTTCCAGGAAAAAATGTACTTCATTTGCTACATATTAATAGATGAAATGAGCTTCATTGGTCCCAAATTACTTCAAAGTATTGATAGGAGGCTACGTGAAGCATTCCCAAACCACAACCAATTCCCATTTGGAGGATGCTCAATCATGCTCTTCGGTGAGCTTGGGAAACTACCACTATCAAGGACATTCATATGTATGCCTCTTGCTCATATGGGGGTGCTCTATGGTAGAGCTTCACAACAGTAGTAACACTAAGCAAAATATTTTGGCAAAACAAAGAGGAGCCAACACAAATGACCTTTCGTACTGTCCTCTCAAATTTACGAAATGCAGTACCTACAGTCAAAGATTGGCAGGTTCTTATGTCGCGGTCCACCGCATCTTTACCTTGTACAAATCAAGTTGAGTTCCTGTTGTCAATATATCTTTTTACAACCAATGAAATGGTCTCACAGCATAACTTGCGAATGTTATTATCTTTGGAAACACCAATTGCCTTGTCAACTGTAGAGCAACTATGGGGTTCGCCATGGTCCAATCTAGACGAAGAACAACTACAATCTAAGGTCCTTTTATGTGTTCATCAAAAGGTAATGCTTTGTTCAAATTTATGGGTGGAAACAGGCCTTGCCAATGGCGCACTTGGACAAGTCCAAGCTATCTTCTACAAGGATAGTGAACATCCACCTTCACTTCCCTTATTTGTTGTTGTTCAATTCAAAAAATACATAGGCCTTGCTTGGGATCTCAATAACCCAAAAAATGTCCCTATGGCCCCTGTGAGTCATGGTCTCCATCATCAAATTCCCCTAAAAATGGCTTGGGCCTTGACAATACACAAATCACAAGGACTTACACTTGAAAAGGCAACTATCGACATCGCTAACATTGACCGACAAGGGCTTACATTCACAGCTATTTCTAGAGTTCATTCACTAGCGGGGCTTAGAATCAATCCAGCCTTCTCCTTTCAAAGATATGCATGCATGAATCAAAGCTCTTGTGTTGCTTGTCGTAATCAAGAGGAGGATCACTTACTCATGCTATCCAATGAAAACCCATAAACACACAATGCCATTGCACATTCCTATAGGTTAGTTACTCTGCCTATGTCATCTAACATCCTTTACAATTTACTATTTCTCAAGCAATTTACTCACCTTCACAGAACAATCCATTCCATATACAGATATTCTTAAGAGAGTATTATAGAAAAAAAAATTAAAGCTTATTTAAAAAATTGAGGAATATACATTTTCTTACATTTTATCATTTAAGAGTGTGGCATTTCCATAAGACTAAATTTATTCAAAAATGAGGCATGTCTTTGTATAAAACAACTCAAAACACACTTGCAATATGTTCTTACATGATGGAATTTCTGTATTTGTGCCCTTTCTCATATTTTTGTCTTTTGCATCTCTATCCAGATGAAGCATGCAACCAAGTCATTTTTTCTAGAACTATGTTAACCCTCACAGACAACCCCTTTAAGCTACTTGCAGCTTTCTACTGTTCACAATGATGACTTTTTAGATCCTGTGCTGAGTAGATTACTTTCTATGCTAATTCCTTTTTTGAATAAAGAAAACTTCTTAACCAAATGAGATTTGTTTGCTAGGCAACAATTCATTGTGTTTTTGAATTTGATTTGGTAGCTCTAGATTTGTTTGAGAGTGTGATTAAATTATTTAATCCATCATACAATACAAGCATGAGAATTAAGGAATTACACTCAAATTTTTTATAAAGATACGAGCGTGACTACAATGTGTTTTTCACCTGTTGTTTTCTAAGTAGAAGATGTTGAATGGTTGAATCTACATGTGTTATTATTGTAATATTGGCTACAACTATCAGTGATTATAATGTCTTTCCAGATGCTATTTATTGTAATGTTGGTTGCAACTATCACCTGCTCTTTTCTTATTTTTTCTCTAAATGCTATAATTTTGGCTACAACTATCAGTGATTATAATATGTTACCAGATGCTATTTGTTGTAATGTTGACTGCAATTATCACCTGAGTTTCGTCATTGTTGGAATCTTGTTGTTCTTATTAACTCATATTGAAACTTTCAAAACTTATTATGTTTACTTTGTATATTTTAGCTATTTAACTATGCTTCATTATTTAGAGACTGCATTACTACATTTCCACGGAATGAATTATGGACATAAACTAGATATTAAATACATAACTTCTAGCTGCAAGTTCGTCACAAGCAATTACATTCAACCTCTCCCCAACAAAATATGAGATATACTAGGGATGTTCCCACATTTAATATTTTTACACTTGTATCATATGAGGGCTGCTACAGATGTTCCTCTATTCTTCCTATGAACGGGGGAAAATACTTGTTAGAAAATGAGCAACAAACAAAAGAGTGCAAACAACTATAAACACCCTACACCTCAATATTGGGAAAATGCTTAACTTAACAAAACAAAATGGAACCTTTTACCTTGTTGAGTTGTCCTTTGGTTGGCCCTTCGATCTTTGATGTAGTGTATGCTCCTTTGATGGAAAGAGATGCAAGATGAATGAAAGATGAATGGAAAATAGGTGATAATGAATGCAAATGGAAGTATTTGGCTAAGTATGGCTCAAGAGAAAAATTTGCAAGAGTTTGGCTAGCATAATGATCTCCCCCAAAATGAGAGAAAAGAGGGGGTATTTATAGAGAATTTTGAATTCTCTAGATAAATGGATGGTTGGAATTAAACCAACAAGGTCAAGATGTAGGGCTATGGTGAGTTGAGAACTCACAATCCCTCACATCTTGACATGTGGCATGTGAAGTGGCTTGAAAAAGATGATGTGTACATGAGTTGGAAGGAGAGTACATGACATGGAGGTACTACATAGTACCTTGGGATTGTGACAAGATCTCCTCATAAAGGAGGTCCTTGTCCCCATGTGGGTCAGAGGACATGTGAAGAATTAAAAATTCCTCAAATATCCACATGGTGATGAGAGAAGGAATTTAAAATTCCTTGAAATGCATAGGGGGATTAAATGTGAATTAAAAATTCACATGGGGAATGGAGTGCCTTCTCCAAAAGGAGAAATCCTTTAATAAGGTTGACTTAAGACACATGACATGGAGATTAGGTTGACCTAATTAAGTGATTAAGGTTGTACACGTACCTAATTAAACAAATTAATTACATATTAGAGGCAAGTGGAAGACTAGGAAGAGTTCACATGTGACTTGATGTGACAAGTCAAAGATCACATGGGGAAGAGAAAAAGGAATGTATGCTAAGAGGTGCCCAAAGCATGTTTATATGTTTTCCCCTATCATTATCAAGATCACAAGGAGGATGGAAGGATTGGGATAAATGAGATAGGCCAAGCAGGATGTGTAAGATAGGTGGGATGGAGGGGATGAATGAAGAGGACGTACAGTAGGAAGACTGGTGCATAGTTGGAAGCATAGCAAGAAGCATAGCGGATGGAGGAAATGCATATCAAGGAGCTACCCCAAAGTGCGGAAAAGGATAGATGAGGATTTATGAATGACACCTATTTTTCAGGTTTTCATCATGGTCTTTATCCAAAGCGCTTGTTTGCCAAGTTTTCACCATTGGATGAATTATTTCTCTTTACTATTTTTTTTTTAATTTTTAAAATTTTCTGATTTTTTAATTTTTTTGGATTTTTTGACTCTTTTGGATTTTTTGGATTTTTGGATAGTAGGGGGGATGAAAATGGATAAGGGGATTTATAATATACACGATAAGGATATGGATAAAGGACTCAATCATCAAATTTCATACGAAGGATTAAGAGCCCATGTGCGAAACAACTATTGGATGTTGGTACAACCTTATTAGGATAAACAAATTATGCAAGACAATAAATTAGAGGGATTTTATGGGGAAGATATGAAGGATAATGGATGGGATGTTGGAAAGTGTATGGATGGAATGATGGGGTGGATGTGTGGTGGGGAAATGTGTTTAGGACCAACATTGGCAAATGTGGTGGTGGATGTGAAAAGATAAGAGGATGAATGGATGGAGAATGTGGGGATAATGGAGGAGATGGGATGGTGAATTTTGGAACATAAGGATGAAAAATAGATTTAGGAGATGAAGGGGGTGTATGATTAGCTTTCATATTAGCAACTTTGGATGTTGTAATGGATGCTTCATTGGAAGACATGACATCTTTTTTCTTTGGGATACACATGGTTTTGATCTTTGTTTTGGTGGGCCTTTGTGGCCGATGGATTGGATTTGGACTGTGGATTTGATTTTTCTTTTCTTCACCATGTCTTTTAGAGGGGACATGGGGAGTTTTAGATTTATGCAGATGTTTAGATTCATGCATTTTTTCTTTAGCATCCAAAGTGCTTTTGATAGCGATGGGATGGGTGCGAGGAGATGGATGATGTGGAATGATGGAGGTAAGATTTTGAGGATTATATGTGGATGGAGGATGTGCAGATATGTGCCTTTGTTGATCTTAACTATGGGATATGAAAGTTGGATATTTATGATGGGTGACATGGATGGGTGATGAATGGATGAAGGGATGAATAAGAGGAGATGGAGGAGGTGATTTTAGGATACAGGGGCTTAGAATAGACGTAGGACTTGGAGGAAGCATGGAAATAGTAGATGGAGGATGGGAGACGGTAGATGGAGGGATGTAAGGACCCAAAATGGATGGAGCAGATGAAGGAGGAATATGGACGGTTGTTTTGAGGTGATACGATAGAGGAGGGATGGCAATATATGATCTAGTGGAGCAATAGGAAGAGTCGACATTTCTTTTGGAAAAGGCTCATTGAGGACATCTAGAGGTTGTACCAAGATCTTTAGATTGTGAGTCTTGGGAAATAAGTCCAAGACCTTGCATGCAGATTTGTTCTTTGACTTGGATGGGCTCTAAAATACCTTGCTCATGAAGGCTTAGACCTTTTCCTTGATAGTTCATTTTCTTGAGCATGCGATCCATGATAGGATTTGTGTTATTCTAAAAACATGATGCGAGTCCATTATTAGGTGGAGGATGATGGGTGGTATATACACTATGTTTTTCTTTTGCAAGGAGGCCACCATGGAAGAATGTGAAAGTACCAAGGGGATATGCAAGTGGTGTGGGGATAGCAGTTTTAGGCAATGATGGGGATTATGAGAGGTAGATGATGGGATAGCAACATTTGGATGTGTGGTATCAGGAGAGGGATTAGGGGATATGATAGGATCTAGATTTGTGGTAGTGGGCTCATGAGATGGAGATGGAGATGGAGCAATGGAATCTTGAATGACAAGGGGATCACAAAATGGAATGGATGGAGGATTGTGATCTTGAGGTGGACTAAATGGGATGGTAGGATCTTGATCTGGAGAAGGGGATATGTTGGCATGCTTTGGATTAGGCTCTTGGTATGATTCATCATGTGCGGGAGGCATGATAATGGAGTCTTGGTGGGACTCTTCAAGTGGGGAAGATGGAGGGATGGTGGATTCAAAAATTTCATGGGAATGGATTTTAGGGACACTAGGAGTGGAAGAAGTGGATTGGATTAGGGTGTCATCGATGGGTTCGACAACTCTTGGAGTAAGAGGTGGGTGTTCAATGGATTCGGTAGATGTGATGGTAGGAGATGGGGGCTTAGTGGTTTCAGAGGATGTGGTGGTTTTGATTGTTGGAGTGGTGCTAGGGGTTGTATCATCAATGATAGGTGTTGGGTGGAGAAGAGTCTCGTCACTAATGACCGTGGATGATGCGTTGGGATGGAATGATTCCACGACTTCAAGGTGTGGAGTGGAAGATGTCTTCTTTGTTATAAGTCCTTAGAGAACTTATAGAGTGAGAAACTTGAGTACTCTAGGCTGAGATGGCATGGTAGGAGTGGATGAAGGATTATGGATTGGTGGGGGATTAGGACTAGGGATTGGGGGACTAGGATTAGATGGGGGAATCAGATTGGATGCAGGACTAGGAATAGATGGGGGATTAAGATTAGATGAAGGGTTAAGATAGGGGTATTGGAATGGTGAATTAGGACATGAGGCTGCAGGTGGTGGATTGTTGTAAGGGTATGGGGATGGTGGATTAGGATGGGTAGATTGAGGTGGCAGATTGAGATAGGTTGGTGCGGATGTTGGATTAGGATAGGAAGGTGTGAATGTAGGATTAGGGTGAGAAAATTGGTATGGAAGATTAGGGTAGTGGGTATATGCAAATGAAGGATTGAGATAGGAGGATGTGGATGAGGGATTAGGATAGGGGTATTGTGACAACAAACTAGGATAAGAGGATGCAAGAGTTAGATAAGAGGATGATGTAGATGAAGGATATGATGGATATGATGGGTATCCCTTGTCAAAGGTAGCATAAGGAGCATGATTAGGCATGGATGAAGACATAACATGATAACTCAAATGGGTGATTGGATTTTGGAAAGCGGGTGGAGAAAACTTACTAGCAATGATAGTGTCAAGGGGATCTATGTCATATTCTTCTTGATCAAAACAACTTTCGTTATCATTGTCAATGTAATTAGGGTTTCCCTTGACTACTATTGATGGAGGATAAGGATTCATGATGATGAAAAGATAAAGAGGATGGATTAAAGATTTTGGATGGGAATGAACTAAAGCTCAAATCAGGATTTAGGTTAAGCTCAGATCAGGATTGGATTAAGCTCAGATTAGGATGATTGGATGATGCAATGGAATTGATTCCGATGATCGAATTTTATTATCAAAGGATGATTACAACATAGAATCTAGTTCAAGATGTAAGTAGATTTATTGGGTTGAAGGTGATTGAATTGGGATGCGATTGGATTAGATTGGATAAGATTGATTGATGGATCAGATAGGATGATGGAAGGGATTCTAAACCTCATTCAGAGATTATCCTAGGTGACTTTGAATGATCGGATTAAATGATAAAAGGATGATTGCGACACTGAATCCACTTTGAGATTGAAAATGGATTGATTGGGAAAATGGTAATGATTAACTTAGGATAGATGATAATCCTAAGCGGATGTTGATGATGACGATCAGATCAGACACTTCGGTTAGTTTGGATAATAACCTAAAATGAAGTTTAGAGGATTTGGATGGGGAAAATGATGATTTGATTGGAGAAATGGATGATAGAAATGGATAAACAACTGCTCAGAATGAGAGAAGGAGGTTTAGAATAAATGAAAGATTACTTGAAACTTTTTGCTGAAAGCTCAGAATGAATGATAGATTACTCAAAATGAGTAGATGATTGATCAAAACAGGTGAACAAGAGCTCAAAGTGATAGAAGAAGGTTCATAATGGATGGACGTTTACTTGGAACAAGTAAACAGATGATTGAGAAGGATGAAAGACTACTCAAAATGAGTAAATGATCACTCACAATAGATGAATGATTCTCTGAACAAGGAGATGAAGGTTTGAAAGATTACTCAGAATGAGTGAACGAATAATCGCAATGGAAGAACAAGGGATCAAAATGATGAAACAGGGGGCTAGAATGATGAAACAGATGATACAACTGACCGGTCAAGGGTTGGGTCCACCCCTGTGGAGGGTAGGTCTGCCTATCGGGAGGGCAGCTCCGCCTATGGAGCAAAAGTTGGTCAAAATTGGCTAAAATAGGCTCAAAAGGACTGGTTCATAGGTTAAGTCCACCCTTGGATGGGTCAAGTCCACCCCTAGAGGGCAGGTTCACCTGTCAGGAGGGCAGGTCCACCTGTCAGGAGGTTTAAGTTTGAATTTTGAAAAGATGACTAAGGCAAAGGACGCAAAACACAACAAACATCAATCAAAAGGATATGGCTAAATAGAAAATCACTGGTATTGCACAAATAAGACATTTCAGACAACACAATCCTAAGGCTAGTAGAAATGGTATAGCTAATAAAGTCTTCTATTCTAGGATGAACATGGTTGCTAAGGATTCCTCGATATACACCTAGTACATGAGGCCCAACCGTGAACACCAACCCATTAAAAGCCTAAGTCAGGAACCTTAGTGAGATACTAGAGGTTTGAACCAACTCTTCATGTCATTTTGATGCTTCACCAATTACAACATGGTTGGATTGAGGTACAACTTTCACTCTCCCTCCTTTACATACCCCATCGGTATGCATGGTTGGAATTGTCCCTTGGGGTCATGAAATCCCCAAGTAGGTCCCACTAAGAGAAGAAAAAAGAGGGTGACACAAAAACTTGGTAAGCTATGATTTCTTGTCACCCAGGATCACCAAACAGTACAAGGGGATTGGATACGTGAAATAGCTTACCAACAAACATAACAAACAAGATTAATTGACACCCCTAGTTAAACTATGTGCCTAAGTTATCCAAAAAACAACAAGCAGTAATCGATATATAGATAACCCTGCAAGGAAAGTTTGTTAGTTATTTTTCTCCTTGTTGCTTGCCAAGTGTTGATTAGATGCTTGCATAGACACAAACAAGACACGTTAGGGGGTTAGAAACACTTAAAACAACCAAAAAAGGTGCTAAAAATTAAAATTTTACCTTATGAAAAAAAGTTGTCTAGGTTAGATCCGCTTGTTTGGAGGGTAGGTCCACTTGTTTGTCAGGTCAGGTTCACCTATCTGCAGGTCAGGTCTGCCCCTTTTTGAAAACTTTGCAAAAATTAGTTTTTGGAGTCTGTGGAGGGCAGGTCCGCCCCTGGGCAAGGTCGGGTCTACCCCGGGAAGTCAAGTCTGCCTACCTGTTAGGTCAGGTCTGCCCATCGAGGTCGGGTCTGCCCATGGATGGTTGGGTCTACTCCTCTGTAGGTCGGGTCCACCCCTTTGCAACCTCCACTTGCAAATAGTAAAAAAATAGCAAACATGAAAGATACAAACCCATTTGTGGGTCCCATTGAGCGTACTAGAAATGTGAACGGGGGAAAATACTTGTTAGAAAATGAGTAGAAAACAATAGAGTGTAAACAACAACTATAAACACCCTACACCTCAATATTGGACAAATGCTTAATTTAACAAAACAAAATGGAACCTTTTACCTTGTTGAGTTGTCCTTTGGTTGGCCCTTCAATCTTTGATGTAGTGTATGCTCCTTTGATGGCAAGAGATGCAAGATGAATACAAGATGAATGAAAAATAGGTGATAATAGATGCAAATGGAAGTATTTGGCTAAATATGGCTCAAGAGAAAAATTTGCAAGAGTTTGGCTAGCATAATAATCTCCCCCAAATGAGAGAAAAAATTGGGGTATTTATAGAGAATTTTGAATTCTCTAGAGAAATGGATGGTTGGGATTAAACCAACAAGGCCAAGATGTAGGGCTATGGTGAGTTGAGAACTCACAAACCCTCACATCTTGACATGTGACATGTGAAGTGGCTTGAAAATGATGATGTGTACATGAGTTGGAAGGAGAGTACATGACATGGAGGTACTACATAGTACCTTGGGATTGGGACAAGATCTCCTCATAAAGGAGGTCCTTGTCCCCATGTGGGTCAAAGGACATGTGAGGAATTAAAAATTCCTCCAATATCCACATAGGGATGAGAGAAGGAATTTAAAATTCCTTGAAATTCATTGGGGGATTAAATGTGAATTAAAAATTCACATGGAGAATGGAGTGCCTTCTCCAAAAGGAGAAAGCCTTCAATAAGGTTGACTTATGACATATGACATGGAGATTAGGTTGACCTAATTAAGTGATTAAGGTTGTGCAAGTACTTGATTAGACAAATTAATGACATATTAGAGGCAAGTGGGAGATTAGAAAGAGTTCACATGTGACTTGATGTGACAAGTCAAAGATCACATGGGGAAGAGAAAAAGAATTTAATATTCATTGGAAGGATAAAAGGAATTAAAAATTCCTTGAGAGGTTGGTTAGGCTAGTTATTGAAGGATTAGAGAAGGGTTAGGTGGTTGAGAGAGATTAGGGGCCAACTTGCAAAAGTTGGAGGATGTGACACATCCTAATCAAAGATTAGCCATGTGCACATCCCTAATGATGAGATTATGAGAATAATTAGGATTAAAAAAGTGATGTGACATGTGAAGAATTAAATAAATGTCATATTTATTTAATTCATTTGATGAAAAAGAGGATTAAAGAGATAAGGTGTTTATTTATTAATTAAATACCTTAGGGATTCGACAAAATTAAGAATATTAATTAAATAATAGCAATATTACTTAATTAATGCAAATAAGGGGATGCTTAGACGAAAGGGGATAAATTTGGATAAATTAAGTGTCCAAATTTAGGTGTCTACACTTTTAGTTTGGCAGCTTATGGTATATCATTACTAAATCTGTTTGCAAATACAACTTGCACCCTGCACCAATTGGTCATGTATCAATTTTCAGATGTCAGGAATCCTTAACCATAAGAATATTTCTATTTTTTTTGTAAGATGTATTTTGGAATATTGGTGTGTACAACCAACTATATCTTTTACAAATTTAATACATTTTATCCTACCATGTTGTAGTATTTTATAGATGGTTTCTATGGTTTTCTATTTTATACAATTGAAGGATAATTTTAACTGTGCATGTGAAATTGGAGAATTGCAGTCGAGGAAAGGTGTAGTCTTATAATTTTCTTTAGATCAATTGGTTGTTGGAGTGAATTTCTTTGCTAATATTTGGTATAAATATTATTTGGAATGAGTTTTCATGTGAAAATCTACATCTATAAAATATGATCCCAACAAAAAAATTATTTCATTGTCTATACAATGATGTGTGGATCACTATATCCACACCAAGGATCTTATTCTCTAAATTGACCCACACATTTCTAAATGTGAACATAACAAATAGCATTATTAGAGAGAGGAAATTTTGTTCAAGGACACAAGTTAGCACTATTTAGCTTTTCCTAGCTCTGTGAGTTTTGGTAAATTATTTTTTGAGAATAACACATAAAATATGTATAATGATAGTGTTGAAATTCAGTAACATACAATGTAAATTGGTAGGCATTAGGTGTGATTTGATTTTTTGATTACATATGGGAATGTGTGTTTTTATTTCAGCTTCTGATGTTAGATCTCAAGCTTTGCATGTGACATCTTCAACTTTTTAATTGGGAGCAATGAAGTAAATATTTAACCATTGAAGTTAAATTTCTGGAACAAGTACTAAAAATCAACTTATCATTAAGAAATGATCTTAATATTTCTGCCATATATACTTATTGCAATGAATATGGGTAATGTTATGTAAGGAGACAAGCCAATAGATAAGTATGGAGAGTAAAGAAAGTCATAACTTCCTAATTGGGTTGCTTCTCTATAAGGTAATAGAAAATCAATTCATGCATCAATGGAGATGACTTGTGGGACCATCAGACTAGATGGTAATTAAGTAGGAGCTCATTCCTCTTCTCTTGCTTCACAAGTAATTGAATCATCTATTTGGTTCTCTCTTTCATGCCTCTTATCTGCTTTTCATTACTACAACAAAAATTCTAGTTCCACAAATCTTCGGCGTACCAATTGCACACCAAGGTGCCATTGCTAGTTCTAAGATGCATGAATGCAAAATGTGGAAGCACATACAAGGCACATGAACCCCTTTTTACAATGCCACGCATCCAACTCCAGTTCCATGTGCCCTCTATGAAAAAAATAGGCAAAAAATTAGGAGGCCATGTTTAATACTTTCCCTCTTCATTTTTATTGGATAGGCTTCTTTTCTTTTGTTTTTTTTCATTTCCAGAAACCTAAAACCCCAAGAAATTAGCCCCTAGTGAATAGCGAGACTGATAAATCTTCAATTTTTATGCAAGAAAACAATAAAAAAAGACTTTGGCTTATGACTGTATAATTGCTCACTCGATTCCCAAGACACAAATTAATGTAGTTTATGCTCACCTGATAACATTAGTCTCCACCTTTACAGGCATGGACTAATAATCAATTGTATAATTTTTTATGGAAGGATTGCATGATCCAACAAAATCTTAAGCATTGATTCATAATTGAGTTATATCTTAAATTATTCATTAAAAAATATGAAGAGAAAATGTTGTGCACCCAATTTAATATTGAAAAATAGGTTGTAATTTTGGAGGTCATTCTAATGACAAGATTGATTTATTTTCTATGAATAAGTGTCTGATTTATCATTTATAAAAAATAATATAAAATACATATTCACAAAAAAATGTAGGTGGATATAAAATCACACCCCTACAGTTTATACAAGGCTAGCGCCCAAATACAAAAACATACAAAACCAAGCTATTAGGTGGCAACAATAGTAGTAGAGGGGGTTGGGAGGGGCGGGCGAGGGAGGAGTGTTGCATTACCTAGTTTACCCCATACATCAGTTTGGGGTCCAAGGTATACATGAGAGAGTCCCATCTTTTGTTATATTTTTCTTTTTCTTTCTTCTTTTTATCTTCTTCTTTATTGGCATATGTTGGTGAAATTGCAAGAGTCAGCCAAGGAAATTTGTTGGAATCAAACCAGCTAGAAGATCCACCTATAGATCATCCAAAGGTTCCCCCTACTAGTGGTAGAGAGGCAAAGTGTCAACAAGTAGGCCACACCCAACCCTATTGTTTATGGCCCCTTTTGGCATCTGAAGGAGAAGCTTAAGAGTGAGCATCTTGGTTACCACAAGAAAACAAGACTTCACCTCCACCGACACTCGTGAAGAGGTGAGCGGCCCTTAAAGGAGAAGGGAGATAGGGAAACTCTATCCATTACATAGAGAGCATTACCCCAATAGTCAAGAAGCACCTAAAGATGAGCTACTTCCAATGCAACTTTATCTTGCACCTAGATCTGTAATAAGACATTAGAACCAACAATTGTCTTAGCAAAATAAATGTTGATCAAAAAAGCAATTAACAAAGATCATATAATTTATATCTTGTCATATGTTGAAGAGAATATCCACCCTAAAAGCATGCCAAATTTGGTTGAATTTTTTAGGGATACGAGGCTAATTCCCCAAAACAACCATGTGTCAAGAAAAGGGCTATAGTTAGAAGGCATTGAACATTTCTTGAATCTAGGTTTAGAGCTTCTGGGATCTAGGATAGAACAAGAAGATATGCTTAAAAGAATTTGAATGCCTAAAAAAAGGGAAACAGGTGCCTCAAACATCCAAATGAGATAACCTAGAACCCACTGAAAGGCTTTGTAAAAGAATACACCAAGCAAAGAGCTAATTTTTTTCTAGAATAGCCAACCAAATGGTATAAAATCTATCTTGTCAAACTAAAATTGGTGATTTCAAATGTCATCTCTAGTTTAACATTGGAACCATGGGTAGATAGGGAGAGGTCCAATGATATCCATGTCAAATTTTATAATTATAGAAGGTGGTGTTTGGAACCCACTTCTAATATCTTCACCAAGGTCTGAAGGAATTGATACCAATTTTGTGAACCATATCAATTATGTAACAACCCCATTGTTCTACTCTAAATAATTTTCAATGTTTTAACTATAAGTGAATAATATACATTTCCATCACAAAGAAATAAATTTTTTGTTGTAAATTCAACTACCACATGCACATTTGAAATAACACATATTTCAAACTTTCCATTTGCATTATAATTGAATATTACAATTCTTCCAAAACATTAAAATCTCAAGATAACATTTCTTGCATTACAACCTCCATATAAATGGATATAAGATAACATACATAACTCCTTGAGTTTCATTAGCACTAGTAACAAATGGTCTAAGAAATCCCCTGCAAATCTCAACCACCAATTGATGAGGAGAAGCATCACTCAAGCACTTTTCCGCCAACCATGGACTCAAATGCGGTCCCTCACACATTTATCTAACTGATAGATGTCCCTACCCTTCGATGAAGAGATTGATTGGTAAAACCCTATAACAAATATCCTTCTTGAGCTTAGTGTTGTGTCCTACAATATAGAACCTAATCATACGGTAGCTACAACTATGAGTATAAAAATCTTGAACTAGAATTATCTATACTGGAGCATAGTGAACTCACAATGTAAACAGTGGCTACTTACACTACTTTGGCCAAAGTTTCATATAAAAGAGTCATCTATTCACCCACTTTCCTAGCTCAATTTGGTTAATGACCATTCATGTACTATGCATAGGAAATTCCCTCCATTGGGTAATCGTTAACCCTAGGAACAACCTATGACTATAACATTCCTACTAAGTAATTCAAGTAACTCCTACTTATTGAGTAACCAAATAAACCCACGAACAACCTACCTCTTTTATAATAAACTACACATACGAAATTCCCTCCGTTAGGTAATCATTAACCCTAGTGAACAACCTATGACTATAACATTCCTACTAAGTAATTCAAGTAACTCCTACTTATTGAGTAAACAAATAATATAACATCATTTCATTGAATGAATCTAGTACCAAAGGTAGTATCCCAATTATAAAAGTCCCCAATCAATGGTTTATCTCAACATTAAATGATTCCCTTCAAGAGTACCAAAAAAACAACCTCAAATTAAAAGTGAAACATTCAACAAGAAAATGACTTCACTTAAAGTATAATATTATCAATAAATGAAGTCAATCAAAATAATAATCATATTCATTGTGACAACGCAAAATCTATCTCTCTACATTTTCATGCTTGTTTAGGCCTTCCTTGTTAAATTAAGCATAATGTTGCCTTGATTTAGTGTTGTAATGTGTTTAACACATTCACATTAGGTCTTGGACCCTTGTAAGCTAAATGGACCTAATTTAACCTTATTTAAGGTGTTGTGAAGTGTTGTACCACACTTTCACACTTTCCCTAAGGTTTTCATTATTAATTGGGCTTCTTTATACCTTATTTAGCCTTATTTTGCATCCACAAGCCTTAATTAATGCATCTTTCCAAGGATAATCTTGGCATAAACTAGCATCCAATCATAATTCAAGAGTTTCTGGATTGTATGGCCCATATTTAGTGATTTGGGACTCATATGTCACCTTGGGCATATGGGTCCCACCTAAGTTTTGAGGCCCCTATCCCGATTTCACATGAATCTAAGTATTTCTTGAAAATTGTGTCCCAAAGCTTAGTCTAATGGGACTCATACATGCCACTTCTAGCATATGAGTCCTGTGTGGCCCAAAATTAAATTAAATTTAAATTCTTGGAGGGATTTTATCCTCCTAGATATGATATCGGCTTGTAGTGTTGTAATTTTGTAAAATTTGACATAAACAAGTATAAATACAAGGTTCTTTCACTCATTTTTCACCTATCAACTTGACTATTCATGCATTATATAAAATTTTAGTTCACTAGAGCATTCAAGTGTTTACAAGAGCATTCAAGAGTCTTAAAGAGGTGATTATCAAGTTTTTTGGAGCATTATTCAAGTATCAAGTGCCATGTCAAAGTCGTCATGCATCATGTTTGTTTTTGAGGTAACAATTGTGATGTAGGGTTTTATGATTCAAGAAAGCATTCAAGCCAAGATCCTTATCAATCAAGCAAGAGTCAATATCTACATCCATTGGAACCATTTCATACATGTTTGCAATCTTTTATTGTTAGGGTTTGATGAGTTGCAACATTACATTTTTTTTCATTAATCATTCTCCTTTCCTATTTCATTTTATTTCAAGGTTTGATTACCAAAAAATGGTTTGACCAAGGAAAACCCCTTTTAACTAACAAAACAACATTTTCCCCTCTCTTTAGTGTGTGATTTGTAGATCTAGGTTGAAGAAACATTGAAGAGAAAGATTGGAAAGAAGTTGTCAAGTTTACAAAGTTGTCCAAGTTATCACCTTACTTTAAAGATCATTAAAAGACATCTATAGGTTGTGCAAAGATTGAAGAGCAGATTGAAACTTTGAATTTCTAGAAAAACCAAATTGGATTGAAACACCACTTTTAGCGTATGAGTCCTAGTATAGTGAAATTTGTAGTTTTTTAGGAGTTCCAAATTTGTCTCCATATTTTTGTTCTTGCCTAGAAACCCTAGTTTGGGACTAAATCACCCAACCTGGCATATGAGTCTCAGTCAACATTAAATTCAACATTTTCAATAGTTTATGTCTTCATTCAAGTCTCCTCAGCTTCCTAGGTGCACATTTATGATTTCTCAGCTTTCTATTTTTATTTACATGAATTTCTAGGTCATTTAGTGAAGCCTTGCATTTCATTAGTCTTTTCAAGACCTAGCTTAGTGGTGAACCCCTATTTAGTCATAGATCATACCCTAGGACAACCTTTAGCAGATCTCTTTCCTTCATTTCATCCTTGGATTGAGATCTCTAAGGTTTCCTTGAGTGAAACAAGATAGTGATATAGGAGGAGCCCTATCTCTTCAAGGATACTAACCCTCTTCTAATTTATGATGTTTCATCGATAAATTACTCATTCAAAAGTATAGTCTCAATAATAAAAGACTATTCAAGAGTGTATTCTCATCAATAAAAGACTATCCAAAAAGTAGATTTTCATTAATAAAAAGACTTCACATGTCAAGAGTGTAAAACAACCAATCAAGTAACAAACCAACTCAATAGGGAATACCCACCTATGGCTCCAATCAATAGTAATTCAAAAATTCAACTGATTAAATTAATCACATAGGTAATCTCATCTATTGTTTACCCTAATCCCAGGATGAAATTAGTAATCAATGATCAAACTATTTGTGTATGTTATTCTCAACCTACAGTTCCAATCAATAATCAAGTAAAGAAATGATTAAGTGATTGTTTAAGTAGTGACTAACATTATGGTTTATGTGACATTACAACCTATCAATGATGACATGTCTCTTATACCATCATCATTGTTGTATTGCTAACTTCATTAACCACTAGGGTTTACCTAGCATAATATACTATCAAATACAAGTTACTTATTCCATTGGATAATCTAATTCCAAGGTAATCTATGAACTTTATATAGTTCAAAATACACAGTAACTTGAAGAAAAATACTTCATAAGCTATTTTAAGCTTCCTTTTTTCCTAGTATATAATACTAATGAATGTTGTCACTCCTTAATATGGAGTATGTATAAACACTCAAACAAGGATTCATAAGAATTAAGTAGATTGAGATTCTTTCAAAACATAATCTTTACCTAACCTAGCAAATCAAGGCATTTTATCACACAAGACAACAACAACATTCAATCTTTTCAAAAACATATAAAGCATAAGAGGGAAGAATAACATGCCTGTAAAATGCTAATCCCAAATGCAATAAACTAAATTCCAAGCTTAATCCACTCCAAGACTCTTTAGTAATTCTCCAAAACCGCACACAAAAATTCTCACAATATAGCTCTCTCTTAGCTCTCCTCACATACAACTCTCAACTCAAACAAGAATAACTTAGATAAAAAGCAACAAAATGCAAATGAATAGCATGTCCAAATGAAGTGATCTTCTCCCCTATTTATACAAAAATATGAGACTTAACTGTCTATGATCAAGCTATGTTTAATGACACTTCTCAGCTTATTAATATCAAATCAGAAATTAATATCAATGGTGGCAGCATTTAAAATCTATACTCATCAAAACATAGCAGCAGATTGATTGAAACAGAGACAACAAGAACGCATTCTAGAAATGCAAGGAAAACGATCAACAAGTCGAATCATAATATGCCAACTTTTAATTGACTTGTTCTACGTTTTATTGTCTTCCATAGCTAGACATAGCTTATAGTTTAGACTTCTATTTGCAATGTAGTTTTCATATTATGGTGCCACCTAAAATCTTCTATCGTGCTTTTGGTGTTTGTTGTAATACCCCCATGTTACTAATACTTGTATTATTATTTCTTACTCTTATGTGTGAGCTTGATTCTAATTTCTATTGATGATTAGTTCACCGTCTTGGTGAGGGAGGATGCCTCCCGTATTAGGGAATCTTATTTCCTTTTGTTTACCGGCTTCCAGGAGTAAGCCGATTTTATGAGGGGGAGGATGTAATACCCCTCCTCTTACTGGTAGGATTTAGTATTTTTCAATGTGGTTGTTTGCTACTTGTGACGATGATGATATTGTTTGAGTTGGATAATTAGACATTGGATGATGTTGTATTCCATTAGTAGACATGATTATTTTATATGACATTGTGGTTGGTAATGCTAGTTGATTTTCAGAATTATGATATGATGCAGTGATTTAATTAGATATGTTATGAGATGATTGTTAGTTAGAAATGTAATTCATTGATTAGGTTATAATTGTTAGAATAGGTGTGATGAAGGACAATATAGCATCATTCGTTCGTGAGTGCCCTGCTATGTTGCGATTCCTTCTCACAATGCAGTACTTGATTTAATGCTTTGATTTTATATATATGTATGCACATGTACACAACTTCGTTTGTATGCAGGATTGCAGGTACAAGTCTCGATTCCACCTACTTCGGCAGGATAGGGCGAGCACCAATAACCCATGTAATACCCCTCCTCTTACTGGTAGGATTTAGTATTTTTCAATGCGGTTGTTTGCTACTTGTGACGATGATGATATTGTTTGAGTTGGATAATTAGACATTGGATGATGTTGTATTCCATTAGTAGACATGATTATTTTATATGACATTGTGGTTGGTAATGTTAGTTGATTTTCAGAATTATGATATGATGCAGTGATTTAATTAGATATGTTATGAGATGATTGTTAGTTAGAAATGTAATTCATTGATTAGGTTATAATTGTTAGAATAGGTGTGATGAAGGACAATATAGCATCATTCGTTCGCGAGTGCCCTGCTATGTTGCGATTCCTTCTCACAATGCAGTACTTGATTTAATGCTTTGATTTTATATATATGTATGCACATGTACACAACTTCGTTTGTATGCAGGATTGCAGGTACAAGTCTCGATTCCACCTACTTTAGGGCGAGCACCAATAACCCATGTAATACCCCTCCTCTTACTGGTAGGATTTAGTATTTTTCAATGCGGTTGTTTGCTACTTGTGACGATGATGATATTGTTTGAGTTGGATAATTAGACATTGGATGATGTTGTATTCCATTAGTAGACATGATTATTTTATATGACATTGTGGTTGGTAATGTTAGTTGATTTTCAGAATTATGATATGATGCAGTGATTTAATTAGATATGTTATGAGATGATTGTTAGTTAGAAATGTAATTCATTGATTAGGTTATAATTGTTAGAATAGGTGTGATGAAGGACAATATAGCATCATTCGTTCGCGAGTGCCCTGCTATGTTGCGATTCCTTCTCACAATGCAGTACTTGATTTAATGCTTTGATTTTATATATATGTATGCACATGTACACAACTTCGTTTGTATGCAGGATTGCAGGTACAAGTCTCGATTCCACCTGCTTCGGCAGGACAGGGCGAGCACCAATAACCCAACGGTTTAATGTTGAAACAGAGGTGACGATGAAGTCCTCCCGTCCCATGATGTCAGATCGTCTCGTTTGTCTGGTATTGTTTATTTTGTGAATTTGTCGTCATTTGTGGCTTGTGTTTTGTGTGTTGTCATATTTTGATTAATGTGGTATTTTATAAGTTATGATTATTTAATTGATGTTGATATTTTATAAGTTGTGAATTAGTTAATTAAATGGGAATAATAATTGTGTATTTTAATGTTGATTTATTTGTATGAAAATATTTAAATGTTTTATTTGATTTTTATAAAGTCATGTGTTTCAATTAAATGATAATTAAATATTAAATGTGTGTTATTTATTTTAATTAATTATCTGATTGAAGATAATTATTAGAATAAATTATTTAAATTAAATAAGTAATGTGATGTGCAAGTAATGTTGCAAAAACAGAAATAAAAGCAATAAAACAAATAAAAGAATAAAAAGATTGTGTGAGCCAATGAGAATACAGATCTAATTAAAAAGCTGGCTTTTAAAGAATGAGTTTTCTTTTATTCTTGATTTTTAGAGTTTTTGAAAAAAGAGGGATATTATCTTTTAATTAATTAAGAATTTTGGAATTTTTTTCACACACAGGAGATTAGGGATTGAGAAGTTGCACAAGTTATTCTGTATTTTGATTTGGAAGAGAACATGGGTTTTTGACATTTTTTTGCTAAATTGAAGAGAGTTATAGAAAGGGGTTGGAAATCTATTACTAGTTATTTTGAAGTCTTCTGAAAGAGGATTGGGTCAGAGATTTGAGCACGGTGACTTAGAGGAGATTCGAAGCAAGAAGGAGGAGCTCTTCGTGAAGTCTAGCGGAAACAATCGTCACCAGGTTCTCGAATAAGCGCAGGACTCCAGGTTTTAAACTACTTCTTCGCTTTGGTCTTCTGATTTAAGAAAATAGGAAAAATAAATTAGATTGTTTGGTGAAATAGAAATAAAACCTTAGAACAGAGAAATTTAAGGAATAGTGAAAACTACTGAAAAATACTCTTTCACTTGGTATCAAAGAATGTTGAGATTTGAAAGTCTTGTTTTGCAAACAATGGAAATTAAACTCTTCAAATGCTACTTTGATATACACGATCTCTTTGCTATTTCTGTAGAAAAGAACAATCTTGGTATTTATTTTTAGAATTGAAATTAAAATAGTAGAAAATTCGAAAAGAAATCAATAGATAACTTAGAAAATCTCACTTATAATTTAGAAGACCTCTGTAGGATTGAAAAACAAAGGAAATCCTCTGATAAATTAGGAAAAATAAAATCCTATGATAAAATAAGAAATATTTTCCTGTAGAAAAACAGCAGAGACATAGGGTCACTAAATTCATCATAACTCGCAATTTACGAATTGGGTATGGCGGAATTTTTTATATGTGTTAAAATACTTAATGGCGCACCTTCAGTAAAAATTGTAGAAAGACCCAGATCCGAAAACAAAAGTTATACAAGTCGCAATACACTAGTTTTATTATTAGCATTGTTTGAATATAGTAAATTATTTTAATGTATTAATTGATAAGTATTTATATATATGTTTAATTTTATGTATTATATATATATTTAAATATATTTGTTTAATTGTTTATTTTGATAGAATAGATATTTTTAAGAGAAAATAAACCTTAATTTATTATATATATATATATATATATTCTTTTTTTGAAATTTTTTAGCAATTATGTGAATGACTTAAAATAAATAAATATTTTTCCTTCATTTATTATCTTAATTATGTAAGTAATTACTTTTAAAAGAATTAGTTGATTAGGTGAATTAATTAAGTTAATATTTTTAATATTTACTATATTAAGGATAATCTAGCTATGTATATATATACATAATATTTTGTAAACAAGCAATTGAGAGAAAATCGGAAAATTATATATATTTTGATGAAAGATTATTTAGGCCCTTTTTTATAAGAGATACATTTATAAGTTTGTGTTTTTTTTTAAGAGTATGAACCTATATGTGCAATGGTATTTTTGGATATCAATAAAACATGTAGAAGTGTGGAGTAGATCTTGCGGTCAAGTTGAAGAGTTATGTGAAACGTGAAAGTAGTGCCTCTATTGTATTGTTGGATTGATTTCTTTATTGAGTGGACTAATTTCCGTATTAAGTTTGTGCATTGGTTGATTGTTCTGTTGTGTTAATCATTGATCTTGTTTAAGTTTGTTTTGAGTCAAATTGTAAGATCGTTGTGTAATGTATTGTTGGGTAACCTAGGAGGAGAAATAGAGGTCTCCCTTGGATACCACTCGAGAGTGTATCAAATTTAATTGTGAAGATTTCTTTGGGATATTGCCACTCACTACCTTATGTTTGTTGAATCATTCTTGATATCTTGTTACTATTGTTAGTTCTTTGTTGAGGAAACCCTAGTGTAAGCCTTTATAGAGTCTTCCAGAGGCTTGTTTTATTGTTGGTGAATGTTTGTCATTTTATGTGCTCTTGACATGGCAAGATACTAGTATCATTAATTTGAAAGGGTTGTACGAAACTTGGTGAGACTTTGATTATGTGTTTATTGCGAGATGGATTTGCCTCGCTTGTTATGTTTTGAGTTATATGATTTATTCGTGATAGTACAACCCTTGCCTGCTTGAGATATGTTAGGGGTCATAGGGAGAGTGGCTCTTCGTGGGCGCCGGCGCCTCGGGTAAGAGGAAGTGCCAGGGGAACCCACGTAAGAGTAGTTAAACAAGTGATAACTTAATTAATGTATTTAGTGGGTTGGGTTAGTTAACACATAACAAGATAAAAACATGCACCTCACCCCTGCCGTTAGCGCTCTCAAAGGCTAAGGATGGGTGGGAAGACCTGGTTGGTAAGGTCACTACCTTGTCTCTATGAAAGGTAAGTGGCTCCGCATGAGTAACCCTATGGGGCGGCACCTTGAAATAGGATGTCTGGATAACCATAGATGAAGGCGGCTCTTTGAGCTAGGTTGTCTGGATAATCCATGTATAGATGGAGGCGGCACCTTGTGATAGGTAGTCTGGCGAATTCATGTAAGACCATGCGATGACACTCTCCACTAGACATCCTTGTTGTTCTTGTTTCTTGTTGCCTCTGGATATTGTTATTTTTATGTTACTCTGATTTTAGGGCTAGGGAATCCATAGGTGGGTGCCGGTGCCTCAGTTGGAGGAAGAGACAGGGGATCCCATGTGAGCTATGCGATGACCCTCCCCGTTTGACACCCGTTTGACTTGTTTGTTGTTGCCTATGGAATGGTGTATTGAATGGTGGATTTAGAGTTATTATGGAATCGTGTTCCTTTCATTGGTTCTGATTGATTTGGAAATGTAATTTGGGTGTTGGTTCAATTATTGTGGATGTTATCTCTTTTTGATGTTTCTTGAATTCTTGTGAATTTAATTCGTGATTGTTAAGTGATATTACTTCATGTTATCGTGATGAGTTCTTAGTTTAACTTGTTATGTGATTTGAGTACGTCGATGGTTGTGCATTGCATATTTGAGTTGTATTTGTTCTGTATCATGTTGTTGAGTCGGTTTGACATTCATGGTCGGGTTCACTTCCTCGTCACCTCTGAGCACGGGGGGTGAGTTACTTCGTAATTCACATGGTTGGGTGGAACATGCTCCCCACCCGTTGGGTTCCCCATCAGTGTCTTGTCATCTCAGCTTTCCGCAGTACAGATGTTCCAGTGATCAGTTGTACTTCATGTTCATTATTCTTGTATCAATCCCCATGTTGGGAAATTCAATGTAATTCATGTATCAAAGAATATTGTAATGTAATATTATTTCAATGATGTAACAGTTAGGTTTGTTTTGGATTTTGTTAAAAGATTTATCATGGATGTAATTATGCGATGTCGTCATACTTGCATCATGGCTATCAATTGTATCATTGTATATGATTTTCGTAAATTTAATGGTTATGATGTTTTCGTTATCTTTATTCTGTTTCGTGGTTGCAATGTAACCTCGCGTGCCCTAGAGAACTAAGTGTGTTAATGTTATGTAATGTGTTATGTGATTATGATTAAATATTAGTACAGGTTTAATTTAATTGTTTTAAAAAAAAAAAATTATTTGCTTTGTGTGTGTTCTCTGGGGTTTGCACGGCGGGCATTACATTTGTTGTTCTATGACTAAGTCAACATTTTAAATTCCCTTTCAAATATCTCATATCACTTTTGACTAAGTCTCTTGTATTATTTCTAGGTGCCTTCTACTACATATTGTGTTGCATTTGCAAGTTTAATGATACATATTTAATGTTTTAGTGCTGCCATAATGGCGTGATGACCATGCTTCAAACTATGTGTTGGTTTTTATACAACCATATTGGTATTTAATTTGTATATATAATACACCAGTTGGGTGTTGCTTTTTTCTCTAGCACTTCAAACATTTATATAGTCTTTATAGTATATAAAAGGTCGTGCTTTATCCTATGCGCCTCATTTACTTGCATCATAAATTATCATGCATTTATTACGCCGAAGGCGTGTCCCTCATTGAGCTTTCGAAGCTCACTTTTTCTATCAAGGGTTCACAAGCCCCGAGAGGCCCGGCAAGGTGCTTAAATGAATCTGAGCCGTGCATCGTTTTTCGCCATTTTGCAGCATAGCCTTTCATTTTTCGTCATTTTCCCGACTATTTTTTCGCCGTGTTTATTGCCGCTTTGCACGCCCTTATTGGTTTCTGCTCCTCCGAACTCTTCTGCACTGCACGTTTAGGAATATAGTTTTAAAAAGAAAGAATATTTCCATATTCTAAAAGCGAGGGGCTCGATTAATTTAAATAAAACTATGCATAAGGATAAAAGTTTAGTAATAATAGAAATTCTTTTAAAAAATCTAGACTTTTCCATATTCGTTTCTTTATTTCCTTTTCCCTTCCAAGGGAAAATAATAATATGTAAATGAATTAATATATAATTATTTGTATGAGATATTCTTTAATATTATTATTTTTAAATGTATTTTTTTATTATATATATATATATATATATAAAGGTAAGTAAATTAATATTAGATAAAAATAAATTGATAAATGAATTAATAATTAAAGTAAATTGCAAATAGTTTATCTATTCTTGTATTTAAAAATTTCAAACTCAAGCATAAATTGTGAATTAACATTGATATCGTTAAGGTAGTTAAAGGGGATAGGGCAAATCAAATTGATGATATTTATATGCTCCCCATATGAGAACCCATACCATGAAGGTCTAACAAGGACATTAACTATTATGCAAAAGTGAGCATCAACTTTTGGTTGGTAATTAAGAATCTTGTATACCCTATGTTTGGAGTCAACCCAAAATCATTCTCATTTCTTTACCCTACTCTCAAGCAACATCACCCAATGTGCATCGCATGCACCATGTACATGTATGGTTGTTAAATGTTAGTATATTATATTATTGTTAAGAAAAAAACATAGTTTTGTTTTTTCCCTAATGTAAATTATAGGCACTACAAAGTCAATCAACCCAGCATCATTTTAGAACTAACTTGTTACAAGCCTTTATCTAGATAATTTTGTAATCCACTTTTATGACTCTTCCTCATTTTGGTTGACACTAATCATCATACAAACTCAACAACACTCTTTTCTATTTGTGTATCTCCTTCCTTGGCATTTGCATTCAAATAAAATTGTTCATCAATTTTATATTATTTTGTTGGATTTTTTCCATGGTATTTTATGGGCAGTATTTTTTTAAAACTACAAAAATAAAAAATAAACATAACATTGTTTATATCTAAATTGGCTTCACAAATAATAGTTATTTTTATATTGTTCATTAGTGAATGTCATTAAGTTCAATTTGATTAGGAGGATGTTGTCTTTCATGTATGTGATAGTATGGAAAATTAGGTTTGTGTTAAAATTATTTTAAAATTGGGTTTATCTCTTTGATTGCAGATTTTTAATTAGGAGTAGTTGCTCTTCAAGTATTATTAGTGTTGTCAATATACATACTTTTTTGAAAGTATTTGTTTGTGGTTCTTAATATCATAACATTTACAATGAAAAATGTCTCCCAAGATTCTAAAGCTATGTATGTTGAAGGTTTCAATAGGAGAAGACAAAGAAACCACAAATAAGATCTCAAATAGGCAATTATTTTTGTCGTTTTCCATTGTCTTCATCGTGTAACATCCTCCACGTGTCATGAATGTTTGGGGATTCAAAGGACCGATAGGCCTATAAGAGTAGACTTTTTACGGGGGATGGTTTCTTAGGTGGTCGTGGCATACATAAATATTTTCAATTTTAATTCTTTAATGAAAGGATAACAATCCTAAATTTATTTATTTTTAGCTATTTTTTTTATTTTGGTCCTTTTACACTTTTGGTTTATTGCTGGTGGTGGCGTTATTTCATTTATTTTATTAAATTTTGATATAATAGTTAATATTTAAATAATAAATACATAAAATAATTACATAAATAATAAATATTTATATAATAATATAATAGTTAATATATTAATCTATAATAGTAGTTAATAAAATAGTTAATATATAAATAATACATATAATATAATAATAAACACATAAAATAATGACATCAATAATAAATATTTATATAATAATATAATAGTTAATATATTATTCTATACAAAATTAAATTAAATTAAATAATACTATTAAAATCACTTTCTAAATCATCTATCAATTGATCTAATTTACTAGACAAATGTGTGCAAAAAATACACCAATTTTTTCCTAATTGACTTTTCACACCTCTTCGGCGTACCCATTGCACAAGGTGCCATAGCTAGTTAATATCTTATGTGTAGTAAGTAGTAACCCGTGCTTTCTTGCTTTACATTATAATATATATAATATGTATATATATTTAGTATATCGAGTATATATATATATATATATATTCATCAACTCATAAGTTTATCAAAAGTATCATTTGATATTCGATTGGATATATCATATTATCGTAATTCATAGATTGATAATGCATATATATATTCACACACACACATACACATATTAATATGCTTGTATGGATGGCTTTATTTTTGTCAATACATACGTGCACATTAATATTTATATCTATATATGCGTATATATATACATATATATACATATATATATACATACATATACATATATATACATGTATATATATGTATATGTATGTATATATATATACATACATACATATATATATATACATACATATACATATATATACATGTATATATATGTATATGTATGTATATATATATATATATAGATATATACATATATATACATAGATATACATATATATATCACTATATATCACTACATATCACTTCATATATATATATATATAGTGATATGTAGTGATATATAGTGATATATAGTGATATATCACTTCATATATATATATATATGTATATGAAGTGATATGTAGTGATATGTACATATATATACATATATATATACATATATATATACATATATGTGTGTGTGTGTGTGTGTGTGTGTGTGTGTGTGTGTGTGTGTGTGTGTGTGTGTGTGTGTGTGTGTGTGTGAAGTGATATGTAGTTATATATATATATATATATGAAGTGATATGTAGTGATATGTATATATATATACACATATATATGATATGTAGTGATATGTTTATAACTTAAGATCAATTAATTATAAACACATAAAGAAGAACTCACATAAGGCAAGAGACTTCAAACAAATCACGATCAATCAAGAAACCAAAGAATAAAACCAAAGTCGTTCAATTCAAGCAAACAACCTATCTTAACCAAGGATGGCTACCCAATTATTCCAGCAAGTCAAGACTATGACTAAAGGAACTTACCTGATTCCCAAGCTACTGACTTGACTTAACCAACTAAAAGTGAGTATGTGTAAGCTCAGTTAAGTTTCATTAAGGTTTACCCGACCGATCACTTCTCCTGAGTGATACTTCCCCTCCCAGAGGATTGAATCTATCCCTGCATCCAACTTAGTTCAACATCAAGATAGTTAGACATTCATAATAAATTAATTTGCATCATAATACATTTCTATTAACAAAACATTAGAACATTCACATTGCAATACACAACATTCCATCAATTCTAAACACATTCATTCTTTTGAAATCAATGCCATCTTATTGCATATTCCCATATTGCATTCACCTATCAAACATATTAAAGTCACAATTTACATTTATCGATATTTTCACTTCAATTGTGATAAAAGTAACTCAATAACTATGAAATAGGGTGTAACAAATTAGAATTCCCTCATGATTGTATCACAATTTTAGCGATCTTGGACATAAAGGAGAAATTTGAGTTTAGTTTTATTCCATGACATGGTACTCATAGAAGTTCTAGAGAATAAATCTTGCAGATATTGGCTTTTTTCTGATGAAATATCGAGGCACACACCCAAGGAAATTGAGACAAAGGCAAACCTTGATCTTGAAGAATAAGGGATGATGATGACTCAACTCACAAAAGAAGTAAATTCAAATTTCAACCATAGAAGACATTTCAAAAATAGGAAACCATAATGTCAAAACAGAGCATTGCAGCCATTCACTATAATGAGTCTTCCAGTATCCGACTCTATACTCAGCAAAATGTATGGCAACTCCACTAACTCGGTTCTATGCATTTCATTTTCAATTTCATAGACCAGTTTACAAACTTCTGAAACCACACGTTGCCTACAACAACCAACACAATGATAAACAAAATGATACAGTGGAAAGAAACCACAAATCTATTAAAGCCTGACAGTCTCCATCAAAGTGCACCATGGAAAGATGAACAACCCTCCATTCATTCCCACATTCCAGTTTGCAACCTCAAACACCAGCAACTATCATTCCTCTCTTCACCTCTCTATGCCTACTGTGCCGCCCACCAAGTTCTGAGGTTTTTAAATCATTTAATTTACTTCTTCCTTTCCTTCAGTGGCTCAATCTGCCAAACACATCATCCCTCCAAACTATGGGTGCTGGCTATCCAGCCCCAAAAATGCACCCAACATGAATGCATGGGGATGGATGTGGGCCATATGCCTTTCGTTCCTCGTTTCTCTCCCCAACGTGTAAATTTGGGCCCCGTGAAAACTTGTCAGTAATTTCTTCCTGGAACTGTATGCAAACAGGTGAAAAATATGCAATATGGGAGGATATCATTTATTTAAAAAGATATTGATTATATTTTATTTTATTTTTTTATTAAATATATTTAGCCAATAGGCTCTTTATTGTGGGCTTGCCCACCAGAAAAGTCTCACGCCTGAGACAAATTTGTCTCAGGGCCCCAGAATTTTGCTGGAGAATTCCCCCAAAATTTTGCACTTCAGAACTGCACTTCGCCATGGAATTTCGCACTTCAGAACTGCACTTGAATCTACAGGAAGAAGTTTTTCCTGCTGCCGTAGATGTACTTGCACAGATCGAGACAGCCGCTGCCAAAATTGAGCCGTCTGAGGCCAAGCCAAGCAAGAAGAAGAAGCCAAAGACTGTAAGGAAAGAAGCCCTCGGCTTGCCAAGGCCACCCTGACTCATCCCCTTTATTTCTAGGTAGGTTGCACAATTTCAGCGGATCGGTTCTTAGTCTATACAATTCAATGAAGGTGTTTCTCATCCTAATGTCTATGATTCTGCCCAGACATGCACAAGGAAGTGGCACTTTCTTTCAATCTAGCTCAGGTGATAAACCCTTAGTCGCAGCAAAGCTTTCACATAAGATTTATTTTCTCACAGGATCCCCATAAGAGGAATGAGAAGGGGAAGGCACCAAGGCATCCACGTGCACTGTCAAGCCAAACACATGCACGACAGTCCCAACACCATCATCCAGATCAGAAGACACCTCCACTGTCGGCACAATATGCTGAAGAGGAACCCCAATGGATCGAATAGGATTATTCGCCAATCTATTAGGGGTTGTAGACACCCCACCAGGAGAGGGCACAACAGACGCCCCAATATATAACCCAACACCATTCACTCAGAGCGACCTCATGTGAAACCCTAGGCGTAAGATCCACAACAAGAACACAAATAGGGGACTGAAAGCCAGCTTTCATTGCCTACGGGTGAATTCTTCTTTGGAAGCTGCATTACTTTTCACAATTTCATATGATCCAAAATAACAGCAATAATCATTTTTGCAACATCATTGAATAAAATATTTTTTATATTTTTGCAATAATCTGCCTCAACACGTTCGCATAATTTAATGTCAACGAAAAAAAAAATAGCCCACGATATCTTCTACCACACAACTAAGACATACTAAACCATAGAGAAAACAGATACAGGAAAAGGCTAAACAACATCCCTTTTTTTGTGAGATTGTAAGAACTATCTTGCAAGTATTTTTCTTCCTAGATACAGTCCAGATACAGTTGTCCTGTTGGATACAGTAATCTAATCAACATAATATTTTTTATTTGCATCTGAAGGGGAGTGAAGTGGGGACAAATCTGCCTCCATGGAAAGTTGTTGCTACACTAAAATAACAAAGCCATCGCTGATATCCTTCATAGCTGCAGGAAACACAACATTCTCTGAAGACCAGAATTGGCTGCCTGATAGAATCAGGAGAAGCTGAGACAACAGGGAGATGTTTCACGTATAGCATTGGTTTTTTTAAGTTTGGGCATATCAATAAACATATTACACTTTTCCAAGGCAATCAAGCTTTCTTCAAACAAATGTTCATAGTCATACCTTAAACATCACATTTAATTGATATAAACAGATTGATTTAAAAAAGAGATTGCAAAGAAACTCAAACAACCTGGAACATAAATCTCCGAAACAAAATAAGAAACTCAAACAACCTGCAAAAGCAGAAGTGGTTGAATAACCCACTCACTCTGGCAGCATAAACTCTACTAACACAGACAATACACTCTCTTGCTTGCTCCAAGATACATTGATGACAAATAAATCAGCATTATATCGAATCTTCATTAGTATTAGTGTTCTCCATTGCTCTTTTCTTCATTAGTATTAGTGGTGAAGTCTTTATTTTAGAGTTACTGCAGCATAAATCTCCGAAACAAAATAGGAAACTCAAACAACCTGCAAAAGTAGCAGTGGTTGAATAACCCACTCACTATGGCAGCATAAACTCTACTAACACAGACAATACACTTTCTTGCCTGCTCTAAGATACGGTTTTTTGAATAAGCATTATTTTTTGTTTACCCTTTGCAAGCAAATCAGGGCATTATATCGAATCTCACTTTTATACAGGGCTTGGGCTTTGCAGTGTTCGCCAGTGCTCTTTTCTTCATCAGTATAGGCAACTTTACTTTCTTTAAATTTAATAGAGGGTTTAGAGGCATTGGTATGACAGCATATGTTTCAGTTTTTTTCTTGTTGAAGTTTCCCAATATCTGTGTGATTATCTCTTTCCAAAATCCTTTGTATTTTGTGGTAGTCTTTGAAAAATTGTCTCCTGATAATGGTTGGAAAAGGTGTATTGCTCTTGTTCTGACTTTAGAAACTCTATTGATTTTAATTCACACTTCAAATAAGATTCTTTTGTTATCACATAAAAGAGTACTTAGAAAATTAATATTTAGATTTTGCTATTTTTTTTGCCCTTACAGAACTTGAGTTTTGCCTAATAAAATTTCTACCCCTATTTTTGCTGAGAGACACATTATGCAGCCCTGGGAATGGGGTCTCCTTATACTATTTAATGAACTTGTTGACACATATGCAAGTACAGGGTCTTCTACTTTGTCATACTCCAAATAAAAAATGTACCAAGAAAGATGGATGGACATCAAACAATGTGGCCTAATTATTTCTAGGATGGTGTCACTGATACAAAGATGCAAAGAGTGCACGTTCCATAGTCAGATTTGAAATTTAAATAATCTAATGGTCTAGGTTGTATACATGATGTCATTGTATTCTGCACCTGATTTTTTGAAAATTAAGCTCATAACTCTGATCTGATTGAGTTGAATTTCATCTTTGCTCTGTGAAGATATATTTTTTATGAAAATTTATCATATATAAATTCTTCCTAGCATGGGTGAGGAAAGAAAGGATAATTGTGCTACTTGGTATTTAAATTTCAGGAAAGACGGGTTAATTTTACAACTGGATTTCTAAATTTTAGATTTTTCAAGATGTATACAATGCCATTCTCTTATCAAGAAAGAATGAAAGAAAGGAGAGAATGAGAATTCTTAAGAACTAGACAATGTCATTCTCTTGTCAGGAAAGAAAGAAAGGAAGGAAAGAAGGAGATTTTTTAAGAACTATACGATGCCATTCTCTTTTGGGAAACACAGAAAGGAAGGAAACAGTGTCCTTGAATGACAAAAGTAAGTCAGTAGGACTAAAATTTTAGAATAACTAATTGGGAGTGAAAAAAAGGTTTTGGCAAGAAAATGGGATAAGCTAAAGCCAAATATGTAAAAAAATAAGAGGAATCAAAAGAACCTAATAAGAATTGGTAAGAGCCAATGCTTGTATTACCTTGGAAAAAGGCCAGGCAGAAGATATGGCAATAAAGAAAGATTTTTGGAAGAAAATCCAATGGACTCTTGGTAGAAGTAACAGTCAGTAACTCCCCTCTAGCAAGTGAAAACGATTATCAAGTAGGCCAAGAAAGTAGAGAATCCTAAAGTTCTAAAGGCCTCTAATCAAAGATCTAAAACATGCTGAATTGTGACTAATTTCTGCACCAAGTAACTCAACCTCAAGCCCACCGAGTTTCTGTGCTCGGTTTTTGGTGAGTTTATAAAGCAACTCATAGCGAGTACTAGTGCATACCTGGCAGTCTATAGGAGAAACTCTTGCACAACACATTCTTGCCAAGGTTTTACTGAGTCCAAGTTTTTGAAACATGCCACTGATGACTAAAAACAAAAAAAGGAAGAGCTATTACAGAAGCTTCCAATATTCTCCAATTTTTTTATTACTACATCCAAAACCCATGAAGTACATCTCACATAAAAGTCTACTGGCAGCAACAGAGATTGTAGAAGTGTTCTAGGTGTAATCAAGGGAAAATCCTAATTATTATTAAGTGGGGTTAGCACAATAATAATAAAATTCCTATGAAAATAACAAAGTACAAAGGAAGTGATGTGAAGACAAAAGGGATAGTGTTACCCTATGTCTCCACCTTCCATGATTAACCTCTATTATACCTCCTAGCTTGCAGTAAATAAAAATGCCCTCAGATTTATGTGAGCAACTATGACTAAAGACTAAGCCCTATGCAAGTGTTGAAGGATTTGCAGAAAATAAAAATAACCCTACAATGAGCTAAAATGACTATGACTGTTAATGACTATGACCCTAAGTTGACAGCAAGTTGACATAGACTAAGAGTGCAAGAAGTCAAAATGAGCTAAAGACTGAGAGATCTGCAAATGAGGTCAAAATTGCCCTTTTATGAAAATTGCAATTTTGAATGTGTGGCCAGGATGAAAAGATGACAAGAACCCTAAGATCAATGCTTAAGATTGAATGTTGATGTGTGCATTAGGGTTAGGTCAAAATTAGGGCAACAGGTAAGAATGAAGGGTGGAGATTGAATTATGAAATAATTCAATCAACGGTCGAAATTAAATGAGAAGTCAAAAGTCAAGAATTAAATTGGAAGATAAGGCTGGCACGGACAAAGAGGTTGCTGGAGGAATTAAATAATAAAATTTATTTACTCCAGGTAACTAGTAAGTAATTAAATAATAAAGATATTATTTAATTATGGAGGAATGTGATAAAAGAATTATTTTGAAATTAAATAATGATTTTAATTCAAAATTCAAGAGAATGGCCAAATTAAATAAATCAAATTTATTTAATTTTAATGGGAGAAAAAGCTAATGAATAATTAAATAATTAAATAAATTATTTAATTATAGTGGAAAGTTGACATAATTAAATAAATAAGAATTTATTTAATTTTTAGAAGAAGGAGACTTAATTAGTGACGTAATTAAGTAAATAAAATTTATTTAATTAATCAAGAAGACATAAATGATAAAGGGAAATTAAATAAATTATGAAATTTATTTAATCAAAGGAAGACTTTAGATAATTAATGACGTATTAGATAAATAAATAATATTTATTTATTTAATAATCAAGGAGGAACAAAATGACATGAATTAATTAAATAATTATGAATTATTTAACCAATAGTTGAATGTGGACCAAGGACATAATTAAATAGCTTAATTATGCTAGGACGAAAGTGGTAAAAATGAAGCTTGCAGGCCTAGGTCATTTTTAGGTGTCTACACTAGGTAAATCCATCTGAGATGAAAACGTGAAAATATCTGACAAAACTTTCAGTTTTCTAGATCTTTTTCTCATTCTTTATAAAAACAACTGCATTCTTCACCTGCAAATGAAAATCTCCTTTCCTTGGATAGAGGAATTCATATCCTTTGCCTTTGAGGTCAAAATGATCAAAACACTCAAGAATCAACATAGCAGGCTATGTAATTAGATTTCAGCTGAACAAAATACTGGGATTTATATTAAAGATGTGAAGTTCAGTTAAGTCATTGCTTCTTGATATTCTATCATCTTGTATATCAATCTCTCAATGCTAGAGTGATAGGACACATTTTTTTCAATTGAAGATGTCAAATTAAGTTGTAGGCTTCTTGAATTCAGTGCCCTATAATATATCTGGTGCATATATAAATTAGAAAAAACTCGGGTAGCTTCACCCAAATAAGTGCTAAAAATTATGGCTGCTACAATGTACGAAGTGTTCATTTTATTCTTTTGAACATGCTGCCATTAATTTATTTTTATGGCATTCTTTTATTAAATATCTACAGTTTAGTTGAGCAGATTTTAATAAACTTATGTGCTATAATATATCTATTCACCTAAAATAAGGTTGAAAAATATAGTCTTTGGTTAATTGCAACTTGCAATAGAAAGTTTACTGTCAAGCGTTAACAGATTAGGAAATGTAGGATGAAAATGTAGGAGCAAGAATGACATAACCAAGTTCCCTAAAGAGCAACAAAAATCTGGCGTGGGGACAATGTATGCTCATTTCAAGCTGTTTGGTCTAATCTGTACCACTTGAAATGAATCTACACCTTACACCAATAATTGAGCCATTTTATGGGATTCTACCTCACGCGTTTGAAAACTAATTGTCAGATGTCATATCCACTATCTTACATCACTATGAATGAGGAGAAAATAAACAATGGAATTAACAATGGTTTTTCTTGAAAATGCAAAAGAAGAACAGCTAATAACTGCAAAATCGGTACCTCCGATCCCCTAGAATCTTTCAACGTTTGCAATTTCAAAATTCTCTCGAATAACATAACAAGAGACTTATAACTACAAAAGACTAATATAATATAAAATTCCCAAAAATATCTCCATTAGGAAGATATACATAACCCCAGAATATTAACAGAGTGCAACAATATTCAATCTATTTAAGATGATAACAACTTTTAGAGTGACCAGTTGTTTTCTAGGATTGAATTACTAATGGAATAGCAAAAAATACTTTGAGATTTGATACTGAACATTATAGCCTCTATAGTGTTTGCAATTAATTTCCATGGGCTGCAACATAGATTTTCTGTCTGGATAATCTTTGCTATGGTGACTACTAGCATGTTGATAGTTTTTTAATGGGCTTATTTTCCACAAGTTTATGTCACTTTGATCTTGATTTGTTCACCGAGCCTATTATTTTATTAGGATTGTTTGTAACAGATTCAACTTGTATTCTGTCATCATTTGGTCCATTCTCCTACAGAATAGAGATTATTTTTTAATTTTAGATTCTCAACTTGTAGGTGTAACTAAAAACATGTATAGACACAAAATATATTGTCTCACCATAACTGTAGATTTGTCATAGCATGTATACCCCAAATCTTTATAAATAACCTTTATTACTATTATTTTTTAAATGTCAAACATCCCACACTATGATGTGGAGTTTAAAAAAGACTTGCTAAACATTCCATGCATATCAGGGGGAATTCACCAGCATTTGTAAAAATAAATAGGAGCCTCTTCCTAAACCATATCTTGGTTGCATGTTTAGGCATCATGAGTAAAGTAAAAGAAAGGATGCATACACATTAATTGATTGTTGTCTTACTCTGCTAAACTCGCTCAGTACAATGCAATCTTTCGTTGTTTTTTGAAAATTTAAAAAATTGCCCCTTGAAGGAGGATCCCCTGTATGTATTTGTGTGCTTCATTTTCTGAGGATCTTCCTTTTGGAATGTCAGTTGCATGTCTCTGAGACAATCCAGGACTTTGCGATGGTGTTGTGCACAATCCATGTTAAAAAATGGAATGAAATGGAGAGCATTGCAACTTAAATGATTCTTCATAAAGCAATAAGGTTTACCTTGCCAGCTATGAGTTTTGGATTTGATTATATAACATGTGATTTTGTTCTTTATATTCTTCTTAGGTCAACACTTATAAAAGATTGACTTTACAATCATCCAAAATATTATTACACTACAAGCAACCATGTAGATGGCCTAGATGATAATGAAGAAGTAAATGTTATTTTATGTGCATCAATCAAAGTCTACTTTTGATAAATGCTTCATGAATATTGTTATGATTGCAATGGTCTAGCATGAGAGAGGATGAAAAATAAGTATAATGATTTAATGCCTTCATGAAAATCCAATTTATATTTTGATTTACTTGCCTCAAGTCACTTGCACATGGAACAAATGAAGTCGAATTTATTCCCTATTAAATTAAAAAGATTATTAAATTTTATGTCTTTTGGGTTTTGAATTTAATGTGCGCACAAATGTCATATGTAAGATAGTTTGTAAGACGTGTGGAGATGAAATAGACAAATTATTTATCTCTAAAATGAATTTTCATACCAATTATTATCATGATTCATCAATTCAAATCATAATAGATAGGAAACCAAGAGTATTCATCTCAAACATAAATTATACAAAATATAATTGGCGTAACCATTGCACCCCCTCTGGTGCAACTGCTAGTTTTTTATTAAATTGAAATATATTCAATAAAAAATATTATTTGCTAATATGGGAGGATAACATTTATTTAAAAATATGATTATATTTATTTTATTAATAACATTTTGTTTCCACAGTCCATGATAGATGTGAACAAAAAAAATTGCACACAGTTATTCGAGAAATCTTGTTCACATTTATTTTATTTCTTCATATAGAACCTTTAATATTTAATTATAATTTTAAAATTATAAAAAACGTATAATTTTAAGAATGTATAACTAATTAAAATTGTACTTAAGAATGTATTTTTGTTAATATATTTTGATTGTATTAATATTTAAAAAAAACAATATTTAATTTAAAATATTGAAATTTTATTAAAAATATTATTTTTTACATATTTTAATTGTATTAATATTTTGACATTTTAAATATTTTAATTTTGATTTTGTAAAATTAAATGTATAAAAAAATATTCTAATTTATAAAGAGAATATAAATATCCATAGGATAATATGCAAGCAACCAAGAGAATATAAACATATTCAATTTTATTAAATATTTGAAATAGATTAAAATTAAAATATCAAAAGACTAACAAAAATACAATTAAAAATGTATTTAAGAATATTATCCTATATTTATTAAAAATATTGATAAATATGATTAATATTTAAATAATAATGTACATCTTGATTAATATTGATTATATCTATTTAAATAAATACATATTATCCCATATTAATTATTTAAATATAATATTTTTAATAATAATATTTTTAATTAAATTTCAATATTTTTATATTATTATTTTTAAAATATTAATACAATTCAAATATATTAAAAAAAATACATTATCATGGACTATGGAAACTTGATGTTGTTATTTATATTCTCTTTATAAATTAGATTTTTTTAAAAAATATTTTATTTTACAAAATCAAAATTAAAATATTTAAAAGATCAAAAGACTAACATAATATAGTTATCTTAAATACATCAATCTAAAGAGATATCAATATTAAATTAATTAAGTGTTTACTTTATTAGTACTATTGCAATGAGTAATAAATATATATTTTTTTTAAATATTAATACAATTAAAATATATTAACAAAAATACATTCTTAAATACATCTTTAATTAGTTATACATTCTTAAGATTATAAGTATTTAATAATTTTAAAATTATAATTAAATATTGAAGGTTCTATATAAAGAAATAAAATAAATATAATATATATTTAATAATATAATATAATATAATATAATCTTGTAGACACGTAAAATATACTGATTGACATGTGCATTTGATCCTGACTTACTAAGATTGTTTCTTCCTGAATCATCATTCGATCTAACTATTTAATCAAATTTCCCTATCTAATTAAATACATCAATATTCGCCTCTTAATTAAATAAATTACTTTATCTAATTAGGCCACTTTCTTCTGTTAATTAAATCAATCCATTTGATCTAATTATCCCTATTTAATTAAATAATCAATTTATTTGATTAAATCTCTAAAGTTCATCCATTAAATTAAATAAATTAAAACCTTATTTGATTTAATTTAACACCATCTCCTTTAATTAAATAAATCAAATCCTTATTTAATTAATCTCTTGCCATATTCCTTTCTTATCTGATTTAAATAAATCCATAAATCTAAATCAAATAAATCACATCATCAAATCTTCTGTTAAATTAATTAAATCCTTGATTAATTTAATCTAATCTCATGTCACATCCTCTAGATAATGCAAGTTGCACATGAAAATAGATTTAATTCATTTATTAAATCCCTATTTTCCTCACAAGGCATCTTTTTGGAATATTCTCTCAATTTGAATTCAAAATTCCAAGTCATCATGTACATCCAACAAGGCAATAACTCCATCTTACATGTCATTTGCCTTGAACCAAGTGGCATTTATTACATTTTCCCTTCCCTCTTACATGTCATTTCAACAAATTTGAATTTCAAATATTAGCATTTATTGGCACAAACCCCAAATCTTGACCATCCATCATCCATTCATAGCTTGACAAGTAGCACCATATCATTGGATGAATGGTAGTCCCACATTGCTCAAATTTGGACTTTCATCCATCTTGAAATCCTATAAATGAAGAGCTCCTCTCCTCATTTGATCATCCACAATCAATGCAAAGTTACCATGCTAAAATACTTAACCATTTCCATTCACCAATCTTGAGTTCTTAGCTAGGTTATTACAGATTTTAGGCTTGGAGCTCTGACCTTCATCAACAAAGTGGATCAATCTCTTCAACATTCAAAGTTTGCATCTTAGGAATTGGGAAAGGGCCAATTTTCACATCAAATTGGCACCAATTCCCCCATGGGAACATGAGTTTGCACATCTAATTAGGATTTTATCTTGTTTTTGTCATTTGCATTGTGTTCTTCAATATTTTCATTCCTAGTTTGAGTTGTAAATGGATTTCATGGGGAATCCCCGTTTATGCTTGCAAATTCTAGCTTAAGGTGTTTGTTGTCTTTGTTTTGCAAGTACCTAGGCTAGGGTTCACATATTTGGCGCTAGAAGGAGGGCTGGATATCATTAATTCTAACTTTTTCTTGAAATTTCTTCATTTTTCTTCACACACAGGAAAATCCAATGCGGGCTCGTCAGCATCACTATTTTAGCAATGCAAGCTCATTAGTGTCGCTATTTTAGCACCACGGTCTCGTCAGTGTCGCTGTTTTAGCATTGCTGAACTCATCCTGCCAAAAACATTCAAATTTTTAACTCCACCGCTAGACTCGTTGACTTATAGGACCTTTTGAATTTTTTGAAAATAGCGACGTTGGACACAAACTCTGACACTGGGCAAAATTGCGACGCAATCGAGCTCTCTATTTTGACACAGAGCATCGCTGACTAGTAAAGCGGTGTTGTAAGTGCACCACTAGGAGAAAAAAATAGCGACGCCTTCACGAGTTGCGACGCTGGGATACAGTGAAAGGGAGAATTCATTTTTTTAGCATGTGCTGTTGGTTTATGATTTATTTACATTCTATTTTCTGGTTTCTAACTTCTGTGTTTTTCCAGAATCTAACTTTTTTTTTTTCCTCTCCTTTGTAGGTTGGAAATCGAAAACTAAAGGAGGAGGAGAATGGTGATGATATCTTGTCCAATCAAAGTGTTTTTAAACACTTAAGTGTTTGTTTAACACTTCTTTAAGAATTTGTCATCTTTTCATCCTTAGGGCACTAGTTTTCATTTGGGCTTAAAAAAACTTTTCAATTTCTTCTTGCAAAAGGTTAAAACGAACAATAGGATCAACAACTTACTAGATTTTTTTTTATTGGACTAAAAATTGAACAAATGTCATACACTTGTGATTTGGTGCTCTAAAATGAACTCACATATTGCTTTGAGGATTTAAAATGAACAAGTGTAGCTTTGTTTTTGTGAGGGCTTACTTAGGCTAAAGCCATTGAAAAAGGACGTATGTGCTTCTCTCGTGCTTTATAGCGATCTTAAGAATCAAAAGGCCTTTTTCATGACTTTGGGATGAGATAAAGCAATCACCTCTACACTTCGATTTGGGCTTAAAATTGAACAAAATCTTGTGCGAGTGTGAGTGGGGGCATTGTTGCGTATATTCTCTTTTCTTGTGGCCAACAAGGATTGATCGAGTTATGAATAGTGTTCTTCATTCACTTTTGTTTATCCTAGAGGGTCCGCCTTGGGGAAAAAGTACTCACCCAAGGGAACGGCTCAACCGGTAACACTCTGAACCCGAGAGTATTTCCAGCTAGGATATAAATGTGGATATTGGAGGAAACACCAATATCACACGGTTGAATCCAACAAGATGGATCCAAAAGGGGACTCTTGCCACGTTGGGTCAACTCCTACGAACAGAAAGTCCTTACTAAAACCCATGTGCTAAAATTTTCCAAAATCCTTAGTCTATTTGTTGGTGCAAGAACAGTCGTTCTGAAGCCGCCCCACACTTTTACGGTCTTCTAGTAGAAATGGAAAACATGCCATGGGAGTTTCATGGGTGTTGATGCTTGGCTGCCCCATATAAGTGAGTACCGTGGAGGGGAGCCAGTGGGGTCAAGCATCTAACCATTCGCTAGAGATAAATGTAGCTGGACTTGTCCAAGTGGGAATCCAACAAATATTGTCTTACAAATCCATAGGATTGTACTTATTCTTGGGTTACAAAATGCAATGCTTGATCGAAAACATCTCAAAATCAAACACTTAACATTATCCAAATTTCAAACCCTTTTGAGGACAAATACAATTGACTCAATCCATATGTTATTGCTTTCCCTTGGGATTTACATCCTTAGAGGTTTCTAAACATTGGATTATATCTCGATTTGTCTTCTTGAGTAAACAATAGGAAACCTTTGCCTTAAGTTCATCAAATTTCCACATAACATATCTTGTGGGGTTTGAAGAAATTAAGACATTGGACACCTTAGTTTGAAAACCTAATTGAAGAAAGTGTTTTTGGTAAAATAAAGACATTAAGCAAAGCTAAGCAAAAAGAAATTTCATATGTGTGTTGAAGACTCATAACCTCAAAAAGCACAAAAATCATTGATTGGAAATCCAAAATTGTGTGTTCAAATAAAGTCATTTCTTGGTTACAAAGGTCTTTAGGAAGCATTTACATGCTCTTCAATACCTAGGTCTAGGAAAACAAAGTGTACCTTTTTAGGTTCATCTTAGGATCAAAACATATCAAAATCTCTTTTTCATCCATCCTTCAAAACATTCAAAACAAAATTCATCTCACCATCACCTTTTGGAAAATCTTGAAATCACCCTTAATACTAGGCTTTGTGGCAAAATCAAAATCATCAAAATCATTGAGACTAAATCATTGAAAACATTATCAAAATCACTTTTGGCTAGGTATGTGTAGATGCATCCTTTTGCATATACTTAGTCAAAATTATCAAAATCATCTTGTCTAGCTTAGTGTATGTAGATGAATCCTTCTTCATATGCTTAGTAAAACAAATATCTTAGTTGGATAGGAGTAGGTAGATGCATCCTTCTTCCCACAAATATTCAAATTATCATCCTTTGATCAAATTTATCCCTTAGATCATCATCCAACATCTTAGGGTCTTTTTGTTCAAAATCAAGGAACAAATCTCAAAATAAAAAATCAAAATCCAAAAGTCCCAAAAGCCTAGTATCTTCCTCAAAAGATTTACCAAAAGATCATAAACATTCACCCATCCATCTCTTTACATCATCATCATATCACCTTTTGATCCTCAAGATATCCTAGAAATTTCTACTTTGGGTTTAGAATAGGAATCAATCCAAAGCTCTGTCAAGAGATTCATCTCCCATTCTTAAAAAGATTGGTCCTTATTTTATGGTTCAAACTAGATCTCAATACAAGAAAAGCATGGAAGCCAACAAAGAAACACCCGCTTCAAGCGATCTTAGCCAAACAAATGTTGAAATAAATCCTACCAAATCAAGCAATCCTTTGACTCTCTCACAAAATCCACAAGAAGAGGCTCAAGGAGAAGACCTCCGCTTTGGAATGTCTCATGATGAAATAACAAAAATGCTTCAAAATCCAGAAAACCATAAGATTGTCAATATCATGATGAAACTCAACCCTTCGTTATATATGCTTGAACTAGCAAAACAAGGGGCCAAATTTCCTTCGGATTTTGATACGAGAACCATAGTGGAGACATCATTTCCTCCAATCTCATCTACCATGCCCATCTCATCCACACCTCCAATCCCAAAATATCATTCAAAACATTTCGCAAATCACGACATCTCTTGCTTCTACCCAACCCAACGTTAATAAGGGAAGTGTATTTCTCAATGCAATTCAAACACACCCCCTTGTTAAAAATCAAAACTTGGATGCAATCACCACCTTGGAACAAACCATGTCCGAAAACCCACTACAAAAGGATGTTCCTCTCACTTTCCATCGCGATCCATCATCATCCTTTTTTCTTGCAACACCTCAAACTTCTCTCCTCACAAACTCACAAGAGGAAGGAGACATGTTCGAACCAGGGGGCTTTTTCGACACCACAATATTCTCACAAGGATTCAACCCCCTTACATTTCCACCAATTCCACCATTGTCATTATCATCTGCACCACTCATTGGTTTAGGGCTTCCTCCCCTACCAAGTATCAATCAAACCTATATCCCAACCATCAATCAAAGCATTGCACCAAACACCTGAAATTTGTCGTTGATATCACAACAACAAACAATAAATGCACAAGAAATTGCAAACACTCCCATAACATCGCAAAACATGATCTCTCAAGGACCAATTACATCAACAATGCCACTTATCACTCAAATCACCACATCAACAATACCATCCACCAATCAAATAATCAACACGACATCATCATTCACCACCACTACGAACACCATTCCAAATCCACCACCACCCCCACCACCACCAACGTTCACCAAATCAAACCAATACAATGCAACATTGTAAGCTACTTTTCAAAGAGGATACCAACAAGTGTAGAAACTAAAAGTTGTGCAACTAGCTTCTCAACAAGCTACTCAAGCTGCACAAGTCACCCAAGCTGCACAAGCTGCCTTACAAGAACAACAAGCACAACAAGCCCAAGCTTTATTACAACAACAAGCCACCCAAGCATTACAAGCACACAAGGTTGCACAAGCATAAGCTCTATTGGAACAACAAGCAGCACAAGCACAAGTCGCACAAGCACAAGCTCAAGCATAATCTCAATATCAAGCACAACAAGCACAAGCACAAGCACAACTTCTTGCACAAGTAGCACAATTGCAAGCATATCAACAAGCATTAAAACAATACCAAGAGCAATAAGAAGTAACAGAATTGGCAGCCCAACAACAAGCATTGTTGGAGAAACAATAAGCACAACAACAAGCATTGTTGGAACATCAACAAGCACAACAACAAGCATAAATCCTAGTGCAACAACAACAAGATCAACAACAAGCGTTGTTCATACAAAAGCAAGTCGAAGCCTACCTAGCTCGACATAACATACACATACCATTGAACAACACATCAAACAACACACCAACCAACCCACTCACCCAAAACATGATTGCAACACCTCAAAACACCTTCATCCCACCCCCTGATCCACAAAATGATGTCATGACACAAATCAGGTTGCTCGAGCACAATAAGTGCTTGACCTTTAATCAGGGTGAACAACCAAAACACCAAGCAGTTCTTGTCTCTCTATCCATTTGATAGGAACCTAGAAATGAAACCATTCCCCAAGGGATTTGAAATCCCCAAATTTGGCAAATATCGAGGGATGGGAAACCCTGAAGATCACATCAGGGAATTCTAGGTTCATTGAATGGAGGTCGCATATGACGATACTTATCTAATGCAGCTATTTCCTAGGAGCTTGGCAGGTCCTGCTATAGAATGGTTCTCTCACTTACCTTCAGGCATTAGAACATTCCAAGAAATTAGGGACGCATTCATTAGGAACTACGCATGTAACATTGCAATGGATATTAGTCTCGAAGAACTATACACTCTAAAACAAGGAAAAAATGAATCTTTTGCTTCATTCCTTCAACAATGGTGATCTAAGGCCAATTGGAGCAAGTGGATCATGCTGGAGGAACAACAAGTTTGCACCATCATAGCTAACCTTGAAGGCCACTTGGCATTTCATCTTAAAGTTCAAGGCATCACCACATATGATCAATTGATCCCCAAGGCACTTAACATCGAAAGAGCCCTTGTGACTCAACCCACGAAATCATCATCATACCACGAACAACAAAAAAACCACCCACCATCCAATTACAATGATAAACCTTGTATGTGGGAAAGAAAAAAAAAACATTACTAATGATGGTGTCGTTGATGCCAAGGTGTTCATTAGTGGTCCTCGTCAAAATACGGCCGCACCACAAACTCAAACACAACACCAAAACATTCATCACACAACATATCAACCCAACAACAATCCCACCATCAATAATCTCAATGAGCAAAGAGGACCACCCCAACGCAAGAGTTATCCCAAGAAAAAATACACCACTTTAGGGGAACCACTTGAGGACATCATGAAAAAGTTGATTGACGAAAAACTCATCCAAGCTCCTACATTTGAGAATTACCAAGAACCCAATGTTAAACCTCCTTGGTATAATGTGAATCAACTTTGTGAATTTCATAAAATAAAAGGGCACACCACAAATAACTGCATGAGACTCAAAAACATCATCCAAGATCTCATCGACAAGAAAATCATAAATGTGGAACAACCTACCAGAAATCAAGATCTTAAAATCTACACGAATCTAATGTCGAATCATGGCAACAAAGGGAATAAAAATGATAAAGGGAAGGGTAGTGTAAATCATATGTACGAAACAGTCATTGCCTCCCTAGATGAAGACTTCATGGTCATCACCATCAAGGGCACCCATGCCAAAGATTGTGGAGTCACCACAAGAGGTGGCAAAGTCACCATCGCAGGATCATCCCAACCAAATAGAGTCCCTTCATCTAGATCTGCTCTGCATGGCTATAATGTTGTGGATCAACTCAAGAGAACACCAACACACATCTCCATCATGGAGTTGTTGAAAATATCATCAGCACACAAAATATCCTCAAGGATGCATTAGCCTCATCCATTGTCCCCGCAAATCTTGATGCAGAGCAATTCCAAGCTATGGTCAGAAATATCATAACACCTAATCTCCTTACGTTTTCTGACCAAGATTTCCCTACCCAACCATCTCACAACCGTGCACTTCACTTGGAAGCCATTGTAAACAAGAGAAAAATCAAAAGGGTCTTGGTAGATGGAGGTGTAGGTTTGAACATCTATTCTCTCAGCCTCATCAAGCAGTTAAAAATATCAGAAGATTCCATCGATAAAGGAAAGGGCTTCACGATAAGAGCTTATGATGATCAAGAAAGAGTGTCTCAGGGCACAATCAAACTCCCTATTCAAGTAGGGTCGACTCTCATGGAAACCACTTGTCAGGTCTTGGACCTGGATTTTCCATATAATATCCTCTTGGGATGCCCATGGATCCATGCAATGAAAGCCGTAGCATCAACCTTCCACCAATGTGTGAAATTTACACATAATGGACAAGAGGTGATCATCCATGGAGATCCCGAACCATTCTCATATTGCAAAAATCTTAAGGCCAAATATTACAAAATCCCCCAAGTACCAAAGAATGATGAGGGCCCATCCACACCATACATCGACCCCACCACTCTCATGTCCACTTCTGCAATAGAGACACCCGCCATTCCCACCATCTCGGACATCAAGCTCATCATCCAGGAAGACGGTTGTGGAAGCTACAAGCTCCCTAACAATGCTTTTGTGATAGGAGAGTTACCACAATCTCCTAGATCATGGGGACACCCACAAGGAAACCAAGCTTCCACATCACGAACTTATCCTGAAAATTATCCTAAATTCACAAGCTGGGGAGACCTTGGCTGGGAAGTTATTGAAGCAAATCCATCTCACATGTTGTATCGAGATGAAAGACCAACACCTGAATTACCAATGGATGAGACAAACAAGGGCCTACAAATGATGCTCGCAATGGGCTACAACAAAAATCAAAGATTGGGACAAAATGACAATGGCCTTATAATACCTATCATACCAGATACGCAACCCATAACAAATCTTGGCCTTGGATGTACCCCTCTGAGAATAACTATACGTGGTCGAAGTCCTCCGGTTAGAACGGTTAACATTTCTCCTCAGCCAATATTAGCACAGGTACACTCACCAATATCCATAGGTGGAGATATACATAATTTTATAACTGAGCCTTATATTAGTAGCGATGAGGAAGACCCCATATCCAATCTACCTAGGTTATTTGAAGATACCACCTTGTGCATGTTTAGTACCCTATCCTTCGAACCAGAAAAAAAATCATGAGATTCATTTAGTGTATCCCCAACTGATCAACTATGACCAACGAGGACCACAAGTTCTCGATATTTTCAAAAATGATGAAGTGCTCTCAAAATTCATGGGACTGAGGGATAACATTCCAGATGGAGATCATAAGGTAGGATTTATAATGGAGTTGGAAACACATGCCTATTACAGGGAAACAATTGAATCCTTCAGTCGCAAAAGTGAGAAACTAAGAATCATATCCAAGTCCTTGAGTGAAAACCACATTGTGGCACTCTCTGACAAGACAAAAGTAAAAATAAAGGACGTATCCAATGGTGAAAACCTCTCTGAGGCGCCTGAGGATGAAGGATTCAATCTTCCTCTAAGAGCTATCCATAAGGAGAAGTCAACAGTCTTGGCCAAAAAATGCAATCCTGTCAACCTAGGAACAAAGGAGACCCCACATATCACATTCTATGCAGAATCACTATTATCAGAAGAGCAAGAACTCCTAGCAGCATTCCTAAGGGAAAGACAAATAAACTTCGCATGGAGTTATGCTGATATGCCAGGACTTGATCCAGAGACTGTAGTCCATCACTTAGCTGTGTATCCAAAAGCAAAACCTGTCAAACAAAAGCTTCACAAAATGTATCCTCAAATCGCTCTATTGGTCAAAATGGAGCTCAAAAAGTTGTTAGATGCAGGATTTATCGGACCAATTGATTATCCAGAATGGGTCTCAAATCTGGTACCTATTTCAAAACCTGACGGAGCCATTCAAATATGCATAGACTTCAGATATTTGAACAAGGCATGTCCCAAGGATGATTTCCCACTCCCCAACATCGACATGATAGTAGACATGACAACAGGGCATGAGATGCTATCACTAATGGACAAATTTTTAGGATATAACCAGATCATGATAGAAAAAGAAGATCAACATAAGATGACATTCACTTGTCCATGGGGGACATATTGCTGGAACATAATGCCATTCGGCCTGAAGAACGTAGGAGCAACCTATCAAAGGGCCATGAAACTGATATTCCACGACATGATCCACAAAATAGTCGAAGACTATGTCAATGACATCCTAGCAAAATCTAGAAAAAGACAAGATCATATAGCAAACCTAAGTGCTATCTTTGACAGACTGGAAGAATACAAAGTTAGACTAAACCCCAAGAAGTGCGTCTTCGGCGTACAATTAGGTAAATTTCTAGGATACATAGTCTCCATGAGGGGTATCGAGGTGGATCCAGCAAAAGTGAAAGAAATCCTCAAGATGGAAGCACCAAAGACACTAAGACAACTAAGAGGTCTCCAAGGCCGACTTCAATCCATTCGACGATTTATAGCACAACTAACAAACAAACAAAATCCATATTCCCACCTACTCTAGAAGGGGGTAGCATACAAATGGGATACAAAATGTGAAGAGGCACTTAACAAAATCAAGGAATACCTACTGACACCACTAGTGTTAATGCCACCCATCCCAAAGAAGCCATTAATATTATATGTGTCAGCAACAACAGTAGCCCTTGGAGCTCTCTTGGCCCAGCACAATGAAAATGGAATGGAGAGGGCTATCTACTATATCAGTAGGAAAATGGTTGGGTATGAGTTAAACTATTCATTTATCGAGAAAGCATGTCTCGCAATAGTGTTTGCATCCCAAAAATTCAGAAATTACATGTTAGCACACAAGATAAAGTTCATCACGAAAATTGATCCCCTCAAGTATCTACTATCAAAGGCAATGCTAATAGGTAGAATGGAAAAGTGGTTAATGATATTGTTAGAGTATGACATCGAGTATGTAGAGAGAAAAGCAATCAAGGGACAGGTCATCGTAGATCAACTGGTAGAAGCACTTATTTATTCTGAGAATCCTCTTGTCTTAGAGTTTCTAGATGAATCCATCTTTAACCTCAACATAGCCGATCATTGGAAATTGTACTTTGATGGTTCATATACACAACATGGATCAGGAGCTAGTGTCTTCTTCATCACCCCACAAGGAGACTACATACCAAAGTCATACAAATTGGCATTTCCTTGCACTAACAACATAGCAAAATATGAGGCTTTGACTATAGGTCTCAGGATAGTAGTGCAATGGAACATTATAGCCCTCAAGGTGTATGGAGACTCTCAGTTGATCATAAATCAAGTCAATAATGAATATCAGACTAAGGATAACAAACTCACTCCATACAAGAAATTGGTGGAGACTCTAAAGGAATCCTTCATAGAACCAACAACAGAGTAGCAGATGCCATGGCTACAATTGGGTCCTTATTAGACATCCCTCACACCGTGCCAAAATATGAATTTCTAATTGAGCAGCTTCTCGTTCCCATATTCGAGGTACCAGAATTGGAATATGTGTGTGTAATCGTTGGTCTTGGCGATCCTTGGTATCATGACATCTATACATATCTTCACATAGGAGTCATACCCACTAACCTAACATCAAGCCTAAAACGAACCTTTATCAAAAAGGCATCTAGATTTGTGATCCTAGGTGATACCTTATACCGTAGAAGCATAGAAGGTACCTTACTACGCTATCTAAATGTTGAGGAGGCATTAACCGCTCTAACCAAAGTTCATAATGACATATGTGGCTCACACTCAAGTGGAATGACCATAGCCAAGAAACTGCTGAGGATGGGGTATTATTGGCCCACAATGGAATGGGAAGCACATGATTATGCTAGAAAGTGTCTACAATGTCAGCAACATGGGGACCTCATCCATGCTCCAGCTCAAGAGCTCCATCCTATCGTCACTCCATGACCCTTCTCGCAATGGGGACTCGATCTCATTGGGAAAATCACACCCACCTCATCCAATGGCCACAAATTCATCATAACCACAACCGAGTACTTTACTAAGTGGGCAAAAGCCATACTCATGATGTATATAACTGGGAAGCAAAATTCTAATTTCATCTTGAACTATCTCATATGCCGCTATGGTGTTCCACAAGCTATTATCTCAAATAATGGGACACCATTCAAAAATCAGGAAGTCTGTGACTTATGCAATAAATTCAAAATCCAACATTGCTTTTCCACCTCGTACTATCCCCAGGGTAATGGCCAAGCAGAAGCTACAAACAAAACCATCCTCAAAATCCTTAAGAAAATAGTCAATGACTTAGGTCGTGACTGGCATCTACAACTTAATCCTGCCCTTTGGGCTTATCAAACCAGCATCCGCACACCCACTAGCACCACCCCCTTTTCCTTGGTCTATGGATTAGAAGTGGTACTCCCCATTGAGATCAAGCTCCCATCCCTCAGAATATCACTGCAAAACCTCATCACTGATAAGGACTACTGGGTGTAAAGATTGAATGAGTTAGAGCTACTAGATGAGAGACATATGGATGCTTTGAATCATTTGCAAGTCTATCAGAATAGACTCAAACAGAGCTACAATAAGAAAATCAGAAGTAGAATGTTCCAAGTAAGGGAACTAGTATTAAAAGAGAATCAAAAGAATGTCCCAAATCGAAGCAGCAAAGGCAAGTTTGAACCTAATTGGTTAGGACCTTCATCATCATAGCAAGTTACAAATCAAGGGCATATCAGCTATCAACACCCGAAGGGGAACCTCTGCAGGAGCCAATGAATAGCTCCCATCTTAAAAAAATTTATGCCTAAATCTTTCAAGGTATAGAACCAAAAATCTAAAAAATCAGAAAAAGTCCTAAAAAAATGGTTACTTCGGCGAAAACCTGGCAAACAGGCATCTTGGTGACAACAAAAAAATCAAAAAAGCAAAAAAATCAGAAAAAGGATAAAAAAATAGTAAAGAAAAAAATCGTCCTCTAGTGAAAACCACTTTGGTGGCAGTTTGGGCAAGTACCTTGGTGAAAACCTAGAAAACAGGTGCCTAGCATAAATAAGCACTTTCCATCCACCAGGACCTTTATGGCTTGTTCTGCATCATCCACCCATTTCGCTTCCATCATCCATCGCATTTAGGTCTCCATCCATCACACATTCACTCGCATCTGCACCATAGCTTGGTCCTATCTTCATATCATGATCCCTCCTAGTACTACTCGGCCCATCCTCAAGGTTAGTTTGTCTTGCCTTTATCGAGGCAGTCTATTGCATTGCATTGGGGGCACGTTCTCATGGGATCAGATTCGTGTATGATCTTAAAATCCTCAAATCAGAAAATCCAAAAACATCAGAAAATTAGAAAATCCAAAAACATTCAAAACATATCAAAATCCCAAAAACAGGTCAAAAAGTCTTTCAAAAGAAACCAAAAATAGATTTTTCAATTGAACTACATCGTCTCTGAGCTTGAACGTAGGCAAGGTTGATCTTTGATCATCCCCTGAGACATTTAGGTCAGTCCTATAGGAGTTCATCATAATAAACGGACATCTCATAATGTATATCATCTTCTGTAAATCGGTCGAGTCATCAGTCGAACTACGTGGTCTATACGTGTATAACATAGGCAAGGCTAATCTATTGATTAGCCCCTGAGGCCCCTAGGATAGGTCTTTAGGTTAGTCTCTTGGTCAAAATCTTTGGAAAATCCCAAAACATTTGGAAAATCAAAAATCAAAACATTTGCAAAATCTCAAAAAAATACCAAAAACAACCTCAAAACATTTCAAAAATATAAAAAACATCCAAATATTTGAAAAAATCCATCTGTCTCATCTCACTTACACCCACAATAAACACAACTCAATAAATTGATTGTCATTATCAATCTTTGGTGAAACAGGCAGAAGCAATTCTAGCAGATTAAGAGTAGAACTCAAAATGTCAAGTTCAAAAGTCTAGGTCAGTGTGTAAGCAGGTTGTTTATCTCTTCATATCGGTAACACATCATCTGAATTGGTCCCATATCAATCATCCCTTATAAACAAAATGACGTGCCACCATCCACTAACATGTCCTAGGATGAATCCTTCCTATAATGGGCATTATCGTTTGGAAATAAGTTTCAGTTATCATCTTAGAAAACACATCCTCTTTTCGTTAGCGGTATTCAAGAGCATCAGTTTGTTTGTTTACTTGGTCTTTATCTTTTGACTTGTCTTATTTGCGCTCATTCCAAGGACATCTCAATGATATCCCAAAACAACAGATTTAGAGAAATAGGAATGGGGCAATGATCATTATCTTTTGTTTGCTGTGCTTGTTGGATGTTCTTGCGATATAACCTTGGTGAATACTTTCTTTGTTAAGTATGTATGGAAGAGGTCTAGGGCAACTTGTTGACTAGTATAAGGATAGGTTTACCTTTCCGTGTTTTGGGTCCAAGGCGTCTAAAACTTTCGAAATACATCCTAGCAAGGTTTAAGTATGTCAGGTGTGAACAAGAATACTCCTATTTGATTGTCTAGTCAAAGTCCATCACACTAGGTACAACGCCATCCTGGTTTTCTATACCTCGATGCATCGTACCACGTGTGTTATCAAACATAAGAAAATCTGGCCCTTTGAAAATCCCAATTCCTAGGCAAGTAATCATCATCATCATCATCATCTACATTTGTGGCATCTTGTGTCTTGTTGAAATGACTTCTTTTCTTAGTGACCGCGCTAACAAGGTACTATGACAGTTGATCATCATCACCATCATCGTCATTGATCCTGCATCCACAAATCATTAGCATATTACATAAGCATATCATATAGAAATCATTAGCATAAACATACACATTGCAGGTTATCATAAACATTCTTCATAAATAGGTGCATCCATGTCATTACAGTTCACCCATTACATGACATCAATCACTACATACACATTGCATATGCATTTCATAAACATTTCATATTACCATCTACCATCACATAGCATCTATAAAAGCATTCCATAATCATTTTTGCATAATCATAGGCAATAGGTATATAAGCATTTAATTCATTAGGCATACATACTTGCATGACATCATGACATCATATTATCACATTACGTTCACATTATGCATCATCATACCACTTTTCATTAACATATCATTGCATCACATACATCATCATTTAAAGATAATAAACATTTGTTATTCTAAGCATCTCAATTTCATTATGTATTAGCTTTATAACACGACCATCGCATCATATCACATCCATCCATAAATCATCTCATATATAAGCATTTTCTACACATTATTGCATATACCATAGTTCATATTATTTTACAGATTAGAATCCATATCACATATTGCATTAGCATAAGATAAACCATCATATAGTTAACATCATTGCACATCATATCATAGGTTAGCATAATATAGATCTATTAGTCATAATCATTGCATAAACATCATTAGAAATAAATGTGTGCGCACATCCATAAAATATCACTGCAAAGCATATAGAAATAAATCATACATGCATGCATAGAGGAGTACATAGTACATCGCATCAAAATCAGCTCATATATATCATATCATCAATGTCACTGTCATAGTACAAAAATAAATAAATCAGATCACTGTACATGTATGTCAATCGGTACAAAAAATTCCCATCGGGGCTATAAAAAATGAGCCCATAAGGCACCAAAAGTATGTATCATCTGGATCATGCTCGATCTCCATGAATGCTACCCTCACCCCTGTCACCGTGACCCTCTGGTGGTCTCTGGCTGGCTCGCTCTGAGTAATCGAGGACCCAATCTACTCTAGGTACAGTGTCATGGTAAGCTCGATGATAGTACTCTATCTCTCAGATGGCCTCCTTGTAAGATCGTACCGACACTGTACCCTGGGAGGAGGACGCTGTCATGCTCTCCATCTGCTGTTTGCAGCCTAGCTTTGTAGCCTGTCTTTGCTGCACAGCTTGATCTCTTTTTGCTTTGTGCTACTCTCTCTCAGCTCTCGCCTGGTCTCTCTCTACTGTCAGGGTCTGCACCTGGGCCTATAACTGTAAATTCAAGGCATCCCGTGTGTCTGCCTACCCTGCTGGCTACACCCATGGCTGTACATGAGGCTAGTCCTCACCCTCGGCTTATGGTGGTGGGACTGGTGGATCCTGCTGCTAGTCCTGCATGTGGACATCTCCCAGACCTGGTGGGATTGGGGGCACCAATGGTGGATCTTGTCGAATCTCGACCCTAGGTCCTCGCCCTCACCCTCGTCCTCTCGCTTTGCCTCTAACCCTGTGCATATTTGGATCCTCACCTGGAATGGTCAACCGGAGGGGAGATCTGAACCAATCTCTGTAGGCCTGTGTGGTGCCTGGATCCGCCAAGCCCTGATCGTAAGCCCACGACCGGGCTACCAACTACTGAAAGCTGTCAATTGCCTCCATGGTAGGAATGTTAGGCCCCCATGCTATCTATGTCATACTACGTGCAAATATGGCCACGTATTCATCATCCGACTGATCCTGTGGCTCCCCAAACTGACGCTGTACGTGCCTGAGTAGGTATCACTCGATCATAGTGTGCTCACGCCCTTGCATATACTTGTCCTACCGACAATAAAAGAGTTGATCGGCATCGTCGACCCACCCGGGAAAACCAAGGTACGAACGCCAAGTAAAAATGAGAATCTCATCCAAGACCCACCTCTAGTAGGGGATCCCATGCTCACCAGTATGTGTGAAGGATACATCGCCTCTATATCATACCACAAGGGCATCTTCTGCCCCCATCGAAACTAGAACGACTCATGGACGTAGCACAGAAATGTGCTCCCATGCTCAGACATGCAAAAGTGTCACTCCGGCCCCCAGCGCTCTACCATCACATAAATGTACTAATGGAGATCCCTATAAAGCGAAGCCAGAAGGACGGGTCCCCATGCAAAACGAACCGGCCTGTCCCAGACCATCCTCTCCCAACAGTATCCCCAACCCAGACTGAAATACCGCCCTCATCTATCTGAGGCAACCAAACCTGAAATAATAGCTGCAACTGCCCACTGCCCATCGGAAGGGGGGTGCTATAACTCTATATCTCTCCAGCTCGATCTGACCCTCGCAATAGATAATATCTCATGTAGCAAGGACTTTGACGCAACACTCGTGTCCCTCCATATCGTAGATCACTTGGCAGCCATGAATGGGAAATTGTAGTATGCGCCAGACGTCCTCCAAGGTGACAGTCGCCTCGCTAGTGGGAAGATGAAACGATGAGGTCTTGCAGTGCCACCTCTCGGCCAATGCTGATAGTATCCCTAGGTGTGTGTGCACGGGGCGCTGCGTATGCAATGTACCATAAGCCAGCAACTCTTAGTCAGTCCTGGTCTCTGTTGCTCAAGTCTAATAGGATGCTCATCAAATCCTGCGACCGGTGCTCCCGAGAGTAGAGCTCCCTCGGTCTGTCCTGCATCAAGGAAAGTCACCGTGTTAAAACTTTTAAAAAATCTTGGCCTAACGCTCCAAGCTCACCTCCAATGGCGCAGTTTGTGAAGGCAGGCATCGCAGTTTGAATTTCTTCAAACTCCACCGCGCACACCCAAATCAACCCAAATGGAGCCACCACGGTGCGCTTTATCCCGAGGGTCACAATTTTCATGAAAAGGGCGCCATCGCGATGCACTTTTCCCAAACTAGCCCGCTAAGCCTGAGCCCAATGGCGGAGTTTCTAAACTCCAAACTACACCACTGCGGCACAGAAAGACAATTAGTGGTGCACTTTAAACATTGAGCGGCACTATAATAGCACCGTTGGAGGCGAGCTCAGCTTCAAAGGGCTAATTAATGCATTAAATAATTAAACTTTGCTAAAAGTCACATACCGGTGCCCCGATGCTAGATGGTCGCTAGTAAGTCCGAACTCGGTCCGAAATGTGTAGAGGAAGCTGTCATTGCGCCATATCGCTGGAGGGTCAGAGTTTGAATCTCAAGGTTTGCTAGCGGAGGTGTGTGAAAATGACTCTAAAGTGACCCCTCGAGCCCCTTTTAAGCCTAAAAATTAGGGTTTTTAACCCTAATAGGCTGTCCTGATAGGGTTTTGGACCCCCAAACCTGTTTTTATCCATTGGAGGTCTGTTTGTCATTGATTTATTGTGTTTAGACACATTTTTGACCTCCCAGAGCCCGTTCGGACCTAGTGGGCACTTTGTCATCTTTTTTCACGAGATCACCCAAAAATTGGAATTTTCATCCAATCTCTCGAGGGGGCATTATAATGGCATGTTTCTCTCACCGTGTAGCAGTGGGGCAAGTTTAAAAATAAAAAATATTTTTGGCTTTGATCAATATCAGTTATTCTTTGAACCAACAAAATCTTTTTGGCTTTGATCAAGATCAATTATTCTTTGAACCAACACAATGAGTGCATTGCTTCAAAGAGGGGAAAAATGTAGACACGTAAAATATACTGATTGACATCGTGCATTCGATCCTAACTTACTAACATCATTTCTTTTTGAATCATCCTTCGATCTAACTATTTAATCAAATTCCCCTATCTGATTAAATTCATCAATATTCATCTCTTAATTAAATAAATCACTTTATCTAATTAGGTTACTTTCTCCTGTTAATTAAATCAATCCATTTGATCTAATTATCCTTATTTAATTAAATAATCAATTTATTTGATTAAATCTCTAAAGTTCATCCATTAAATTAAATAAATTAAAACCTTATTTGATTTAATTTAACACTATCCCCTTTAATTAAATAAATCAAATCCTTATTTAATTAATCTCTTGCCATATTCCTCTCTTATTTGATTTAAATAAATCCATAAATCTAAATCAAATAAGTCACATCATCAAATCTTCTATTAAATTAATTAAATCCTTGATTAATTTAATCTAATCTCATGTCACATCCTCTAGATAATGCAAGTTGCACATGAAAATAGATTTAATTCATTTATTAAATCCATATTTTCCTCACAAGACATCTTTTTGGAATATTCTCTTAATTTGAATTCAAAATTCCAAGTCAATATGTACATCCAACAAGGTAATAACTCCATCTTACATGTCCTTTGCCTTGAGCCAAGTGGCATTTATTGCATTTTCCCTTCCCTCTTACATGTCTTTTCAACAAATTTGAATTTCAAATATTGACATTTATTGGCACAAACCCCAAATCTTACACATCCATCATCCATTCATAGTTTGACAAGTGACACCATATCATTGGATGAATGTTAGTCCCACATTGCTCAAATTTGGACTTTCATCCATCTTGAAATCCTATAAATGAAGAGCTCCTCTCCTCATTTGATCATCCACAATCCATGAAAAGTTACCATGCTAAAATACTTAGCCATTTCCATTCACCAATCTTGAGTTCTTAGCTAGGTTATGCAGATTTTAGGCTTGGAGCTCTCACCTTCATCAACAAAGTGGATCAATCTCTTCAATATTCGAAGCTTGCATCTTAGGAATTGGGAAAGGGCCAATTTTCACATCAAATTGGCACCAATTCCCCCATGGGATCATGAGTTTGCACATCTAATTAGGATTTTATCTTGTTTTTGTCATTTGCATTGTGTTCTTCAATATTTTCATTCCTAGTTTGAGTTGTAAATGGATTTCATGGGGAATCCTTGTTTATGCTTGCAAAGTCTAACTTAAGGTGTTTGTTGTCTTTGTTTTGTAGGTACCTAGGCTGGGGTTCACAAATCCTATCTTTTTAAATAAATGTTATCCTCCCATATTAACAAATAATATTTTTTATTGTATATATTTCAATTTAATAAAAAATATATTTAATAAAAAATAAAATATAATATAATCAATATCTTTTTAAATAAATGCTATCCTCCCATATTACATAATTTTCACCGACTTGCATAAGGTTCAAAGAAGAAATTACTAACAAGTTTGCATGGGGCCCAAATTTGCACATTGGGGAGAGAAACGAGGAAAAAAAGGAATATGGCACATCCATCCCCATGCATCCATGTTGGGTGAATTTTTGGGCTAGATAGCCAACGCCCAAACTGTGTGTAGCCTCTTGTCACACTAACCTCTTTTTTTCTATCTTTTCTGCCCTTTCTTGTACCTGCTCTCTCACTTAACTCCCACATTCAAATCTATTTTAATAACTATCATTATAACTATCTCTTCTTGCTCTCTCTAACATGGGTATATCCATGTACTATTTTTGCATATGCCATTTTTTTCGTCGCAACCACCTCCAAAACATAATAAAAGCCCAAAACTAATGAGACTTAAGCAAAACAGAAACAAAAACATAAACCAAGATTTAGGGAGAGTGATGCTCCTACATCATATGAGAAGATGGTAGTTTTGGAAAAAAAATACATGGTCAAAGTCCTTTACACATGTGAAATTCCTTGAATAAAATGTAATTTTGGAACACACTTAAAATTTCATTGCCAAAGAGAGGTTTTGTGATCCAACATGCCAACATTTTTTAATTCTAGAAAGAAATTATTTCCATAAGGAAAACTATGAATCTTGTGAAGCAAAAGTAATGCGCAAGAATCTAAAAATTTATCTGAGACCAATTCATTTCCATCCAAATAAATTGATCTAAGAGGGTGTGGGGAGAAATGATTTTCTGTAAAATTGAATCATGCCACTAAATAATAAAACTAAATTCTTTATAAAAAATATCCAAATATTTAAGGGTATTTTTTATATTTTTCTCCACTTAAATAAGAATGACGAACAAGTCATCTAATATGTGGTCATTGAAAATCCGTGTAGTCAATAAATCAAGCAAGGTAATACCTTTGAACAACTCGTGAGACACATAGTGGATGAGAGATAATCAAAACCTTTATCTACAAGAGAATAGAGAATTGGGTCCAAGGGACAACCCATGGAAAATAGATATAAAAATCCCAAAGGCATTTGATTGGTGACCATTGATGGTGATGCAAGATAAGGCATCAATAAATAGCATTCCAACAGATTGAATGAAATAGGGTCCAAACCCTAGAGGTCAAACCATTGCTAGAATAAAGGTCATTCAATACAAACATAGGCCTTGAAAAAATTAATTTTTAGGAATAGAGTCTTCTATTATGAGCATACCTTCCCAAACTACAATGGTATTATCAAAGATGTACCTAGATTTTTTGAAACTAGATTTTTCTAGCCACACAATTTGCTAAAAAAGATAGCACACCTTCAAAACCAGAGCTTTGGTGATGATTTTATATGACTCATTGAGAAAGGTGATAGGCCTCCAATTATAGTTATCTTCCAGATCTCCAAAATTAGGTATGAACTTGATATTTCATTTGTTTATAACTTTCCATAATGACTCGGAGTGGAAAGCTTCTAGATAAACTTTAAGTAGGTCCTCACCAACATAGTCTAAAAGGACCTTGTAGAACTCATAAGAGAAGCCATCATAACCAAAAGATTTATCATTGACCATGGTTTGAACAACCTCCTTAACATTTGCAGTGGAGGGTAATTTATAACAAAATTCTTATTGTGAGGAGAAAAACTAACAATGAAAAAATTGGAGGCATTCCTAAAGGGCTTGGTCCCATTCAAGAGAGATTTTTCTAGGTTGCGAAAAATTCTTCATAACATTTGGAAAAATCCTTGATAATTTATGATAGCTTTTTTATGATGGCCTAATCATTCTTGATCTAATTAATGTCATTAGAGGTGTGAAAGGATTTGAGAGCTTGAAAAAGCTATTTATAAGCTATATTTTCTACTTTAATCCAACATCTCATAGCTTTGATTTGAGCACCTCTAGCTAAGTGGTTATTATAAATCTTCTTATGGTGCCTAAAATCTACCATTGTAACCTACAAAGAAAGAGAGAAGGGGTCAAATTCAACATCAGTCATAGCCTTCCAATGATCTAAGGTGATGGCCTCATATGCATGGCATCAAAATTTTGTCAGAAGACACCCATCGATGCAAAGGAATAGGATGTATGTCAAATGGCTCTGTCCACCAATAAATCCAACCAATTGATTGAGTGGGCCAAGTTTCAGGGTTCCATACATTCCTAATGTGGTCCAATAAAGTTTGATGACTAAGTAGAGAAGTATTTTTAAAATTTTGATTTTTACAACTTTGAGGAGGTCCCATGTTGCATTGGTCTCTGGATTGGATGGGAAAGTGGTCTAATAGGGTGACATTTGACAATGGCTCCACAAGAAGTGAAAATTAATTGACCAAGGAAAAAAAGTATTGTGTATAAATCAACACACAATCAAGGAATTTAAAGACTATGTTAGGACCAACCTAGAAGTTACTCCATGTGTGTCAACAGGAGTGGTTGTCTCAACAACCCAAATTGTGATAGAAACCTAATTTATTGAATGCATGTAATACCACACCTCTCATTCACTAGATATCCAACTATAAAGGAGGGGATTCACTACTCTTGAGTCTTTAGGACAAGGAAGAGTCTATAGGAAATCGTAGCTGGCTTCAACACATAAAGACGACTTTAACATGGAAGTGATGCATCCGATAGGCATTTATGAAGAGATCCATTATAGAGGGAAAATATTTAATATCCGGATTGTGATGCTACCCTAACTCCCTAGGATGTGGGATCCCCTCTCCAAGATGAGCTACCTCAAGAATTTCATCTAAACACTTGAGCAAGCTAGCATCAAAAATCTTTGGTTAGAGTGGCCACCATTTGCTTTGAAACCCTAAGTTCTAAAAGGGACGCCATGAACTGCGAAGGGATATCAGAATTAACACTGTAACGTTCTTGAGACATGATAAACTTCCTCCCCAAAATCAAACATATGGCCTTAAAAGTCAAATGGCCACTATCAACTATCAAATGGCCACTATCAACTGTCCATTGCTCGATACCTCAATGATTGACATTTCCTACTCATGGAACTAACACAAATAAATAATGTTGTGAGATTTGTAGGTACCTTCAAATCATCATCCGGTAAGGTGAGATGAGAAATAAAATGTAGATTCATTAATTGAAGTGGTGTCATGTGGGAGATACACTTGCTATGAATCGATCTTGGCATGAGGACGGTTTCAATTCAACATCATGGAGAAGAGAGCATGTGGAGGTTCAGGGGAAAAAGTGACATAATGCTTTTAAATTAATCATTCGAAGTAATACCTTATGCTGAGCCGATGCCATGTGCAGATATGAATACTAAGTTGTAACATATGGTGAATGACCAAAATGGCATTCCCATGATTTCAGAAATAATTTGTTTGGGCTTCACCCCCTTGGTGACAACTTATCTTATTAAAAATAAATAAAAATATAATGATTATTACAATAAATAGAAATAAACATTTAAAAAGTTTTAAACATATAATTTTATTATTTATATATTATAATACAATAATTATCAAAATCTTTAAAATAAAAATATTATAATAATTATAAATATATAATTAATTATTTATATCTTATACTTAAAATATATTCTTTAGATTAAAAGGAAACAAATATGAGATATCATATAAGTACAAAAATAAAAATGACAATATTAATATACAACTATCAATCTATCCTTTTTTTAAGGTCTTTTTAGATACTTTATTTAAAAAAAAAGAGTTAATCTTTAATTATAAATAAAGAGCTTATCAAATAAACTACTATAAAAATCTGAAAATGCTCAACCATTGGATTCTCAAAATCTAAAAATGCTCAACTATTGGATCCTGGTTGAATTCTCAAAATCTAAAAATGCTCAACTATTGGATCCTTTTTTCTAGTGAGTGAAAAATACTGTTAAAATCTACAAAATCTACCAATAAAGAAGCTCCAAGAGACGAAAAAAAAAGAAGCAAAAGATAAAGCGATGGGGGACCTGCTTTGTGGTACAATAATGCCCATTCTTTTTTAGTGGCTGGTTGTGTAACTGACAACAGGTCATGAAAGACAGTGATCATTCCATATACTCAACCCAATCCATTAGCATTTGCCACTCACCTTGCTGTTCATGATCAATGGCAGCAAAACTTTCAAGGATTCTTTCAACAGATATTCTTTCTGTCTACCTAATGTTCCACGATGTAAGAGACTTCTGTTTTAGAAAGACCGTTGCCCATGATAACTTTATTTTCTATCTGTAAGATTTGAACTCCCCACAAGTAGTCTTTAAAAGCAGCTATCGCAGTCATAATCTGCATACATTTGTTTATTCTTCACACGCACATAAAGAAACAACATTCTGTAGTTTGAAAAAGTTTGCAGAGTTTCATCTGTTATAGAAATGGGAAAAGTAGTTGTGAACAAGCAAGCGATTTTTAAAGATTACATTATAGATATGCCAACGGAATCTGATATGGAGGTGAAGTCCAGTACACATACAATATATGATAAACATGTGTATGTGTGTGTATATACATATAATATATACTGTATGAAATATATACCTAACATAGGATATATTATGTTTTGGGTCTAGGACTTAGGGTTGAGGATCTAGGTTTTATTTTTGAGAGTTTAAGGTTTATGATTACATTAGGTTTGGGGTTTAGGGATCAAGATTTAGGATATATGGTTTTGAGAATGAATATCAGGATTTATTAACATAGGTTTGCAGTTTATGATTTAGGGTTGATTTTTGAGGTTTACATTTGATTAATCATTTGTAAGATATATTATATTTTGTGTTTAAGATGTGTGAATTGGGACTTAAGATATACTCATATAGTCTTTGTTTATTTTATAATATTTATATTTCAACTAGGAATTGTGAAATTTATTGAGACTTGTTGATCTAAGACCAAATAATTATTTAATAAAAATTCTATAACAAGATAAAAATATATAATGGAGAGAACATAACTCTACATCTATGTGGGAAAATCCTTTTGGGTAGAAAAATCAACACAAAATATCTCAATGTATTACTTGAAGCAAATCTTACAATGCAATGATAAAACCCTCACAAGTTATGTAACTTATCTATATTGAAAATCCAACAACATGATAGCTAACCCAACACTAGAGCCAATAATAATTGCAATACCATCCAAAACCAATACAAAAATAAAACATCCATGCTAAGGCATTATTATATAAACAAGGAAGATATGAGAAATAACAAAAAAAAATCAAAATTAAACAAGATTTTAATACCATGTTCCCAAAATGGTGGCCAAAATCCATGGTTAAAGTCCTTTACACATGTAAAAAAATTTAGAATAAAATGTAATTTTCATACTTGCTCAAAATAGTTAATACAAGATTCCTTATCTAAGTCTACTTTATACCAGGTCTACCTTGCAACATCATATATTCTCTTACAAAATGTTACATAATATCTTACATGGGCTAAGGATAGAAGATTCTTTACCAACTTTTATCCTATGTGGGATGGGGAATCCTTTTCCTTGTATGGTGATTGTTTCATCTTTTTACAACCTTCTAAATTGTTATAGAACAAATGATAATTGGAAAATGAATGCCATCTTAACTAGCCCTCTATTCACATATAGTTCCATTTAAATACATATTTAGTAATTATAAACATTATAACTACGCAAAATGTATAATAAAATTTAATCCAAAATATACAAAGTGTATATAATAAGATGTTTATTTCTAACAATTTTATGGTTAATGATATCATAATTATGATTTCATATGTATGTTTTGAGATTTGGTGTTTAGGATCCATAATATAGGGTTTAGGGTTTGATAGTTGAATGGTCTAGATTATTGTTAAAATCATATAATGTGTAACATCTACTACTTCTAGTAGGCGCATTACATCTTGTTTTATTTTATTTCCTTTTAATTTTTTATTAAATCAAATATTTTAACTAAATAGTTCTTGTGGCATAATGGTATCTATTTTATACTACCTTCTTACCAAAGGATAGATTAAAAAAAAAATAGAAAAGAAGACGAACCAAATATTGAAGTATATTTCATATTAATACATATTTTTTTTAAATGGACAACACCTACCTTACTAAATGATTGAAGGTACATATATAAATCCTTCACACTAAATTTATTGAGAATATGATTCCCCTAAAGTTCTTTACAAATAAAGATAATAGAAAATAGAAAATTCTCACTAGAAATCAAATTAGAGAAGGGAGAAAGGGGTGGAAAGAAAAAAATGAGAAAAATAAACTAGAGAAACATAATGTTGTGTCCTATAGAAATTTCTAGATGCTATAATTTGAGGGACATAAATTTGTGTTTCAACATCATATAAGTCATATAAGTAGTATAGGATTTAGATTTTGGGGTCATAAGTTTTATTTTAGAGTCTTAAGTGTAGGGTGAGGAAGTTCTAGCTTTAGAGTATAGGATGTAGGGTTTAGGATTTTGGGTGTGGGGTTTAAGATATAATATTTAAGGTTTAGGAAGAAAATTTTAGGTTCTTGGGTTTAAGGTGTAGGATTATTAGTTTATAGATGAAGATTTGGGAAATTTATGTTAAAGGTCCTTCTTTAAGGTATAAGGTTTGAGACTTGGTTTTCTAGGTATAGGGTTTAGATTTGAGCATTAAGTGCCTTATTCTTAGATTTTAATACCTTTATTTTAGGGTTGAGTATTTATAAATTTATGTTCAAGATCATGGGTTTAAGGTGTAGGGTTCAAGTTTTAAGATATTAGGTATATGTGACATGGTATAGGGTGTGGGTTTAGTGTTTATGATTTAAGAATTAAGGTTTATAGTAGAGGGTTTAGTGTCCTAGATTGAGGGTTTGGGGGATTTAATTTTGGATTTTTTGGTTTAGGTTGTATGTTTTAGAGTACATGTTTTATAATTTAGGTGATAGTTTATAGTGTTAATGGAATAATAATTCATGTTTAATGTCTTATATTTAAGGTGTAGCATATCATAGGGTTTAGGGTGTGGAGTTTAGACCCAAAGAATATATCTTTATGTTTACACAAAATAAATGTTTATTCCTAATTCTTAGAAAAGTGAAAGTTGTAAAATGAGTAAAGCTATAGAATCACATTTAATTTTCATTTCTTCTAGAATACAACAATGCAGTGGTTGAATTTAATGAATGATATGGGAATTTTTGAGTATGAAGTCATAAGGTTTGATGATAATTGTAAGCCTAAGAAAGAAGCATGTGGTACAAGAATTTTTAAAAATTAGAGATGAAGATGTTGAACAATCTACCAAATTGAATTCACAAATCTATATACATGTGTAGAGAATTGGATAACTTCATCATCTAATGAAATGATATATAAATTTATTATCATCTTGTCTACCTAACTAAGGATCCTAGTTTCTCTTGGGTAATTGGGTCCTCCAATTTTTTTAACTTTAGTTTATTTAAAAAATATTTTGTCACGAGACTATCATTTCTAAAAATTTATCATCTTGGATTATTCCTATATTTTGGCTTCTATTATTTTGTCTCACCCTTTTACCTATGTCTCTCCTAGTATTATAAAATTCATTCCCTTATTTCTCTTTGAGACGCGTTATTATTTCCATAGGTTGATTTCTCTAGTGAATCAAATGTATAGTAATAAATATACCTAGCACATTTTATTGCTCCATCATTCTCTCATTCCATGGACTTGAAAACCTTAATTTTTATTCAATTTTCTTACATCCATTAGGATTTCCTAAATTTCTCCTAGTCTCTCTTTTCCATATTAGGACCTCTACAAATTTATTTGTAAACAACTAAATCTATCCACACCTACTACATGTGACTTTACCCTATCCTAGTCTTTAATTAAATAATATTTATTATCTATTTAATTAATTTATCCTTCACCTTTATCCCCCACTTTAATTAATTAAATATTCATTATTTATTTAATTAATTTACTCTTCTACATCATTCTCTAATAATTAATTGAATATAGTTATTATTATTTAATTAATCTTTGATAGTCAATGAGTAACTAAGACCTTCTCTAGATTCATTAAACATATATACTTGCCACACAATTCAAAATAACTTTGCATCTCAACCATTCATTCATACCACATCCAACCATTCACAAAAGGATATGCCCTAATGCACATCCTAACCTAGCTCTTATCCATCATGTGACACTTATCACATGACTACAAATTTTTATCCAAACCCTAATCCTTAGTTGAAATCCTATCCATCCATTAACAAATTCATCTTGTCCCTTGATTTCCTTCTTAGGAATTATATAAATTAGAGGCCTCTCATCCCATTTCATAATCCAATCTTAGGTTGTTATTATGGTACTACATTTTCTATCTACTTCTTCAATAGTCTTATGCTACTCCATTTTCTATCTAATATTCATCATATCATTATGCTATCCATTTGATCTCTTAATATCTCAATTATATTATCATGATACTGGTTATATAAGCAACTGTACATTCTATACATCAAAAGAGAAAATCAAGTGGAGCTAGGGTGCACTCTATTTAAACTATATCTGAGGAGAAAGAAAGGTTTTAGGTGAAGGTATTTTATGTGTATTATATTACCTTCTATGTTATTCACCTTTCATATTTTTCTTGTCTTCATTGTTAACCACTCAAATTCACATTGAATCAATATTTTCTCAAGTATTACTTCATTCAACTTATTACCTCAAAAATAATTTATTTCCTTGGTATCAAGGCTACACCATCCAATGGATCACCAACAAGCTATCTTAGCTTAGATTGAGCTACAACATAAGTTTGTAACCATTTTGATTACCATATAGTTATCCCATTCAATTTATGAACACACTTCAAATTTGGTTATCCTTCAGCCTATGACCTAAATCCTTGGAAATTAAATCATGACATCTTATGTAGCTCATATCATATAGTCAAATTTTCTTATTAATTTACAAGCATACTCTTCTTCAATATCTTTATTTAGAAATGTATTTGTCAAGAATAATTAATATTTATGTTTATTTCTATGATAAAAATGTTTCAAAATAAAAATTATAATCAATCTTTAAGACTATTAACAATTAAAAATATTAATGTGTGCAAGAATTGGCTATGAAGGTAGCCACCCAAGATCTAGAGGCCTAATAGAAAGCACAATCATAAGAGATATAAAAAAGATGAAAGGAATAAACTATATTATGCCAATGATGCAAATAGAATACAATGTGCCAAAGTACATAGGAGACCCCTTGGCTATATAGCCAAGGTGAGTACATAGAAGGGCATAAGATTACGAAAAGTGTCATAATATTATGATATGAGACAACTATGAAAAGCTATCACTCCACCTAAAGTGGAAAAGTGATAATTTGATAATCACCACAAATGGTGGATCACCCACAAAAAGGTGGAGAGGTAATCACATGATGTGTCCATGAAAGGTGGATGTGATAAAGTAATAACATGATAATTCCACCAAAAGTGGAAATTCTCCAAATACATCCTATGTGGTCCCTAAGTAAACTTAACTAAGGTGTAATAATGACTTAGGACAAGGTACAACACTTTTAATTACACCAACACCCCCCCTTAAGTGCAACTTAGGGAGAATGTACACAAAAGCAAACAATGCAAGATGGGTCTTGAAAACTAGGCCATGTTAGGTACCCATGTACAAATGCAATGCAATTTGTGATAAAGCAGAGAAAAGGAGAAAACCACGTGGGAAAAAACTCCCCCCCAAAAGAGAGATAAAACAAAACAAAAACTGCACTCAAAAAGATGAGAAGGAAAAACCTCAAGTGAGGAAAAAGTCCCCCCCAAAAGAGAGAATGAAGAAGTCAAGTGACCTCCTCAGATGAAACATTCCACACCCCCAAGAGAGCTTGCAAATGATGATATACACTCTCAGTGAAGGGTTTGGTGAAGATATTTGCAACGTGCTCTGCTATAGGACAATACTACAAATGAATGACCTGCTCTTGTATTAGCTCCTGAATGTAGTGTATATGAATCTCAATGTGTTGAGTACTTTGATGGTGAACCAAATTCTTCAAGATTTGGATGGCACTTTGATTGTCACAATGAATGATTGTAGGATGTGGAATAGTGAAGCCAAACTTAGTGAGAATATTCTGAAACCAAATAGCCTCAGTGGTAGCATTAACAACCCCTTGATACTCAACTTTAGTCGAAGAAAGAGCAATAGCATGTTGCTTCTTACTCTACCAACAAATGGGGCTTGAACCAAGGTGAAAGCTATAGCCAAAAGTGGACTTACGATAATTAAGATCGCCAACCCAATCAGAATATGTATATCCCACCAAGGTAAGTCCTGTACTTGCTACATAATGAATCCCATTATGATGTGTACCCTATATGTAATGCAAGATGTGTTTGGTTGCTTTCCAATGAAGCTCATGTGGTTCTTGCATAAAGCATGAAACCATGCCAACTACAAAGGAGATATCAAGGCGTGTGTGAGTCAAGTAGATGAGACTCCCAACAAGTTGATGATACAAAGTGGCATCAACAAGTGTAGTAGAACACTTAGCCTAAATCTTGACTCCTGAAAGAAAGGAGTCAGAGTAGGCTTACAATCAGCCATGTGAAACCGAGCTAGAAGATCAACAAAATACTTGGGCTATGAAAGAGAGATCCCAGAAGCTAATAGAGTGATCTCAATCCCAAGAAAATAGTGCAAAAGGCCCAAGTCAGTCATAACAAATCAGTCATGCAGAGTAGATTTGAGACTGCCAATGATGGATGAGGTACTCCCTGTAATGATCGATTCATCAACATAGAGCACAAGTAGTAAATGAGAATCATCCTATTGCAAAATGTAGACATTGAAATCTAAATGACACCCAATGAATTTTGCTGAGAGAAGAAAGGAATCCATCTTGGCATACCAAGCCCTAGGGGCCTCTTTGAGGCCATAGATAGACTTCCCAATTTTTAAACCAAAGAAGAATCCTGTATGAATCCCCGCAGTTGCTCCATGTAAATATCATCATGAAGATCCCCGTGAAGAAATGCACTCTTCACATCCATCTGATGTATAGCCCAACCATGAGCTGCAACAATAACAAGTGTCAAGCAAATGGAGTTCATCTTAGCAACGGGTGCAAAGGTCTTTGTATAATCAACACCTGGAACTTGTGAGAAACCTTTTGCCACAAGTCGAGCCTTGTATTTATCCACATTTCCATCTACTGAATACTTATTCTAATAGATCCACTTACATCGAACCATCTTTCTCCCCTTAGGGAGTGGAACTAAATCCCATGTGTGGTTCCTCATCAAAGAACTATACTCTTCCTCCATTGTTGAATTCCATTCAGGAATGCCTATAGCCTCCTTAAAGGATTGTGGATCTAAAGCACTAGCAATGAAAGCATGTGGAAAATCTTGATGTTGTGAATGATTCCTTTGAGTATTAGAAGGATCCCCAACAAGAGAACCTATTAAATCAAGAGTTTGTCAAGCCTAACGAGGTCTAGTAGGAGATGAAGGATGAGGCTCCTCAATTGCAAGTGGATGTTGCGAAGGTATGATCCTGCGAGTCAAAGTTGAGGAAGAATCATCATCTGAGTCACTATCATCACTTTCCATTATGGAGGAAGGAAGAGGAGGATTAGAGGCCAAGCTAGGAGAGCTTTCCTCAAAGTGAACACTCCTCTCAATGAATAGCTCATGTTTCTCTAGATCCAAAAGTCTATATACCTTAACACCTTCAGGATATCCAACAAAGATGCAAGGCCTAATTTGAGGTTCTAATGCCTTGTGTTTCTCTGGAGGTATGCATGCCCAAGCTAAACACCCAAAAACTTGGAAGTGTCTCACAACCAGTTTTCTACCACACCAAGCCTCAAAAGGAGTCATACCCTTGAAAGCCTTATGGGGAACCCAATTCTGGATGTGAGTGGCACAACTAATAGCTTCTACCCAAAATTGAGGACCAAGAGAACAAGCATGAATCATGTGGCTAGCCATCTCCTTAAGGGTCCTATTCTTCCTTTCAACAACACCACTCTACTATGGAGTGTAAGCAACTGAATGCTGAAGATCAATCCCCTCAAGAGTACAAAATTCCTCAAGTCTATTGTTCACATATTCCCTTCCATTGTCAATGTGAAGAATCTTGACTTGCTTCCCTAATTGCTTCTCAACATAAGCCTTGAAGGATAGAAATCTGTCAAACACTTCACTCTTGTGAACAAGAAAATAGACCCATGTGAAGCGGGAGTAGTCATTAATGAAGGTGAGAACATAGTGGGCCTTGCTAAATGATGGCATTGGAAATGGACATGCTACATCACTGTGAACCAACTAAAAAAATTCCAAAGCTCTCCAAGACTTCCCTTTGTCAAACTTCTCTTCTGGATGCTTACGCAAGGAACAACCTAAACATAAACCTTCTGAAAATCTGATTTGAGGGAGTCCTGTAACCATTTCCTTGGAGCTAAGCTGCTGAAGATAGTGGTAATTGAGATGTCCGAACTGCTCATGCCATAGCTTACTTTTTGAATTTGAATGAGTGAAAAAGGTTGTAGAAGAAGACTTAGGCACAAAGTGTGAGAATGAGTAAATCTGTGTGTTGTGATTGGCTTGTCCCACTGCAACCAAGGCATCATCCTTAAGTTCTTTGACCACAACTGAATCTAGTAGAAACTCAACTTTATTTCCATCTCCAAAGTGAGTGATTTGGTAGATTGAAAGAAGATTGGAACTCAAGTTAGGAACATAGAGAACATTCTCAAATGTTCCATTATCCATGACAACCGAACCTTCACCTTCAACTTCCACTTGAATATCATCTCCTATGAAGATGTGAGGTACCTTAGATGGCTCCAAAGAAGAAAAATGCTCCCTTGTAGAACCCATGTGATGAGTGGCACCTGAGTCAAGTATCCATTGTTGTGAAGAACCTGAAGTAGCCAAAAAAACTTTCCCTTTTACTTTTGATTGTGAGGAAGTGGAAGGAGATGAATCCTTCTTCTTGTAGGAAAATGGAAAATTGATGTTGTTTTTCTTGATGATGTTTGTCAACTCATCAATTTCCTTAGTGTGGCAGTGATGCTCATCATGACCAAACTTCTTGCAATATGAATAGGTTGGTCTCTCCTTCTTGCTTGAATTTCCCTTCTTGGGAGAAGATGAAGAATTCCCTTGTTGTAGAGAGGATGATTATGGTTTATCTTGTTGTTTCTTTGGCTTATATTGCTTCTGCTTCTTGTTGGAACCCTTTCCTTGAGTCCCTTGATTCCCTTGATTAGCCACAAAATCTTTGGACTTTGAAGACTTGAGAACCCCCATGCTTATCAACTTTGCTTGCTCTAGCATCAACATTTCTGTAAATGCATCAAATGAAGGCATAGCGAAAGAACTACCCACTGTCAAGCAATGGGTTTGGAAGCTAGAAACAAATTTTTCATATTCTGATGGAAGCTTTCCCAACAAATTGTAGACCAACTGTGCATCCTTTTTTTCAATGCCACAATCCTTAAGTTGTGCTCTTAGCTCATTTTCCTTAGTGACATAGTCCTGGATTGAATCAAAATTCGTGGGATCTAACATTGTGAGATCATTGTCAAGTTGATAACCTCTAATCTCATCAACTTGGCCATATAATTTACCAAACTTTTCCCAAGCCTCTTTGATTGTTTTACACTTATCAATTTGAAAGATGAGATCTTTTGATACATATTTCCTTAAATTTCAAAGAGCCATAGTATTTTTAGTGAAGCAATCCATATGAGAAAGAGGATCAACTTTAGGATCAAATGGTGCAACAATAGTTCCATCAATACAATGAGTTAATCATTTTTCCATTAACTTACTCCATGCATCAATTTTCCAAGAAGGATAGTTATGTGGAGTTAACAAAGGAAACTTAGGCAAACCCATAGCAGCAAAATGAAAGAGAACAAGATAGAGAGAGAGGCACAAGACACAAGACACCCCCCCAAATTCACTCAATCAAAGAACCCCAAGCCAAAAGGATGATTTGGCACTTTATACTTAGTGCGTGTACAATGGCCACTTGCAAGCCAAGCAAAGTGGGCTTCTGATTTCAACATTTTACAACAACATTTAGTAGGCTACAATAGACTCAAATGACTGATACAAAAGATCAAACTAAGATCTTAGCTTTACAAATGCCAAAATAGGCCAAAATAGACCATATGTTGAATGTAGAATTTATGTTCACAATCACTATAAACTGATAGCACCACTTTGAAGTTTAGAAAAAATCATGCACTTTAAAAAAAAATGGCACTTGAAAAGGAGTTAGTATGAGCCTAAACGAAGCCCCAAAAGTTGAAAAAATGGCGAAAATTCAGCTACACCTGTGACAAATCAATTTTTTGGAAAATACATGAACCAAAACTATAAACCGATTACACCAGCACGTAGAGCATGAAAATTTAGCCAAAATAAAAAAAAATTACACAGAAAAAGGTCTCAAAATGACCAAGATATGAGCATTCAAAGTTGAACTGCAAATTTGAAAACTCAATCTATGAAGGGGTCTACTTTTTCAAAAAAGTTGCTGACATAGTGTTGACGTCAGTAGTACATGACCTTAAATTTGATGGTTTACAGGGTGTCAAAAAAGGATATTCGACCATCGATGGAATATTCGCTGACTAGATAGACTTTTATAGAATATGCTGAGCAAGTGACGAAATATTCTCTTACCATCGACAAAATCTTTTCCTGTAGAATCTGGAATATGGCCAATAGAATATTCCACATAGGATCATTGAATTTTGCAGTCACCACTAGATTTTGATTGCCAAAATTCTAAAAATGTCCGCTGATTTTTTTAAAGAACCGATGCCAGATTTTAAACCGTAGTGCCAGGACTTGGAATTCCAGCTACCGCCTATGGTTGGACAGAGCCTGCAAGTAGTTGGCAGGTGGGCGACGGCTGAATGGCCACATGGCATGCATGCTCTACAATAGTACATTGTAGTACCTACAACTGCAGGTACAATCTACAACTGCAGACTTAAAAAAATTTTTTAAAATTTTTTTAATTAAAACTTTACACAATAAAAATTGAAATCGGTAGGAAATATTTTTTTTGTTTGAAATTTTTTTGAAAACATTTTAAAAAACTATATATATATATATTCAAAAAATCGTACCGACACAATGATGATGACCTAGGGTCTGTACAGCTCCCTGGGTAATTTTTTTTGCCTCACCAAACAACTGATCCGATTTGGACAAATTGACAGTTGATCTAAGGGTTTTTGGCCAATTTGAGCATGATGGCAATGTCCTTTGTGGGTGAAAACACTCCAAAGTGGTAGCTAGCTCCTGGATCTGGCAGCCACTTCCAATCTTCAAACCTTTGTAGATTTGGCCTCCAATGTCCAACTAAGATGAAACAAAAGGCAAATATAACTATCTTAGACACTCCAGATGGAATGGTGAGCTCAAATCTGATGCAACAAGCTCCCAAAATGAACTTGTAATACAAGGCCAAAAATGTAACCCTCCAAGAATCTCTCCAAAATGACAATCCAAGGCACTCCAATAGCTCTAATACCATGTAAGAATTGGCTATGAAGGTAGCCACCCAAGATCTAGAGGCATAATAGAAAGCACAAGCATAAGAGAGATAGAAACATGATGACAAGAATAAACTATATTCTACCAATGATGCAAATAGAATACAATGTGCCAAAGTACATAGGAGACCCCTTGGTTATATAGCCAAGGTGAGTACATAGAAAGGCATAAGATTATGACAAGTGTCGTAATCTTATGACATGAGACAACTATGAAAAGCTATCACTCCACCTAAAGTGGAAAAGTGATAATGTGATAATCACCACAAATGGTAGATCACCTACAAAAAGGTAAAGAGGTAATCACATGATGTGTCCACGAAAGGTGGATGTGATAAAGTAATAACATGATAAGTCCACCAAAAGTGGAAATTCTCCAACTACCTCCTATGTGGTCCCTAAGTAAACTTAACTAAGGTGTAATAATGACCCTGGACAAGGTACAACACTTTTAATTACACCAACAATGCCATTGATCATCCATCTCTAATTGACCAATTTTTTAAAAATTTTTTTATGTTTGCTTTCAATGTTTCTTTTGTAATGATACCCGACAAGAAGGAAACATCTAAAGACACTATTAAAATTCCAAAGAATTTTTAAAAAGACACAAAACAATAAAAATGTATTCTATTAAGCATAATAAATGATTACATCATACTTCTAAGAGTCATATAAAATACACAACACATAAAGACATAAATATAACACAATGATAATTATGATATACTTGCATTAGAGAAAAATCTTTGCAAATGGTTTTTCAAGATGTTTCAAGGTTGGGAGAGGAGTAAATTATGCTTTTATGTATAAATTGAAGGAAACAATAATCTTTTTTACATTTCTATGTAATCCAATACTTTTTATCATGATCCATGAACACATGAAGGGAAATTAAGGACTCTACAAATACGATGAATGGAAAGTTATAAGAATTATGAGTTATTCAGTTAGTTTATAATTATGTAGAAGAGTTTAAAAATAGAATAAAATACATAAATCCATCTCTATTTAAGACATTTTTGAGATTGTTTTTCATTTATTATTAATATTTAGACATGAACTTCATTTTGGTCAACTAATTGAAAATGGAAAATATTTATATTTTCATGTTTAAAATTGTTCAAAAACTTCTTTATTATTATTAGAAGTGAAAATTCATGTTTATGGATTCTTTCTCTTAATCACATAAACTAAAAACTGTATATTATGACTAATCAAAATGATCAACCCTTGCAGTTTGTAAGTGAACAATAGAAAATCAAGTCCATTTTTTCTACTAATAATTTTTAAAAATTAATTATAACTATAAAATGTTTTAAAATGTTGAAGCTATAATTTAACATAGTTATTGGTTTTCTTTATATATAGGTTTTACAAGGTTTTGCAGTTGCCAAAGTGGTACTTTCAAAGCACCCAAATTTTAAAGAGGGTGATTTAGTATCTGGAATGTCTGGATGGGAAGATTATAGCATAACACCAGAGGGAAAGAGCTTAACAAAGATCCCATCTGCTGATTTACCACTTTCATATTTTGTGGGAGTCTTAGGTACAATCTTATTTTATTCTCAAATCTATACAATATCATTGTATCTCTTTCTTTTTCAAATGATTTCTCTTAAATAGAAAATTTAAAATATTTAAGCATATATTTATTTGTAAGAAGTTATCGTATCTCTTTCTTTTTCAAATGATTTCTCTTAAATAGAAATTTTAAAATGTTTAATCATATATTTATTTGTAAGAAGTTAAGTAGAATAGTTTACCTTATTTTTCTTTTGATTCCATATTATTTATTAAATAATTTGTCTTCATATTTTTACTTTTACATCATCAAAAACTTAATATTATGGTTGGTTTTACTTTATTTAATTAGAAGAGATTATTTATTTATTTTTACATTGGCAATCACTAAGTAGCTTGTAGTCCACCATATATTGCAATGAAAACTTAAGAAATATTTTTTGGGGTTCCATCTACTTTAAAATAGGGGTGTAAGGGTTAAATAGTATTGGTATAAAATATTGGTCCTTAAAACCAAATATATTCAAGTTTATTGATAAAAAGTTTATAATTCCTAAAATGATAAACCAAGGTGCCTTGAATTCAAAATAATATGTTTTTTTGGATGTTGGGTACAAGGATATTAATGTGTAAAATGACGATTTTATAGGATAAGAGGGAAAAGAGTAGCCATTTTCATGTTTTTTCTATTATTATCATTAATGCTAGGTAGATACATGTGGTGAGGTGAGAAGATGGGGCATTTATATTGATGTGTAATTGATGAGGTAGCAAGAATCACGTATGAATGATGAATATGTATACAAATAGGGAATTTTTGATCTATTAAAAATTGGTCATCTTGTTTTATTTTTCTTGATGAATAAGTGTTAAAATTATCAATTATAAAAAATAATGTTATACAAATTCACAAAAAAGTTGGTTGGATATGAAATCACACTCCTAAAGCTCAAAAACAAGGTTAAAATCCATATCACAAATCATATAAAAACTAGTCACTAAGCTGCAATAATAATAGTAGAGGGGGGAGGAGGAGGCTCCCAATCATCCAGTTTACCCTATGCATTAATATTGTTTGAAGTTTCCCAAGAAGGGTTCCAGCCCTCATCATCTGTATCCTTATCTTTATCATCACAAATCAAAGAAATAGAAAGATCCAACTAAGGAAACTTTCTATAATCAAACCAATTGGAGGCTCCACCATAAGGTCACCCAAGAGTTCCACCTATGGGAGGAACAAAGGTAGAGCATCATTGAACACGATACAATGCACTTTAGTGTCTACAATCTCCTCTATCAATTGGGGGAGAAGCCTACATTTGATTGGTATGGTTATAACAAGTACAAAGACGCGAAACCTTTCCAATGCATGCAAGTAGATGGGAAATATTGAGAGGAGGAGGGAGATGGGAAAATATTGGTGTACAACATATGGGTTATTCCCCTAGTGGTTGATCAAATCCTAAAGGCGGACCACTTCTAGGGAATTTTTTTTAGCTTACACTTGGTTTTTAATAACATTTGAATAAATAATAACTTTAGCAAAAAGAAAAACATGTTGATCAAATAGAGAAATGATAAAAAATACAAAATTTATCCTTCAATATTCTAAAGAGAATATACACCCTAAAATAATGTCATATTTTATTGAATTTGTGGTTAATATGAGGCCAAACTCCCCAAAAACCCATATACAACAAAAAAGGTTCTAGCTTGAATGGATAAAAAAATGATGAATCCAATTCTAGACTTTTTGGGCATGGGGACAAAACCAAAAGATGTGCTTAAATGATTCCAAATACCCATAGAATATCTAATGAGGGTCCTAGTACCTAGATATGAACTAACTGTGATCCCATCAGTAAGTCTTAGAAAATAATACAACTAGGTGAAGTGGCCCAACTTAGGTTCCAAAACAACAAACCAGATGTTCAAAAATTTGTGTTGCAAAATTGAGATTGAAAACTGTAAATTCCATGTCTCTGGTTTAAAATTGGAACCATCAAAAAAATGTAGAGAGAGCCAATGATATCTAAGATGAGGCTTATAATTATGAAAGCTAGTATTTTAATCCCACTTCTAATCTTTCCACTAAGGTATAGAAGATTAAATACCAATTTTGTGAATCATAACAGCCAAAATTTCCTCTATAATAGTGTCAAAATTCTTACAATCTCGGTTAGAGAGGAAAAAATAGCCTTACTTTCATTCTATGACATGAGAAGTTACATACATTGAATTCATTTCTTGTGAAATCACATGGCCCACACCCAAGGCAATCAAGAGAATAAGTGACCTTGGTCTTGGAGAGGAGGGGAGCACCAAATATGGTTGATGAAAATTCAATTACAAAAGTCAAAACCATTCTAGAAAATATAGGGTTTGATGGTATCCCAAGATCTCCCTATGCTCTTATCCACAAACATTCCCTTGATGTGAACATCCTTCAGGGTGAGAAGGTTTAAAAACCAATCCTTTTCCAAGTAGGTTGATCATTTGGATATCTAGAGGAGATGTAATTATGAAGAAAAAAAAAATCAAGGCTTCAAATATAGTGAGGGGATGAATAATTAATTTAGCACAAAAATTCATCTCTTACTATTGGGTGGGCAACAACCCCAATCATCTAGACTCGTGGGGGAGATAATAGAATTCCTAGGTAACTAATGAAAATCCTTTTGGTTGTCTAAGGAGGCCTAAAAAAATTCATGTAGGACCTTCTTTATTTTCATGTAAGAGTCTTTGGAAGGATTCCAACATGAATTATAATACACATGTCTAGTTGTGGGAATTTGTGAGAAAACCTTAAATTTTCCTACCAAAGAAAGGGGTTTTATAATCCAATAGGAAAGCTTTTTCTCAATTCTGGAAAGAACTACTTGCTAAGAGAAACTTGAGAAGTATGGAATGCAAAAGGAATGCCTAGAAATCTAAAAATTTCTCCACATGTGACCAATCTATTTTTAGCCAAAGTCATGAAGCCAAGCAGGTGAAAGAAGAAAGGATTATTTTTAATTCTGTGTCTTGTGCCATTGAATTTCCAAGATAAAATCTTGAAAAAACATGTACAAACATTTGGGGTAACTCTTGACATTTTTCTACTCTTCAATGAGAGTGAGGAATGGGACATTCATAAAATGGACATTAACAAGTTGAGGTGATTAGTGAGGCAAGGAAATTATTTTAACTAATCCTTGATAAATCCAATGGGCTAAAAGGTATCCAAAACCTTTAGCAGTAAGAACATAGAGTGTGGGAGCAAGAGGACAACATTTGTGAATAGAGAAAATGAGCCCAAAGGTATTGGACTGAAAGCCATTAATGGTTATGCAAGAATAGGAATAAAAATATCATATTTTCAAATTGAATGAAGTGGGGTCTAAATCCCAAATCTTAAAGCATGGATAAAATAAAAGGCCATTCAATACAATCATATGCCTTGAAAAAATCATTTTTTAGGAAAATATTTTTTTTTTGGTAGCATTGAGCCTATTCCATACCTTCCTAGACAACAATGATATTATTCATGATACATTTGGATTTGATGAAGCCACATTTCTTGGGTCAAATTATTTTCAAGAGGAGATGACACACCTTCAAAGCTAGAGATTTGGCACATTTTATTTTGTAGGTAACATTGAGAAAAGTGATGGGCCTCCAATTAAACTTTTCCTTAGGTATAAACTGATATTTCATTTATTAATAACTTTTCCTAAATATTTACATAATGGAAATATTCTAGATAAAATTTATGTATTTCCTCCCCCACGTAGTCCTAGAGAGCCTTGTATAATTCATAAGGAAAACCATCAAACCTTCAAGCCTTATCATTAGCCGTCATTTGAACAATCTCCTTGAGATCAATAGTGGAAATAAATTGATCACAAATGACTTGTTGTAAAGTAAAAATCCATCAAGGAGAAACCATAAGGTACTCTTGGAGGGCATGATTTCATTAAGGATATTTTTTGTGGATGGTCAAAAATTGCTCATAATTCTTAACAAAATATTGTAGGATATTTTGAGAAAAATTTGACCATCCTTGATTTATTTTATGCCATGAGAAGTGTCAAAATGTCTAAGGGCTCAAAATAATTATTTGAATTCCCTATCACCCACTTTAAGCTGGTGAAGTTTTACCTTAATTTGAGCACCTTTGGTAGAATGATTATCATCAATTTTATTTTGGTGTCTCATCTCCACTACCCTAACCTACAAATCAAGGGAAAAATGGATTAGCCTCAAGCACTTATGTGACCTTGCAAATATTTTAGGTGGTGGCCTTGTATACATGCCTTTGAAAGATTGCTAGTTGACAATAGTAGATGTAAAGAAAATGAGACGTGTGTTGGATGAATTTGTTCCACCAACCAATCTAGTCAGTTGGATGAGTGGGATCAATTTTAAGATTCTACATATTTTGATGTGAGCTAGTGAAGGTTGATGACTCAATATATTAAGTATTAAAAAAACTAGGCCTTACAATTTTGGGGAGGCCCCACTTGCTATTATGATGGTGTGAATAAATGTTTTGTACCTAGTTAATTCACTTATTAGGGACTTAGGGGACATATTCACATGATAAGTTTACTTACGTCCTAATATTCTTTCTAGAAGACTTAGTTGTCATGTCTAGATCTTATCTTTTTGAATTTTATGTCAAGTGAGTCATCTCATGTCATGGGATTGAGTCACTTTTCATGATATTGTCTAATCCTTTGTCTCACCTTGGCTATATAACCAAGGGGATATCATTTGTAAATAAATTATTGGAGGAATTATTAGATAATCAATTCCATTGCAATCTTGAGCATTGCATATTGATCTCTTTGAGCTTACCGTTTGGCCTCTAGATAGATTGGGTAGCTATTTCCATAGCTAACTCTAACATGGTATTAGAGCAAGTTGGGTTCCATTCAATAGTCTTTTCAGAGAGATCTTGGTATATCTTGACAAGTTGAGTATTCTCTTCTCTTGCATCATATGATGATCTATAGAATCATAAAAACTTGATATAAATACCAACTTTTGGGGGGTTCCTCTTTGTGGATTTTTATTGCAAGTTTAGATCAAAGCTTGTTGGTGCAAATTTGATCTCACCATGGAATTTAGGCTGTTTGAGATTTAAGTCAAATTTTCCTTTTTTTTTAATTCTAAATTAGACATATGAGGCTAGATCTATAAGGGTTTGAAGCTGAAAAGTGGTTGCCATATCTAGAAGGTAGCCACAATTTTGGAGCATTTTGGATCAAATATGATCCTATCATCATGTCTAGAAGGCCCAAAAACTCCAAGATCGTTTGTCAATTCCAAAAAATCAAACACTTTCACCTTGAACTTGAGGAATTTTTTTCCCTCCTTCACCATCTATACGACTGTATGATCTTCATTATTGCAAGCGTAAAAAAAAAATCGAAGGTCATAAGAAAAACTTTGGAGGTGAAAATATTTTTATAAAATAATTTTAGATTTTATTACAGTAGTTTTTATAAAAATGTTATTTCAAAAATAAATAAATAATAATAATTTAAGTACTACAGACTGTGGCTTTCTGATGACAAGTTTCTAGAAAACCAACTCAAAAGAACATGTGGCACCAAAAAGATCAAACATTGATGTGCAAACCATAGAGAGACATTCCATGAATGTCCAACTACACTTCCATATACTCCTTTCTCACTATCATTTCAAAAACAACTAGTGCACATCAAATAAAAACAAAACACTTCATTCATGAAGCTAGAAGACACAGTCATGAGATAAAAAATTACAAATCAACTTTTGGTACACTTCATAACTTGAAAGTTGAACTGAGACATTGCGTAAACACTAAGAGCACATCCACCAAGCCACAAGAGTAGAGATAATAATGTAGATAAATGTAGAGAATTTTCTAAACTAGTCCTGACAAGAAACCAAACTACCAACCCACATAAATTACCAAAGATCTCCTCAACAATATTGATGACTTGAAGAGATAATAGTGCAACATTCATGGAACAAAAATACTAAATCCCAAACCATAAGACAACATCTTCAACAATGGAGGAATGTAGAGCATTCTCCCAAAATATCTTCAAAGCAACTTCATGTAAGAAATACTTTCACCAACATCCATAGGCCAAAAACCTCTTGGAAATAACACATACTTCCTCATAAACAACAAGAGAGAGCATACAACATACTACAAACCATCATCAACATCTCCAAACATCAACATCACTTCTAATCCTCATCTTAATGCTTCTAATCCTCATCTTAATATGATACCATTTTTGTTGACAACAAACATACTCAATACTACATCAATTGACAACAAACAAGGCATACCATCCAATTATCAACAACATCAATGACAACCTTAACATATGTGCAACAATCTCCTCAACATAGGTATCAATGACAACCAAAGACAACATGTATGTGCAAAAGAAAGTTGGAATAAAATTTAGGAATTTTCCTAGGCCCAAAAAAAGGAGTAACTAAATTTGTTTGGTGCCAAAAATGAAAGTGACAATTCGTTAGCAAGTGGAAAAATCATATAAAGTGGTTACAAATGGAAAGGGGTTCATTTTGGATAAGAATTTTTTTCTTTTCTTTTCAACATAGAACGGAAGTTGGGGTTTTAGTATCCATTATTGTCATTCGTAGACTTGCATGTGTGATTTTTTACATGTATTTGTAGCCCAGGTTTCTATAATAGTAGTCTTGTGACCAAATAGTGTTATTGCATTTGATTGTATGTATGTAGATGATTTTATAAAAGTATAATAAATTTGCATGTTTGTTGTTCTCGAATATTATTGTTTGTGTAATATTGTGTTTGAGGGAGGATCCCCATTCCTTAGTTATAGAGTTACATATTTAGTAAAAGATATATCAATCAAATAAAATTATTAGACATAAAAATGGGACATCATGGGAAGCCAAAAATTGTCACAATCAAATCACTTCTTTAGTAGAGAGGTGATTTTTATATTAGTTATAGAGGTTTTGCTTATCCCAACAAAGTCACACTAGGCCTAGTTGATTCTACCAAAAATCCTTAAATTTTTTAAAATTGATAAATTAAAAATACTCTTTTCTAATAATCTTTCATCTTCTAAAATTGTCTATAGCCTTTACTGAAAAAAATGAAATATCTTATGTGATTTATGTTAATTATACATTTTTTTAGGAAAATATATATCCAAAATTATTTAGATTTTTATGTCATAGAAATTTTTTATTTTTAATTTCATGTACATTCCACACTTTTCCATATAAATAAACTATTGGTTCCTATATTTATAAGCCTCAAATTTAAAAAATTGATCCATGCCCCTTTTTGGCTTGTTCCCTTACCCTATTATGGCTTATTAGTTATACTCCATCATAGATATTTTAGTGGTCTTCATATGTTTTTATTTCTCTTCATGTTATTTTGGTATTTCCCCTTTATATTTACGTTATCTACCTAGAACTATCAAATCCCAAAATTTCTAATATATAATTTTCATTTTCCTTCATTACAAAATTTGAGAAGTTTATGAACTTTAAACCTTGACAAGAAAAAGTGTTATTCACAAGTCAGAAGTTTCTTAATGTCATAATGTTTGTAATTTCAAGGACCTTTCAAAATTGTTTCATGGTTGACCTAGTTGACAAAATTATGACAAGATGAACAAGAAGATGGAAATGAAAAGTGGTTTTTTTCAAATGTCACATTGTTCACAAGTTTAAAAACTATGAAAAAGGTGTGACATAGTTAGCCAAAATGAAAAAGTGCATTTAAAAGTAGTGAGAAAGGATAAAGGATATAAATAACAAAGAGAACAAACAGAGAGAAGGATAAGTTTCAAATGTCACATAGTTTTCAAGTTTGTGAACTATGTGAAATGTTAACATAATTTTTGTTTTCACGAAAAGTGTGATGATGTGCAATATGATGTAGAATTGGAAAGGAAAATCTTGAATATTATATGATGTGATTTATCTTTTGTGTCACATTTTATAACATATTATTTCATATGATTGAAAAACTAATAGATTGTCCAACCTTTGAACAATCCTCATCATTCAATTTTATATGATTATCCTCAACTTGCATCATCTATTTATCTTAAAATAATGAATTAGATGTTTAAAATTGATGTATTTATATTGATAAAGCCAATGCATGCGATTTATATTGATTTATTTGGCTTTATAAGTGCATGATTATGATCACTATGTGCAATCTCAAATTTATCTAAATTTTGATAATTATGTTTTAACTCATGAAAACAACAAGAATTTTATTAAATAGTATGATATAAAAGATGATCTACAAAGAAAGTGTACTTATATTTACATAGAATAACACATAACTATAAAAACAAATGATATAAGGCTTAAAAACACTTTCCCTTTGAAGTTTAGAAGTAATTCATCACTAAATATATGTTGAATCTCAACATCCCATAATGTAGAATTCAAATTAGTAAGCAAAGATTGAAATATAAAAATATAATTCTTAATTGGATCATATTATTCTTTCTTGTATTAAATGGATTGTGTAATGGATGTGTTATGATTAATGTTTTAGCAAAAATATTTCATGAAATCATTATCCAAAATACTTAGAAGATTCACTAAAAGCGTGAGGAAATATATAAAACCATGTATATGCATGAGAACTCAAGCTGGTTTGACATAATTTATCAAGAACCTTATTCTCATTAAAATGAGAAAGCCATATAGATTACAAAAATTATAAATAATTAAGGTTAAATCAAAATTTCATATGTCAAATGACTATGTCATCTCGTTAATATATATTTTTTATGTTTAGTTCTTCACCTAGAAGTGCCAACACGAGTTTTTAGTTGATTGGTCCTACTAGTGAGGGAAATAAAGCAAGGAGAAATATCATTATTATAAATATTCCAATATCTATATGTGTATGCATGTCTATTATAATAGTGAGGAGGATGGAAAATATGTATTATTAATGAGTAACACGTTATAATCACATATACTAAGTAAAAATTACAAGTCCCTGTTCTCATGTACATCTAACCCATGAATTTATTTAATATGAACTATAAAATAATATACTCCATGATCACTAAAGATACATTATTAGAAATAAAAGGATCTAATATAGAGGAGGTTCTCTATTAAAAAGTGGCATACCATTATAATGCATAAAATGGTTCATGTTATCCACTAAGGATAGGTCACTTAAAAGGGAATACTAAGAATCCTTGGTAAATCATGGTCTAAGATCAATAGTAAAGTAATGTATGAAAATGAATGACAAATAATGGGAGATGCATAATGATTTAAACATGTAAATTAAACCAATATTTAGTTCTATCAACCTAAGTAGAACCAAATGCATATACATAGTTCCATCATCATGTTTATAACGTGAGGATAAGAAGGATTTAATATGTAAATTTTTTACTTAAATAAATACCAAAAAATACCTCTACCATAAGTGTAGAATATGTCAAATCATTGTGTATCATTTAGAATGGTCTACCTAATCATAAGAGTATAAAATAAGATCACTACTTATTACTAAAAATTCATGAAGATATCATGATTCACAAGATAAAGGACTACCATGATCGATGCATAAGGGGTAACAACCTTATGTAAAGGTATGTGTATCATGTATAGATACATCATTAGTTATAAAAGTACAATAAACATAAATATCATCACTAAGATGAATGAATTAGAGCCTACAAATTGGGCATGCTTTACTCTAATTTAGATTGGTGCTTGTGGAATTGAGCTTTCCCATATATGAAAGTGAACTAACACATTGACCTAAACCTAGGCCTATGAAAATGAGTTAAAAAATATATATAATGACAAAATAATTCACCTCGATCCTCTAATGTTTGAATCAAAACTGTAAAAAAATGCAGTGTTTTCAAACACCTTCAAAATTTGTTCAATTGTGAAGGTTACTTTCTCCTTAATTAGATTCTTATGTGGATTGATTCAATGAAAATGAAACAAGATTGGATACAATACACAAGCATGCAATACTCCTAGAGTAATAATGCAAGTAGATAATATACTTGCAATGCTCTATGTTGTTGATATAGTGCTTTCATATGAATGTTTTAAGGATTATTCTTGATTATTCAAATGAATTAACATTAGTTCTTAAATATACCACCCTAACATGTAATTTGAAATATGTTATGATTTAATTAGATCATAATTAATTGTGATAGGTCGAAATGGAGTGTTAGAAATCAAGCAACAAGTTAAAGAGTGCAAACAAACAACTTAAAACAACCTACACTTCAAGATTAGCCTAAGTTGGAAACAATGCAAGACAAAACAACGAAATGGAACTTTATACCTTGCGTTGAGTCGATCCTTTGGTTGGCCCTTCGATCTTTGATGTGTATGCTCCTTGGATGGCAAGTAGATGCAAGCAAAATGAGGATGTGAAGATGGATGCAAGTGGATAAAAACAAGAAAATGGCTAAGTATAAGATGAGAAACAAATTTGCAAGAGTTTGGCTAGCAAAATGATCTCCAAAATGGGAGAAAAGAGGGGGTATTTATAGGATTTTTGGGAAATCCTAGGGGAAATGGACGGTCAAGATTGAGCCACCAAATATCAAGATGTAGGGCTAAGGTGAGTTGAGAACTCGCAAGCCCTCACATCTTGACATGTGGCATGTGAGATAGCCCTAAAAGGTGAAGTGGACATGAGGTGGAAGGAGAAGGACATGACATGGAGAGGGGTACAAAGTACCTTGGGATTGGACAAGATCTCCTCATAAAGGAGGTACTTGTCCCCATGTGAGGAATTAAAAATTCCTCAAATATTCCATGGGGAGATGGGAAAGAATTTTAAATTCCAAAGGGTGCATTGGGGGATTAAAAGGTGAATTAAAAATTCACATGGGGAAGAGAGGAGCCTAGGATAAATAAAAAGGAATTAAAAATTCCTTGGGGATGGGGAGAGTTGACTAAAGGGGGTGATTAGGATTGTACAAGTACTTGATTAGATTAATTAATGAAAATTAGAAGAGGGTTAGATCTTACATGTGACTTGATGTGACAAGTCAAAGATCACATGGGGAAGAGTAATGAAGGATTAGAGGAGGGTTAGGTGGCTAAGAGAGATTAGAGGCCAACTTGCAAAAGTTGGAGGATGTGACACATCCTAATCAAGGATTAGGCATGTGCACATCCTAATGATGGGATTAGAAGAATGATTAGGATAAGATAAAAAATGGAGGATGTGACATAAAGGGGATTAAATAAATGACATATTTATTTAATTCAATTGATGGAAGGAGGATTAAAGAGATAAGGTATTATTGATTAAATACCTTAGGGATTTGGAATAATTAAAGATATTAATTAAATAATAGTAGTATTACTTAATTAATGAAAATAAGACGAAAGGGGATGAATTTGGATAAATTAAGTGTCCAAATTTAGACATCTACATTAATATTAAGCGAAGATAAATATAAGCTAAAATTAAAATATTTAAATTAAAAAAATTAAGACCGAATCTTCAACCACAAAAATACTTGAGTCAATTTAATGTATGTGAATTTGAACCATGGTGGTAAATACTAGAGATGCAAAATTGAATCTAAATTTATCCTAAAAGAAAAATGATAATGAAAATTTTAAAAATTGGCCTCACATCTTGCTCTCATCCTTAGTCATGCCTCAACTTACAACACTCGATTTGATCACCCATAAAATATCATTTTTTTGAATCACAATTGAACAAATGTAGGTTTAAATTCCTATATATATGTCCTGAGTGTGAAATTTTGAACTCTACAATTCTTATTGTTGTGATTTCTTCCACTGTCTATGACTTGTGCAATTATAAGCCTTATTAACAATAATAGAATAAATGTGTATGCAAAAATATTTTTCATTTAGATTTTTTTAAAAAAATTGCTCATTAAGATTTTCTATTATTACAAAATTTTTATTGTTCTTCAATATATAATAATAAATACATAATTAAAGTATTATATTATTTTATTTTATTTTGGGTCAAAAAAATGTTGTGAGAATAGAAGGTATGTCCTCAACACATTTTCTTTCCTAATTAGATAGGTCTAGCTAGATAACAATGTAATATAATATAATAATTTGATTACAAACATTCATCCATTCATTCAAAAGCATTTTTCTAATAAAAAATTTATCCATTATTTTTACATTGTCAATTAAAAATTATGAATTGTTACATATTTATATTCTTAGGCCAATATCAAAGTTTCTCATAATTTGATGCTGCAATTTATCCATCCTCTTGAGAGTCTATTTGACTAGAAGTTGCTTTAGCCCTCAGTGTTTCTAAAAACTCATCCTGCTGTTAATGATGCATCTTATGGCTTTAAGGGAAATCTTGAAGAAAGTAGGAGTGACAAGTCCATGTATATTTCATTCTCTAGACAATGAACTATCATTGTGAATACTGAGTATTTAGTTAATTGTCTATTGTTTTGATTAAGGTAAATGCGGGGAGGGTTCGCATCCATTACAAAACAGTCATAAAGATATAAAAATGGAGTCTCACAAAAATATTATGACTATTTAACTGACAAAAAAATTATGACTATTTAACTGTTAAAAGACGTGATAGTTAAATAAATGGTTTACATCAAATCACTGGTAGCAATCTCTAAATATGTTTTTTCTAGATCTAAATGTTTAACATCTCTTTACACTTATATTAAATGTTTCAGCACTCAATAGAAATTTTACATGATACTTAAATCCTTATGACAGGAATGCCTGGATTACCAACTTATGCTATATTTTTTGAGGTTTGCTCTCCTAAAAAGGAAGAGCATGTTTTTGTCTCAGCAGCTTTTGGAGCAGTTGGCCAGCTTGTTGGGCAATTTGCAAAGTCGATGGGTTGCTCTATTGTTGGCAGTGCTAGCAGCAAGAAGGTAGATCTAATATTTTTAGATATTAGTTTTCACATTTTGAAATCTTACCTTTTTTCTATCATATACCAAAAAGATTGTTTTTGGCAATGAATCTCATGGCGATTTAAGAAAACAACATATTAAATTGAATAAGTATGTTGGTAATTTATCAAGTAAATGCTTGGAACTATGGTGACTGTAGATATCTTAACACTAATCAGTGATGTCCATATAAGTTACATTAAGTGGATTTTCATGCATTTTTCTAACTTGGAAAGCCATTGTGTTCATCTCAGGTGGATTTACTAAAAAATAAGTTGGGTTTTGACGATGCTTTCAACTATAAGGAGGAGCATGATATGAATGCTACTCTGAAAAGGTTTGTCATCCTCAAGCTCAAGATTTTGGTTTCTTTCTTCTTTTCTAAATTTCACTTGTGAAAGATATTGACAATTGTTGTTTGAAGAAAAGTATAATGTTGCAATGTTATGCTTAGATACAGTTTTGTTTGTTAGACATAGTTTTTTTGTTTCAGGCTTCTTTTGTTATCTTTTCTAAACATGCTTGTAATATTAGTGAAGATTAATGTTACCAAACTGGTAGGACACTCAACAAGTCTCTCATTTTTAGCCCAAATTGGTCACAATAAGGTTTGTGCACTCCACTTTTTTAGATGAATGAATGTCCTATTTCTGAGTTCGAGTAAGCCAAAACAAAGCTTATGGGTATGTTTCTCTATAATTTGGGTGAATTTTTAATATATTTTTAAATTGAAAATATTTTTAGTATTCTACATTAATTATAAAAAATGTTAAAGAGTATATTAAGTTTTTTAAAAGATGGTTGGTTGGAATTTATAGATAAGAAAAAACAATAATCATAAAATCATATATAATGAAATAATATTTAAGCACATATATATACAACATGCGATTAAATGGATACACAATCTATGGGGGAGTCAATTTTTTTAATTATTTTTTTATTAGCTTTGGCTTCTAGTCATATGAGCAACGAAGAGCTCTATTAAAGCCTTGCCTAGCCCTCGACCACATAGGCTCCATCCCTAGTCACAAGGGAATAAAACTAAGCACTTGACCCTTTTTTAGAAGTTTGAATCTAACCCCTAGTCATATTGGTGACCAAGAACTAGGCCAAAAGGGGCTAAAAACACTCCCCAAGTCCCTTTTAATTTTTAAAAAAACCACCTTCCAATAAAATGAGTGTAATTTTTGACTCACTTATCAAATATTTTATTTCTTATAGGTATTGGAAAACTAATTCAAAGATTTACATAGTAGACTAAGTAATTTTATAGATTGTGCATCAATGATCAAGTAGAATTTTTTAAAGTGTGTACTTTGTGTCAAAACATTGAATGTTTATAACTTTTGCATATGAAGTCTAATTTTAGTAATTTTTTTAACAAGTTATCAAAAAATTATGAAAACTTTGATGGCATCATCTATTTTTCATTTTGAATTGATTTATTTTTAGATTATAATTACTTTCTAGCACTAAATGATCAAAACCAATAGCAAAAATAATTAAGATATAATATTTTTTATAAGTATTAGTTAAATCAAACAAACTCTTAAGATCATCCCATGAGACAGTCTTTTTTTCATTGATAATGTATCTAATAACTTAATACCTTTATTAAACCATTTAAGGGTTAAACATCCTCAATGTAAAGCAAGGGTCTTCCAATCAAATTCTATAGACTGCCATATAGACCTAAATTAGAAAAAATGATCATTTTTTCATAGCCTTAACATTCCAATCCACCACATATTTCTTGGCTTTCAAGCTTTCCAAATAGAGCCAAAAATCGCTGAACCAATATCTTTTCAAAATATAGTTTACCTTTACAAAAACCACCCTAAATATTGTTTCTTAACAAAACTTTCCAAGACTCACAACAATCAAGAACGTTAATAATCCACTTGACTACAAGAGAGGCACCCTACAAAATTAATCCCCATACCACTGTTTAATTTAGGTAGATATAACAAATATCTATGACTTCACATTTGACTAACTTATTTATATTAATAACTATGATCAAGTGGCTTAACATATAACAAAAATATTTATTTTAATTTATCATGGTTGAAGGTTAATGATGAATACAAGACTTAGGCTCACACAATTAACCTAATAATAAGATATTAAGTGGTCATCCTAAGCATTAATTGAATCATATGATCTAAGATAATATCAATTGGTTTGATTATAATCCCCTCCTATGTCTATCTAATATAGCCTCTAGGATTTGGGGTATATAAGATGAAAATACTTCCTAACCCTATCAATCAAACATACTCATTGCTAACAATCAAGAGTACATAGAGGTTAAATATAGTTCAATTGAACCTTAAACTTAACCATGACATTCACTTAAAATAGTGCAAACTTAATTTAGCATTTAGACAACCCTCAACATCATGTTTTCACAATGAAAATCATAATGACATAGTTAATAACTTCCAATTCCATCATATTTACTTTTGAATTGTAATTAAGAACCACCTCATTTTCTCTACTTTCCTGGTGAATTGATTAATGCACTTATCCATGATAGGTTAAAAAAGGTGTTTCAAGGATGTGCAATATTAGTTATAAATTATTTCATCTGTGTTTTTGTTTTTTGAATAACTGTTAATCAGATACCATAGATCTTTAGAACAAAATAGAATTATATCTTAATACTCCAAAGTCATAACTTTCCTTTTAAACTTAGTCATAAAATTTCAAATTCCTTTGATTGCTGCTGCAGATATATGCTTCTTATGAATCTATTATTCTCCTCATTAAAAATTCAAATTCTCAAACTAAAAAATTTCTACCTTCAACAGACAATAAACCAGATGCAAACCTCCCCACACAATCAAAATGAACCAGAAAAATAAAGTCAACAAGACAATAAGCCAAAAATCACACAAAATTAGAGAAGTTTAATGTTCTCATTTTTTTTTATTTCTCGAACACTTTAACAATATACACGCATACCCTATTTTTTTTGTTACACTGGGAACTCTGCGTACCATATCCACTAATTTAGGGATAGTTGTAAGATAGCTTCAAGTTACTACTTTGACATAGTTACTTTTACTGTGGAGATCAAGTGTCTTAGTTTTATTTTTGTTTTAAACTCATTTTCTTTTATGAGTTAGTATTATTTCATAAATAAATTTAGTCTCCAAAATTAGGTTCAAAAGTAGAGTGTAACTCAACATCATCTTATAGGCAATTTCATTGACATTTCAAATCTTTTAGTTTAGCTTGAAGGAAAATAGATTTGAATGAGATGGTGTTGTGAATTATGTTTCTATGTGCTTTCTTTTTATATAAATTTTTCAGCTCAGTAGCACATAAGTATTGTCTTTGTTGGGGTGGAAGTTTTAGGGAGGGGCTATCCAACCCGTGAATGCACCAAAGGTATGGATGGGGTCATACATCATACATCCAGCTGTCCAATCAGTAGTTAGCTTAATGTTGAGCAGCAGCATCATACATCCAGTTGTTCAATCAGCAATTAACTTAATGTATGACCCCATCCATACCTCTAGTGCCTTCACGGGACTAAATAGCCGCTTTCAAAATTCTACATGCCTACATTGATTACATTTTTCCATTGTATAATATTGTGTTCTTGATATCTACAGACTATGAAGTTAATAATTATATCTTTTTCTTATCATCAGGTACTTTCCAAAAGGAATTGATATCTATTTTGACAATGTGGCAGGTGGCATGCTTGATGCAGTACTTAGAAACATGAAAGTCCATGGTCGTATTGTTGTTTATGGTATGATCTCTCAAAAGAGTTTTCAGAATAAGCAAGGCATACAATACATAACTATGGTTATCCCTAAGCGCATGAGGCTGGAAGGCTTCCTTCAGTCTGATTACCTGCACTTGTACCCTCAGTTTCTTGAGAATGTGATGAATTATATCAAACAAGGGAAGATAACTTACATTGAAGATATTGCTGAAGGACTTGAAAATGCACCAGCAGCTTTTGTGGGGCTGTTTCATGGTAAAAATCTTGGAAAGCAAGTAGTTCATATTAATGATGAGTAATGGAATTGTAAGTGCAGCTCTGAGAATTATAATTTTGCATCAGAAATGCAACTAAATAAATCATGGACTACTTATTCTTTTTCAAGTTGATTTCTGAACCTTTTCAAGGGAAATCAGAGAGGGAGTCTCATGTTTATGTGTTATTTTCCTGTTATATTATCTCTTATGTGAACTTGACTCAGAGATTCAAATACATTTTATCTTCCAATTATAATTTTTAAATGAATGCCACTATTCTGTTTAGGATTATTATCAATGATTTTTGACAAGATGAATAACAATATACCATGCATATATCTTTTTATCTTAATGTGTGATCAAATAACATGAAAATTTTCAACATCATATCTATTGACCTGATTAGGTGCATTCAATTGAAGAAATTAAGCATCTATGTTCCTGCCATATGTGAAGGTTGTATTCATGAATGTTCAAGCATTTTACAAATATTTATTGGATATTTAAATATATGATTGAAAATTTACCTTAATTGGCTAAATTTATGTGTTGCATTAAATGGATAACATAAATTTCAGCAGCAAGAAAAATGTACAAAATGCATGCTCTGGTTTCCTTAAATGGAAATATATGTGCACCTCTATTAAAATGTAGAATGAAACCAAAATTTTCATTGAAGACATTAATATATTATTAAATGATATAATATAAATAATCAATTGTGCAAAATTTTCATGATTGATTAATAGTTAAATTACACCTTAAATTATTCATTGAAAATATGAAGAGAAAATGTTGTGCACTCAATTTAATATTGAAAAAGAGGATTGCAATTTTTGAGATCATTCTAATGATAAGATTTATTATTTTTTATGATTAAGTGTCTAATTTATCATACAAAAAATAAAAAAGTGGGTGGATATAAAATCACACCCCTATAGTCCATACAGGGTTAATTCCCAAATCAAAAAACATAGAAAATCAAGCCACTAAGTACAACAGTACAAGGGGCAAGGAGGGTCTCATTACCTAGTTTACCCCATACATCAATGAGGTCCAAGGTATCCATGAGAGAGTCCTATCTTTCATCATATTTTTCTTTATCTTTCTTCTTTTTATATTTTTCTTTATTTGCATAGGTTGGCAAAATCGTAAGAGTCAACCAAGGAAATTTGTTGGAATCAAACTAGCTAGAAGCTCCACCTATAGGCCATCCAAAGGTTCCCCCTATGGGTAGTAGAGTGGCATCAGGAAAAGTGTCAACAAGTAGGCCATGACCAACTCTATTGTTCATGGCCTCTTTTGGCAACCAAAGGAGAAGCCTGAGAGTGAGCATCCCAATTACCATAAGAAAAAAGACTTCACCCCCATTGACACTCATGAGGAGGTGAGTGGCCCCTAAAGGAGGAGGGAGACAAGGAAACTCTAGCTATTGGTCAAGAAGCACCTAAAGATGAGCCACTTCCAATGCAACTATATTATCTTGAACGTAGAACTGTAATAAGACATTAGAACCAGTAATTGCTTTAGAAAAAATATGTTGATCAACAAAGAAATTAACAAAGATTATATAATTTATACCTTACCATATGTTGAACCTATAAATTATTATATTGTATAGGCTCTTCTTATGGTGCCTAAGCTCTACCATATGATCATATGTTGAACCTATAATTTATATAGGTTGAACCATATAGGCTCTTCTTATGTTGCCTAATTTATATCATATCATTACCATGATTTACATCATATAGGCTCTTCTTATTGTGCCTAAGCTCTACCATTGTAACATACAAAGAAAGAGAGAAGGGGTCATATTGAACATTTTTCATAGCCTTGCAATGATCTAAGCTGGCAGCCTCATATTCATGGCATCAAAAGTTTATTAGAAGGCACCCATAGATGCAAAGGAATAGGATGCACATTAAATGGCTCTGTTCCACCAAGCAATCCAACCAATTGGCTGAGTGGTCCAAGTTTCAAAGTTCCATACTTTACTAATGTGGGTCCATGAAGATTGATGACTAAGTAGAGAAGTATTTTTTAAATTTTATTTTTACAACTCTGAGGAGGTATCACCTTGCATTGATCTTTGAATCGGATGGGAAAGTGGTTTGATAGTGTGGCATTTAAAAATGGCTCAACAAGGAGTGAAAATTAATTGATCAACAAAAAAATTATTGTATAGAAATCAACACATAATCAAGGAATTTAAAGACTATGTCAGGACCAACCTAGAAGTTACTCCATGTGTGTTGACAAGAGTGGTTGTCTCAACAACCTAAACTAGGGTCAAAAAGACCTAATTTATTGTGCATGTAATACCACACCCCTCACTCACTCGCTATCCAAATTAAGGGTAACACCTTATATTTATCATACACCATCTCAACCACATTAAATTCCCTACACATAACCCATCTGGTGGAAAGCAATGAATTAGTAATTCATCACCACAAAAGAGATATCTCAATAGCATCATTGGGAGAATTAATATTTATGGTTCTGAAAGAATGGTTATTGACATTTAATAGAATTTGTATTACATAATTAGTTAGGTAACAACCATGGTTGACAACATATGGAAGCCACCTAAGAGAGAGAAAGATGGTGACCCCTCCATGCCCAACATCATAATTGCTACAAAACATAGTATTGGTTGGCCATATAACACATCTAGCAACTAAAATCATGAAACGAGTAATCTTCGCTTCATTTAAACAAAGAATATCTAGAGATTATTAATTTTTTAAAATTATCCCACACATAATATTTTTTAGAGAAGTAAGTGAGAACTCAAACATTTCAAGAAAGAAAATTTATGGATGAGATCCAAGGGGCATATCATAGCTATCCCTCTCTTAGAGAGTAGACATGTGATTTTGCAAAAACTCCAAGAGAAAGGGCCTAAATAAATTTTAAGAGCATCTAATGTCCACTCCTTAACAACATACACTTTCTCCTCCACATACCCAATGGGTTGCATGACCATTGTAAGTGTCCAGGCGATAGGAAGAGTGAAATAAAATTCTAGTTGTGAGGATAGACCAACACTAGCTATGACATCTAAGAAAACCTTAGCCTAGAGGATGACTTGCTTGAGGTTGGAACAGCCTCTTTCCCCTTACTTCAAGGGTGTGAATTAACTATTGGCTGCACCTTGGCAATGCATTAATCTAAAGTGGGTTATTTTTTGATGTGACCTACCAACATTGGCATTTTTGCCTTTACAATGAGAAATCATAATTCATTTTTCCTCAAATTTCAAGGAAGGATCCTATACAAACTAGGGAAACTTGTCTAACCAAGGAAGTGATTTTTACTAGGGAGCCTAGCAAAGGGAAATCCTTAATTTTATTCTTGAAAAATTCACAAAAAAATAAGTTTTGGCTAGATTAAGGTAAAGCACCTATTAGGTGTGGCAGAGGTTACTGATTTGAATATCTAAAAACTCTTTCAAATATTTAGATAAATGCATCTCAACATAAACATTTTTTTGTGGATGACCCTAGTAAAACTTGTCAAGCTCTAAACAAATAACCTTTCCCAAGGATACAACAACAATATGCAAAAAGTTCCAACAAGGAAGGGGTAGACTTCAGAACTCAAGCCAAACTAGCACATAAATTTTCTTTTCATTTAAGATGAAAAAGTCTTGTGTCCAAGGTTGAAATACCAACAATGACATGCATAGATATACTAGGGGTTGTGCTTGAGGATAGCCTCAACAAAGCTAGTCTTAAAAATTGGAAAAGGAAAACCACCTTACTAAGGTTCTAGGCAACATAAATCAAACTCCATGCAAGACCAAGTGTTTTTTACCCATTCTTAGAGCATGAGTTTAGGGGGAGTTCTCCCCACAAAATATCCTACTAAAGTGAAATTTTCTAACCATTTAAAAAAACTGACAAACTCAAGGATGGGAAAAACCACATCAATTGGCGATTCAAAATGTGTATCTCATGAAATATTTTTAGAACAAATTTTATGGGATGCTTTCTTAGAGGATTCATTGTGTAGATCTTCCAAATGATATACACTAGCATGAGCTATTGGGTTGAATTAGTGTGGGGCCATATAAAGGAAAGACTAAAAAAATCCATAATAAATGCAAAAGAATATATATTCTCTTGTACCAATATCATTTATTGACATAAGAGGATCCATGAATAACATAAATGACACAAACCCTAATAAAGTGTGACACAATCAACCAATGACAAGATATTGAAATTATGTCTCTCTTTGTAAATGTGTGATACATTATTGTTGTTTTCAAGGATAAATAAACTATAGGATGAGGTTCCTATAGTGTTATTAATGCAAGGATTCCATGTCTTCTTTATCTCTATATTAATCTTTTAAATTTTATCTTGATTTTTGTTTGAGTTGAAATTGAATCATTCCCTAGTGCATTCCATCATACAAAGAAGTCAATAATAACATTTAACTCATGAGGAAACACAAATATTATTTGACCATTGATTGTTTTGAAGCCATTTATGATATCATTTGTAATAGACAAAAATAATGTATAGATGTAATGAAAATAATTGCATTCATATTTATTACTTATATAATTTAGATTAATTAGAATAATTTAATTAATTGTATATAAATTAATTTAGATTAGTCATTTAGTTAATTTTATAATCAAATGGATATTAAAAAATTAAATGTGATGGATAAGGGTTCTCATCTCTAGAATTGAAGATAGAATAAGGTTGTTGATGCCATGAATAAATTATTTTGTAATGTGTAAAAATGGAATGCTCCTAGTTTGATGGATGGGTTCACTCAAAAAGTTGAGAGGCAATTAAGAGAAAATATTTTTGTGCTGAAAATATCCAACCAAGCCTCAATACCCAAGGGCTAAAACCCAAAAAGATATACTTGGTCAAGTTTGACACCGAAGCCCTTTCATAATATATGATAGCACTAAGTATCCAAAAATAGTTGAAATATAGTGGGAACAAATTAATATGTAGTCACAAAGATTACATATATGGCTAGAGCTTAAAATATTCAATTTGATCAATATGTTTGAAAACTCTATATTGATATTTTTTTAATGAAATAAATGGGTTTTGTAGAGGAAATTTTATACTTTTAAATATAAAAAATTTAAACTTTCAACTTAATAAAAATTATAAAAGTATTATTTCTTGTCTTTTAAATAGGTTTTTATTTTATAATCTATTTTTAAAAATGATATGTGACCAATTTAGACATCATTTTTTTACATGTATAAAAAATGTCATAATTATTTAAGGTAAAATTATGTGAGCCCCATATACAAAGTGTTTGAGAGTTATACCTTAATTATACTAAATAGTAAATAAATAAAAATTGGACAACTAAAAACAAAATTTATATATCACTTTTACATATTCTTTACTTAATCAAGTTTTACCATTTTAGTATTACAATATATTACATATCTTAAAACTAGAAACAAAATCCTACATTTCATGTTCGTAAACCATATTAATATTCTTTTAGAAGTGATTTAAATGTCTAATCCAAGTACAACTAATTCTAATTTCTTGAAAAATAATCTACATTTTGGCCATTTTAGACCTTCATTGCCTTGTACTCGCTTAGGTGTGATAATTCTTATGTGATTCAATATCAAACCCCTTGATTTGATCTCAACCTACACTAATCTAATCTAATGTATGAAATTGAACTATGCCCCATAGAAATGATCTATTTAAATCTATACTTATAATTCATATGCTTTACGATTTTTGAATATATGATAATATGCAAGGCTTGTGTATTATACTTGTGGATCATATTCTCTATTATTTTATAATATCTACTAATGTGTAAGGAGTGTGATGTTATGTACATGATTGGGGAATCTCTTGAGTTTCTAGGGTAAATTTTTCCTATATAAACTCATGAATCATTTAATGTTTTTGCATTTCTAAATAAAAAAATTAAGATATCATTCATCGACATGCAAATTTCCTATATAAATATATGCATTGTTTGAATATTGTGGAACAAATCTTGCAAAATATGGTAGGTGTTGAGAGATTATCCCCCCTAGATGGTTATTCAAGCTACAACCAAATCTTTGTGAAAGAGGATGATAGGTATAAGACAACCACTAAGTTGGAACCCTTTTCCTATAAAACTTGTTTTTTTTTTCTTAAATGTTGGTGCTCTCTTTCAGAAAGCCATGGATATTTCCTTTAAGAGATTCATAATTTTTTATCTTGATATATTTAGATGATATAGATATTTTTTCAAAAGCTAGTGAGGATCACTTTGAGCATCTTGAAAAGGTGTTTGATCATTCTAATACTAGGTTGATCATTCCAATGAAGTATGGATTTTCTCTTTGTAAATGTGAAACGTGTTGGTGTGTTGCAAATGATCATGCTATAATGTACATCCTGACATGTATCCTTGCTGGGGTTAGGGGTTGGGTTGGGCCCTGGGCACGGGTTCGGGGGCAGTAGCCCCCAAAAAAAATTTTCCTTCTACTTTTTCATGTCGTCACTAGAAAAAGGAAAATTCAATGAAAAAAAGGAAAAACCTAACTTTGTAGAAACCTAATCTTGAAGCTTCTAAGCTTGTTAAAAAGGGGTTCACATGGGTGTTACAGTATGATGAAAAATGTGATTATTTGCAAGATTGTAATAGGTTTTTGTAATGGATAATAAAAGTATCGGATGGCTGCGGTTTGGTGGATGTAGCCCAGATTGGGTGAACCAAGTTAAATTCTTTGTGTTTTAGTTTCTCTGTTTATTAATTAAATCTGTATTTAATTGTTAGATATCTACCATTTCTAACCCTAACAAGTGGTATCAGAGCCGGTTGTTTTTCAATTATTGTCTGTAGGAAGGTTTCACAGTTGAGTGGGAGTCTCACAGTTGAGTGGGAGTAATGGAAAACAAGGGTAAGAAGGTTGAGAAGTTTAATGGGCATAACTATCAGTTATGGAAGATGCAGATGGAGGACTATCTCTATTAGAAGATTTATGGTGGCCATTGGAAGGGAAAACCAAGAAACTTGTAGCAATGTCTAATGAGGACTGCGATATTTTGGATAGAAAGGCTCTTGGAAGTATTCGTTTATGTCTGGCACAATTGGTGGCATTCAATATTACAAAAACAAAGACAACTCAAGAGTTGATGCAAACCCTAGCAAAGTTATATGAAAAGCCTTCTACTTCAAATAAGGTATTTCTTATGAAGCATTTATTTAATATGAGAATGGTAGAAGGTGGATCAGTTACTAATCATTTAAATGTGTTTAATACGGTCACCAATCAATTAACTTCTATAAAAGTAAACTTTGATGAAGAAGTTAGGGCTCTTTTGATTCTGTGTTCTTTGCCTGAAAGCTGGAATAGCTTGGTAATGGCTATTAGAAACTCTATTTTTGGTTCAAATACATTGAAATTTGATGATGTTGTTGGTGTTATTTTGAGTGAGGAAATTCGTAGGAAAAGCTCAGGTGGAACATCCACATCAAGTAGTGTTTTGAATGTAGAAAGTAGGGGCAAAAAAAGGAGAGAGGAAACAATTCTAGAAATCGTGGGAAGTCACAAGGAAAATCAAAGGACAAAACGTCCCAATCTAGAGATAAGAGGGATTGCTGGTACTATGGTAAGCCAGGTCATTTAAAGAAAGACTGTTGATCTCAAAAAAATAAAGAAGACAAAAAGGAAGGAAGTAAAGAGGCAAATGTGGTAAGTAATAAATTTGATGAGGATTCTTTGATTCTTTCCCTTGATAATGTTGATGATTCTTGGGTGTTAGATTAAGGGGCTTCATTTCATGCTACCCCCCATAGAAGTTATTTTCTTGATTATGTCCAAGGGGATTTTGGGCTGGTTTATTTAGGAGATAACGAACCCTATCAGATTGTTGGAAAGGGAAGAATCAAGATTAAGTTGTAGAATGGGAATCATTGGCTACTACATGAGGTAAGGCATGTTCCAAAGTTAAGAAAAAAATTAATTTCAACAGGGCAACTAGATGATGAAGGTTGTGTTGTTACATTTAGTGATAAAAATTGGAAGATCACAAAGGGTGCCAAGTAGTGGTAGCAAAAGGTGTGAAAGTAGGCACCTTATATCTTTGTATAGGTCATAATGTTCCTTCTACTTTAATTGTTATGAAAAAAGGTCAATGTTTAGGAACAATTGTTGTAGTTCAACAGGTAGAAGATCATACATTTGTTGTGGACTCTGAATCAGCACTGTGGCATAATAGACTTGGGCATATGAGTGCAAAAGGTATGAAATTACTTCATTCAAATAATGTTTTACCAAGTCTAAAATGTGTTAATATGGATTTATGTGAAAGTTGTGTGTATGGAAAACAAAAGAGAGTAAGTTTTCTCAAGGATGGGAAGCAAAAGAAAGATGAGAAATTGGAGCTTGTGCATACAGATGTATGGGGACCAGCTCAGGTATCTTCTCTCGGTAGCTCTCTGTATTATGTTACATTCATTGATGATGCAACTAGGAAGCTATGGATTTATTTCCTTAAGCAAAAATTTGATGTATTTGAAACTTTTAAAAAATGGAGAAGCTTGGTTGAGAATGAGACAAGTAAAAAGTTAAAATGTCTCAGATCTGATAATGGTGGTGAGTATTGCAACAAAGAGTTTGAAGATTATTGTTCCTCTAATGGTATTCGTAGGCAGGAAACGGTTCCAAGGACTCCACAGGAAAATGGATTGGCTGAGCACATGAATAGAACAATAATGGAGCGTACGCGGACTATGAGATTGCATGTTGGGCTGCCTTTAAAAATGTGGGTAGAGACTATAAACACTGTCGTTTATTTAATTAATAGAGGTCCCTCTAATCCTTTGGGTTGTGGTATTCCAAAGGAAGCATGGAAAGGTAAGAAGGCGACTTATTATTTTCTCAAAACCTTTGGTTGTGAAGCATTTGCACATTTAGATTCTAAAAATAGAACCAAGCTTGATGCAAAATCAAATAAATGTATATTTGTTGGATATGGCATTGATGAATTTGGTTATAGGCTTTGGGATTTTGAAAATCAGAAAATTGCCAGAAGCAGGGATGTCATATTCAATGAGAAAGTTTTGTACAAAGAACTGTTGCTGCAACATGAGAAGAAAGAAAATGATTATATAGTGTTGGATGATATTACAAATAATGATGTTTCAGTGGTTCCTCATGCTGGGCAACAACAACAACAACAAATACCACAAACTCCTGTTAGACGATCTTCAAGGATAAGTAGATCTCCAAAAAGATTCTCTCCCTCTTTGTATACTATTTTGTAAGCTATGTAGGTGGATACCAAGGTTTAGTGGGAGCATGGAATGGAAGAAGAAATGGACTCGCTAAAAAATTAGACTTGGGAATTATGCAAGTTTCCTGCAGGTAAAAAGGCTTTACCAAAAAAATGGGTTTATAGGATAAAAGAGGAGGATGGAGGTAAGAAAAGATTTAAAGCCAGATTAGTTGTAAAGGGATTTGCATAAAAAAAGGGTATTGATTTTGGTGAGATTTTTTCTCCAGTTGTTAAAATGACTTCTATTCATATTGTTTTAAGTATTGTGGCTGTTGAATATTTGCATTTAGAACAGCTTGATGTTAAAACAACCTTTCTCGATGGTGATTTGAAAGAGGAAATATCTATGGAATGACCACAAATATTTGAGGTCAAATGTAAGGAGAAACTAGTGTACAGATTGAAGAAAAGTTTATATGGCTTGAAGTAAGCACCTCAACAATGGTACTTGAAATTTGATAGTTTTATGGCTGTGCAAGGCTACAATAGGTGTAATTTTGACCATTGTGTTTATTTTAAGAGGTTGGATAATAACAGATACATTATTTTATGTTTATATGTTGATGACATGCTTGTAGCAAGGTCTAACATGGATCACATAAGTGAGCTAAAACAACAGTTAGCAAAATATTTTGCTATGAAGGATTTGGGGGCAAAAAAACAAATCCTTGGTATGAAAATTTGTAGAGATAGAAAAAAAATACAATTGTTTTTATTTCAGACTAATCATGTGGAAAAGGTGTTGTAGAGATTTCATATGGAGAATGCAAAAGCTGTCAGCACACCTTTGCCTAGTCATGTTAAATTGACTAAGGATATGTGTCCAAAGACACAAGAGGAGAAAGAAAAAATGTCCAAGGTACCATATGCTTCAGTTTTAGGCAGTTTAATGTACACCATGGTATGCACGAGACCTGATATTGCACATGTCGTAGGAGTTGTTAGCAGGTATTTGAGTCATCCCGAAGTTGAGCATTGGAATGCGGTAAAATGGATTCTCAGGTACTTGAGAGGTACATCCAATAAATGTTTATGTTTTGGGGGCTCTAATACTGATTTAAAAGGATATGCTGACTCAGATTTGGTAGGGGACAGTGAGTTGGATTTCTCGATTGAAAAAGGTGGTTGCTTTATCCACCACAAAGGCAGAGTATGTTGCTACAACAGAGGCGGGAAAGAGATGATATGGTTGCAACTTTTCATGGATGAGTTAGGAAAACAACAGGCTGGAAATTACTTGTTTACAAACAGCCAAAGTGCTATACATCTTGCAAAGAATTTTGCCTTGCATTCTAAAACAAAACACATACAGTTGAAATATTATTTCATTCAGTCGGTGTTGGAGGATCGACAAGTCAATCTAGACAAGATACATACATATGCCAATTTAGCAGATATGTTTACGAAGGCGGTGACAAGGGAGAAGTTGAGCTCCTCTTCAGCTTCAGTTGTCCTTCAAGGTTTAATTTAAGTATAACAGAGCAACAGGGTCTAAGGTACTTATTTCCAGTGGGAGCTGTAAGTGCAATAGTGTCATCTAGGATCAGTCTCCAAGTGATAGATTGTGTTGGTGTGGAGTTTGATCAGTCTCGAAGTGGGAGATTGTTGGTGTGTGGTGACAGATCATGCTATACTAGACATCCCGACATGTATCCTTGCTGAGGTTACGGGCGGGGGTTTGGGGGCAGCAGCCCCTAAGAAAATATTTCCTCCTACTTTTTTGCGTCGTCACTGGAAAAAGGAAAATACAACGAAAAAGGAAAAAACCTGACTTTGTAGAACCCTAATCTAGAAGCTTCTAAGCTTGTTTAAAAGGGGTTCACATGGGTGTTACAGTATGATGAAAAACATGATTATTTGCAAGATTGTAATAGGTTTTTGTACTGGATAATAAAAGTATTGGATGGCTGTGGTTTGGTGGGTGTAGCCTGGATTGGGTGAACCACGTTAAATTCTCTATGTTATAATTTATTTTGTGTGTTTCATTTTCTCTATTTATTAATTAAATCTATATTTAATTGTTACATATCTACCATTTCTAACCCTAACAAAACAAACATCATTTCATATTTCAATGGTTGATGCTTTTCCACTAGTACAGTTGCCAATGGTTTTCTTGAAACAATGTGTTAAAGCTCGAATTAGGATTTATAGATTTTATGAGTGAATGGAGGTCAAATTTTTGCAAGTTCAATTGTTGATATATTTTTTGTTGGAGCCTAATAATGGCCAATGTTCAACATTTACAAGAATATGATAGTCATATAGATTTGTGAAAAATTCCAAATGAACTAGTTCATTGTACAAAGGTAAAGATAGTGGGTTAGTCTCCTACATGGACCCAATGGGGAATTCTAACTCGCATGAGACCAATAAAGGCCAAAATCAACTAAGGGGTGGGTTTCATGTAGGAAAATCTATGTTAACCCTTCCAAAGTCAAGAGGTACATTTTAGATGAAGCCTTTAAGCCTGCAAAATCTTAAGACACTAATGTTTTACATATCCCAATGGAAACCATTTCCCCATAGAATAGTGTATCCAATTGAAATTCTATTTTCTATAAAGGAACCAAAATTTAGAGATAACATCTAGATGATGCCATTAATGTTTTAACAAATCCCTTGGCTACTTGCCCTCAATCCATGGAGCTATAGAAGTAGTTTTAATGCACTTTTTAAGATTCCGAAGGGGAAAAGTTGTGTCATGTGCTTCATTTATTGATCCATAGACAATATTTTTGTTAGAAATTCATTCTTGGATGCATTTTTAGAAAATTTCATGGGGGTCTCTATACTTCTATCATTAAATTCATCAATGTGACATATGATAGAAGCATTGGAAAAGTTTTTCATGATTGCAAAAAAAATTATTATGCAAATATGCCAAGTTGTTATACATCAACTAGGGTTTCCCTCTCACTATGTTTTCTCTCTCCCCCTTTTATTGGATATCTTTAAAAGGCAGGTTGTTGCTCATTTTTAGGGGGTTCTTCTTGATTCTCTAGTGAAAATGCATTTTCTCATTTCTATAACTATAAATAGCTTCAAGCCTCAAATTTAATAGATTTTTCTCTTATTACGTCATCTCTCTTACTGACATGTTGTATAGTATGTTGTCTTCATGTTTGAATGAGTGGGAATGTGCAAGAAGTTGGGTCCACAAAATGTTCAAAAAGTGGAAGTGTTTTACTTGATATTTCCAAATTTGTCACAGTTGGATTGAAAATTCGAAGCACTTACACATTGAATCTTTTAAAAGTTCAACAATATGAAATTCAGTATTTTCAATCTAGTTTCCAAATATGCAGTCTATTCTAATATAGATGATACAAATTAACTTTTAATAGGCATGTATAAAAACCACCTTTTTTAGGACCATACTATTCACATGTACATACACTGTAAGTTGACCTAAATAAAAGTATTTTTTAACTCCTTTTTGGGGAAATATGAGTAATAAACAGAAGGTTGATGAGGATATCCTTATCCTTATATATATATATATAAGTTAATTTTGTAAATTGGCCCTAATTGTTATTTTTGAAAACCATTGTGTACGAACACCATAATTCGACCTAAACTAATCATCTTTTAATTTTTTTCATCATGTAGATAATTGTTTGTAGATTGATGTCATATAATGTTTTTAGAAAAAAAAATATCAAATTAAAAGTTATTAAAAAAATATAAAAGCCTAACATTTTAAGTTTATGGAAAAGTTTCCTTAGAAATTAATTAAAAAACCCATTAGCTATATTGCCAAAGTCAGAATTTTCTCTTGGCATTACCTTAGTCTTTTAGTTGTAGGTCCAAGGCTAAGGGTTGGGTTACCAAGACTTTCTCAAGAATAATTAAAAAAAAAAAAGTGAGTTGAGATTTCAATTTTTTTTGAATGGGTACCTATTTAGGAATGAGATCCTAATCTGAGGCTCAAGTCCCCATTTCTTTCAATATTTTGGTTTTTCATGAAACTTCCCCTCTTTGTGGACCCATCTTCTTGCATTTTCTTGAGTATTTTCTATTTCTACATGTTTATCTTATGTAAAGTTTGGTTGCAAGAGCTAACTATGGATTTCTTCCATTTGGTGTCAATTTAACTTGAAATCTATTGTAGGATTCTATGAATCAAAGATTTATTTAAGCCTTTTTATAATCTCTATTCTTTTTTTGTGCTATGGTGAGAAAGGAAGAAACCATTCTAAACATCAGTGCATCACCCCTTTCATTTCATCATTCCTTCTCCTTTTCCTTGGAAGAATGGAATTGGTTTTTAGGTTTACACAACTACTTGAGTCGGATCAGTAATTTGTACCAATTTTAAAGAGGAAACTTTCCCTTAATCAAGAGGTTAGGCCTCTCATTTGAAATTTTCCCACACCTTGAAATCATTCCCATATTTTTGTTTATCAAATGAATTCATTCATTCAACAACTCGGGTACAATTCAAATTGACAATAGGTATTAGAGCTTTAGATTTGTAAACTCCTTAGATCTAGGAGTGATTTAGGCATGAGATTTTACTAGGTACACTTTGGGGAAAAAAGGAGCTCACTAGTGAGTATAGAAGGCCTAAAAAAACATATTTTCATATACAACACTCTATATTTGGACATTGAAATATTTTTAGCTATTTTTGAGGGGGTTATAACTTTGGGAAAATAATTGTCCATACAACTATATGGAATCCATATTGTATGGATCTATATAGTCTATACTTGTTGTACAATACTGAATAAGTCACAAGAGGGTGTAGGCACTAGATTCATATAATATTATATGCAAGTGTCGATTGGTATCATTTATGCATCAACATCATGTAGGGGCAAGTATAATTTTTGGCTATATTTTAATTAAGAATTCTACAAGATAAATATTCCTTGATTTTATGAGTTATATCCCTTGATCATGGCTATCCTTGTAGGGCCCTAACATCACCACTACAAGGAGTAGTGTGTATGATTTGTTTCCCAAGTGACCAAATCTGACACCTCCACTAAGAATCACCACCACCAACATCATGCAACTAGTTTGTGTCATTGTAGTCAAGATTCACCACCCCAGTTCACTACTCAGCCTAGATATGCCACCTAATTCTCCACCAACCAAATCCTAATGATCCTTTTTGGCTTGCAAACTAGTTATTTTTTAGAAGCCATAACTTTTCACCCAAGCATTAGATTTTTTAATTCGTATAGTCTTGGGAAATTTGGTTCTATGTGCTTTCTAGTGATGTAGGTATCATTATCAAAGCTACAAGTACATTTTACTTTTGATTGAATTCTAGATTACCTTTTTTGACCTTTAAGCTCATAATTTTTTTCTTGTTTATCTAATTTTCATGATTCTTGTGGCATTAGAAAGGTATTGAGGATCTCTTTAGATCTATCTATTATTATTTTTAGATTTAACCCCAAATGTCTTTTATTTAGTTTATTACATATTTATGCTCTAATTGTTAACTTGGACATCCTAACACTTGAAGAATTTTAATCTTTTTTGGGGGGATTTATTTTTAGTATTTGACAATATCGAAGAGATTCTAATTTCTATTGAGGGTTTCCTTTCTATATAATTTGGAGATCTATCTTAGTTCCTTAAGGGTTTTTTATTTCATCCTTCTTTGATCATCTAGAAAAGCGGAAACTATAAGAAATAGAGAGATGGTATCTTGAAACATCTTCATTGGCTTCATCTTTTACCACATTTGTATGGTACTATTCCTCAACTAGGTACTGGTTACAATAATTTTTTTTGGATGACTTTAAAATGAACATATTTTGATATTGATTGATTTTAATGTTGATGAGGATATGCAACCATTTCTAGATTATCGTGTATCAAATTGTCTTGTATCTCTTGATGATTCAAACAATATACAATAGGACTATGATACTTTTAGGAGTCCTTTTTTAGAACTTTGCATCTTTAGATGATGATGTTTCTTCGTATTCTCCTTACCCTCCTATAGAGATAGTTATGTATCCTTCACCTTCATTGATTCCTTGTACAAAATCATTAATTGACTCCCCTCATTCCTACTTCTTTAGAGTTTACAACAATTTGGTAGGATCATCAACATCTTCCAAATTTAGCTTCATGGGATGCTTATTTGATATATATTCTAGAATTATTTTGAGTCTCATATAGTAGAATTGGAGGAAACACTAGATTATATTCATCTTCTCTTTGATGATAGTTATTGCACTATTATTTTCTTTAGAGATTTGTGTTCATGAGTTTCCACATAGTCTTGAATTTTCATCTTCTTTGATTAGAAGAATCACTTGATTTTGTTGTGGCATACTCTAGCATGGAGACACTTGATTTGTTTTCATAGATACCCATCACGAGACTTCTTCCCTAATTTCTCTTCTTGGAGTTGGAGTTTCTTCTACACACATCATTGGAATTTTTTCTTCTTAAGGGGAGGAATGTTGTTTGCAAGCATTGGATTATATTTTTTCTTTAATCATTCACCATCGACATAAGAGATACTTCATTATTGGGGGGTATCTATTGCATATTTTTGATAGATGTAGTATTTGGGGGGTCATGTTGATTCCTCCTTCCATCACTTGTAGAAGTTTTTTTTCTTCCATTCTCTCTTTTGAAGAGGGGTTTTTCTCCTTTGCTCCATTTGTGAGAAATGTTTTTTTCATGGGTACCTAACATGGCCTAGTAGTTGAAACCTATTCTTGTGTCATATTTGCATTTTTTTTCTTCTCTCTATGTTGTACTTAAGGGAGGGTTTTTATATGAACATGGTGTTATACCTAACTAGTCCACCTATTATCCTATTCACATATGTTCACATGTTACGTTTACTTATAAATTTTTAAATATACTAGAAGTATTTAATACACATTTGATCTTATCTTTATTTGTCTCATGGCATAGGATTAAGAAAATTGTGACAATTTGGTCTTGTCATATCTCTCAACCTTGTCTTTGTAAGAAAGACCATATATATTATGTAGTGTTATTGATTAAATATTGACCATTGTAAGCTTATCTTTTGTTTCTTAGGTGATATTAGGAGTTTGAGTCTATGTGCAACTCTTAAAATTTATTCCTTATATACCAAAGTAAACGTAACATGCCCATTGTTCTACTCAATAATTTTTAAATGTTTTAACCTCAAGTGAATTAACTATGATGCTTATCACAAAGGAATAATTTTTTTCTTTTCAACATAAAGATAATATGCATGATTGATATAAACAATATTCCAACTTTCTCATTTTATTTCAACAAAATGTTACAATCTTTCCAAAGTAATGATTTCATAATCCCAAGATAACATTTCAAGTTTTACATCTTCCATATAAATGGATACAAAGATACATACATAGCTCTTTTGAGCTCCATTGGCATTAGAAATACAAATTGTCCAAGTAATCCCCAATCAAATCTTGGCTCACCAACTGCTAAAGAGAAGCATAACTCAAGCACTTTTCCACCAACCATGGACTTAGTGTAGTCCCCCACACATGTACCTACTTGTAAGATGGCCCTTCCTTTCAATGAAGATATTGGTTCGGTAACCTCAAAATACTAGCCTTTCATAAGCTTGGTGTTGTGTCCTACATAACTAGAACTTGTATACAAACTATGTGTATGATAATCCTAGACTACAATGCATAAAAGGAACACAATGAATTGATAGTGTAAACTGTAATGTCCCCACTCTAGTAAGTTATCAGGAGTAGTTGAGTTAGCCTATCTCTTGGACCCTTGTAGGCTAACAGGTTTTGGTTAGAGGGTTAGTGGAATTATTTGGTGGGTTTTGTCGTTCTCATCCTCAAAGTTTAGTGATTGCCTCACAACAGGCCTTGGCAATTCAGTGATTGACAGCTTCTGATGACACATCAATACGATATGTTATGAGCAAGATATTAATATTCTAGTGAAATTAAAGTGTTTTAATTTTATTTGATGGAATATTATAAAGTTGACTTGAATTTATAATAAATTTTTCACTTAAATTCATTTAAGTGAAATTAAAACACTTTATAATATGAGTGCTTAAGTATTTAAGTGAATGACTATTGAATACCGTGAAAATATATTTTAAAGTGGAAAATTGGTGTCATTCTCTTGAAGTGTGCTTTTTGGCTTTATATACAAGACAAGGTAGAATCAAACTCACTTTTGACTATTTGATATTTTCTCTTGGCTTTGGCCTATGCTTGCTTCTTTGAGATAGGGGTTTCAGAACATTTTATCTGTAGAGAATGAAAACTCTTCAAAGATCTATGATTGTGAGATTGTGAAAGATCAATTGAATGATTGCAACCACAAGAGCTTCAATTCAGGAGTTCTACAGTGCTTAATTCAGGATTTTTTGTACAGTATTCAATATATTTCAATAAAATATAGGAGGGTTTTAGGGATTAGCGTCAATCATCTTCTAGGGGACATTACAGCTTCATGGCAGTTCTTTCTTGGCTGAGGACATGTTTTTGCCTTGGAGTGTGTGGCTCTTAAAGCAAGGGTGTTTGAATTTTTAGGGAGAAATGCCTACTATCTTGAGGGTTTTTCATCTTCTCCTTTGGCGTCTATCCATTCTTGGCTGGCAAGCTAGAATAATTTCTTATTTAAATAATCTAGAGCATTTCAGGTATGTCTGAAATTTGTAATCTCTTTGTTTCAGTTATTTAATACCTTCTACACTTCCATTCTATAAATTTTAGCTTAGATTCAAGTTTTATGAGCATTTATGTGAAATCGCCCCTTCTACTTCTCTCTAGAAATTTCTCTAAAAAACTAAAAAACATAAAAAGATAAGAAAAAATATAGGGGTTTGGGTTGGGAGCTAGTAGGGCTCATCACAGTGGTATTAGAGCTCTTATCCTACTAGCTTGGAGGGTTAGCATTTTCTATGCGGTCACATTAGAACAGGTTTGACAGGTACTACTCACGCAAGGGTCCTAGTTATTAGAGAAGTACTTTGAACCATTTCCAACATTTCCATTTGATGAGCAGTAGGAATATTTTGGCTTTGATAATATGGAAAACATGCATGAGGAAGGTCCTTCTAGGAATCATCTTGATAACGAAGAAAGAGAGGCCAAAGATGTATTGAGAGGGATGGTGGCAAGCCAAGAATGGGTGGCGAACATCCTCTAGTAACTTAGTACCAATGTCCAGAACTTGGTAGTTTAGAGAAGATAGAATTAGGATCAAGATCAGGAGGGAAGTGTTCATGGAGAAGCTCATAGGAATATTGCTCCAACATGCACCTATGAAAGAACCACATGCCTACATTCAATAGAAATGATACTAATGAAGAGGAAGAGGCTGAAGAGGGTGGTGATGTGAAATTTGAAGATAACATCATGACTATGCATGATGAATGGGATGCATTGCCTCTGAGAGTTAAGGATCACCTTAAATTTGATCGATTCATGAGCCACAAGAGAGAATATACCAGAAACAAGTTTGATAGGAGGCCTAAATAGTGGAATAATGATCTAAGGCAGGCTACCAACAAAATTATGTTAACTAATTTTGATGGCAATGGCAGAGTCACAACACGTGCTTGGGTGAGTAAATTATACACCTTCCTTACAGTGCATCCTATGACAAAGGAGGATTCTATTAGATTCAAATCTCTCCACCTTGATGGCATGGCCCATGATTGGTGGCACCACAACATGGTAACACTCCACCATGATAGGATTACTTCATACCAGGAGTTTACGATCGATTGGTAGAGAGGTTTGAAAAATGTGATCCCAAACTTTACTTCAGGGATCTTGCATTGTTGAAACAGTTGGGTAGTTTGGAGTCATACATTGGAGAGTTTCAGAGATTGTCAGTTATGGTGACAGGCATATCAGAGAGGAGGCTGATTATATTGTTTATCGAGGGTTTATTTGAGCCATGAAAGGTTGGATCAAATCTTTTGATCCACCTACTTTATAGGAGGCCATGAGGAAAGCTCACAATATGGAGCTTACGACACCTTAAAAATAGTTTGGCTCGAAACCATCCACTTCCTATAATGATAATAAATCTGATCCAAAAAGGTTTGATAATTCTGATCAAAAGAAAAAAATTGCAGCACCTTTAGATCGGGAAACCATTAATGATTTATGTAGGAAGAAACTCTATTTTTATTGTAAAGGCTCATATGACATCAACCACGATTGGCCCCTCAAGCCTAAAGGGAAAAATAGGCATATGGAGTGGTTCTTTGAGGGAGAAGAGTTGACTAATTTTTCAGACCAGCAAGCTGCAATTTATGATACAGATGAGGAAAAATCAGAAAATGAGCCAAAAAGAGAGGTTGAAATTGAGCTACAGGAAGCTCATATGTCTAGTATGTAGAGAGAAGGATCTTTTAGACTTTGTGGGGTACTAGCTAGTCAAAGAGTCATTTCTCTTTTGGATACATTTGCAACCCATAACTTTATTGATTCTCAGTTGGTGGAGAAGAGAGGCATTCAAACTCAACAGTTTGAAGGTATTAGAGTTAAGGTTGCAAATGGTTACACTCTCAATTGTGAGAGGATGATTTATGATTTGCCAATGAAACTCAATAATTTTGAGTTTAAGGCAGATTTCTATGTTGTGAACATGGGAGGTACAGATGTAGTTCTTGGCATGAAGTGGCTTCATGCGATAGGAGAGTTCACACTTAATTTACGAGACATGGAGATGAAATTTAAAGTTGATGGCACAAACCATGTTCTTAAAGCCATAAAGGACAACAATTTAAAATAAATTTCACTCCAAAGAATGGAAAGATTGATTCATCATGACATGGTGGATTGGTTAGTAGAATGCAAGATAATTCCTTCACAAAAGGAGCAACAAGATTCTTCTTATCATCCAAATTTTCAGGCACTTTGAATCAAACATGCAAAGGTTTCCAATGCTATACCACCAGGTAGACCTCCTGATAGAGGTATTGAGCATATTGTGGAGTTGGAGAAGGGCACAAAACCTATCATGATCACTCCTTACCGGAACCCTAAACATTTGAAAGATGAAATTGAAAAGACCATCAAAGAACTTTTGGCTATGGGGCACATTAGGCCGAGTAAGTCACCCTTTTCTTCATTAGTTGTTTTGGTGAAGAAAAAGGATGGCACACTTAGAATGTGTATTGACTACATGATGATCAATAGGAAGACTATTAAGAATAGGTATCCCATACCACAAATTGACGAGTTAATAGATGAGCTACATGGAGCTTGCTATTTCTGAAAGATTGATTTGAGGATTGGGTACCATCAAATTAGAGTCCGAGAGGAGGATATTGAGAAAACCTTATTTAGGTGCCACTGTGGACATTATGACTTCTTGGTTATGCCATTAGGTTTAACCAATGCTCCAACCACTTTCTAGTTCATGCAATGAACAAGGTTTTCCATCTTCACTTGAGGAAATTTGTTTTGGTGTTCTTCGATGACATACTAATTTACAACAAGTCTTGGGAGGAACACATAGTTCACTTGGATGCAATATTGAGCATACTTGATAGGGAGTCCTTGTACGCCAAGGAATCCAAGTGTGCACTGGGCATGGGAGAACATTTATACCTGGGTCACATCATTGGTAGTGAGGGAGTCAGTATGGATCCAAAGAAAGTTTGTGCTATCATTGATTGGCCTACACCTGAGACATTGACACAACTTGGAGGGTTTGTAGGTTTATGCACCTTCTACCGTCGGTTCGTTAGTGGATTCTTGTGACTGATTTGACTAAGAAGGGAGCCTTTGTGTGGACACCTTTAGCAATGGCGTGCTTTGAGAAGTTTAAACTTCTCATGACTACATGTCCAGTTTTGGCATTAACATACTTCACCAAGTTGTTTGAGCTACATTGTGATGCTAGTGGTGAGGGTATTAGGGTAGTTATCATGTAGGACTAACATCTTATAGCTTTCAAGAGTAGGAAGTTGAGAGGTTCTGAGAGGAGCTTCAGCATTTATGATAAGGAAATGTTGGCCATCATGCATGCCATGGCCAAGTTCAGGCAATATTTGGTTGGTAGTAAATTTTGTGTTAAAACTGGTCACAATAGTCTGAAACATTTCCTAGGATAGTGAGATTTGAATGAAAGACAACAAAAATGGGTCAACAAACTTCAGTCCTATGATTTTGACATCTCCTATGCCAAGGGTACACAGAATGTGGTTGGTTACGCATTATCTCACCACCCACACTTGAGCTCCATTACAAATATTGTAGAGGACTGGAGACACATGATAGTTGCACAGTATGCTAAGAACCCATGGGATTTTAGCATAGTGGATGGGATAGTACAGGATGGCAGATACTCACTTGTAGATGATCTTATCATTTTCAAAGGGAGGATATTTCTAGTCCTAGGTTCTGAGATGAGGGAGAAGGTATTGAGATCATTTCATGATTCACCTATGGCAGGACATCCCGGTTACTTTAAGACCTACAAGCAGGTATGGGAGAGATTCTCTTGGAAAGGTCTCAAGTCATTTGTTCTTTAATATGTCAGGGAATGCCTTGTTTGTTAGCAGAACAAGCAAGAACATACATACCTTGCAGGATTACTTTAGTCACTTCCTATTCTTGAGAGGAAGTGGGAATGCTTGTCGATGGACTTCATTACGAGCTTTCCAAAAGCTCAAGGGAAAGGCAACATTTTTGTGGTAGTAGATAGATTGACGAAGTATGCCCATTTCTTCCCAATTTCTACTACTCACACAGCTACACAGGTGGCATAATTATTTTTCTGAGAGGTATTTAGGTTACATGGTTTGCCTCAGAGCATAGTCAGTGATAGAGATAATAGGTTTATGAGTAACTTTTGGTAGGATTTATTCAAACTTTGTAGGAAAAAACTCACTCCAAGCACCAGCTTCCACCCACAGACAGATGGGAAAACTGAGATAGTCAACAAATGGGTGGAGGGATACTTGAGGAATTACAGTTCAAAGAAATAGAAGGCATGGGTGAAGTGGTTATACCTTTGTGAGTATTACTATAATACCACTCATCACATGAGTATTCAGATGACACCTTACCGAGTGTTGTATGAATATGATGCTCCTAGTTTTCTAGATTTGTTGCTGAGTGACAAAAGAGTACCTAGTGTTGGGGATCTATTATAGGAGAACCAGGACATCATGAGAGCACTTAGAGAGAACATTCAGAAGGCTCAAAATCAGCAAAATCAATATGTTGATCGGTGGCAAGTGGAGCAATCTTTCGAGATTGATGATTTGTTGTATTTGATGCTACAACCTTATAGGTAGTCTACCCTTCATAAGAAGGGGGCCAAGAAACTCAAGCCACAATCCTATGGACCATTTAAGGTTGTTAGATGTGTCAGTGAAGTGTCTTATGAGTTAGATCTATTGGTGGACAGTAAGGTTCACAAAGTGTTCCATGTGTCATGCATCAAGAAGATGTTGCGACAACAGGTAACCCCTTCTATAGATTTACCACCCCTGGATGATGAGGGGAAGCTAATTTTGATACCTTATGCAATTCTGGATTCTAGATAGCATCATATTTGGAGGTGAGTTACTAGGGAATATCTGGTGAAGTGGAAAGATCTACTAGAAAAGGATGCTACTTGGGAGGGTGACAGTATTCTACAACATCTAGCTTTGAGTTTTCTTGTGAACAAGAAAATTCAGGGAGAGCAGACTATAATGTCCCCACTCTAGTTAGTTCTCAGGAGGAATTGAGTTAGCCTATCTCTTGGATCCTTGTAGGCTAATAGGTTTTGGTTAGAGGGTCAGTGGCATTATTTGGTGGTCTTTGTCATTCTCATCCTCAGAGTTCAGTGATTGGCTCATAGTAGGCCTTAGCAGTTCAGTGATTGACAACTTCTTACGACACGTCAATATGATATATTATGAGAAAGATATTAATATTCTAGTGAAATTAAAATGTTTTAATTTTATTTGATGGAATATTATAAAGTTGACTTGACTTTATAATAAAGTTTTCACTTAAATTCATTTAAGTGAAATTAAAACAATTTATAATATGAGCGCTCAAGTATTTAAGTGAATGACTATTGAATAAGGTGAAAATATATTTTAAAGTGGAAAAGTGGCGTCATTCTCTTAAGCATGCCTTTTTGGCTTTATATGCAAGCCAAGGTAAAATCAAACTCACTTTTGACTATTTGATATTTTCTCATGGCTTTCGCTTGTGCTTGCTTCTCTGAGATAGGGGTTTCAGAACATTTTATCTTTGGAGAATGAAAACTCTTCACAGATTTGTGATTATGAGACTGTGAAAGATTAGTTGAATGATTGCAACCACAAGAGCTTTAATTTAGGAGTTCTATAGTGCTTAATTCAGGATTTTTTGTGTAGTATTTAGTAAATTTCAATAAAATACAGGAGGGTTTGAGGGATTGGTGTCGATCATCTTCTATAGGACATTATAGCTTCATGGTTGTTCTTTCTTGGCTGAGGACGTGTTTTCCCCTTGGAGTGCATGGCTCTTAAAGCAAGGGCATTTGAAGTATGTTTGAAATAATCTGGAGCATTTCGAGTATGTTTGAAATTTGTAATCTTTTTTTTTCAATTATTTAATACCTTATGCACTTCCATTATGTAAATTTTAGCTCAGATCTGAGTTTTATGAGTATTTATGTGAAATCTCCCCTTCTAGTTCTCTCTAGAAATTTCTCTAAAAAACTAAAAAACATAAAAAGATAAGCAAAAATACAAGGGTTTGGGTTGAGAGCCAACAGGGCTCATCACAGTAGTGGCAACTTACACTACTTTGGCCAAATAATTCATCACCCAGTCATTCGAGTGAGAGTCATCCATTTCATACACCTTCCTAGCTTGATTTTATAACCATTCATATTCTATTTGTAGGCTATTTACTCCATTTGATTATCCTAACCCCAGGAATAACCTATATCCTCTTAAGTTCACTATGACACTTCTACCAAGTAAATCAAAGTAATTCTATATCTCAAATTCACAATTTAAGCTTCAAATATATAAGCTATATCTTAGCATAGTATTTACTACTAATATATACACCCATTCCTTAATATGGAATATGTACAATCACTCAAGCAATAGAGATCCCTAGACTAGATACATCAAGAATCTTTCACTATCACATAAGAAGAAAATAACCTTCCCTAATAAATAACTTAACATATTTTCCAAACAAGGAAAACAAAGAACATAGAATCTTTTACAAAACATTCAAAGCATAAAAGAGTAGAAATTTCCATGCCTGTATATGAAAATCTACCAAATGATCAACTGGATTCCTAGCTTATCCCTCTCCAAAATTAGCTTGCAACTTATCAACTATCTCTCTTCCTCTCTCCAAAAATTCTCACAATCTCTCTCAAACTCTCAAAACTCGGAAATGTAGAATAATAACAACTCAAAAACTTAGTAGCAATAGTGCATAATGCATCCCATTTGAGGTAGAAAGCACCTCTATTTATACACAAATGTGAGCAACTAAAAGCTAGAAACTAGCTCTCAAACCTGCCACTTCTTAATCACAAGGTTTGACTCAGCAAGAAGAAGAAAAGGTGGCAACTAAAAACATTGATCAATTAACACATGCACAACCAACTTACACCACAAAGAATGAGTCACCCCTCTTTATGGAAAGCAAGAATAACATTCATAAATGCAATCTTTTTTCCCTTGCAAGTCGACTCACTTTAGCCTGCTACCATTTTGAGTATTTCTTCTCAATCATATTTGCCTCATATGTTGGATATTGTTCTCATAATAAACTTCTAAAAGGTATGCACTTATTCATAAACTGGCGCTACATAAAACATCATGCGCGCTATTTATCTAGTTGTAGTTTAAAAGACTAGTTCAAAGTTCTTTGATACATTTCATATTTACTATGCCTTCATAATATTTGACTAAGTCTTAGCAGATTTCTCTCACACAATGGTTTGATTTACTCCCCACATTCCTCATGATAGCATTCCCTATGTTTATTTACTCAACATTAAAATTCTATATGCAATGCTATGTGTTCATTCACTAACTTAATATGTATTGCAATTCCTTTTATTTATGTGCTTATACATTATTTTAATGACACGCTCTATATCATCAATGTGCTTTAATTAATAATCCTACGCTATTCAAAACATCATAATATATATAACATAATATGTTTTTATATATGTTAATATATATCAACTTGCAAGTTCATGAAATACATCATTCGATATTCGAACATGCATATACTCATATTAACATATTTCACAAAATAATAATGCATGTGTATTTATATTAATATATTTGTATGGATGTTTCTATTTACGTCAATACATACACACATTTATATATATATAGATATATATATATATATATATATACATACATATTATATATATCATTGTCTTGACAATTAAACACATATATTAGGAAACTTATTGATCGGCATATATATATGAAGTGTATATATATGTCATCTTGTCTATTCGATATTCCCATACATATGGGCAATCCATCCATGAGCATATGTAGATATATCTATCTATGTATACTCATGTACGTATTTACTCATGTGTATGAGTTTATTGTAGACACGTCCATATATACATATATATACATTTAATGTATATATCTCATCAATTAAATATAAATACATAAGGAAAAACTCACATATGACAAGGAAACTCAAACACTTAACCCAAATCAAGAACACTCGCAAATAAAACCATAACCTATTCTAACTCATGCACAAACAAGAATAAAGTAACTTACCAATTTCTAAAAATACTGACTTGACTTGACCAAAATAAAAGTGAGTGTGTGAAAGCTTAGTTGGGATCATTAAGGGTTACTAGACCAAGTTCTTCTCCATCGTGATACTTTCCCTCTTTTCTAGAGGCTTGAATATGTTCTTGCATTCAACTTAGCACAATGCAATAGTAGTTAGCCAATCACAAAACAATCATTTGCATTATATATTTCATAGTCAAAATTCATTATAAAACATCAGTTGAATCAAAATTCATTCATCATATTTCCAATGATACATATAAACAAAGTACAAACACATTCATATATTCAAGTATTTTATTGAACATGATAATAGTAAATAGGTAAATACACAACAGGGTGTAACATATTTCCCCTTGTCAATCATCATCCCTTATAATTTTAAGTTTTAGATATAGACATAATCCATAAACCTTAAACACAACAATATTGTTTTCAAGAACTCTCAAAAGCATGTAAAACATGTGGAAATTTCCGCTCTATCACAGCGTAGTCTTCCCAAGTGGAAAAATCTTATGTATAATGGTCCTATTGGACTTTGCATTGCAGAACCTCTCTATTACATAAGTGGAGCTTACATGTTGCAAGCACCTTGAGAGGCTCAGTTGTTACCACTCCTAGGTCCTATACCTGTAAAGCATTCCAATCAATAACATGATTATCACCTAGTATATACTTCTTTAGGTATGAGACATGAAATAGATTGTGCATCTAGGAAAGAGCTTGTGGCAATACAATTCGATAAGCAATAGGTTTTACTTCCTCGAGAACCTTTGTAATGTCCCCAATTTAGCCCTACACTCTTCAGTGGGTTTTAGCCTATTTCCAAAAACTTGTAGGCTAATCAGTTGAGTTGATTAGGGTTTCCACTTTTTAGGAGGTTTTTGATGGGCTTTTGAAGGCTTGCATTAAGGAGTTTAGAAGTGAGCTCTAGTGAGCTTTCCAGGATTTTGGAGAGTTTCAAGATGTGGTGAGATGCATGTTATGAAAATGACATGCATTTCTGGCAGATACTTTGCATGCGAGAAAGGTTTCTAGGTTTTTTTGGGCTTTTAAAGAGCTTCATAATGGTCTAGCATGCATCTCCATCTGACAACCTTTCCATGCACTTACTATTTTTAGTAAGTCATGACGACTACCTAGATTGTGCTCAAAAGATGTTTAGGAACACTTACTATTTATAACAATATGTTATTTTTAGTAAGTAGTATTTGTGACAGTGCTATTATTAGCAATAGTTTAGTCATTTCTAGTCCATCATTCTATTTTTGGTAGTAAGGCAACTCAATTGGGTGTTGGATTCTTCATTCCTCTTGGAGCTAAGTTTCAATAACTTAGTCATTTCTTAGCATTGTTTTTTAGACCCCGTGCCTTAGTCATTTATCAACATTTCTTTTTGGACCCTATGCCTACACAAATGACTTTAAGTTGTTTTAAAAGAGGGGACTTGTCTTAGACGCCTTAAGTGGAGAAGTTTAATATTTTTAAAAGTTAAATTAATTACTTCTTATCTTGGATGCCTAGGGAGTTGTGCTAAAAGGTAATTTAATATTATAATTACATTTTGATGCTTGGGCATCCCTCTTTGGAAGATGAAGCGATTCAAATTCTTTCTTGGAGGTTATTGAAGTATTTTGAATGCCAAGAAGAGTCTATTTATTCAAGCCTTGCTCCTTCATTTGTATCTTTTGGAAATTATGTAATTTTATGTTGTTGAATTGAATTTAGAGCTACTTTGAGGAGATCCCTCCTAGCACCCTTACTTCGCCCTTCTTTAGGCTTGAAACGATAGCTTCCTAGATGGCCACCAAAGATTGTGCTTCACTCAGGAGTGTGGATAGAGATGAATTCTGATTTTATAAATAGATTGCTATTGTATAATCTGTTTATTTTTGTTGTTGATGTTCATGGATAAAGAAAACTTATGCTTGTAGCTTCACCATCAATTTTTATCTGGTTTTGGGTGCACTAGCTCATGTTGTTTCACTATGTAGGGTACCTAGTTCTATAAGGTTTCAAATTTTATTTCTCAGAATTGAATTTTATAGAAGTCGACCCTTCTAGAGGTCATACCACTTCATTGGTGTTGCATTGGGATTCATGCCACTGACTAGTATAGATTTTGAAGGTTTCTTTCTACTATAAGTTTGATGCCTAACTCCCAAGATTCATCTACTTTTAGTCTCTCATCATTCAAACTCTATTTGGTGAAGTTATGAGTAAATTGGTGAATCTCTCTTATTGTTCATCTGATCTTCTATACTTTTTGTTTCTTATCAAATCTAGAATTTATTGATGATATTGAACCTAAAATTTATTATTATGATGTTATTTCAGTTAGGGATAATGTCTCTAATTATGATGTATTTTGGGTTCAAACACTGACTTGTTGTGCAAATATCTATCTATTTATAAAGCTGATTAGTAGTACTAACAACTGTTGTTATAAATCTGCATTTAAATATTTTGTAATTACCCCCACTAGAGAAGTAGTTGAGTTTATATTTTACTTTCAACACTTGTTTAATTTCCCCCCACTGAATAAGTGAAAGTGTGGATTCATGGCTGGCTTGCCGCCTTCTAAATTGTAATAACTTCAATCCTGTTGAATATGTGGTAGAGCTTTATGGTGGGTTATCCACCTACTCTTTGTATTTCTAGTATTTACTTTCATTCATGTTCAATTAGCCACCTAGCAGCTTGGTATTTCACTTCCAATTTGCTAATGATCCTTGACACCGTATACTCTCACCTCACCCACACTAAGAAAATTGTGATCAAAAGGTGAAGGGTTACAATTCTTGTTGGTTATCATTTGGTGCTAACACTAATCAGTGGTGTGTTGTACTGATAAAATATGGAAAAAATTAAGGGAGAATATTACAGTGGTATCAGAGCCTATTTTTCTATCATCTTATGAGTTCAAAGCTTCAATTGAAAAATGAGAGACATAGATCTTTGATGCTCCACCAAAAGACAAAATAGAGTTCAATTTCAACTTCTAGTTAATTCCTAAAGTTGAGTCTATTTTCTTAAGGTTTTGTAGAAATCAAGAGCTATCATATTGAATATGGCTTCAAAAGAAGAGAAAAGTTTGGCTAGGTCACTCTTCCTTGTAGTTACAAGGCTTAATGAATAATCTCAGACAAGAGTTGAAGACATGCATATATTACATCTGAGTTGGAACATTGTTTGAGCCAAGTCTAGCAATCACCTACTAAAATGATGAAGAAGGAATTATCTCCTACATTGACCTCTTTGATTCATCCCTACTGGATAAGGCATCCAGATGAATAAATAAGTTTGTTGGTTACTTCATGCTTTAGTGAAGTTATGAGAATTTTGGCACCATTGATGCCTTGTGATGATCAAACTATGAAGAAGATTCTGCATATGATTGTAGAAAGTTTCCAAGATCTTGATGAAATTAGTAGTAGTGAATTTTCCAAAAGATTTGTTATCTTAAAGAAATTTTCAGATCTTAGGACATGTATTTTGCTAAGAATTGGAAATGTAAAATTAGATTTATCACTTGTTCTACTACCTCTTCATATCCACTTGGAGTGAACAAGAAGAGAATTTTATTGTAGTTGTACAAAAATTCTTGTTCTCACTATTAAAGAGGTTGATGAAATTCCACCAAACATCCAATCTCTCCTCTTGGATGCATATGAACGTGAAGAAAAAATTTCTCCTATTGTTGATATGTTGATCAATGAATTGTTTGATCAATGTGAGGAGAAATTGAAGCCACTTTTGAAGAAGATATAGTAGGTAGAGGATAATTATGAAGAAGAAAAAAATAGAATGTTGAATTCCAAAGATTCTATATCAGAATCTTAGATTACGACTTCATACATGCAATTGTCCATACATTCCATAGAAGAGTACAATGAGGCAACACTAATTTTGGAGTCTTGTGATGTGTCCATGCTTCCCACAAAGGAGTGCAGTGCATCAACACTAGCTAAGGAGACTCATGATGAAGTTTCAAGAGTTGAACCTACAAAAACAATTATTATGTCTACAGTTGATGATATTCTATTAGCTAATGAATTACTTCTACATCTCCACAATTCAAGAGGATTCTGGTTAGAACAACAAGAAAAAGCTAAAAAGGTAGAAGTATAAAATTCTTCCAACACTAATGTTGAATCATGTATTGGATAGTGAAATTAGCTCTCTTAGAAATTAACTAAAATATCTTGTCTTGAAATATCTAGAAGGATTATTTTAATTAAAGAGGATTTTGTGGTTATTTTTCTAACAATGATTTTACAGTACAACTAGCTTGCTATTTTCATTCAAGATACAAGTCATGATCAAAGTCAAGCACATACCAAGAAGATGATACTCTACTTCAAACCATCAACCTCAGTTTAGTCTGCTTACATATAGATATTAAGGAAGTTACTAAACAATTAATATATATAATTTGTTGTTTGTGACTTGGAGAATCCTATGAAATCCAATATGGCAGTGGATCAATATCTAGTTTCTTAAGTAAAGATGATATCATAGTTGGGAAACTTGTTGTGAAACATGTCATAACACAAATTTGTTTCATATTTATTTAAATATGGAAAATTGAATTATTGATGAGATTCAATTAAATATTAAATGGAGATTCTAAAATATTCAAAAATTGAATATAAGGAATTGTCTAATAATTGACTTTGTGAATTTATGAAAATTATTTTTGTGTCATCAAGAATTGAACTTTATTGATCAATTTGCAAGTGCAAGTGTGTACAGTTGTAGGGTGACATGTTGAAGGACAAGAACATGGTTGAAGTAGGATTGTTTAGCCAGATTGAATGGTAAGCCAGTTGGAGTTTGCATGCACACACCAAAAAGGCATGATGAATTCCATTTGAATCAAATTCCATATATCAGAGAACGAAATATCCTGATTTGAATTGTTTCAATGTTTGAAAATATATGGCTTGTAGATATAAAATTTTTCTATTTGAACTTTGTGTTTGAGAAAATGAAAGAAACTCCTTTATATATATATAGTTGCTCATATATGAATTTAAGCTCCTAATTGTAAGTAATAGAGTATGGATTTTGTAAGCCATAACAAACAATTATACATGAATGTATATATATACCTATAAACATATATACATATATATATACATGTATATAAATAAGATTCGAATACATACATACATACATATATATATATATATATATTTATATATAAATGTATATATAAATGTGTATATGCAATAGTAGAAAGTATGGTAAATAAGAATGGAACTATTTAAATAAATACCAAAAAATATGTATATACTATGTATATATATAAATACATACACATATATATAATCAAAAGCATATTTAAATTTAAATGTGTCAAATTCAATTTGATAATTGATAGAATTCTAATATCGGGATGTTAATTAAATCAAATAAGATTATGACAGTATGGAATTCCATGCAATTAATAGTAAAATTTGAATGTGTAGTGGCCGACAAAAAGATCATAATGCCTCTGCCAGAGGCATGCAAATTATAGATTGTTGGTTCCATTTTGAACACATAGGAAGTGTGGGAAAAAAAGCACGAAGAAGTGGGTTGTTGGGAAGGAAAAAGCAAAGAAACTCATGGGAAAAATCCAGAGATAACTTATTCAATTTTAATATTGAGGTAATTTGAACCTTTCAAAGAATACAAACTTGATTTTCTGTCTTTCCTTATTATCAAATGACATCCCTTCAAATTTTGTATGTTGATTTGTTTATCATTGAACAGTAATTTAGATAAATGCCATGGCCTTGGGCTGAATGGCATGGAGAAGAGTAGTGTGGGTTGCTCGACCTGCATTGTAAACTATGAGCTCTTTTCTTTAGAACCCATGCGGCTAGCTCTCTGAGCTAAGCCAAGCCTTAAGATGTTAAGTTTAGGCTATTTTCTTTAAGATCACACTCATGTGCAAGCCATACAATGCCAATCAAAATCTCTATTTTTCTCCACTATATATTATAATGAAGAAGTTACATTGTTGTGGGTCACTTAATGATCCCATGAGGGAGGGTTTATAACCTTCTGTTTTATTTTCTTAAAGTTTTGTTTACTCCTTAGAAACTGGCTGAGGCTTGAAGAGCTTTAAGAGCCTCATCCTTAACTCTTTAGCTTTTAAAATGTTTAGCCAAAATGGCTATCTGAATTAAATCAAATGACAATATAAATGTTTCCATTATTCTTTGTATAGGATCAATTACGACTCGGGAGTATAAAACAACCCTCTAAATACTACATTTTCTTGTATTTTATCCAAACCATGTTATCAAATGGGTCGATAATAGCAAAAGGGGGGCTGTGTCAAATGCTTCTAAGCCTTGTAATATATGTAGGCTATCTTTTGGTAAATATTTGACCCCCTTGGATGAGAACGATGACAATGAAATCCATGTTTGAATGCATACAAGGTCGACATGTAGGATGTCTTTTTATGCATGGTATTAAAATAGTAAGCTACATGGGAAAATTCCTAATATATTAATGATGTTTAGAAAAGAGGATCTCAACGATTGGGGATTGGTTGACTTAGAGGAACCATAGTTTGTTGTTGCAACATATAGGGCATGAATATTATCTGAACATTAGTCATACAATCTTTATGCATGAAGCAAGGCAATTTTGACTGGATTATTTTTTGTACAAGGTGAAAGAATCATTCTATTTATTCTATTTCATAGTGAAAACATGCTTGTAAAGTGATTATTTCTCATGTGAATAGCTAGAGATTTGTAACAAATAAAATGGCAATATTTTATTTTACATGTATTTTATTTGTTAAAATGAAATGTGGATGTTCTTTTGCATGCAACCCTGTTGGGTTTAAAAGTTATCTTAGTAGCTGAAACAACATGATTTATAATTGTTTAAATGATGAACTTACATTTATGAGCATCTTGCTTATAACTATTTAGTAGGAAACATCACTTCTTTTGTTCAAATAGTGAACGCACATATGCAAACAACTAGTTTTGCAATTGTTTAGTAGGAAACAATACTTGATTTGCTTAAATAGTTAATGTTGTTTAAGTAAACAAATAATGTTATAGAAACACAGTAGTGAAACACGCTTAAATAGTATGTGAGAAATTGTTAGCATAACATTTAGAACACTATCTAAGATTGCAATCTAAATTAATGATTATTTTAGAATGTCTACACAAACTTAAAACATTAGTAGGAAAAAATATGTGTATGCACATAGACCTCATCTATGTACATACACATACTTGTGACATACCTTCTTTTGTTTTTAGTACTTTTCTTTTTAAAGGGAAAAATGCTCAAGATGATAAGTAAAAATTAGTCATAAGAATGATATGACTAAATGATGAATTGCTCTATGAATCATAAATCTAATTTCAATTAGAGTATGATTAGCATTTTGGAAGACATTTATGAAGAATTATTTTTGAATAATGGAATAGAACAGTGATACCTTAGTTGACTAGAGTGTTTATGGGTAGACGCTGTTAGAGGTTAGATAGTTGTTATAGTAGAAAGTTACCTTTTGAGATGGGTGCTGAAATGGAGTTAGAGAGTATAGGTCTGCTTTACTAGAACCTATTGTTTGAGGTTATTGAAAAACACTTATTATGCTTGGCCAAGCAATATTGTTCATCATGTATGCATGAATGAACTTTGTGATTTCACTCTCTATCATTCCTAGCATAGATCTTGCACTTTATTTTCTAGCATATAGATAGAAATTGCATGTTGATGTTTGGGTACACACCAGATTCCACCTTGTAGGTTGTTCTCTTGCTAAACTTTTCGTATAGGGTCAGGCATTCTTAAAGTTGGAAGAATTTTTGGGAAGTGTAAGCTTCGTGGTTGGGTAGTAAAGCACTTCAACCATGTTCTTGTCCACTAGTGGAGGTAAGCATTGAAGAAGAACCTTAGTTGTTTACCAAACTATTATAGTCTATGTTGTACTTGATGTAAAAATCATTTATGTACTTGATGGAAAATGTACTATGTAATGGCATTGTGGCCTTATGAGCCAAGTGAAACTAGGTATTGTGATTTGATTTTTGAAGTGAATATAAGAATATTTGACTCATTTTAAATGGACATGTGTAGCTAGGATTGACTTTAGCCACTAGTTATTTATTTTTAAATTGGACTATATTCATGTGTTATTTACAATAATATTAGTTAAGTAATAATTTGGAATGGGTTATTATATTTGTTATCAAAGCTAGGTTTAGCTCTAGGCCTTTGAGTCTACCATAGTTGACTAGGGTAGTTGATCCTTGACCAAAAATTGGAAGTCCTAAGAATTGACCAAACCTAAATTGAATGCAAGAATGTGAAGGTCAAAGGAAAGATGAAGGAAAGGGAAAATTGTTAGAAACCCACACAAGAATGATGTAAATGAACGAAATGCCAAGGACAAGGTTCCATCAGAAATTCCTAATGATGAAACTCTAGTCGAAGCTCTTATGTGACTCAAGCTAGAGAGAGGCTTGAAGATTGAGCAGAAGCGGACACCCAATATTAAAAAGATTTTTGCAATCTAGGACTGGCCTCTAGGGTGTGGACCCAATGCACCCTTGTTGACCAAAGAGGAAAAAGAGAACCTATGTGCTGAACCATCCTCTTCTATACAGTTTGATGTAAACTTAGATGATGATCTAGAGGAATGCCCTTTTTTTGATACCAAGAAATCAAAATAATGTAATTCGAAGCCTAATGTAAATAAGGTTCTATGGACTCACCATAAATATAAATAAAATTAGATATTTTTTTTTGGTGTGTTCAATGAGAGACTCTAAAATGTGTGTATCTTTCTTGAATGTGTATTTCTTCTATGTTGAAGGATGTATGCATATGCAAATTATGTGATGTAGCATAAGAACATTTATTCATAGAACCATGTGTTAAGATGTGATAAATGTCACTATGTTGTAGGATAAGTGTGAGACATCATGGTGACCACCAAACAAGAGACTAGAGAAAATTATAGAGCTTCTGAATCAACAAGAGTCTCACATGGACCACGTAGAGCAAGAATTTTGAGTGCACACAAGGACTAGGACTACAAGAATGCAAAAGGAAATAAAGGTGATGGTTGTCTAGGGGCAGGTCCACGAGGGTGAATTAAGGAAGAGCTTGGAAAAGACCTCAAAAACATAGCACTAACCAAGTTCGATGGTAAGGCTATCAAAACCAGAGCTGAAGCTTGGATTATAAAAATAGAAAAATATTTTGGGCTTTGTAACCTTTCAAAATAGAGAAAGGTGGCATGGGCTAGATATCAGCTCTTAGGTGAAGCAGTGACATGGTGGGATAATGAGAAGTTAGAACAAAATCTATAGGGTGCTGAGATCACTTGGGAACTCTTCCTCCAAGCTTTCAGGAAAAGATGGCTATTGTAGCTCTTATTTGACAAGAAAATGATAGAATTTTAGAACTTAACCCAAGGAAATATTGTTGTGATTCAATATTGGGAAAATTTCACAAATTTGTTGAAGTATGTGCCTCAGTATCAAGACTCGATGAACTATTTCATATCTAAAAATTTATAATGGGACTCAGAATCCACATAGGATTTGAGGTGGATATGCATGAACCTTAGATCATGAATGAGTTCTTTCAGAAAGTCACCAAACAAGAACAAAAGTTACAACATTTATACAATCTTCATAGTGATTCAAGTTCTTATTCTTGGTATGGAAAGAAGAAACTTCATAAAAGAAAATAAAAGCAAGGGTAAGGACAACCAAAAGTCGAAGGGATTTAGAGAGGACAAGCCAGGAGGTCATAAAGGACCTTGAGATGGATGTTATACGTGTGGAGGCGATCGTTATGCCTCAAATTATCCTCAATGTACAAAGTCTTGAAGGGAAGGAAGCTATCAGTAAAAACACCAGATCCACACTTAAGTGGACAACAAATAGGTAGAATACCGGGCTTCACTAATTCAGCTAATGGGTAAGCTCTATGGTCTTTCTATCTCTATCTTAATTGATATTTGAGCTACTAAATGTTTTGTAGATCCTATAATAATATATAAGATACCCATTAGACCTAGGTACATGGAAAACTCATGGACCGTTTAGTATGGTAATCAAACAAAGTGGAGGGTAGATAACTATCTCTTTTGCAGTGAGTTAGAACTTCCAAACTTTCAAACTCAAGTCAAATTGTATGTGGTACCCTTAGGCTCATATGATGTAATTTTGGGAATAAATTGGTTAACTAAGCATAAAGCTTTACTGAACTATGATAATAAGGTGGTCAACTATCTAGATGATTATGGAAAACTAGTTGAGGTTTGTGGAATATAGAGACCCTTAGAGCTTAGATAGATTTATGCAATGCAGCTCAAGAAAGCTCATCAAAAGGGGTGTGCAATTTGTGTAGTGCATGTTAGTAATCCTAACATAAAGGAGCCATATTTAGATGGCTATCCTATTCTCAAGGAGTTCCAAGACATATTCCCTAAAGAAATTACGAAGTTTCCTCTGAAACAAGAATTTGATTTTTCTATCAACCTAGTCCTAGGAGCTAAGCCTCAATCCAAGGAACCTTATCAAATGACCACTACAAAACTTTATGAGTTGAACGTCCAACTAATGGAATTGTTGGACAAGGGACTCATAAGACCCAGTGTGTCTCCTTGGGGAGCACTAGTTATTTTTGTGAAAAAGAAGGATGGAACTTTGCGTCCATGTATAGATTATCAGATGTTGAACAAGGTTACCATCAAGAACCGGTATTCACTCCTAAGGATTGATGAATTGTTTGATCAAATGAAGGGACCAATGGTGTTCTCCAAGATAGATCTTAGATTGAGGTACCATCAATTGAGGATTAAGTAAGAAGATATTCTGAAGACTGTATTTAGAACTCGGTATGGACATTATGAGTTCACAGTGATACCTTTTAGTTTAACTAATACACTAGCAACCTTTATGAACCATATGAATAGTGTATTCAAAGAATGCTTGGATGATTTTGTTATGATCTTGATTGACAACATCTTAGTCTACTTGAAGACTATTGAAGAGCATGATAAACATTTTAGGATAGTTTTCCTAATGGTTGAGAGAAAGGAAACTCTTTGGGAAGTTGTCCAAGTGTTCATTCTATTAGAACATAGTGCACTATTTGGGCCATATCATTTCAATGGAAGGAATTTTCATAGACCTCGAAAAGATCACAACAATCATGGAATGGCCAGTGCCTCTGAATGTGTTAGAATTTTGTAGCTTCACGGGCCTCATAGGATACTATAGGAAGTTTGTGCAAGGGTTCTCCAAAATTTCATCTCCTATTACCTCACTCCAAAGGAAGGGAATGTGGTTTTAATGGACCGAGAAATGTGAGCAAGCATTCCAAATCCTAAAAGAAAGGCTCATGACAACATCAATGTTAACTATCCCTGATCCTAATGGGAGATTCACAGTAATCACATATGCCTCCAGAGAAGGATTGGGAGTAGTATTAATGCAAGAGGGACAAGTAGTGGCATATGAATCAAGAAAGCTTAAGTAGCACAAAGTAAACTAAGTGCCTCATGATTTGGAATTGGAGGCCATAGTTCATGCCTTACAAATGTGGAGGCATTACCTTTTGGGAAAGCCATTTGAACTCAAGATTGACCACTTGGGGTTAAGATACATATTTACCCTTGACCAAACCTCAATGCACAACAAATAAGGTGGCTAGAATTCCTTAGTGAGTATGACTTTGGAATTGAATACATAAAAGGAAAGAAGAATAGAGTGGTTGATGCTCTTAGTAGACAAAGACATGTGATAGCCACGATATCAACAAGGTGTAATTTGAGGTAGTAAGTAATTTAGAATCTGCCAAGGGATGAGCACTATGAAAGAGTGAAGAATGCCTTATTAGAAAATCCTTCGGATCATCGGTTTGATGGCTATGAGATCGAATTGGATGGTATTTTTAAGTACCATAGAAGAATGTATATTCCTGACTTTGGAGAGCTGAGGAAGCTAGTTTTGGAAAAAGTTCACAATGCACCTTATTTTGGACACCCCAAAGTATCCAATATGATAGCAGAGTTGAAGACTCTATGTTTTTGGCCTAAAATCAAGAAGGATGTAGTGTAGTACGTAGCCAGATGCTTGGAGTGCCAACAAGTCAAGGTCGAGCATGCACACCCAGCTAAGTTATTGTATCCTCATGACATATCTGAGTATAAATGGTAGGTGATCAGTATGGATTTTGTATAGGAGTTGTCATTCAAAAAGAATAAGCATGATGTCATCTTGGTTGTAATTGATAAGTTGAATAAGGTTGTAGAGTTCATTTTGGGAAACCTTAAGGATGGATTTTTGACCCTGGCTAAGAAATTTGTCTAGGAGATCTTTCGTTTACATGGAGTGTCAAAGACTATCATTTCTGATAGGGACACACAAATGACCTCAAGGTTTTGGATGACATTGAATGCAACATTAGGGACTAAATCAAATTTCAGCTTGGCTTAGCATCCTCAAACTAATGGGCAGATAGAGAGTGTGAATTAGGTAGTCAAAGATTTCCTTTGAATGTATTATATGGACCAACATATCAAGTGGAAAGAATATTCACCTTTGATAGAGTTTTCTTATAATAAATTTTATCATACATCCTTAGGCATGGTACCATTTGAGGCCTTGTATGGGTGGAAGTGTCATACCTACATCAGTTGGGATAAATTAGAGGACATGATCATAGTAGGACCTGAAATGCTTAAGGAGATGTAAGAATAAATGAGGGTCATTAAGAGCAGATTGAAAGAGTCAAAAGATCGACAAAAGAGTTATGCTGACAAGAACCAAAATCTTAGATAGTTCGCAACAAGGGACAAAGTTTTCTTGAGAGTTAAAGCTCATAAGATTTCTATTTCTTTTGGAAAGTCTTTCAAGTTGGCCCTGAGATATGTGGGACTATTTGAAGTCTTGGAAGTGATTAACTCAATTGCTTATAGACTAGCTCTACCACCTGCTCTGGGTTGAATTCATAAAAAAAAATATATGTTCCCTTACTTAAGGCATATCATCTTGATGTGACTCATGTGCTTGATTGGCAATCCTTGTAGGTACAAGATCTAGGAGTGGTGCTAGTGGAGCCCGTTAGAATCTTGGATAGATTCAATGTTAAGTTGCAGAGTAGAGATATTGCTTAGCTTAAGGTCCAATGGGATCAATACTCAGAGGATAGTGCTACTTGGGAGGATGTAGAAGAAATAGAACACTCTTTCCACTCTTGCTTTCTTGAAAGGAAAACTCAGTAATTTTGTTTGATATTTTTTGTTTGAGATACTATGATATTTCAATTTTGATGTTGAAATAGACATATATTTCATGTGATGTTGAAAAAGACATATTTCATGTGATGTTGAAATAGACATATATTTCATATGATGTTGAAATAGACATATATTTTGAAATGATGTTGAAATAGACACATATTTCATGTGATGTTGAAATAGACATATTTTGAAATGATATTGAAGTAGAAATATATTTCATGTGATGTTGAAATAGACATATATTTTGATGAGATGTTGAAAAAGACATAAATGTTTGAAATTTGGTATGATGTTCTTTTATTTGACTATTTAGACATTAGGACGATGTCTCTTCCAAGAGGGGAAGGATGTCATACCCCAATTTTATTTCATATTTATTTAAATATGGAAAATTGAATTATTGATGAGATTTAATTAAATATTAAATGGAGATTATGGAATATTTGAAAATTAAATATCAGGAATTGGCTGATAATTGACTTTGTGAATTTCCAAAAATTATTTTTATATGTCATCAAGAATTGAATGATATTGATCAATTTGCAAGTGCAAGTGTGTGCAGTTGCAGGGTGACAAGTTGAAGGACAAGAACAATATTGAAGTAGGATTATTTAGCTAGATCAAATAGTAAGCCAGTTGGAATCTGGGTGCACACACCACAAAAGGCATGATGACTTGCATTTGAATTAAATTGCATATATCAGAGAATGAAATCTCCTAATTTGAATTGTTTCAGTGTTTGAAAATATATGGCTCGTAGATATAAAATTTGTCTATTTCAACTTTGTGTTTGAGGAAATGAAAGAAACTTCCTTTTTAAATATATATAAATATATATATATATAGCAGCTCAAATATGAATGTAAGCTCCCTATTGTAAGTATATATATACCTCTCTCTCTCTCTATATATATATATATATAGGTATATATATATATATATGCACATGTATATAAATAAATTTTGAATACATACATACATACATACATATATATATATGTTTGTGTGTGTGTGTGTATGCAATAGTAGACAATATGGTAAATAAGAATGGAACTATTTAAATAAACACATAATATATATCTATACACATATATATAATCAAATGCATATTTAAATTTAAATGTGTCAAATTAAATTTGATAATCGATAGAATTCTAATATTGAGATATTAATTAAATCAAATAAGATTATGGCAGTATGGACTGTCATGAAATTAATAGCAATATTTGAATGTGTAGTGGCCGACAGCAAGACCATCACTCCTCTGCCAAAGGCATGAAAATTATAGATTGTTGTTTCCATTTTGAACACACAGGCAGTGTGAGCTAAAAAGCAACAGAAGAAGTGGGTCATTGGGAAGGGAAAAATAGAGAAAATCATGGAAAAAATCCAGAGATAGCTTATTCAATTTCAATATTGAGGTAATTCAAACCTTGCAAAGAATATAGACTTGATTTTCTATCTTTCCTTCCTTATTATCGAATGATATCCTTTCATTTTGTATGTCAATTTGTTTATCATTCAATAGTAAATACATCTAGATAAATGCCATGACCTTGGGCCAAATGGCATGGCGATGACCAGTGTGATTTTCCTGGCCTATACTGCAAAGTATGAGTTCTTTTCTTTAGAATCCATGCGGCTAGCTCTCTAAGCTAAGCCAAGCCTTAAGATGTTAAGTTCAAGATATTTTCTTTAAGATCACACTCACGTGCAATCCATACAATGGCCATCAAAATCTCTATTCCGTTCCACTATATATTATAATGAAGAAACATTGTTGTGGGTCACTCAGTGATCCCATGAAGGAGGGTTTATAACCTTGTGTTTTATTTTCTTAAAGTCTTTTTTCCTCCTTAGCGGTTTGCCAAGGCTCGAAGAGCTTCAAGATCCATGTCTTTAACTCTTTAGCTTTTAAAATGTTTAGCCAGTATGCTATCGAATTAAATCCGATAAAAGTGTAAATGTTTCCATTATTCTTTGTACAAGATCGATTACGACCCAGGATGATAAAAACCCCCCTAAATACTACATTTTCTTATATTTTATCCAAAACATGTTATCAAGTGGGTCAATAACAACAAGGGGGGGTTGTGTTGAATGTTTCTAAGCCTTGCAATGTATGTAGGCTATGTTTTGGTAAAGAGCCGACCTTGTTCAATGAGAATGGTGGAAATTTAATCCATGTTTGAATACAAGGTCAACATGTAGGATATCTCTACATGCATGGTATTAAAATAGTAAGGTACATGGGAAAATTTATAATATATTAATGATGTTTAGAAAAGAGGGTCTCGACTATTGGGGATTGCTTGACTCAGAGCAACCATAGTTTTTTGTTGTAGCCTATAGGGCATGAATATTATCTGAACATTAGTCATAAGTTAACCTTATGTATGAAAGGAGGAAATTTTTACTTGATTATTTTTTGTACAAGGTGAAAGAATCATTTTGTTTCTTCTATTTCACAGTGAACAAATTCTTGTAAAGTGATCATTTCTCATATGAATAGCTAAATATTTGTAACAGAGAAAATGACAATATTTGATTTTACATGTATATGATTTGATGAAAAGAAATATGGATGTTCTTTTGCATGCAACCCTATTGGGTTTAAAAGTTATCTTGATAGCTGAAACAACATGATTTATAATTGTTTAAATGATGAATGTACATATGTGAGCAACTTGTTTAGTAGGAAACAATACTTGATTTTCTTAAACAGTGGATGTTCTTTAAGTAAACAACAAATGTTATAGAAACACAATAGTGAAAAAAGCTTGAATAGCATGTGAGAAATTGTTAGCATAAGATTTGTTTTGTTTTCTTTACTTGACAATGTTTAACGTCAATTAGAACACTATCTAAGATTGCAATATGAATTAATGATTATGTTAGAATGTATGCACAAACTTAAACATTAGTAAGTGCATATATGTGTATGCACCTAGACCTCGTCTATGTATATACACATACTTGTGACATACCTTTTATTTTTAGTACTTTTTTTTGAAGGGAAAAATGCTTAAGATGATAAGTAGAAATTAGTCACACAAATGATGTGACTGAATGATGAATTTCTCTATGAATCATAAATCTAATTTCAGTTAGAGTATGATTAGCATTTTGGAAGACATTTGTGAAGAAGTATTTTTGAATAATGGAATAGAACAGTGATACCTTAGTTGACTAGAGCATCTATGGGTAGATGCTGCTAGAGGGTAGATAGTTGTTATAGTAGAAAGTTACCTTCCGATATGGGTGCCAAAATGGTGTCAGAGAGTATAGGTTTGCTTTACCAAAACCTATTGTTTTTTGTTGTTGCAACACACTTATTATGATTGGCCAAGCAATATTATTCATCATGTATTCATCAATGAACTGTGTGATTTCACTCTTTATCATTCCTAGCATAGATTTTGCACTCTCTTTTCTAGCATACAAATAGAAATTTCCTATTGATGTTTGGGCATGCACCAAGTTCCACCTTACAAGTTGTTCTCTTGCTAAAATTTTCGTGCAGGGTTGGGCATTCTTCAAGTCAGAAGAATATTGGGGAAGTGTAAGCTTTGTAGTTGGGCAGTAAAGTGCTTCAACCATGTTTTTGTACACCAACAGAGGTGAGCATTGAAGAAGAACCTTAGTTTTTTTACCAGAATACTATAGTCTATATTGTACCTAATGTAAAAATCATTTATTTAATTGATGGAAAATGTACTATGTGATGACATTGTGGCCTTAGGAGCCAAGCAAAACTAGATATTGTAATTTAAGTTTTGAAGTGAATATAAGAATCTTTGACTCATTTTTAATGAACATGTGTAGTTATGATTTACTTTAGCCACTAGTTATGTCTTTTTAAATTAGAGTATATTTATGTGTCATTTACAATAATATTAATTAAGTAATAATTTGGAATGGGTTATTACAAAACATTAGGTTAGTAATTTTTTGATGTAAAGGCTTCCTAGTTGGATATCAAAGATCTTTTCTCATCAACTTAATTTAGAATTTATGTATAAATGGATTATTTCATGGTGTGGGTCTTTACTAAGACAACACATGAACTAGGGTTGCCATTTTTGTTGTCTAAGTTTGATGGCATTCTTGGGATTGGTTATTGTTGATTGCATTGAAGGAGAGAGCTTCATAGATGGGACATGATCAACACTCTCCTTCTTGGATTCTACATGTTACAACTTGCTCTAGGAAGATTACCCATGTTGTAGAAGTTTTAAGAGATGAAAGGGGCATGTGCTACATTTTGATGTCAAATCTTTGGTAATTATGGTTAGTTTCATTACATTCAAATTCTAAATTCTGGGAAATTATATATAGTAAGTAGATTGATGGTTGTTTGGATAGTGAAATTAGCTCTCTTAGAAATTAACTAAAATATATTGTCTTGAAATATCTAGAAGGATTATTTTAATTAGAGAGGATTTTGTTGTTATTTTTCTAACAATAATTTTATAGTGCAAATAGCTTGCTATTTTTCATTCAAGATACAAATCATGATTAAAGTCAAGCACATACCAAGAAGATGGTACTCTACTTCAAACCCTCAACCTCACTTAGTTTAGTCTACTTACATGGGGATATTAAGGAAGTTGCTAAACATTTAATATATATTATTTGTTGTTTGTGAAGGAGAATCCTATGAGATCCAATATGGCAGTGGATCAATATCTGGTTTATTAAGTAAAGATGATGTCACAGTTGAGAAACTTATTGTGAAAAATCAAGTTAGTAATTTTTGGATGTTAAGGCTTTCTAGTTAGTATCAAAGATCTTTTCTCATCAACTTAATTTGGAATTTATGTATAAATGGATTTTTTCATGGTGCAAGTCTTTATTGAGACAATACATGAAACAGAGTTGACATTTTTGTTGTCTAAGTCTGATGGCATTCTTGGGCTTGGTTTCCAGGAAATTTTTGTTGATAATGTTGTTCTAGTCTAGTTAGTTTTGATAGCCTTCATTCTATAATGTCAACTTCATTCTATAATTTGAGTGTATCACCTTTCTTAAATTTTGAACAAGGTTTTGAAATCAAGAATTCAATATGCATATTTCAAGCCTATGTTGAACAATATGTTTAAGGAATTTGTTGACAAAGCTACAATTTTTTAATTGATTTATCTTTCTGATGTGTTTGGTCTTACTTTTATAATCTTACAATATACAATGCACTTTTATTCTTTCTTAATTAAGACTAATAGTAGTTTTGTTGGTTGTATTGAAGAATAGCTTCATTCGTGGTGGAAAAGGTAGCACTATGATAGTTTCTTAAGCCATTCCAAATTATTACTTAATTAATATTATTACAAGTGACACATGAATATACTCCAAATTTGAAAGACATAACTAGCGGCTAAAGTCCATTTAAAATGAGTCAAAGATTCTCATATTCACTTCAAAAGTAAAACTACAATATCAAGTTTTACTTGGCTCCTAAGGCCACAATGTCATTACATAGTACATTTTTCATCAAGTACATAAATGAATTACATCAAGTTACATCATAGACTATAATAGTTTGGTGAACAACTATGGTTCTTCTTCAATGCTTGTCTCCACTAGTGGATGAGAACATGGTTGTAGTGCTTTACCGCCCAACCATGAAGCTTACGCTTCCCCAATATTCTTTCGACTTTAAGAATGCCCAACCCTACACAAAAAAAATAGCAAGAGAACAACCTACAAGGTGGAATTTGGTGTGTGCCCATACATCAACATGTAATTTCTATCTAAAAATTAGAAAAGAAAGTGCAAGATCTATGCTAGGAATGGCAAAGAGTGAAATCATAGAGTTCATTCATACATACATAATGAACTATATTGCTTGGCCAAGCATAATAAGTTCTATTAACTTGAAAACCTATACTCTCTGAACTCCATTTTAGCACTCGTCCTAGAAGGTAACTTTCTATTACAACAACTATCTACCATCTAGCAACAACTACCCATAGGTGCTCTAGTCAATCAAGGTATCACTGTCTTGTTCAAGTATTTAAAATAATCTTTCACAAATGTCTTCAAAAGAAGAAATAGAATACTAATCTATAATATAAATGTAAATTAGATTTTATGATTCATAGAGTATTTCAACAATCAATCATATCATTCTTATGACTATTTTCTACTTAACTTCTTAAGCATTTTCCTCTTTAAAAATGTGCTAAAAGAAAAAGAAGGTATGTCACTTGAGTATGTGTATGTCTATGCACATACACATATATGTGGACCTACTAATGTTAAAATTTGTGCATACATTTTGAAATAATCATTATTCAGTTTGCAATCTTTAAATAATATTCTAATTGACATTTATTTGTCAAAATAAGGAAAACAAAACAAGTCTATGCTAATAGTTTCACACATACTGTTATAATGTTTTCACCACTGTGTTATTCTAACATTGTTTTTTACATAAGATAATTCATTATTTGAACAAAATAAATATTGTTTCCTACAAAATAGTTATGAAACATGTTCACATATGAACATTCACTATTTAAACAAAACAAATATTGTTTCTTACTAAATAGTTGTAAAGCTAGCTATTTTCATACGTACATTTATTGTTCGAACAAAAGAAACATTTTTTCCTACTAAACAATTATGAAACATGTTGTTTTCAGTGATAAGAAGAAATTTTTAACAAAAAAAGGTTTTTTGTAAAAGAATATCCACTATTTACATAAACACATTTCTGTTTTAGATTAAATAGTTACATTTAAAGTCAAATATTATTGTTTACTCTATTTTTTGTCCTCAGACTATTTACATGCTAAATTATCACTTTACAAGTGAAAGTTCATTGCTTAATACAAAACTAGTTTATATTGTGGACTGAAATTCAACAAAACAAATAGTCCAATTTCAGTCATAAGGACTGTTAGCTCTCAAAAATGCAAGTAATCTCTTGGTATGTTTTAGGGTAATAGACAAAGCCAAATAGTTTAAGCTTTCTACTCTTTAGGTGCTGCTAGACCTAGGTAGGTGTACCTATATGAATTGGGCAGACTTCACTTATGATTATCTCTCTTGTAGTGATTTTCCCACAATGGCAGATGGGAGTAGACAAATACAACTTGATCTGGTGTAAACTGCATAAAACTAAAACCTAATATGTTCAAGTAACAGATGTAAAAAGAATTGAATAAAACCAAATGATGAAAATGTAGAGACTAGTGCCTTATAGGGTATGCAGAGTCAAAAGAAATCTAAAACAAGTACTTATTTCTGGCAAGTATTCAAGTCATTCAACATATAATTTAGTTTATAACTTGTATAAAAATGCAGGGTTATGATTACCGAGTTCTTCTTAATGATCCAACTGACATTCTCTAATTACTTTGATCAACTTAAGGATTTAATCTTTACTTGAACTTGAACCAATCAATTGATCATACATATACAACAAATGTGCAGTGATAAACTAGATATAAACTTGTTACACCAATTTACATAACTAGAAAACACCAACTTTGGAGACAACTTCAGTAATGCTTTCAATGAACACAATAAACAACTGATGCCAAAAATAACTGCACCATATTAAATGATTTCCATTGATATCTCCATAATTCCAAACATACATCATAGTCTCATATTTGTGAAACATTGTATTCGACTGTATCTTTTTCTGTCCTATCTTCTATCCTATATCTTATATCTCTATTTCGTTATCAAAATAGATATTTATACATCAAAATCTCGAAAGGACGCATCCTTTCAGAAATGTCACAAATTAGAAAATAGATTAAGAAATAATTAGGCTTTGTTTAGCCATAAATGAACTTTAGACAAGTGATCCACATAATCCTGGCACTCGTGTGTATCCGTATCTCCAACTGCATTTCGGATAGAAATCTCCATCTTTATCATCCTTTCATTTTGTTCGCTTGCCTCCTCCAATGTAGTGTTTTCAGCAGTAGCAATCTTCAGGATCTCGCACAACTTCAACTCATTCTCACCCCTCCATCTGGTCACTTCATTTAGTTCTCCTCTATCATCAGAGAATGTGGTCGACATTTTCTTAGCAGCATTTGTCAATTCCTATGCATCCCCTTGCAATTCTTCATAGAAGTTTCAATGCATATTTACAAAATGATTTGTAGCTTCAATTGTTGCACTATTAGAAACATCTCTATGGTTCACTTCTTGAAACTTCTCCATAATCCATTCATTCATCCTTTCATGTTCTTTTAATGCAGCAAGCGTATGAGAATATTTTCCCCAGAGTTTATTCAACCAAGATGTTAAACTGGCTTGCCTCTTCTTGATTATTGCCACAAGTGCATCATATTTTCCTTGGGAGTAAGCACTTGATCCTTCCCAATGATCCTTTGACTGAGAACGATCACCTGGGCAAGCAACCTGGGTGTCTTCATAGTAACACCTAACAAATATTTTAGGTGATCATTTTCTCTTAACACCCTTTCATTGTTTGTTTTGTACATCTCTCTCTCCTTGATCAACATCTGAATTTGTGCTTTGTTTAGTTTTGCAACATTAATTCCAATTTCTGCAGTAGCCATAGGATCAGCTTCCCCAACTTTCAAATTCATGACATGCCAGAATGCCTTTTTAGTATCAATAACCACTGATTTCCTATGGGGTGGATATAAGGCCCAAATCATTAATGATCCTTCATCTGTATTGTATTTGGATCCTGCATACACTTCTGATACCTTTTCTTGGTCTAGCTTGTGTGTAGCATTACTGTCCTTTAAGAAACTATCAAAGACAAGTGCAGAATTGAGATCCAGCCAAGGAAAGATCATGACACCAACATTTTCCAACATTTTTCTCCCCTTTTCAGGGGTCATACCTGTCATCTCCTCAATTCGTTTAGCAATTTCTCCTTGTAAGGAAAGTAAAGGTGTGTAAACAACTCTCCTAACGTCAAAACCTCAAGGAAGAATGCAGAGACTCATTTAAATTTTACAATTATAGTCCAATTATGATGCACTTGAAAGTAATCACAGAAACATAGTATTTGAAAAACACATATGAACACCAGATTTACGTGGAAAAACCCTTACAGGAGAAAAACCTACCACACCAAGAGAAGTCACTTTGTATTACAGTAACAAAGATTACATATAGAATTCTGACTTATCTTTTTGATGTCAGTTTACAACAACATTCACCATGAACAACCTTGTTACAGAATATTCATGTTACAGTCTTCATAGAATAGAATTCATCCACTAATCATGCAATCACACAACAATGTGTCGATCCATCGAACCAGACATCATCTGCTATCCAGACTATATTCATGTCATTCTTGTCTGTCGAGCTTCCTTTCAGAACTGCCATAATGAACTATCTTCCAACAGTTCCCATTCAGCTCCTTTGATTGGTCATTGATTCACAACGTAGGATGGTCTTCTCTCAGTCAAAGCGATCAACCTATGTTGGCATGTTAGTGAGACACAAGAAGTGTCTCCCCAATGCCCAAAGGCTTCACCATCGATGTCGCCAAGAGTCATCCTTATTGCCAAGATGTTTTACTAAGCTCACAAGTTGCATCGACCTCAGTTTTCCTTTCAGCAAGACTATTGCTCTTTAGTGAGACCACATATCGAAGCTTCGAAGTCACACAAACATAGATGTTCACATCAGCAAGACAAATGTCTTTCGCCAAGACATCACACCGAGCTCTAAGACTTTCTCTAAAGTGATCAACAGTCAACAAAACTAACATTCGTCGCTAAGACTTCACACTGAGAACCCTTTAGTTATCCCACTGACTTCAATGCAAAACCATTCGGCAAGACATCACACATCAGTAAGACTTCTTACCAAGCCATCACATGTTACTTCTAGTAGATACTGTCGGTGAGACAAAATAACTGTCACCAAGAGATCATAGCGAAACCTCCATGTTACCTTGAAGACACCAAGCAAATGCTATCGGCGAGACATTCCTATTGGTAAGACTTCTTACCGAACACCCAAGACTCTCCCCGAAGACTTCAACAGAAAACATTGTCAGCGAGACAATAGCTATCGTTGGGACCTCACACAGAAGTAAGCCTTTCGGCCAAAGGTCTCCCCAATATACGATATGAATGGCCTTTTGACCAAAGTTCTCCACTCAGCATATGATTAGAATGACAGTCACAAGTCACAGTGGGGTATGTGCAGGATCATGATGGGCCAAAAAAGTGGCAATATTATGGGTATTTGAAGGGTATGTGGTTGATGACTTTTTTTTTACCCAAAATTGATGAAACGAAAAGGGTTTTTATAGGAGATTCTCAGCTTTCCACCAATATAAATTATGCTTTAACTTGAATTTAATCAATAATTATTATTAATTTTTTATTAGAATTACGACTAAAGTCCTAATCGATAGGCTGATTGAAAAACATCTATAACTTTCAAAGGGTATCACATTTTTTGAATCCAAAACATGTGTCACAGTCTATGCTTCACATACTATAGGATTAAAAAAAGAAAAATTAAATTTCATTAAGTTTTGAAAAAGTTAAGGTGGTCAGACATACAAGTTTTTATATTTTTAAAAAGTTGTAATAAAAAATTCATAATTAATTATTTACTTGGAAAAAAATTACAAAAAAATATGCATCACATCTAGACATGAGTCCTCTACTTATATATAAAATCTTATAAAAAAAATATTATCATTTTATTATGGTTAGGGTGGTTAGACAGACACATACTTATTTTTTCCCTAAAATTTAAGTACTACTGCATTGAAATTTCAAATTTTTACCAAATAGATTTTATTTATTTTTAAATAAACCTAGTAGTTTAAAAACTACATTCAATTTTCTACAGATTCTATTCTTACATATATTTTAAATAATATAGATAACTTATTCAAATTTTTATGTCAACTTGCCTAACACTGATTTTTTTGAATTTTTTGCCACTTAAGGGCCTGTTTTTTCCATGATGATCCTGCACATACCCAACGATAAGCTTCTTCGACATGAATTAAACATTGTCTTGGCACCCTGTACAAACCACAAGATCCAAAGCTACTAGTCAGCTAGACCGAAAGCATTGCACACCGACTTAGCTCCAATAGAGGTTACAACCTGTGATGATTTAGACATATATTTCTAGCAATCGGCCACTTGACAAAGATCACATAGGCACCTCCAGAGCACAACATAACTACTGAAAAACATGGGCACTGAGGCCCATTGAATTGGCACACCACCTGAACTTGTTTGTGCTCACTGGCTTTGTCAATGCATCTGCAACATTCTCTAGAGTATCAAACTTTTCCAAAATGACCTTTCCATCCTCTACCATATCTCGTACAAAATGATACTGCATGTCTGTATGTTTCATTTTGGCATGGAAAGTAGGATTCTTTGCTAGACAAATTGCACTCTGACTGTCACAGAAAATAGTTATTTCCCTTGCATCAAAACCAATGTTAGAACAAAAACATTTTAACCAAACTGCTTCTTTACAAGCATGTGTAGTTGCCATGTATTCAGCCTCTGTAGTGGACAAAGTGACTATAGCCTGTCGCTTACTCATCCAGCTCACTGCACCACCATTCATCATGAAAATGTATCCACTGGTGGACCTCCTGCTGGCAATGTCCCCTGCCCAATCAGAATCTACATAACCACGAATGTTGAGAGTCTTATGTGATTTAACCAAGTTCCCATGGTAACACAAAGCATATTCTGAAGTGCCCTTTAGATATCTGAATACTCTCTTCACAGCATCCCAATGTATTCTTCTAGGATTTTCCATAAATTGACTAAGAACTCCCATTGCTTGGGAAATGTCTAGCCTTGTACAAACTATTGCATATATAATACTACCAACAGCACTAGCATAGGGTACACTGATCATGTCCTCCATCTCAGTAGGAGATTTTGGACAATCTTCAGCAGATAGCTTTGTTCCCTGCAAGACTGGAACAACTAGCTGCTTGCAATCATTCATGCAAAACCTCTCTAGAACAGTCCTGATATACTTACTTTGACTGAGCCAAAGCTTTCTATTCTTCCTGTCCCTGGTTATTTCCATCCCCAGAATATACCTCGCTGCACCAAGATATTTCATTTCAAACTTAGCAAACAACTAAGACTTAAGATCAGAAATCATTAGCTTACTATTGCCTATGAACAACATATCATCAACATAGAGAGCAATAATAAGCACTTGATCACTTTCAACTTTATAATAGACACAATGACCAGATTTTGACCTCACAAATCCCAAAGATAATACAAAAATATCAAACTTCTAGTACCACATTCTAGGAGACTGCTTTAACCCATACAAAGATTTCTTCAACTTGCATACCAATTTTTTTTTACCTTTTTCAACAAAGTGCTCAAGCTGGGACATATAGATTTCTTCTTCAAGATCACCATGAAGAAATGTTGTCTTCACATCCATCTATTTGACGTTTAAGTCTTATGTTGCTGCAAGTGATAAAAGAAATCTTATAGATGTCAACTTTGCTACAGGAGAAAAAATCTCCCCATAATCAATTCCCTCTACCTAGGAATAACCCTTTGCAATGAATCTCGCCTTGTACTTTTCCACACTGCCATCCAAACCAATATTCTTCTTAAATACCCATTTGTATCCCACAACTTTTTTTCCTTCAGGCAAGGGCACCAAACTCCAAGTATCATTCTTTTCTAATGATTCCATTTCTTCTTCCATGGCTTCCAACCAAGAGTCTGAATCAGACATTCTAAATGCCTATTTTATAGTCCTAGGCTCATAAGTGCTAGAAATCAAAGCATAGGCACAAGTAGAATCAATCAAAGAGAACCCATACCTATCAGGTTGTTTTCTTTCACGGGTTGACCTCCTCAATGGTTGAGGCTAAGGTTGTTCTTCTTATTCTAAACTTTCAAAATTGCTTGAGCTCTCCTCAGTTTCAGGTACATTTTGAATTTTGAATTCCTCTATCTTTGGTGTTAGAGGAATTACAACTACATCCTTATTGTTTTCAGACTTTTTCTTTGACTACAGATCCAAGGTAGAGGGCTTTAGCTCATGAAAGATTACACTTCTGTTGTACAAAACCTTCTTCGTATCAAGATTCCAAAGCTTGTATCCTTTTATGCTAGCACTATAGCCAATAAAAATATATTTGACAACCTTGTTCTCCAACTTAGATCTTTTCTCATTCAGCAAATATGCATATGCTTCACAGCCAAAGACACGAATATGTCTAACAGAGGGCTTCTTACCAGACCACGCTTCCAAAGGTGTTTTCTCAACAAGAGCAGTGTTTGGAGAATGCTTTATTAGGTAACATGCAGTAGATACAACCTCAGCCCAGAACTTCTCATCCAAGCTAGCACTACTGAGCATACTTCGTGCTCTCTCCATCACTATCCTATTGAACCTTTTTGCAACTCCATTCTACAGTGGAGTATAAGGTGCAGTCTTATGTCTTTTAATCCCATGGTCTTTACAATATCTTTCAAATTAATTAGAACAAAATTCACTGCCATTATCAGTCCTTAAGCATTTTATTTTTCTACCAGTCTGATTTTCAACAAGACTCTTAAATTCCTTAAATCGACTGAACACTTCTGATTTACTTTTCAAAAAATATACAAATGCTCTTCTTGAATAATCATCAATAAATGACACATAGTATCTTGATTTAGACAAAGAAGGAACATTCACTAGACCAAACACATCCAAATGAATATAATCTAGCAAACTAGAAGATTTTTGAGGACTAGAATAAAAAGAAACATTGTGTTGTTTTCCATATATACAATGCTCACAAAATTCAAATTCAAAATTACAATCATCAAGCCCCTCAACCAGGTTTTTATTCTTCAAGGTTTTTAAACCTTTTTCTCCTATGTGGCCTAGCTTATGATGCCAAAGCATAGTCTTCTATGCTAGAAGTTTTACTTCCATAGAGTTTACATAATTAGGGATATTTCCCTCTTTACCTCCATGAGTAGCTTTATGTGACTTTATAGAGACACTGTTACATTGAACAGCCTATGCATCCAGCTTGTAGAGGGTACCAATTTGAGCACCTCTAGCCAGCACCATAGAGCCTCTAGTCATCTTGTAGCCATTTCTAGAGAACGTGACTTGCACTCCAATATCATTCAGCTTACTGACATAAATAAAATTTTGAGCCAGACCTGGTATATGCATCACACCTTGATTCCCTTTACTCTACCATCATGAAAATTGGATTCTGACTCTTCCACGACCAACTATCTCCAAAGATGAATCACTTTCCAAGTACACATTTCCACCATCGTATTCTTCATACTTCGTAAACTAGTCTCTATGAGATATCATGTGGAAAGATGCTCCAGAATCAATCAGCCAAACATCATCTGATGCCTGTGTAGCCAAGGTTGTAATGAAGGCATCTGCATCACTCTAAGAAGACTCATTGTTGGAAGAACTCTTCTTCTTCTTCTTTTTCTCCTCTTTACAATCCTTTCGGACATGACCAGGTTGCCCACAATTCCAACATTTCACCTTGGACTTCTTTCCAGGAGACTTTGATCTCCCCTCTAATTTCGATTTTGATTTCTTGTCCTTCTTCTTGCCTTTCTCTTTCTATCTTCCTCTGACAGCAAGAGCTTCCTTCACCATCTCAGAAGATTTCCTTCTCATCTCTTCTGATAGCAAAGAACCAACAACATCTTCCATCTTCAAACTATATGTTGTACTCCGAATAGCCATCACCAGATGATCCCAAGAGTCTGGCAAAGAACACAATAGAAGCATACAACGATCCTCTTTTTCAATTTTTACACCAACAGATGTTAATTGAGCAATCAACATATTAAATGCATTCAAATGATTAGCTACAGACCCTCCTTCTTGCATTCTCAAAGAGTACAACTTCTTCCGCAGGAACAATTTATTCACCAAGGACTTGCCCTGATAAATAGACGCCAGTTTCTTCCACAAAGAAGATGTAGTCTTCTCCTCATGCACATTTAGAAGAACAAAGTCTTCCAAACAGAGTCTTATCATCCCCTTAGACTTTCTATCTGCAAGGTCCCAATCTTCTTGCTTCATGACTGTAGGTTTAGTTCCAGACATTGCAAGCCACAGATCACGATCCACTAAGAGATCCTCCATTTTGAGTTTCCATAACTCAAAATTGTTTCCATTGAACTTCTCTATTTCAGTCTTTCCTGACGTGCTAGCCATCTAAATCTGTAATTAGAATTAACAAACTTCTACAAAACACCCACTGAACAAAATTGACACAAAAAACCCAACATACCCACAAGGATAACACAACTAGCTAGGATTTGATACCACTTGTAAGGAAAGTAAAGGTGTGGAAACAACTCTCCTAACATCAAAACCTCAGGGAAAAATGTAGAGACTCATTTAAATTTTACAATTATAGTCCAATTAAGATGCACTTGAAAGCAATCACAGAAACATAGTATTTGACAAATGCATATGAACACCAGATTTACGTGGGAAAACCCTTATGGGAGAAAAACCCACCACACCAAGAGAAGTCACTTTGTATTACAGTAATAGAGATTACATACAAAATTTTTCCTTATCTTTCTGATATCAGTTTACAACAACATTCACCATGAACAACCTTGTTACAAAAAATTCACGTTATAGTCTTCACATAATAGAATTCATCCACTGATCATACAATCACACAAAAATCTGTCGATCCATCGAACCAAACATCATCTGCTACTCCATACTATATTCATATCATTCCTATCTGTCGAGATTCCTCTCAGAATTGCCACAACAAACTATCTTCCAACGGTTCCCATTCGGCTCCTCTGATTGGTCATTGATTCACCACGTAGGATGGTCTTCTCTCTATCAAAGTGATCAACCTATGTTGGCATGTCAATGAGACACAAGAAGTGTCTCCCTGATGCCCAAAGGCTTCACCATCGATGTCGCCAAGAGTCATCCTTATCGCCAAGACGTTTTACCGAGCTCACAAGTTGCATTGACTTCAGTTTTCCTTTCGGCAAGACTATTTCTCTTTGATGAGACCATATATTGAAGCTTTGAAGTCATACAGACATGGGTCTTCACATCAGCAAGACAAATGTCTTTCGCCAAGACATCACACCGAGCTCTAAGACTTTCTCTGAAGTAATCAGCAATTGGCAAGACTAACATTCATCACTGACACTTCACACTAAGAAACCTTTAGTTATCCCGATGACTTCAATGCAAAACCATTCGGTAAGACATCACACATCAGTAAGACTTCTTACTGAGCTATCACATGTTACTTCGAGTATATACTGTCAGTGAGACAAACCAACTATCGCCAGGAGATCATAGCAAAACCTTCATGTTACCCCGAAGATACCAAGAAAATGCTATCGGTGAGACATTCCTATCAGTAAGACTTCTTACCGAACACCCAAGACTCTCCCCGAAGACTTCAACAGAAAACGATGTCAGCGAGACAATAGCTATTGTTGGGACCTCACACCGAAGTAAGCCTTTCGGCCAAGGGTCTCCCCGATATACAATATGAATGGCCTGTCGGCCAGAGATCTCCACTCAGCATAGGGTTACAACAACAGTCACAAGTCACAGCAATAATCTTCTTCGGCATGACTTAAACATTATCTTAGCAACCTGTACAAACCACAAGACCCAAAGCTACTAGTCGGCTAGACCCAAAGCATGTCACACCGACTTGGCTCCAATAGAGGTTACAACCTATGATGATTTAGTCATATATTTCTAACACTCCTCATTTCCTGTAGTAACATTATTAAACTTTTCCCCGATTTCTTTCCCCTTTTGTTTATACAAAAATGCTTTAAATTTTGGGGAATTAACAAATTCATCATCAGATACAAATGATCTATATTCTATGTGCCTTGCATCTGCTTCTTCACTCTCTTCAATACTGAACTCTCTGATTGGGAAAATGTAATGTTGAGTTCTCAATCTGGATACTTTACTTGGTTGACTTTGTGGCAAATCATCCCTGGATGCTTCCTCCCCGGAAGACAACTCTACATCCTACAATCTTTGATTATACCTTTCAACCACCACCTCAGCTTCTTCCTCATCCAAATTCTGGATCATATCATCAAAGTGATAGGGCACATGCTGATACCCTCCAAAGTTTATCTTCATTTTAGCAGAATTAATATACCCTTCTGGGTCAAAATTCTTTCTGAGTGGTCCTCTCTTCATATTATACTGTAGCAATTTATCAAGGATCAAATTGTATCCTTCCTTGGCCAACACAGTGAAATCACCAAAGCACAATTTACTAGGCATGAAGGCCTGCTTCCCAAAGGAACTAAGATTCATAACACTGGAATAATCCATCTATCTAACAATCTACAAATATGCAATTCTGTTTGGGACCATTTTTAGCAAAATAAAAGGGGCATCTTCAAACCATAAACTCTAATCATGGTAGCTCCCTCCAAGCAATACCAATCTCCCCAATTATGAGCAATTGGCCCATTGAAATCTTTTGGCCGAAGAAATATTTTTATCTCATCGGATAATGAATAATCACAAGGATAATTGTACAATCTGTAAATGTTTTCACAAAATATTCTTCAAAATGAATAAAACTAGCATTGGCAAACTTGGTAATGCTGCACCTTCTTTATTAAACAGAGAAATTCTCATCTCCGAAGGCCATAGTCCCAACTCTTGTCCAAAATATAGCACCATATGCATCAATAATGAATAATGCCTAAGATGAAAGGTAGATGATCCACTTTTTATTGCCATCAATCCTGAATCAAGCCCCTTAAAAATGTATGAGGCATAGTCAAATGGCCTAGAATTGTGGTACTGGACATCTACTGAGATTAGCATTGGCACAGTTGACATATACTCCAGAGCATCCACTCCCAATACTTGGCATACTAAGAAGTAAGTGTATTTCATATAAGGTTCAAACAGGTCCACATGATAGGGAGGTCCATCACTATCCTGTAGAGGAACTAGTTTGCTGCCCTGTTTAACCCTATGAATTGGTAGCCTCCAATCCTTATAAATCATGTCCATTGTCAAGAACTCCTTCTCCAATTATTCATATATGATCTCTTCATTGCAAAACCCTTCCAAATTAAAAACCTCCCATATTTCCTCTTTTGACAAATGTATTTGTGGCTTTTCAGTCGAGTCACATATAGCTTTGTGTTTCGGGTCATAATGATCAGCTAATAATTTTACCAATTCTACATTTACAAATACGTTAGGGCACACTAGTTTTCCAAAATTAAGCTTCCATGGATTGCAAACTAGTTCAAAATGGTTTCTCTGATGATAATGAAAATTGAACAATTCATATCCCCTTATTTGAGTCCAAACGTCTCCTATAAACTTACATTTATCATCTAGTTTATCTAGTTCTACCCTAAGCTGCACTGATCGTCTAGCTTTAGGCCCAGAACCATGTAGTTGGTCAATGAGGTCCTGATTCAATCTTCGTTCTGTGCCCTCATGTTCCCCTTCAATTTTTTGTTTCTTTCCCTTAGTCTCACTGCTTTCACTATGTTTTCTACTTTTAACTTTTTCGGAGCTAGGGGTCTCCATTCTTCAAAGTTACAAAAGTTAAAATTTGAGGAGCTAAGGTGCAATCACTTACTATATCTTGCTCCAGATCTTTAGAATGAAACATGCCCTGGTTCTCTATTCGCCTTGCTGGTTCTTCTATTATCAATTCAACACTAATGCTTCAATTAAATTCTCCCTGTTATGTTTTGTCATGCCGTTAATGTGTCAACTGAAGCACAAATGAAGACTTATTTGAAACTTACACTGTTGCATCAAATGTCTTGTCGGTGAGAAAATTTCAAATATGGGGCGATATCCTTTTGCAACGTTCATTAAACCTTTCGCCATGACATCATGTAGTCTCCCTAAAACCTCCAAGTCTCACCGACTATTAAAATCTATTCATCGCTTTAATGTCCTGCAGTCTCATCGACATTTGGAGTCTCATCGATAGTTATCACTTCAGTCTTGCGTATCATTGTGACAATTCTAAGTCGAGGAGATGTTTAATAGACTACATTGTGTCTTATTGAGATAAACCCTGTGGTATTTTCCTAGTCGCTAACACATAATCACATTTTCGCCGACAAAACCATACTTCAACGTGACTTTCATATTTCTCACCGATGAAATTATTCTTACCAACGAAGTAGGTTCTATTGGCAAGACTTTGAAACTTGAAGAGACTCCCACCGATGCTATTTGTCTTGCCAAACTTGTTTTTCCAATGTGCTTTGTTTGATGAGACTCTTCCCAAAACATTTCATCGCTGTGACTTATAGGTCGGCAAGACTACATGACCTCCTCCCAATAGTTCTTTGATAGAATCCCCTTGTGCTATGTCGGCAAGACTTGATGCTTTCGGTAAGACTTCACTCTGATAATTTTTAGTTTGTGTGATACATCATTCCATGTGCTGGTCGGTGAGACATATATGAGTTCGGTGAGAGTTTATCCTGATGATAGCTTTCTTGCCAATGTGATCCTTCTATCGTCGAGACAATAAATGTGTCCTATTGATAGGTGCTTGCATATGAATTCTGATTGGTGTGATTTTTTTGAAGTCTTTCCGATAGTCTGCAACAAGTATACTTTAGTGAAAAAGCATTATAGATCAAGGAGACCCAGACCCACTCTTGCCGATATGGATTATATAGTGAAATATTCATGACTCAATGGGTTCTATGGGACCACATGGAAAAATATGGGAAAAAATATTATGGAGAGAGGATTTTGTGCTTATGGTGAGGAATATTTTGTAAACTCATGTGTATAAATAACTATAAAATTTTCAAAATTTTACAGTTCTAACAAGGACAAAATGTCTATTATCCAAATCTTGAACACTTTCATCACTGGAAATACAATGAGTGACTTAACTGATCTGAAGAATACCAGGTTCGACATGTCTGTTGATGTGTTTCTTGAGAAAATATTTCATTCTAAGAAAGCATAGAAGGTTTAAGTTCAACAATTAAAAATGCCCCTTTTAGGTTGCAACATAACAACTACGATTACTCAGGATCAACCAATCTCTATGATCGGGTATCTTCTCCCTAAGATTCAGAGATATATTTGAAATCACCCATGAGGGCTTACTACTTTTACCATGCATGTTGCAATATTATATATGCAGACTTCTATTTGTATTATTATATATTCAAGGGTTAGCCATCGATACTAAGATCAACCCCAACATGGCTCAATGTTTCTTCTATCATAGGAAAAACCCTTCCACCATTCTTACTAAACGAGTTGACTACCCATTTAAAGGAAATATTCACATATGCAAGGTTCTAAGAGCTTTGTACAATCCTTATTACAAGTTTCGACCCTTCAGTAATAATCTTAGAAACAATACAAATGAAATGCAAAAAATGCATACCCTCCCCATAGGATCGATTCCATCCTCTTCAAGGAACATATAATTCACAAAAACAATAGTATATTGGAATAATTTATGATAGCCCACATAAGGTAGAGTATTTTTATGCAACAAAAAGGTGGAGGCCCAGCCATTGGAGGCTCTCAAGCCTTGTCCTGGCTCTAAACATTAGCCACAAAGGCTTTAAACTAGGCTAGTTTCCCACTGTATAGGCCATAGGCCACACGTCCTACATGTGGTGGTAACAACATACATATAACTAATCACTCATTCAAATTCATGCCATTTGACATATAGAACAACGACATCTTTTCTTATGATGCCTTGAATACTCTTGAGAAAAATGAATAATAAACTTCTAACAACATTCAATAATAGAAGTAATGCTAAGTTATTGCAAGAATATGGGGATCAAATTACCTCCCAAATCAAACTATGATGTCATTCTTTCCTTAGATTTTTCTTGGCTTTTTGTTTGAACCTTTTCCTTTCAAATTTTCCCCTAATTTGTTGCCTCCTTCCCTGCTTTTTCACACAGCTATCTTCCCCCAAAAGGATAGATATAATGCATTATTTTCATGCTTTTTTGGTGATGCCATTACTACCATGCCATCGCTGACTACCTCTAAATTTAAATTATTGCCATAAAGGTGGTGATAGTCCACTATCTTAGTGGATTACCTTATGATGTCTTCTTCATTTCGAATAGACCGATTTTAGAATATATCGGTTATAAATTTGAATTCGATATAAATTGAATATGTATATGTTTATATTATGTTTGTATTTCTATATGTATTTAAATGGTTCCATTCTTATTTACCATGTGTTCTAATATTATATATATATATATGCATGTATGTAAATATATTTCAATTTATTTACATACATGCATATATATTTATACATGAAAATCTATATACATATATATATATATATATATTTTCATGTATAATTTGTTTGTTTAGAATGTCTTATAAGTTCCATACATCATTATTTAAAACAAGGAACTTGAATTTTCATTTCGAGCATACACACACACACACACACACAAAGAAATTTCCTTAACAATACTCATTTTTCTTTTCTTCAAATGAAAAATTTAAGTAGAAAAACTTTAAATCTACAAGCCATTTATTTTCATAAAATAGAACAATTCAAATCAGGAAATTACATTCTCTTATATATGCAATTTAGTTCAAATGGAGGTCATCATGCCATTTGTGGTGTTTGCACCTAGATTCCAATTGGCTTACTATTTGATCTGGCTAAACAATCCTACTTCAACCATGTTCTCACCCTTCAACTTGTCACACTGCAACTACACACACTTGCACATGCAAATTGATCAGTAGCATTCAATTCTTGATGATGTATAAAATAATTTCAAAAAAATTCACAAATTCAACATTAGTCAACTCCTTTCATTCAATTTTCAAATATTCCAGAATCTCAATTTAATATTTAATTTAATTTCATCAATAATTCAATTTTTCGTATTTAGATAAATATGCAATAAAATTGGGTTATGACAAACACCCTATTGCTTATATCAAATGGCACATTGCATATAAAGGAGGATATATTATAGGGTTATTGTTGACTACATTGAAAAATACAGCTTCACATATGGGACATGATCAACACCCTCATTCTTGGATTCTACACATTACAGCTTGCTCTAGGAAGATTGCCCATGTTGTAGAAGTTTTAAGAGATGAAAGGGGCATTTGCTCACATTGAAGGGATCCAAGCATGCATTTCCATCATTGCAGAAGTCTTTAGGAGAATTTTCTTTCTTATAGTCATTTATGTGGATTGTAACTCAGATTTTCAGTCTTCTGACTGAAAATAAAAATTGTAATACTCTATTTCTAAGCTATGACTGGAACACTTTTCTTTTATTAATAAAGTTTACTAATTTTTCCTTCTCAATGGTTGTCTTATTATGTGAAATTGATGATTGATGTGTAATATGTGTTTTATGTTTAAATCCTCAAATATCAATCAATTAAAAAATGACTAAATATGCTACTAATTGACGTCAATTAATAATTAAATTGAAAAAATATACTACCAATTGATAGAAATCAAAGAAAAGTGAATAAATATGACTAAATATATGACCAGTGAATAAAAATGGCTAAATATACTACCAAATCAATCAAAATGATTATTAAAATTAATGACTAAATACACTACCAATGCACATAAATCAGTAAATAAAAATGACAAAATAAGTGACCAGTTAACAATAATCAATGACTAAATATACCAGTGAATAAAAAATGACTAAATAAGTGACCAGATTACAACAATCAATGACTAAATCAACGACTAAATATATCAATGAATAAAAATGACTAAATAAGTGACTAGATTACAATAATCAATGAAAAAATCAATGACTAAATACACTACCATATTGATCAATCAAAACAACCAATAAATGACTAAAAATAGTTTAGTCATCAATTTGGTCACATTATAAATGACTGGAAATAAACTACTAATGGTCATGTGACCATGTTTAGTCATTTATGAGCAATTTTTAGTAGTTTTTTAGTCATATATTATTGTTTTTGTACTAGTGATCCTTAAATTCTTTCCAACATCTTCCCTCCATCTCTCGATTCATAAAATCTCCAATTCATCCATCCTCATGCACCCATGCCATTTCTATTGGTAGAAATTTAGATGTCAAACATAAAATACATAAATGCAAAAATTCATATGCATCTAAGGATCAACATGTCCCCTCCAAAAGACATGTCAAAACAATGAAAATCTCATCCAAAGAAAAAAAGCTAAATCCAAAAGGCCACAAATTGCCATGAAGAAAAAATAAAAAAACCACGTGGATCCCAAAACTCCTCATATAAGAAATACATCCCAAAGAACATTTAAAATTAGTATCCAAAATTTCCAATACAAAGGATTCCTATAATATTATGTCATCCTCTCCATCTAAACACCTCCATCATCCAAATCCATTTTGGGCCCTTATGTTCTAAAATCTGCTACCCTAAATCACCCATCAGCTCATCCATCCATTTTGGGTCCCTATATCCAAAAATCCATCCACACTCCTCCATCTATATCTCAAAATTCAAAATCCATTTCTCCACAACTCCATCACCTTTCAAGATGTATTCCAAATTTGATCTTGCAAACACTCCCATCCACTCATCCACAAGTCTTCCATCAACCCATCCATTATCCAACACCTATTTTTCCATCCTTCCATCCCTTTCATCATATTCTTTGCATAGATCCACTTCCCTCTCCATATCCCCTTCCATTTCATCCCCCTTTCCATCATTCTACCAACGTCTATGAGCATACCTCCACTTGCCCTGGTCCATGTAACACATCTTCAAGGGATATCATCCATGGAACTAGATGCTTGAGTCCTTCTTCCATCTCCTTATCATCCTTTCAAATATCTTCCAAATCCATCTATCCACATCCTTATCCTCATCCTTTTCCATTCATGTACTATTCCAAAAATATAAAATATAAAATATAAAAAAATGAAAAAAGTAAAGAGAAATCATTCATCCAATAGTGAAAACCACTTCTTGTGAAAACTCGGTCAAGTACCAGATGAAAATTTGGAAAAGAATAATGTGTAATCCCTTATCTTTTTGCACTCTACACTTTGGGGTAAGATCCATCCATGTTATCCTATCTACAACATCCTATTCATATGATCATTGGTTGTCCCAACAATAGATCCACCAAGGTTATTTTGGCCTTGTAGGTGTTGGAGAAACCTCTTATTTATTTTTTCATTCCTTGCAATTTAGATATATCATCACCTGGGTCATTATACCCTACTACATAACATCTATTTAATATCAAATTAGTAATTCTCTCCACATGCTAGCATAGCAACACATCCCATCCATCTAATTTATTCTCCCATTTTCAATCCTATTATCCCCCTCAACCAGCTACCATTCTTACCTAACCTAATTGTTACCCCTATCTACCCATCCCCATTACTTTCTTCTTGAATTATACCATAAACAAAAAATAGACTCCTTTAGTGCATCTATCATAATCATGTATTCCATATGTATTTAACTAAAATATGGTATCTTATAGTAGAGTTGTAAAATCCTAACCTAAATGTGTTCATGTATCATGGGTTTCACATATATGATTATAATCCCAATATAGAAAAACTACACAATAGAACTATCCATACATCCATCTTGCAAACACATCACACAATTAATCATATATTTTAATCCACATCCATTCATAAGTAACCAACATCGCTACATCATAACATAATATATATCAATCATAAATCATGCATACATCATAGATCCACAAAGCAGACAAAATCATAATCATCCATAAAAGTATAAATCATGAATAATTTTTATATGCATCACCCAAAAACCATTCTCATCTCATATATACATGTAAAAAAGTGGTACAATGTGTCAAAATTAGAGTTCCATGATGCTCAAGGGATTTAGGATAAATATATAAAAATATGTGTCATATATACAAATTCAACATAGGTATATAATCCCATAAATATGGATAGCTTTAGCTAGCAATATCATTTGGACCCCTAGGTAGTATGAAAAAAAAAATTGAAGTTACATATATAAATAGTATATCAAATAATTACTATATAGTTTAATTATATCAATTTTATATTAAATTGTTAAAAGTATTTATTATATTAATATATAAAAATTAATTAAATAAAATATATTTAAATTTATAATTAAAATAAATTAATAAATCCCAATTCTCCAATGACTTATGATGCTCACCCACATAGTGACACAAATTCTAGGGTTTCAATCCCCTTCTTTAGTAGCTCAATCCTTTAATCCCACTTGTTTCTAGTGCATGGGAAATTAAACACTGTCAAGGGCTTGGTGAAAGGATCTTGTGCCCCTACTATTTTGTATGGTTCCCATCCTTTGGAACCATGATTTTATCTTAATTCTAGAAGCTCTCAACTAATATCCTCCTTTCCTAAGGCTTGAACTAGTTTACTTCCTTATATACCTAAACTAGTTCATTTCCTCCAAGAAATTAGATCATCCAAAGCTCAAGTCAATAGTTATTTTTGTTCACCCCATAGATGTGTATCTCCTTTAGAGAGGGGTATTTAGGTCCCTTGATACTTAAAAAATACTACTTATCAAGGAGCTACAAATTTTGATGATGGGTTTTCATATCTAGAAGCCCTAATGGCTCTTGATTTAGCTAGATCATAAATAAATTTGGTGGTTAAGGATTGCTCTAGCCCTGGTTTCAAGTTAGATGGAAGGAATTTGACTAGTAGTTCAATAATTTTTTTAATTATTTGTTCTTGAAATTATAATGGATTTTGAGGTTACATAATGAGAGTAATATTTGATTGACCATGTTATGATTTACAAAACTATAAATTTTATTAGCCAAAATCAATAAAAAATTATGAGTTGATCTTCAAGAAGTGGAAGCATGATTCAAAGGATGAGATCAATATTTATACCTATCCATGGGTTTTTAAATTTTGGATATTCAATCGATAAGAGAAGGGTGAATTTTGAAGTCTACCTCATGGATCTAAGTGGAGATTTTTTGTGAATGAGACCATGGTATCCTTATTTTAGTCCTTAAAGTGACTCGTTTTTCATTTCCCTTATTTGGGTTAGTCTTTCATATTTACTTCTCAATACTATTAGACTATAGGGATGATATTTATTACTGACTCCTTAGAGAAATTTATATGTTTAGCCAATGAGGTGGCCAACAAAACATATAAAAAATTTCCCATTCTTGTGTGGAGATGGACTTCTCTTAATATTTCATTAAATAAATTTCATTGAAGGTCAAAGTAGAACTTGGATCTAATTAATGGATTTCAAGAAATAAAATTTTAGATCCAGCACAAAAGATGTCTATTTGTGAGAATTTGACTTCTCAATGTAACAAAAAGGATTTCAAAATATTTGGTACAACTAGCCCAAGGGATTCTTTCAAAGTCACATGGTAGGAGTTGAAACCTCGTCATCATCTTATTGTTCCACATGATACAATTATCTTAGACTCTTGGTCTTCAAAATATGAGAAGGATATTGACATTCTAGGTAAGCAAAAGGCTATTGACACAATTTTAGATTCACAAAATTATAATTAGATAGATCTATTTAGCTCAGAGCTATAAGAATACAACCTCCAATCCTCAATTTTTAAAAAATATTAAATAAACTCAAAAACATCTCAAAATTATTTAATTATATTGTTGTAGGCACCTAAAATTTATCATTCGCATTTGATCAATTTCTTGGAGAATGCTAAGATTTGAAAGCACGAAACAACCTTCCACTAGTGAACACAATATGAGCATAATAGTATTTCTATCAATAGAAAAATGAGAAGGTAGGAGGCAATAACTAGCTACCCCTCCAAATTTTGCAACACTTGTGAGCTCACTTAATAAGTGTGTGAGCAAGTGTAAAGTGTGCATGCAATAGGCATCTCAAGTGATCAGGACACATGTATCGATGCTATGAAGTGAGAAAAAATTCCTAAAATTCCCTAAGTAGAGTCTTAACTAATGTGAATAGGAATCTCAGGTAGGTAGGCTAAAAGTTAACAAGTTCAATAGTCACTATTTACACCAACAACCCCCCTTAGGTGCAACCTAGGGAGTAATTTACATGCACTAATGATGAGTACCAACTATAGGCCATGTTAAAGGTACTCATATATCAGTTTCTCATAAAGTGGAGAAAGGGAAAATACCTAGTGGAAAATAAAACTCCTTTCTAAAAGAGAAATTTAATAAAATAAAATGTACAAGTGAAGAAGATAAGTGACAGATAAAGAGCTTATCATGACCCCCAAGGACTAATTTTAGCACAATGTACAATGAATGTTCCCCCCATAGGAGATAAAATAGAGAAGGTCTATATGATTCCCCTAAAAATGTGAAGTAATGATCTCCATGTGAGGAAATGCTTCCTCCCAAAATTGATAACAGAAGAGAAACCATGCAACCTCCCCTCAAATGGTTTATGTAGTACTAGTATATGTTCGACACTAGATGCTGAAGATGATCCATGATTGTTGAACATGTCTCCTCTTGAGGAGAAACAACACCACAAATTTCTATAAAATGACTTCCCATTTTGAATAGGAATACATATGCAAGAAGTAAGATCAATGTCTCTAAATTTTGCACATGATCCAAAGATAGATGTGATGCCCATGATGTCTTCAAATGATGCTCAATGATCTCCAAGCCAATTTTGGCATGTGATGAATGTTGATAAGATGAATCAAGTACCATAAAAGATTTAGGAATAGGGATCATTGATGTATGGTGATAGCTAGACTAATGTGAATCTGATAGTGTTGTAAATGATGATGACTGAGTTGGATAGGTCAATTCATGAATATCTACATAATTTGTCACGATAGAAGTTGATATAGACAAGGTAAGAGAAAGATCCAAAGATGGCAATGATGATGCAACTTCAACAAAGCTGACATCATGGAGGAGATGACTATCCTCAATAATTTCTTCCAAATATGTGAGATGGGATTCTACAAACAAAAATGTGATGTCTAGTAGATATATGCCTCCCAATATGATAGATCTATAAAGACGATAGTAATGTCTTGGTGCAAAGAATCGCTAGAACTCATGGGTGAGTCAATACTGGATTCAAATGTACCATCAAGGGATTCAAGTTTCACTATCCTAAATAGATGTTGGAAGAGATGATATGAGAAATGCGAATAATATTCATCCCCATGTTGATTATTTCCAGAATGTCTGTACTTTAGTTTGGCATTTCTAGACATGGTCTAATGATTAGAAAATATTAGTGTGAAATGCAAGTATACCCCCCAAAATTAGTGTTCAAGATAATTATACCTTAAATATGAAGATTGGATGCCAAATTGATTGTTTATATTATACAATGATTTTTACAATTTTTGAAAAATAGACAATCCAAATCTTTAAAGTACAAGAAAAAATGAATTTCTTATAAAATTTCGATAAAAATAAAAAAAATGTTTGCAAAATTTTGATAAGTTGGGTGAAAGTTATGTCCTGTCAAAATTCACTTACAATGTTGACTTTATTGTCTTGAAATACTAATAAACAACACCAAACTCAAATTGTCTCAATGTCAAAATTTTGGCGACAAAACAACTTTCTGTCGACTAATCACGCTTGAAAATCTAACTCTCCATTTGCAAGTTATGCAAAAATGAAAATAATACCCTTTTACAAGATTTTAATAGTTAATTAAAACAACTAACTGAAATCTGATGGTTGGATGAAAATTAACATCAAATGTTAACCAAAAAGAAAGTGTATTAATAGCAAAATGTGGTTGATATGGACCAAGTCTTTGTGCAAGTGTTGAGTCTTCACGCCAATGTAAGTTTTTTTATTGTTATTGTGGATTCATGTACTACAAGTGAAGAATATTAATTAAAGATCAAAAAGGAAAGTGCAAGAGAAGGTCGCCATATTTTAACTAAAAGAGGGGTAAAAATTTATTCAAACTAAAACAAAGAAGAACAAAGCAAGGAAATTACAAACCCTTGTCAATCTCCACTAAGTGGTCCAACTTTTTGTGACAAATCCAAGGGTAATTGACCCCTATCCACAATGTTCCAATTCTACAGATGATTACAGGCCCATTTGGCCAAACAACCAACTACTTCATTCCATTCTCTAGGAATGTGACAGAAAGTAATAGATTCCAAGGAAGCACACAAATGAAGAATCTTTTTAATAATCAAAGCTAAATGCCAATTGACATCTTCTAATTATTGCCTATTCAACAAAGTCACCACCACTTGAGAATTAGATTCACAAATGATCCTTCTCCACCCAAGAGCACAACCGTGCTCCACTGCGTATAAAATGGAAAGAGCCTCCATCAAATTGTTAGTATGAAGACCCTTATAAATAAAAAAGATAAACTGAACAATCCCAGAACTATTCTGTATAAACACCACCAATACCAGCATAATCAGGATTTCCCCAAGAAGAACCATCAATTTTCAACACTCCCTATGGAGGAGGACACCAACGCCCCTCACTATTTATCTTTCCAAGAGGATGTCTACATCTATTTCTCATGATTTGACCAACACCCTTTGCAACACCACTTTGAAGAGGAAGATTGAAATGATTGCAACAAGCAACATCTCCCAAATCTACACCCTCAGCCAAGTCACACTTAGCCGAAACAGTTTCTCCCAAAGAATGAAGAATTTTACACCATAAATGTTGGACAACCAACTTCACATCTTGAAAAATCTTACGATTCTTCCCCAACCAAATATATTAGATAATAAAGATAGGTCCAAGAGCCCAAATAATTTGAAGAAAAAAAGTCTTAACAGGGGTCTTGCCCCACTGAACAAAAAACGCAGTCAAAGAGAAAACATTCCAACAAGTCTGATTCCACACACCCCACCAGAAGTGCCATATCTCCCTAGACACCTTCGTTGAGCAAATAGATGTTGATAGATTTGGCCAAGCTTAGAAAGGTTGCGTGAAGCCGCATAGGGCTGTGGAGGTCGTTTGGGAATTGGGGTGCTAAATCTTTTTTCCAATTTTCTAATAAATAGACCCCCCAAATCAGAAATATTTCCTTTTGAGCAGGTCGATGGGCAATGGGAACCACGTGGGGCCTATAGAATGTCGATGTAGATGGTGAGAGGCTACGCAGTGCAGGTGATTCTCTTTGGCATTAGAATGGAGAGAACTCGTCGTGCAGGTATATGCTGCTTAGATGGAAAGGTCCGCTCCAGCTATCCTCAAAATCGTGCCCCAAATGCCACTCTTCAATTGCTAGAATTTTTAGCAAGAACAAAAAGAACTCCATTGGGAATACATGCCTACAAATAAGCTGCAGCTTGGAGATAGAGAGCATGGGAGAGGCAGTATATGGAGGCATTTATGTTTTCCAATGACACTAAAGAAAGACCTGCAGCAAAAGGACCTCGAAAATGGGCTAGCTAGGTCAAAAAGCAAGCCCAAAATTAAGGCCAAAGACCTTTGAAATATCTGCAAACAGCCCAATCCAAGAGAGAAAATATCGTGTAAACAAGCCGAAATGACCACAAATTTACCTGTAAATAGGCCAAAATGGCCAAAAAAAATAATAATAATAATAATTAAAAAAATCAAATATCAACCAAAAATAGCAGATGGGCAGAAAAAAATTGTAAAAATAAAAAATTATCAAATGTAACAAAATCATAGATATTTCTTTGTTTCTCGGACCTTTAAGACACAATGGCAGTGTTTGTTTAGCTCTACGTTGATAGTGATATGTACGAGAGTCACCTTGATGCGGGAAGGAATGTGCTCTCATGGCTTTGATACCATGGTGGAGAATGCCAAGATTTGAAAGCATGAAACAACCTTCCACTAGCGAAAAAATATGAGCACAATAGTATTTCTATCATATATACAAAATGAGAGTGTAAATATACAATGAGGAACCTTTCTTATATAGGAAAGTTGGATGAGGTGAGAAGGTAGGAGACAACGACTAACTACTCCTTCAAATGTGCAACAGTTGTGAGCTCATTTGACAAGTGTGAGAGAAAGTTTAAAGTGTGCATGCAATAGGTGTCTTAAGTGACGAGGACACATGTCTCAATACTATTAAGTGAGACAAAATCCTGAAAGTCTCTAAGTGGAGACATAACTAGTCTGAATAGGACTCTCCTAAGTAGGCTAAAAACTAATTGGTTTGATAAAGTCCCTATTTATACCAACACAATTTACATTCTCTTTTCTTCATTTCCAACTTACATATTAATGAAATAATATTTTTTTATTTAATTAATATTTTCCGCTAACTCCATTATCACATTCTTCATGTAAAATAATTTTCCCATTTGTCCCAAATTGGAGCCCTTAGTAAATAATTATTTACCTAGCCTATATCCCTCTTTCATCCAAAAATAAATTAAAAAAATCGACCTTTTAAGGCGCTTTTCATAAACCACTCTTAACCTTCCATTATCCCCTAACCATCTCCTAATCGTTTATACATGGGATAATCAATAATCAAACTTGGATTTTACCAACCCAAACTCCCACATGAACCATATGTGTTACCAAGTACTTACAAGTAGTACTCCATGGTATGGGTCAAGATTCTATTCTTCAAATTTTAATTTGACCATGGTATCTTGTGGCTTTGGACAATCCACCTCTTTCTCCTAATACTTAATTTAAAATTACCCATACACCCATACATACTTGAGGGTAGGTAAAGACAAGACTCACATTTTTAAAATCTTTCCAAGGTACTTTATAGTTGCCCACTAGATTTTTTCCATCCACTACTTCCCATGTCAAATCTCATCCCTTGATTTTCCCTTGATTTTAGAGCCACCATCCTCAACTAATCTCCTTGTGCCACTTGTCAAGTTATTTATGCTTGAGAACTCTTGTCAAGTTATTTATGCTTGAGAACTCTCAAGCATTGTGAGCCCTTGATCTTCCAATTTCATCTCCACCCTCCATCTAGTCCTCCCAACTACTATAAATTGGAGGTGATCCTAGCCATTTTTATCAACCACATGAATGCAATGTTACGCTGTTAAAAATTGAGCACACATCCTAATCAATTTGGCAAAACCACTCTTTGAATGCAACTAGGAGATTGTTATAGAGTGTCTTTTGATGTTTTATGTTATTATGGTCTTCTAACTTTTCTTGATCTAAGTTTTTGTAGCTTATTGTACAATTTCAATTTAGTTTAGTATAGGTTGTTCATTGTTGTCACAATTTAGTTTAGTATAAATTGTTCATTGTTGTCACAATTTCCTACACACAATTACATTTTATATTATTAACTTAAAAAGAATCTATTTGCTATTAAGTGGCCCTTTTAGGTTGTAGTCCCATGGAGGAGGCCTTCTAAAACTTCTCAATGGGTGTTGCTAAGAATTTTTAGGAACCTTCATAAGCAAGGGTCCCATAGATTTTATAATAATGAGTAACCTTTAAAATATAACTCTAAATTGTAAAGATGTTGATGATCTCATGATTATTTTTTATCCACAAGAAATGTCAAATCTACAATTATATAGTTTTCAATTTAAAAAGTGATTGATAAGAATTGTGAAAATCATAAATGAATAATATGTGAGCAAAATTTTAGAAAGTAAGTTGGGAAACTTCACCCCCTTTCCAAAGACATTTTTTAAATATAAAATCTAAAAGTAGGGGCTCCTATATTCTTACACAAGATCTTAAATTAATATATAATAGTTTTTTTCCTTCTCAAAAATAGTTCATGTAGTGCTCCATAAGACACATTGTGAAAAAATCAGAAACCTTAAAAAAATCCTAATGCTATAAGAAACAAACGAGGAGATCAGCTTTTCCAACAATAAAGATTAAAACTAGTAATTGCACCTTAGTGTGCAATGGGTACGCCAAAGAAGTGTGGAAAGTCAATTAAGATAAATTTTGATTTATTTTTGTAATATATAAAACTATTTTAATTATTTTATAAAATTAATAGTTTTATTTTAAAATATAATATATAATAATAGGTATAATTAAATTATTTGTAATTTATTTTTTATTATTAAATTATATTCCACATTTCATATAATAATTTTAAAAATCAAATTTAAAAATTATTAATGATATAAATAAAATCAATATAAAAAATTAATGATATAAATAAAAAAATCAATATAAAAAATTAAAAGTAAAAAGGCCTGCGCAGCCTGGTGACGATCCCTACTCTATAGCAGCCTCGCTGCGAGCTACTCCACGCATAGCCACAATGGGAGCCCCATATTACCAAACCATGGATTCGACGAATCTCGCTTCTTTGCTTCGTCCTCCTTCGAGTACAATGCATGCATCGCCATCGCCCTCGTCCCCTGCCGACTTTTGCTGGTCGAAATGGGCAGTTTTTCGGTGATGGCAATGCTTACAGTCAGAATAATGATTTTGATGTACGGCGGAAATGGAGGAGGATATCATTGTTTTTAATATTAGTGGTAAAAACAGCAAAATGGTGAAAACGGTGGAAAGGAGTGAATAAAAAATATCAGGAAACCTTAAGCGCACAGAAATAATGCAACAAAGAAGGTCTTTAAGAATTTTAATGAACAGAAAATAAGGTTTCTGCGAGGGTTTTAGAGTACGGCCAAGTTGTCCTCGCGAAAAACAGAGACAGGTCCATGTGTTCGAATAATTTTGCATGTCCTTCCCGCTAAGGACACCGTCAGATTTAGGTACAACGAACGGGGCCAGATTCTTATTAAAATGGCATTGAATTTAGCGGGAGCCAGCTAGCCTGCGAAAGTACAGAACGTTTTCAATATCGTACTTACTGTAAGGAAACACTAAATACCGGAGCGGAAACTAATAGCATGGAAAAATATGTACGATTGAGATTGATTTAAGCATCTTGCCGGGTCTCTCGGGGTTTGTGAACTATTCTGAACAATTGAAAGGCAAAGTGAGCTTCAAAAGTTCATATAGGACACGCCTTCGGCCTAAAAATACAATAATATTATATAATTTTTTAAAGTAGGTATGAAAAAGTCACACCACGTTTTGGAAAACTTCATTTCAATATTAAGCAAATTTGAAAACTGGCAGACAGATTCTTTCCATCCTGCAATTACACAAATCTTCTTTACTGGAAGCCTTCCGCTTAAAAATACAATAATATTACATATTTTTTAAAAATAGGTATGAAAAAGTCACACCATATTTTGGAAAACGTCATTTCAATATTAAACAATTTTGAAAACTGGCCGACAGATTCTTTCCATCCTGCAATTACACGAATCTTCTTTACTGTACGAATGTACGAATAGCTGGAGGAGTCTTCCACATGTTTTCCTTTGAACCTTCTCACAAAGCTCCCTGTTTCGTCGACAGTTACGGCTTCCACATGTTTTCCTTTGAACCTTCTCACAAAGCTCCCTGTTTCGTCGACAGTTACGGCTGCCGTAACTGTCGACGAAACAGGGAGCTTTGTGAGAAGGTTCAAAGGAAAACATGTGGAAGACTCCTCCAGCTATTTGCACAATAAAGAAGGTTGGTGTAATTGCACGATGAAAACAAGCTTAGGGATGATGTAATTGTAGTAGTTGATGGAGAAGTCTTTGTAGGCTAGCTTTCTGGTCAACCTGTAGAATTCGATGCCATGAAAGAAGATTAATGTGAAAAAAGAGAGAATAAAAGCAGGCTCGGTGGTGGGTGAGTTGAAGTGCAAGGTAATCGTACGAGAGACGGAGAGGGAAGGTGAGGGAGATAAGAAATGATCGAATGAGTGGTTTTATTGCGTACAAAACCCGGTTTTGGTTTGTCTCATTATTTTTTGTATGGTGGGCTTTCATAGTTTTTAAATAATAAATTATATGTTTAAATTTTTATTTTAATAATTATAATATTATAATATATATCATATAAATAATTCATTTTAACTTATAAATAATTTATTTTACATTATTTATAATTTATATATTTTTCTTTTTACGATTTTAATAATGATTGCATTATAATATATAATAAATATAATTTATAAATAGTAAATTATGTGTTTAAAGCTTCTTAATTTTTAATTTTAATTTTATTTTAATAATTATTATACTATAACATATATAATATATAAATAAATAATTGATTTTAAAATATATGTTATATAGAAATTTAAATAATATTATTAATTAACTTTGAAATATATAATAATACTAAGAATAAGTTTTTAATAAATATATATTTTAGGCGGAAGGCGTATTCAATTTGAAAGAGGTCAAGCTAAAAATTTTAATCAACGGTGTAGTCTTGCTAAGAACCCTTGAAAGATGATCAAATTGATCACACCCATTTATTTTTTTTGTCTAGTCTTTTCTCCTTTTTCTCTCGTGGGTATTAGGGGAGAGGACCGAGTACTTGAGCATGTTTCAATAGTTGTGATAGTACTTGTTTATATAATGCCCAATATTTTTATCAATATTGGACCAATAGTGGTGACTTTAAAGTTGTTAGTGTTGATGATGACTACCCATAATTAAACAAAATGTACTCCTGTGATCTAAAAAGCAACCATTCATGTGATTCCACATCAACGCTCAATAAAACATGTTGTGAATGCACAAGTATTGGTCTCACTTTATTTTTCGGGGCCTTTTTGGACACTTTGACAAAAAGCATGCTGATATGGCCCTAAAACCTTAGTTATAAGCAGGGGACCTGCCAAGTAAGCTGATGTAAAAAATTGGGAGTAATTTGAAATTTCCACATAGGATAATTAGAAGAGGGAAGTTAGGGTGCACAACTACTGTGTCCTCTCCCCTAATGCATGATGAAGTCTAATTTTTTACAGTCCAGCTAATTAATGTGAAAACAACACGATGAAAAGATTAGATGTGAGCTGGATTGTCCTCCTGCCAGTACTAGGTAAAAGAGGAGCACCCAAACATAACTCTCTCAGAAGATATTGTATGATAAGAAAGCAGGCATATGGCGGTGACTTTCATTTTAATAAACATACTCTAAAACCCTTGTCAAAACCTTAATTTCAGGCTGCAGCTCACCAAATTTGAGAACTGAAAGGTCAATACTAGTGAGGAAGAGTTTGAAGTGGTGGAGAAAACAGCGAGAAAAAAAAAAAAAACTGAAAATAGTCCATAAAATGACAAAAACTAAAACACACGTGATTACATTTTTTTTTATGGAATAAATTTAGTAAGAAGGAATGTTCTAATAAAGTAAGCTTGAAATCCTTTCCAACTCACCGTTTTATTGATCAAACATGTATTTGTGCAGTGAGTCTAACATAGATGGGCAATAGATATTTTTGCCCACTAGTTATTTTCCTTGATGAGATTTGACTGTCGAGTTAATATGTCTTAGATTGCATTCAGTGGAGATTACTGCTCCTTGTCACCGTGATCCTCCAAATATAAATGCTCCTTACCACTACCATCCTCTAAATATCGCATTAATGTTTCATTTGTATTTATCTCCATCAAATTTCACCGACCTATGATACCTTTATATATGTAACCATCCCTTTTTTATTTTCATTGCCAATTATCTGTGCTTTATGTGGAGCCTGTCATCTTTGTTTCCACCTACTTGTTTGAAGTCTTCTGCGCTTTCTCATTAAATACTGCACTGTTCAATAATTTTGGTTTTTCTTCTTTATTCCTCATAGTGATAATCAGACTATGTACGTATATAACATATTAACAAGACAAAAACCAATTCCTTATAATTAGTTCTCACTTACAACATTTAAAGAGTGATGAATACACTGCAATATCCACAAAGGCTTTTGCTCAGAAATGATTAAACTTTGATACACATCATAGATCAGCATCGGTGAACTTGGTGCCCTTGTATTTAGAATAAGAGCTCCACAACTTTGGCCCCACAGAAATATTATGTTGATTATGAAACCATAATTATGGGAGATCATTTTTTAGTATCGTTTCACTTTTGCAGTGGGTTTTGCTTATCCTTGACCTTGTAGTTCAATTTTTATTGCTTATATTTGACGATAAATGTGGTTTGTAACGTATGTGTCAAGTCTTTATATAATAAACTCTAATTACCAATTTATGGGGCTCATTTGTGCGGTCTGTAATGCTCAGGTTAGCCTTCTAAAAGAGGTAGTTACATACAATTTGTATCTATTATATAATATATATATATATATTTTTTGCTATATACAATGACTAGTAATGTAAATTGAATTTCTACATATATGAATCACTGTAAATTAATTTTGAATATATCAATCACAATATTATAGCTATTTTTGAGAGATAGGTTGAAGAGGAAGAGAGAGAAGAGGGGGAGAGAGGGAGAGAGAGAAGAAGATAAGGGAGAGAGTGATAGATAGCTTAATATATAGAGAGAGGGAGAGGGAGAGACATAGAAAGGGGGTGATATAGAGAGATAGAGAGGGATAGTAAAAGATATAGAGAGATAGAGGTAGAGGTAGAGAAAGATACAGATAGAAAGAGATAGAGAAAGGAGTGAAAGGGAGATAAAGAAAGAAATAGAGATTGAGAAATAGAGTAGGAGAGATGGAGTGAATGAGAGAGAGGGGGAGGAGAGATAGCTCAATAGATAGAGAGGGGAGGAGGGAGTGACATAGATGGTGAGAGATATAGAGTGATAGAGATAAATAGGGAGAGATATATCAATCACCCTCCCTTTATCTCTATCTATTCATCTTTATCTCTTTATCTCTCTACCTCTCTCTATCTCTATCCCCCTCTATATATATATATGTTTCTCAATATCTCCCTATATATATATATATTCTTCCCTCTATTTTTCTTTATCTCCCTATCTCTTTATGTGACTTCATCTCTATTTATGTCTCTATCCTTTTCTCTCTTTCTCTTTCTCTTTATCTTTTTTTCTCCATTTGCCTCACTATGTCTACTCTTTCTTTGTCCCTCTTTATTCCTCTATATCTCTACATATCTCTTTGTCTCCCTCTTTATCTCTTTATTTATATTTAACTCTTTCTCTCTCTATCTTTGTCTTCTCTCTTTTCTCTTTTTATTTCTATATATATCTATTTTTGTCCCTTTATTTCTATCTTTTGTCCTCTCTCTTCATCATTCTTTGTCTCTTTCTCCTTTGTCTCATTTTCCTCCCTCCCTCTTGCTCTCTTTCTCTTTTTTCTCTCTCCACCTACTCATATCTTATCTCTCTCTCCCTATCCCTTTTCATTTCCTTTCTCTTTCTCTCTCTCTCTCTCTCTATGTTTGTTGAGCCTTAGATATGAAATGGGTACATTGAAGAGGCCTTAAAGGTGAATTATCATATCTTTAATCAAATTACATGCTACCTTGAGCATAAATCCCCAAGTCCATTCTTGAATTGTTGACATGAAACAATCAATCAAAATTTAGTTTCTCTTTTCTCCAATTCTCTATCTTTTGAGATTTGATCATGAAACAAGTCTCACACCTGCAAACCACTATTGAGTCATTGGAAAACTAGTTTTAGTTGATATTCAATGGTAAACCAACTACAGTGAAATGGTAGAATCCTCTAAAATATCAAGTAAAAACATCCAAAATTTCACTTCACACATAAAAGCCAGATAAATATTGATTTGATAACTAGATGGGGACATTCTATTTCCATTTGCATTATTTTTTATCAATTTGATGGAAACTTTCTTTTTTCATTTGCATTGGTTTATGTTTTAAATTTGTATGGAAATATTTCATAATCAAATAAAAATTAATTCTTTAAAAAGAAAAATCTAGATTCATCTAAATTTATTTCATTCCATTATTTAACACATAATCTCTAATATATTAACATACATATAGTTTTCTATTAGTGTAATCCTTGAACTTCCTTTAGGTGCAAGTGCTAGTATACATACCTCTCTCTATATAGAATTGTCTCCCCCTCTATCTCTCTTTCTTTTTTTCAATCTATCCAAAAATCAATTAAAATATCTTATATATATATATATATAAATTTCATTTGAGTCCACTTAATAATATTTATATTAATTTCAAGAATTTGAGTCCACAAAATGTGGAAGTTTTTGCCTTAGCCAAAAAAATGAAATCAACATTACAAATAAGGGATCCCGAATTTTATAAACGGGATCCCAATTTTTAAAAATCGGGATCCTGTTTAGCTTCGGGATACCAAGCCTAAATGCAAAATGGGATCGCATTTTATAAAAAATGGGATCCCATTTGTTAAAGGGTGTTGAACTGACAGACAAGGAACAAGATCCCGATTTATAAAAATTGGGGTCCCATTTTGTAAAAATCAAAATCTCATTTTATAATGGTATTTATTTTTTTTAAATGAATAAACTGCATTTTGCAATGGATGGGATCCCAAGCGCAAGTGACAATGACCTCTACAAACAGCTCCAAATACCTGCCCATCCCCATTGTTTTTGCATTTTTTCTTTTTCTTTTTTGAATTTGTGAATCAAATAACTGATTTTAGCATTTTTTTAATTTATTTGATGTTTTAAGCATTTTATTTCTTGTTATATTAGAAATGAGTAACTGTAGAAATAGATCAAAAAATGCAATGAAACCTGAAGATTTCTAAATAGAAATAGAAAAATGAACCTTGAATTGCATTTTAGAAACAAAATTTAGCTTTTGAAACTGAAATTGTTTGATCAAACCAAAAAAAATTGAATTTGAAAACATTAATTGAAACGAAATAAAAAAAATTGCATTTCAAAACCCTAATCAAGCTTTTTTGAAACCTTGAATTCAAATCAAACCAAAAAAAAATTGATTTGAAAACCCTAGTTTGAAATGAAACTAAAAAAATGCATTAAAAATGCTAATTGCTTAGAAATTGAAACCCTAAAATGAATTGGAACCAAAAAAATTGCTAAAAATCTAAATTGAAATTCAACTTGAATCATTTTGATTTTGAAAACTAGGTAATTTTGAGCTCAAGAAAATTCATTTGCATTGCTTAAATTTTTTAAATTTCACTTGCATTGTATAGAGAAAATGATATGTTAAACTTTAGTTTCAATGTTAAATTATAATTAGATTAGAAAATAATATGAACTAAAGAATAGTTACAATTCATAAATTTTATCAATATTTGCAAATTTAGTTATCAAATTCATAAATCCAAGCACGTACAATCGATTTCCAATTGGCACTAACTTGCAAGTCTAAATTATTCCAAGCTCCACCCAAAATTCACCCTAAGTTCGCTAAACCATAAACCCTGAACTGTAAAATCTAAACCCTCAACACTAAATCATTTGAATTTTGTCTTAGGACCTTAAAATGAAATTTGGTTGCCTTAAAAAACCCTCTATTGTCACCATCCAATACAACTTTTTGTAATGTTTTCACTTATTTGAACACATAATATAAAACCTTTTGGTTTCTAAAGGTTTATGAAGAGTGGATGATCACTCTCTATGACACTTAGACATGATCAATAGGGATCTAAATCATTGGAAGAAAACTTTTTTGTATTATATCTGCAAGATAGGAGAGTGCAAGTGAGAGTGATATGGGTAACTTCTTTCATTGGAGATACCTAAAATTATGTAGGTTCAATGTCAAGAATGGGTCTATTTGGTAGAATTATGAAAATTATTATGAATATCTAGAATACCATAAAAGTATAATTATAGCAATTCTGATTGGAAACACTTGGGTATATATCATATGAAATTTAAATAGTAAGGTGTCTATTAAATAGGAGAGTTGATAATACATGGAAAGAGGTTTGTATGGGAATATATGTATTAAGAAACACATACCATGACCTCTAAAGGATTTTTAAGATGTGATCCTAGATAATAATCCACCCATCCTCAAGCATAATGAGTTCTTTAGCAATTAAGGGAGATGAAAACCTTAAAATTACCTATATTTTGATACTATATAGATTTATGTGGGAGGATAGAAATGCATCAATAAGGAGACTAAGATGGAACCATTTAACACCTAAGGTACCTATTACATGAGAAAGGGGGGAGGTACATGATGATAGGTTGGAGGAACTAGGCTATTATTACAATAGAGAGGGGAGGAGGATTCATATTATGCTCCTGTAAATAAGAGGTCAATTTAGAAGATTAAAAGAACTCTAATAACAAATGAAATAATTCTATAGAGGGAGTGAGTGGGATTGTTTAAAATTTACAAGGAGAGAGGTCAAGGTCCAAACACCTACATAGAGTCCTACACAAAATACACTAATCTAGGTACTTCCTAGAAGGATCAAGATCCATGTGAGTAGCCTCTTTTTATTTTTGAATCTTCTACATATGTATATTTATTCCTTTATTATGTGATTAAAATTATGTATGATATAATTTATTAATAAGTGATTACAAGTATAATCATTAAAATATTTTATATTTTTTTTGATATCCCCTAATGTACAGGAGGAAATTTTTACTTGTTTTGATACATGTATATTATTATTGTGATATGTATAGATTGATTCATTTTTAACATGATACTTTTTTTATTAGAGGGGTAAACACTTTTGACCCAGAACTATGAACCAAGGAGGTCACACTATGACTAAATTTGGACCTCACTAGACATCTAGATCCCCTTAAGCCATCCTATCACCCTAAATCCTAAATCAATTTCTTAAGGGTCCCAATATGACATTTCTTAAGGGGATCAAAGAAGTTCTTAAAATTTGGTGAAGTTTCCCAAGGCAACCAAATTTAACAATAATAAGATTGTGCAAGATTATAATATGAATGAGATTTCATGATCTAGGTTGGTTAGTTGAAACAAGAGCTATCTCAATCAACTATTCCACAAGAAAATGTTCTTCACTAACTCACAAGTTCATTATATTCCAAGGGACACCAAAAATTCACCCTAAGTTTCGTAAACCCCAAACCCTAAACTCTAAAATCTAAACCCTAAACACTAAAGCATTCATTTTGTCCTAGGACCTTAAAATGAAATTTGGTTGCCTTAGGAAACTCCACCAAATTTTATTCCCTTAAGCCATTTCATTTTGTCATAGGATCTTACTACATAGATCCCCTTAAGCTAGATCCTATTACCCTAAACCCTAAACTCTAAACTCTAAACCATAAACCTTAAAGCCATAATTTTTTCTTAGGCTTTTAATGAAATTTGGTTACCTTGGGAAACTTCACCAAATTTTATTCACTTGAGCCATGATGCCATTTTGTCCTAGGACCTCAATAGACATAGATTCCCTTAAGCCATGCTATCACCCTAAACCATAAATTGATTTCTTAAAGGGGTCCTAATATGACATTTGTTAAGGGGATCAAATAAGATCTAAAAATTTGGTGAAGTTGCATTCATAAATTGTCCTATATTAATAGTTAATTGTATTTTCATTCAAGTAACATGCCTTAGACATAAATGAGGCTTGCATATTTTATCATTTGTATTCAATTAGGCCATTTATATTGAATGGTTTTAGGGTATTTCCTAAACATGTATCTTACATTTTGAAATTACAAATCTAATGTAGGTTCACTCATATCTTAGAGATCACATGGATCAAGTAGATAATATTCACAATCCACCTCTGTGCCATCCATCTCAACCACCTTCACCTCCACCTCCACCCACTCCACCTCATAATCTCCCACCTCCACCACTTGAAATCGATGGTGCTCATTTGCAAGCACGAAACAATTCCAATGTTAGAACCATGCAAGAGCAAATCAACATTATTCAAAATTAAGAAAGTGTCGCACCACCTGTGAGGATAATTGCATCTAGGATTCAAACCATTATTGATGTTGTCAAGGCTATGGATGGGATCTTAGATGAACATCGACAATGGCTAGAGGAGAGGAGAACTTCCACTTTTGAAAAGGAAAACACAAAGAAATGAAGAGATGCAGTAGAGAGCCACAATAGTTTCTAAATTAAGACAATGATCTTATAGTTATGAATTTATGAATTTGGTTCAATGGATATTTTGTATGATTAATTTATAAATTTGGTTGAATGGATATTTTTAGTGACGTGAATTTATGATTTTGGTTCCAGATGGATATTTTTAGTGACATGAATTTATGAATTTGGTGGAATTTATGAACTTTCAATGATGAATTTATAATAGTAAATATTTTATGACTAGATCATGAATTGGGATATTTTTAGTGACGTGAATTTATGATTTTGGTTCCAGATGGATATTTTTAGTGACATGAATTTATGAATTTGGTGGAATTTATGAACTTTCAATGATGAATTTATAATAGTAAATATTTTATGACTATCTACTAGATCATGATTTGTTCTATTGGAAAAATGTATATATATATATATATATATATATATATATATATATATATATATATATATATATATATATGTATATATATATATATGTATATGTATATATATATGTATATGTATATATATATGTATATGTATATATATATGTATATATATATATGTATATATATATATATATATATATGTATATGTATATATATATATATGTATATGTATATGTATATATATGTGTTAGACATAAAATGAGGTTTTTGTGAATGTTTCAAGTTTTTTTTTAGTATGTACATACATATTAAAATTGCATAGTTCTAGACCTTAAATTTTGAAATTTGTATATATGTACATAGTTTAGTTGAATGATGTATGCATTCAAATTATGCATCATATTTTTTATTTTAAATGTATGTACATGTTAAATTTTGAATTTTGTATATTAATTTGAATGCTAAAGCACTATATATGTATGTACATGTGTATATTAATTTGAATGCTCAATCAATCTATATGTATGTGTATGTATATGTACAATGTGCACATCCTATTTAAACAAATTTAATTTTGTAAGTTTCTATGATAATTTTGTATAATTTAATGCAGGTGCACTTATATTTCACATCATGGATCAATCTAACATAGATGATATCCTCAATTCACCACCTCAGCCACCTCCACCTCCCCCTCTACCTCCACCTCCACCTCCTCCTCCACCTCTCCCTCCAGCACTAGTTGCATCTGATGAGGCTCACTTGTGAGCCTGTATAAATGATCAGGTTGCAGCCATTTAGAATCAAATCAATTCTATGCAGAGTCAAGCATTGATTCCTCATCGTGCATTAGACATTTTGCATCTATGATGCAAAATGTTGTGGATGCCATCAGGATTATTGATTTTGATCTTGATAGGCATCGATGAGAGAGGGAGCAGATGCGACAATATTATGTAGATGGTTTCTCATATAGACAAATTTTAGACCTTAAGATAAAAAAATCCCACCTAGCCCCATACTTTCTCAATCCTATCACTTGACAGCCCATTCCTACCAATAAATTTAGAATATCCATGAGGTGGTATGTGTATCCCGAAATGAGTGCAATTTTTTTGAATAGATGGTATACGGTTTTTTATAGTCCACCACATGCTAATTGGGATGTCCCATTGTATTTTTTGAGGAAACTATATGTAGATTTTGTTATGGGGAAAAAGCGCAATTATTTTGATTTCAAATCATTTTAGGGTGTTGGTGGTGGCATGCCACAATAGAGGTTAGGGGTAACCTGGTTGATCCCCAACACCCTGCGCATGCACAACCCCTTGTTGCTACTCCTAGTCCTCCCATTCCCGCACCGTTGCATTAGCTTGTGGTGGTCTCCACATTAGGATCCCTTAGTATGCTTGCCGAAGACCTTGATCAACATGCTTCTGTGATTGCGAGTAGGGAGCATAGAGATGGCGATGATGGAGTGTATTATGGAATTGGTCTGAGTACCACTCTAGGAGTGCTGAGGGCCCCACATGTATGTACTAGTTTCCACCAATTATGCTATGGACCCGATCAGGCCACACCTAGTTCGGGTGGACATCAAGACTCTAGTGGTTCATCTAGTCACCTCAATTCATTAGTAGAATTTCTTACAACAAATCATCACCCTAAGGACACTGTGACACAGGTATAAATATGCATCTACATGTTGATTTTATAAGAATTTTATTGAATGTATATATCAAAGAAAATTTTGCAATACATCTTAACAATCAAACTATTTGATGTGTATATGACACTAACGATGGGGAAATCATCTACTCAATGAGTACATACATAGATACTAGTACTTGTTGGCAACCCTTTTGGGGTATTTTGATTTCAATCTTCTAAATTATTTATGAAATGATTTTTAACTTGAGTTTTAAATTTATAATTGAATCATGGACATATGTTTAAAATATTTATATGTTGGTTTAGGGGAGTCAATCGGCTACCATGTCGATTCCACCAAAGGGGTTGTTGAGCACTCCTCTAGTATCGAGCATCATATATCAGGGGCAAGTAAATTTATATTGTAAATTTTTTAAGTTACATTAGTCTAGTTACAATTATGAATTTTGAATTCACTATATATCAAATATTGTGTATGCACACTTGTAAATATTATAAGCGTTAAAATTGTCTACATGTATGTGTAGGTTGATACAACAATGAGAATGGCTTCGAGAAAGCCTTAGATGTTGTGGCTAGTCAGGAGGCCTCTGATTTTCAGGTTTAAAAAAAAAATTACACAAAATGTGCAAACTTGAATATATATATGTATTAACCTAATTCAAGTATACATGCTTTAAATTTGATCTTGTAGGAGTATGTTAGTGTGACTTTCTACCCTAACCTAGTCATAGTTATAGCTATGGGAGGACATGCAGAGCAAGTTCCAAATATCATGGTAATTTAATTTTTTTATTATATTTAAAGTCAAATTAAATATTCTGAATTACTTTAATGTTAAATTTATAATTGAATATATATATATATATAATAATAGCTAATACATGTTTTAAATTATTTTTATTTTATAGCATGAGACACATCTTGGAGTTGAGCATGTAGAAAAAGGTCCTGGAGAAGAGGGTGCACAACCTCAAAATATGGTACAATTAAAATATGATAAACTAAATTATAAATCATTTTTAATTGTAGACTTACATATAATTTCAAATTTCTTTGTCTTGTTTATGTAGATTGATTCAAAGAATTTAGAGGTTTTTTCATGTGCACCAGAGCATGCAAACCCGAATACGATGGTAATTTAATTTTATGATGAATTATAAATTAAATTGTCATTAAATCATTTTTCATCATCTTACATCTGATTTCATCTTTCTCTTGTATAGAGTGTTTTAGGTCATCCACATAGTTTGGATGGCGTGAAGAGGTCTCTTGATTATAGAGACAATACATGGCCTAGAAACATGATTTTATGGGTTATATTTGTTTATTTCATGGACTATATTTCTGGTTTCTCATGTACTCTGATGGACTTTATATTTCATGGCTCAAATACTTAGTTGGACTTTAGTTCATGGGTTGTACTCTGACGGACTTTATTTCATGCGCCTAATATATTGGTTGAATCATGCACTTAATATATTTACATAAATTATGGACTTTATTATTTTTTGAAATTTTAATTTACACATGTACATTTATGCATATTATGTTCATAGTCAAGACATTAATATAGGACATTAATGTGAAATTAAATATAAATGTGAAATTAAAGTTGAAATTAATAGGACATTTTAATATTTATACTTTACAAATTTAGTGATCTCATACATGATATACATGATATGTACATTCAATAATTAGCGATAATTAGTCAATGAACTTGTTCAATTCACGTCAATCAATAATTAGTCAATAAATCATAATTCACAAACAAAAGCAATCCATTTATAGACTTCAAAGGACAAAATTTTAAGAAATAAACATTACCATACAAGATTAGAGAACAAAAGCATTAATAAATTCTATAAATAATAACATCCAACACTAATTTATAAGCTGTCAAAACAAATAATGGCATCCAACACTAATTTATAAGCTATCAAAACAAATAATGGCATTGAATACTAATTTATAAGTTGTCAAAACAAATAATGGCATCCAATACCAATTTATAAGTTTTCAAAACAAATAATGACATTGAATATGACGTCTTAAGGGGATGTCTTAAAGGGTCTTAAGGGGATGTCTTAAGGGGTCATAATAGAACATCTTAAGGGGATGTCTTAAGGGGTCATGTAATACAATGTCTTAAGGGGATGTCTTAAGGGGTCATAATACAACGTCTTAAGAAGATTTCTTAAGGGGTCATAATGCAATGTCTTAAGGGGATGTATTAAGGGGTTTAGGGTTTAGGGGATGTCTCAAGGGGTCATAATACAATTTCTTAAGGGGATGTCTTATGGGGTATTAAGGAGATGCCTTAAGGGGTCATAATACAATGTCTTAAGGGGATGCCTTAAGGGGTCATAATACAACATCTTAAGGATATAATTGATTTAACAATAATGTATGCATGATATTTATTGATTATGCAATCAAATATAAAGTCTCAAATTAGGAAAACATGCACATTTAACAAAATAAAACTATAGAATATCAATTTGGATACATAGAAATACATAGAGTACACAATTGTGAATGTACATGCATTTGTAATTTGTAAATTTTTTTTAATTATGTATGTATGTACATATATATCATCGCAAAACAATATTTACAAAATTTGGATTTTCCACCTCAAGAACATCTCAAACTCATGCCCAAAATGTAGTAGGTCTTCACACCACTTGATATCAAAAAGGTACAAGCAATATTAATGAAATCATCAAAACATAGATATTTTAATTTATATAAAACTATCTATATGTACACAACTCAATTACTTGCATTTAAAAGTATTCCACACATGTGTGTAGGTTGAATCCATGCATCCTCTCCTTATTGTTTGAAAGTATGTGATCAATGCAATGATGGCTTAAGGATACAAAAAAGGATAATAAATCAATTTTAACTATTAATGTACAAGCAATATCAATATGTAATTGAAACATGTATTTAAATATAATTTAACTAATAATTACCTATTTTTTTCCAAGTATTCCATGTTGTCCAAGTTGAATCTACATGGACTAGATGATTTTTTTGATTATGGCTTAAGGATTTATAAAAGAATAATTTAAATCAATTTCAACTAATAACACACTTGACCAATATTGAAACATGTATTTAATCTATTTAAAAGGACAATATAAAACTAAAACTATATTTACCTGTATTTACTTATTCCATGTACCATCTGCATCCTCTCTTTTTTGCAATGCATCTATGATTGTCTCATGCTCTTCCATAGAAATTGTCCATAGCACTTTATTTGCAGGTCATCCATGATACCAATATAGTTTTATATTTGTTGCCACCACCAAATGTGAATAATGTATAATCTTTTTATGCATTTCATAATTTGTCAATGTAGGTAGACCATTCTTCCTTGTTAGGTATTTTCATAGCCAAGTTCCAACAACGACCACCGATCCTATTGGAAAACATGAAAACCATCATAAAATAAGTTCTCAAAATTTTCTTAAGGGGATCAAAGATTTATTCTAAAAATTTACTTAAGGGGATCAAAAACTTGTTATCAAAATTTTCTTAATGGGATGTCTTAAGGGGATTGTTGTACCTATTGGATAATGATAGTCATCATCATTTTCTCGAGGTGCTATTAACTTATGTTTACTCTCCACACAACAAGCCAACCAATATTCTTTTTTCTCTTCATTCGCTTCAAGTGCAACAATAGCATACACATGTCCTGCAAACAAAATTGATTTAATCACTTGTGCATATCCATATAAATAATTTAGTACTACAAATTTACTTAATAAGGTGAAATGAAATAAAATAAATTGAATTAAATTACCTTCTTGTACAAGGTATGAAACACAATCATAGTCTTTAGATGCAAACACTTGATCATTTTCTTCAATAGTTCTTTCATATTCATCATGTGCTTATGCAGGTGTCAACGATCTTTACTCCCACTGTTCAACCCATTATGTATTTTCACATGCTTCCCAATCTCTTGAGATACAAAACTGGAAAAAAATGCAAGCTCCCTTGTCTAGATAGTCCACGTTCTTGTTGTTGAACTCCTAAATGAATTCCATTTAGTAGATCCACTAATTGTCTCATAGTCAACTCTAGGTACAATGTTCTCTTCCTCAACCAACCAAAAGAATTGATGAACTGTAGAGTACTCACTCGAACTAGGTGCGGGTAATCTTGTATTACACCAATCAACAATCCCACGTGCATCTTTAAATTTTACTGCATCCTCAAATTTTAATTGTTCTCTAGCAAGAATTCTTTTGACACACACACCAACTCCATCATGTTCTCCTTTACCATGCCCAACTTCAAAAAAAATCCATACATGATGGACATTAAGTTCCTTGTGAACCCTACTTAACCAATAGAACATTGGAGCATTCTTCAACTGCCCCATACAATTATCTAACCATATGAGGTGTTATTTCATCTAGATTCCTCTTTCTCTTAAATTTCTATAAAATATACTGAAACGGTATTGAACAAACTCTAATGAGTGTAATCGGTTGTCACTCAAATAAAAAATAATACTCCCTCAAAACTTTTCTATCATCCTCAGTGCTATCATCTGCATGTCTATAAACAATATGGACAAACATAGCTACTTGCAAGTTGAATTATAATATTGTGATTAAATTTCCTCTTGTGGAGCTAGAATATAATTTTTCACAAAATCAACCATTGAAAGTATACTACCAAATGGAAAAGTGTTTCTACATGCATGAAATTGGCCATCAAGCCATTGAGCATGTTGAGAGTGCATGACATATTTTGGTACAATCTTATTCTTAAATTCACTCATGAATGCATGCACACTAACTTTTTCCGTAACTAAATCACAACGCCTTCCTATTTTTCCATCTTTTAAAGAATATTGAACATTCTTAAATCTTTTAACATCTACTAATTGTTTTCCAAAATCATTATCAACACTTTCATGCATACAAATTATTAACAATGAAAGATTTCCACAATTAATGCATTGTCCTAAAATATAAGAACTTAAATAAAATAATTCACCATTAGATCTTTCACAAAACAATCTTGAAATAAACTCCCTTATTGCTTTAGGTGGCATATTAATACCACATTCCTGTGAAATCATGTTAGAATGCAAGGTACAATATATATATATATATATATATATATATATATAAAAGAATCATAAAAATAACAAAATTAAACATGTGTTTTACAACAAGATATTTGTTGCTTATTAATTTTTACATACTAGGGTTTACATTTTTCAAAAGACCTTTGACTTATTTTAATATTACCAGGTAAAACTAAATCACAAATTTTTTTTCTATAAAATTCAATTTGTGTTGTATTCAATAGGTGTTTTGGGTGAGGATCACAAACTTTGGAACTTGCCCTTAATTTTAAAACATCTCTAGCATTAGATGAAACCCTAGTATTATCATGCCAATATTTTTCGATCAAAGATTTAATTTCAACATTCAATTTCATATCAGACCTCAGGAGTCGACCACTGAAACTCCAACATTGGTTGATAGGATCATTTTCTATACTTTCTCTTCTTTTTTTCACTCCTAACAATGTTTTATGATGCATTTTTAAAACTTCACTAATATTGCTTACCATTATTTTATTCAATGTTGTTTTATTAACTATAGCAGTTGTTATGGCTCTTACTACATTTTTATCTTTAGATCGACTATTTTTCCCAATAGATTGAATGGCACTAGCAACAATAGACATAACAAGTTTTAATGATTGATCTTTTCTTTTTGGTTGAACAAAAAAGCCTAACCTTTTCATTATTTTCCTCATTTTTTGCATTCTCATCAATTGCATCATTAGTTGACATTGAATGCAATTTTTTTATGATAAAAGAATTGCTTGTATATTCTATTCGCATCTGTTCTTATTTTCCTCCAAGAAATTTCACCAATAAGATTATCAAAAACACCACTTTCAATTTTAAAAAAAATTATTTTCATTAAATTCAATATCACATTCTAGATTTTCATCTTCATCTTCATTTTCATTTTCAACTTCAAAATGATTTACATTTTCATCATCAAAACAATTTTCATTTTCATTTTCATTTTCATCAACAAAATGGTTTTCATTTTCATTTTCATTTTCAACAAAAGATTTTTGTTTTTCATTTTCAACAAATTCTATAAAAGTTTCATCTCTTTGCAAATTATCAATGTCAACATCATTAAGTCCAACATCTTGTAAAATTTCTACAAACGAATTTACCATTTCACTAACATGCGGATTTGAAGGTCCCTACTTGGATTTGTGCATATTGAAACATTCTCCATAGCATTGAAAGAGGGATTTGAAGGAATAGCAAGAGTTGCTTGTATAATCATATTCTTCTCGAAATTGACTTCTTACAAATTAGGTTCATCTACAACCATGGTCTCCTCAATATTTTTATCTTCAATAGTTGTGGAATTGGGTGCTCCCCCATCTTTCATTGATTTAGTTCTCATTTCACTAACATGCGGATTTGAAGGTCCCTACTTGGATTTGCCCACCATATTGATTTAGGTTTTGATTAGGGTTACATATAATAAAATTGATAAAGGACAGGGTTATGTATGGAGTTTATTTTTCATGTTATAAAAATTATATAATGGGAACTTAATTAGGACTATGATTCTATTAGCATTAAATTAGCATTAGGGTTAGGGTTAAGATTAAGATTTAGTTATAGTGAGGGTTCAATTAGGATTAGCTATAGGATTAAATTAACATTATTGTTAGGGTTAGGGTTTTAATAAGGTAAGGGTTAAATTAGGGCCAGGGTACAAATATGATTAGGGTTAGGGTTAAATTTCAATTAGTGTTAAGTTTAGGGTCCAATTATAGTAAGATGTAGGGTTCAATTAAGGTTATTATTAGGGTTAGGGTTAGGATTAAATAAATAAAAATATTCTTTAAATAAAATAAAATAATTTAAAAGATTAAAATTTATGTATTATATATAATAAATAAAATGCTTAAAATATTTATACATTCTATATTAATTTTTCTTTATTTTTTATTTACAAAATAAAATTTAAACATTATTAAAAAATAATTATTTAAATAAAACAACTATTATAAAAAAAATTAACATTAACTAAATTTTCAATTATTAATGAATCAAATTTAATATAAAAACAATAATGTTAAAAATGAAATTTAAAGAGGATAAAAAAAAAACTAAGGCAGGAAACAAGAGAGTAAAGGGAATAAAAATGGGTGCAGTTACCATTAAATACGGATGGCAGGCAGAATGTGCAGAATTTACGAAGGAAGAGTTGCACGTGAAATATGGTGGGCGAAAGAAACGAGGAAGGACAAAGGTTGCACGTAAAATACGGTGGGCGAAAGAAACGAGGCAGCCGCATCCATGCCCATGCATCTATGCCCGGTGCAAATTATACCCTGCATAGACAGTGCCTAAAATTTGATGCCCTGGAAGTAGGTTGAAGGGAAGAAGAGAAACAATGAAGCGCTCCGTACTTGTAAAAGAGACGGAGTGGATTGGGTGGGTGTTACTGTGTACAAAACCGCGTGGAAGAGACGTGTTATATGTGGAGGAAGTTGATACACAGATGCTTCTGTGGAAAACAGAAGAGCCGCCTGAAGATGCAGTTTGAATTCAATGAATGATTATTGACTTTCACGATATCAAACAGTCTCGGGATTGAGAATCACAATATTAGGATATCTACAAACTCTTTTAGATGTAGGGTTTTTAGTTCCTGCCAAGGAACTATAGGCACGCCTCTTCCTTAACTAGTTATTAATGTTTTGAACTTCAACCAATCAAAATTGATTATTTTCTTTTATACATTATATTTAATTTTTTTTCTAAAGTTAAATGCATTTTTTTTAACTTTTCTAATTTTCAAAATTATTTCTCTTGAATATTATTGCCTCAAAACTTTTGAGCGATAAGGGCGATTTTCCCGGATCCATTATCAAAGTTGCGATTATAGTGGGAAATGGAAAGGGCAGGAGAAAATTAAAATTACTTTTAACTTAACTATTCTATATTGACATTTGTAATCTAAATTTAACTAAGTCTAAATGCTAATAAATTCCCCTATACTAATTTCTTAAATATTCTATGTAATTTAAATTATATAGGTTAATTATTCAATTTGTTTATGCAATATAAACCTTGTTAATTCATGATATTAATAAATTCAAGTATGCTAATTTTTTGAAGATTATTTTTTTGTTAAATAAATTTATCTATACATTCAAACTATATTTTTTAAGATTAATTTTTGGTTATATTAATTTTCATTTGCCTTTAATAAATTAAAATATATTTCTTAAAATCTATTTTTATAATATAAACTCAATTACTACTAATATCTTTTGAAATTTGATAAATTGAACTAAGCTAATTTTCCTTCAAAAAATACAATATGAAAATAATTAATTTTTAGATAGTTTTAATATAATTACTTATATAATAATTTGATTATTTTAATAATTAAACTATATTATTTTTGCTAATACTAAATTAAATGCTAAATTAGTTTGATCTATTTTATTTAAAAAATAAATTTACTAAATCTATTTACTTTGTCAATAAATAATAAATCCTTTTATAAAATAAAATTTTAACTAATATACTTTTGCATCTAGATAAATAAAATCTATGTCTAAATAAATCATTCAATTTTAAATTTTTGGTTATAAAAACAAGCACTTTGTATTTTAAATTTTATTTCCTACAAACTCTTTAATTTAAAAAAAACTTTAAAAAATGGTTTTTCTTATCATAAGATGGGTTGTTAAAAGCTTTCATTAAAATAAAAAAATTAACTAAATCTTTTTCCTTATCCATTTAATTTAAGTATCATTCTAAAGTTTATTGGTCTATTATCAAAGATTTCTTAAAAAAACAACCAATTTTTTTTACTTATTATGCGGAGAGGCGTTATACAGTGAAAGAATTCAAAGAATATTCTCCCTAAAATTTTTGAAGCTGCATTGAAAATGACAGGCAGATGGAAGTTCTGGACTCATAAATAAATTAGTTATTTTTTAAAAATAATTAAAGCGTGAGTAACTGAAAGTTAAAAAATTGCACGGATTAAATTAAACCGTTATTCTAACTGTATGTCTGTGGCTGCATTCAATTTACTCCACTCAATGCATTCGACTTATTCTAACCATATCCAGCTGCAGAAACTTCAAGCAAATGCAATTAGCAGATGTTCATGGAGGCAACGCGCTTATTTGATTCCTTTGTGTTTCTTTTCGCTTTGGATTTTCATGATCATCTTTTAACTGTTATTTGTGTTCTTTGATTCAGAAATTACAAAGATCCAAACCGAGGTGAATAAGTTTACATATTTGTTTTTGTATAAATTTATTTACAAACCCTGCCCCCGTCCGACTTTTGAAGTGGCAGAGATTCGTTGAAAGTGTGGAGGCTTGCATTCAAGTGTTAACAGCCATTCCTGTGATTGATACTCATGATGCTCACACAGTAATATGATTAACTGTTAACATATCATATAATAGCAGGCATTACAGTATTTATTTTATTTTATTTTACCTCAAATGCAATATTCCATTTGCAGTTAATGCAGGGCATAAGCTCAATGGAGATGATTTCCAAGGCATCCAAGAAAAAGCTACTGGCGACCACTGATCTTGCAGATGCCAAAGCAGAAAAATATGTCAAATTCTTCAGCGATCCTAAATGCTACCTCAGTCCCAAATTCAATGAGCCCAAAATTTCATCGAGACTAATCTCCGGTTCAAGAGCAAAAATAAATGATACATGAATTGGCACTTTTCCTTAATAAAATTAGGTGTAGTTCATTTTCACTAAATTAGGTGTAACAAGTTCCATTTCTACTCTTCCTATATAGTTTATAATTTGGTTATCATGTACATTTTTTACTAAAATCTTTAATTTACTATGCTAAGCAGTAGATGGGGTTTTCTGAGAAAATTGACATAGGAAAAAATGGAATTTGTTCTTTGTGATTTTTTAAGGCCATTTTGTTTGGTATGCTTGAATGCTGCTTTTTAAGAAGAGGGATTTCCGTTGAATACTGATTACGCTACGAGGTGTTATACAGTGAAATCATTCAAAGAATATTCTCCATAAAGTTTTTGAAGCTGCATTGAAAATGACAGACACCTGAAAGTCATGTGCAGCGTTTGCTCCCATCGTATAAATAGATTACTTTGTATTTTATTTCTGATGCATGCATATTTGAATGGGTAGATGGGATGTGCAGTAGTTATCCAAAACTGCCATTGAAGGTTCTTTTGAGACCACAGACACCGTTGGAGATAGCCATTGATTTCTTCTTCTATGACTTTGAAATAGCAGGTTCTCATCAATTACGTTTTCTTTTTTAATGATTTATATTTTCTTGATAGCCATTGATTTCTAGGTTGAGGGTTCACTGCTTATCTGGTGTATTAAAACTAACTTCAGGATTTTTTGTCTTTCTGAGCATTTAAATTTGTGTAGAGAGGTCGCGGATTCGAATTTTGATAATTTGAAGAAAAAAAATGGAGCATCCTCCAACACCAACAAAGGAAGCTGCTGCTGATACTCTTCTCCTTCCGCCCCCTGTTGTTTCTTCTCTTCCTCCCGTGAAGTTCAGTTTAGCCACATGGCCCGGCTATGGCAGAATGGGCAACTAGATTTCCCTCCTAGCTAACCATTACAGGGTTCGCTTTCAGTTCTTTAACTCTTATTTTTAAGCTCGCTCTAGGTAAACTTTGTGTCAAAATTTACATTAATTATATACATGCACAAACAGGTATGTCTCCTGGAGAATGGTAGGATTGTTGTTTTATCCAATTCAGATAGTTAACAACTTGCTTTGGCATTTATGTCATTTATTCTGAAATCCTTTCCATAAGGTTTTGATTTGTGGACTTATGATTAAATTGGTTTGTAGGACACTGTAAAATGTGCAGAAAAAGTAATTCATTGTAAATCCATTCAGAAAAATGTTAATTTGTATTTTGTTTTTGTTTACTCCAACCATTTTGTTTCTTTCAACAACCAATTTGTTCAAAGATAAAAATACTAATTAACATTATATTGGTTTTTACTTTTTACTCGATTCAGATTAATTGTTTCTTTGAAGATGGAACCTTTCTGAAATTTAATAATTTGCTTTCATGTTTTTTAAGTATCTCTTATCTACATGATGCCCCTCTAAATTACTCTGCATTAACTTGGTGCTATTTGGACCTCCTTTCACTTTGGGCATAACAAAGTTTAAACTTTTTCCGCTGAAATCCATTACAATTTGTAAGCGCTATGCATTTAAGAAATGATATTCTAGCAGACCTTGTGATGTAATGAATTAGAGTAATCAGCCTGAGACACCGTAGAAAGTATAGCAAGAAGGGGAAAAGAGTGGTTTTAGACCCTGTTTAGTCCCAAGGCAGAAAATGAATTAAATAATATTTATTCTTTTAGGTCAAAACTGAACAGAATGATGAATTGCAATATTTAAAATCCCTGTTGTGCTCACTTTACATTCTTTTAGAAGTATTCACATGATGCAACTACCCTTCTTAAGCAGACCTTATCTATAACCCTGTCTGTCTTGCTCTTATGGATCCCTTGGAGTTCATGGCTGGAGTTCTGTTTCTTTTTATGCAAGAGAGATTAGCGATTGCCATTTATATGGAGTTCATGGCTGGAGTTCTGTTTCTTTTTATGCAAGAGAGATTAGCGATTGCCATTTATATGTATTAGATAACAAACCTGTATTTGTTATTGCAAGCAGAAAATTAGGAGGAATTTAAAGTTTCTATGTTTCTTGTAGGTAGAATTTGTATTCCTATTAGTCATGTTAAAACTGGGGGAACTTTTCAAGGTTTGTAGGTTTCTGTGGGAGAATTTGTTTTCCTCTTATTTATTTAGATAATTGGAAGAATTTGAAGGTTTTCAAGGAAAAATTTGTTTTCCTGTTATTTATTTAAAAAATTGGAAGAATTCAAAGGTTTCTCGATGAAAATTCCTTTTGCATTTCTTTAATTAAAAATTGGAAGTAATTTGAAGGTTTCAAGGGAAGTTTTTTCTAATTTTAGATTTAAGTGAAAGTTTGTTCATAGTGTAATTTACACTGAATTTGAATGACTGTTGATTTTGTGAGGGCATCATTAGTTTTTTTTTTAAATATCAAGAGAATTTTGGGAGTCCATAGGTCTTGAAATGGAAAGTGTTTAATTGTAGGTTTAAATGGTAGTTGGAATTTGGTAGTACAGTTATTTTAAAGCAATTTTAAAAGAATTGAAGTCATTTGATATGAGTTTTTCATGATCTAAATCTTTTTAGATTGTTTCTAGATTAAAAATTATTGATAAAGATTCAAATCCAAAAACAATCTTATCAAGACTACAATCATAAATATGCATTCTTTTAATGAAATAAAAAATTTTATGGTGAAAAAATGCAATCATTAATTAATGGGTATTGTGGGAAGACAATGTCAACAATAGAATAAAATCAATAAAAACATCTATTCCAATCATGAATTCAAACATTATTCTATTCCATAATCTCAACCATGAAAAGTTAGATAGAGGGATCAGATGCACAACATCAGCTGCTTATTGGAGTGAACAATGAACAATTTGGAAACAGTTTTAATTCAGAAATCTATTCTATTATCATCCACTGGTGGAAAATTTCCCGCGGAAAAGCATTAGTATTTTTTAATATATATTTCAAAAATTTGTTTTTTTGTGAATTGTTTATAAATATGGAACAAATTAGACATTAAATAGTGGGGCTATTATTTACATCTACGGCTAAAGGCATCCCAGAGATGATTCACAACACCCCGTCCGTCCATCATTTTCCATTGTTTTTCGTCATTAATTGCGTTTATAACACCTATCCTATCCATCCATTTCAGAGCGCTCGTCATTCAATTTCTTTGCCAGCAAGAAAGTGACGACTATTACACTTACCACCTTCATGCAGCAATCTCAACACTTAACATCAAATCGAGACAATAGTAAACAAAGATTAAAAACCCTGAACGCCTCCATCAAATCCTCTGACTCGTCTTTTCCTTCATCATCTTGATTGTTGAAGATGGATTGATAAAACTCAACAAATTCCTCAAATCAGAGGCAACAATAGTCCTCTTGAGGAGGGTTGTTCACCATGCATCTCACATCATCTTCTGACATTGATGATCCGAGCTTGTTAGTGAAGCTACATATCTCACTCACGCTCACCATTCTGTCTGCATTTTCATCCACCAAGTCATACACTCTGAGTTTCATCTAAGATCGGCCATTATTTTAGAAATTGTAAACACAGCTTGCTTGTCCTTCAAAATTAGAATATACAGGCTTACAAAAACAAAAGGAGCAGAAATGGGCAACAGGAAAAAGGGATCTGAAGGGCTGAGAATACAAATGTAGAAGCCAAGCCCATGGATCGTACCAAAACCATAATGTAGTATTTATAAAAGAAGAGAAGACCCTGCGAGGCTTTGGTTTGGAAATAAGAAGGATCCCTCTGCCACACTAGAAATAAGAAGGAAGAGATGCCAACATTTACTACCGCCACGAGATTTTAGATTGGCTATTATTGATTTGGCATTTCTTACCATTGATAATGGAAGATAAAAAGATAGCAAGAAAAATCAGAAGGGCAGGCATGGATTGAACTCCAACCGATAAACGGTAAAACAAGTGAAGACCATCAGCCAAAATCAGAGGGATCGCGACGTGGCCATTTTCTACCACAACTTCAAAGCTAGGTCGGTGAAGGGCAGAGGATGGAGGAAAGACACTTTTATTACGCGGAAGGCGTCCCCATGTTGAACTTCTCCAAGCTCTTTTGACACCAAACGGTACAGATTGCAAGGGACTACGATTGATAGAATCTCATCTGTTCATATTTTTAGGTCATTTTCCCGGCTGTTTACGCACCTTTTACTTCTCCACTCGCGTCCCTCAGTGAGATTTTCACGCTTCCTTTGTCTATCGACGGTCTCCACTTGCGTCAGTTGCAGAGAGTATGTATTCCACTTGCAGTTATCAATTTGAGAGACATGTCACCTGCATCTGATATTTATGGTGTAGTAGCAAAGTTTTTTTCAACTCTTACCCGTTTTGGTGTGAGGGCCAGTTTTGTTGGTTTGAGGATAAATAAATGGATCGCAGTTCATAGTCTTCATTTCTAAATTTTGATTTTATGTACGTGTTTCCTTATATGCTTGTGCTCCTCTCTGCAGCCATAGGATTCAAAATGTTGTTTGTCCCTTCAGTAACCACTAAAAAGGAAAAGCCTCCTGTCTTTGTTATTTTCTCATCTTGTGAATTTAGGGAAGAAATGCGTTTTTATTCATTGCTTTAGTCCTTAGAGAATTTGTGCCCTAGACAAGAGGACCCAGACTTCAGTTTCGGAGGGCAAGGAGGTTTTCTCATTTTTTTGGCTAAAGAAATGCCAACAGTAGAATTCTAGGTGGTGACAAGGATATAGATTCCTTTGTGGAAATGAACCCAACTAGGTATGGCCGGTATGATGAGGTTCTAGGCCATGGTGGCATGAAGACAGTGTATCGAGCTTTTGATGATGAAGACGGAATTGAGGTTGCATGGAACAAGGTGTCTCTAAAGTGCCTTGAAGACGATGCACTAGAAAGACTCTTTGCAGAAGTCAGGCTTTTGAAATCCCTGAACAATAAAAATATAATAACTCTTTATAATGCATGGCTGGATGAGAGGGTTGAACATGTAAATTTTATTACTAAGGTTTGCACTTCTGGGACCCTAAGACAGTACCAACAGAAGCACAGACATGTTTCCATGAAAGCTATAAAGTACAGGGCATGGAATATTCTTAAGGGTCTGCATTATTTACATAGTCAAGAACCTTGCATCATTCACAGGGATTAGAATTGCAGTAATATTTTTGTGAATGGTAATAGCGGCACTCTGAAGATTGGGGACCTGGGTCTTGCGGGCACCCTTGGAAGTGATCAAGCTGCTCATACTGTGATTAGTACACCTGAATTCATGGCTCCATAGTTGTATGAAGAGGATTACAATGAACTGGTGGATATCTATTCCTTTCACATGTGCATGTTGGAGATGATTACCTTTGAAATTTTGTACAGTGAATGCTATAATGTTGCTTTGGAACTTTGTCATATTTTATAGTAGCAACGGCCCTAGTAGATATGCATGCAAAAAGTGGAAGCATTAACAAGGCACGTGAACTGTTTGACAGAATACCTGAAAAAGATCTCATCTCATGGATTGCAATGGTTGCAGGATATGTACAAAATGGATTTGTTGAGAAGGCTTTAGAAACTTTCAAGCAAATGCAATTGGCAGCTGTAAAGCCAAATTTTTCATCAAAGCATCATAGATGGAGGAAATTTTTCTGATATTATAGTTGGAAATGCTCTGGTAGACATGTATGCAGAATGTGGAAGCATAAGAAAGGCACGTGAACTGTTTGACATATTGCCTCAAAGATAGGTTATCTCACGGAATGCAATGATTGCATTGCTGAGACATTTATCCATCTCTGTGATGTAGACCAAAGCCAAATACATGCTTCTCCTCGTTACAATGGTTGTGTTACAGATGCATAGATATTGGATCTGTTGATTACCATGGTTTCCCTTTATTCAACAGCTTTATTAGACACTAAAAAATTCTGCAATTTTGGACTTACAAACTCTTTCAATATAACATGTTTCTGATTAAAAAGCTTCCCATTACCTCAATAGTTCTTTGTTGCCATCGTTCTGTGTGAATACTTGTTGTATGGAATTCGTCTTGGCTTTATTACATTTATTGTTATTATTTTCTTTGCAATTTTTTAGTAATGTTAGGTGATTTTGTTAGCAGGAAAGTTTTGCAGATTATTGTCAGAATAATGGAAAGTATTAACAATGTTCATTAGGGTTAACTCTTGGGGCACCAGCAAAGGCTAGGGAAAATACTAATAATGGAAGAGTGAGACTACAGGCATGATACCAGATATCTCATACCATGATATGACAATATCATGGAGAAAAGTTGGTCGAATGCCTCTTATACTGTACATAAGCAAGACAACCTCCATATTTGAGAGATATGTTGATGATGCAATTTTTGATTAAGTGATGCTTAAGAAAGGAAATAAATATTGTGTATTTATATTGCTTGTAAAAGATTGCAAAACTTTAATATTCTGAATGTCTTTTCTGCTAGCCTACATTATAGATCAATATATAATTGTTCAAGGCACCTGTTAACAATAAGCAATCTTTAAATAGGTTTGTATTTTCATGGGAGGCACAGGGGCGGTGTACAGTTCAAGTATGAACTGTCCATTAGAAACAACACTGGTAACTTGTACAACAGTTGTAGTTTCTTTTTTAGAAGATAAGGCTTTTGCAAAGTGTATACTCAAGTACCAAAGAAAATAAGTCATTTTTGTACACAGTCTTCATCTCTTTGTCACCAAGTATCAGGTCAAGACTTTTAAGAGAAAGGCCAAGTTTGGCTGAACCAAAGTTTACATGGCACAAGTTTTAAAATGTACCTTTAATTTCCTATCAAATACATATAGTTGTATTATGTTTTTTTATAAAATAGTCTGATAGAAATACATACAGTTGTAATATGTTTCTGTATATAGATACATACACTCTAGAATATGGGCTTCTAGATCTACATGAATTAGGTGATTGTAAAAATGTATAAGATGTTCCCATTAATCAATGAAGCCAATTTTTGGTGCCTAAATCAGATTTAAGAAGAATTTTCAAAGGGAAATTTCATACCTTACTGAATACTAATTCAATGGTTGTGACTTTCTGTTGTCCAGATAGTGACAGCTACTTTTTTTCATATTTTAAATGGGTACAATTTATCTAAGCTTGCTTGCTCTGAGAAACTTTAGTTTTCTTATATTTTTCAATTTTGTACATCCAATAGTTTTCTGAATTTGAGTAAGAAAACCACGAGACTTGTTATTTATATGTGCTTTTGAATTTGAAATTATATCCTAGACCAACAAGCAAAGTCCCTGTATATAGAGATCTAGGCCAACCCATTGCAAAAAGAAAATTCCCAATAGCCATTAGAATTTGAGCTACTGCAATTGTCACTGGTTGTGGATACGCATAGTCCCTGCAGAGAAGATAGTAAAGTATCAACTATTGGAAAGAGTAGTAGTCATTTTCCTTCTATGGAAATAAAACTTCAACCGATCATCAACAGCCTACTAACTTTCTCTTACAATAATAGAATTTTTTGAAACCAATATTTAGAAGATCAATATTTGATCTGAATAAAGTAGGACTTCTACATTAACAATACTCTCAGTGAATTTCTCAAAACCAATATCTTTAGGGAAGAGGTAGAGTCATATACTGCAACTATAGTTATATGGGAAGAGGTAGAGTCACGTGAGATCCATATATAAGGCAGTCTGATAACCATAAATAACTGTTCGTTGGAGAAGGGACAGTATAGGAGATTTGGTTGTGCGGACATTGCTGAACATGTTCATCACAGGTTCTAAGCTGAATGAGAATTCATGCAAGCTAGTTTTAAAATGAAGTCTCTCAGCTTGGGGCTTGTCTTTTAGTTTTAGAGAACATATCCTTGATGGTCACATATAGATCTACTGCAGTACACTCTCCAAAGAATTCGTTTCTTAATATTTGTTACCTTTAATAAAGATTGCTCCATGTTACATCCTTAGAATTTTTGATTGACCATAAGGAAATTCTAAAGCAATATTAAGCATAGAATACTTTAAGTTTAAAAGTAAGTGTTTCTGAAACAAACTGTCTGAAATATCTAATTCTTTACAGTAGCATAAGTCTGGAAATGCTTTTCTTTTAGAAGAATTAGTTACAATACTAGCTATTTGACTAGAAAGAACTCCTGTTCTGAGTTACAATGGATAGCCTAAAGCTTGAAAGAACTACTATGTCGACTTACATGGTCTGTTTCCACCAAAAAGAACTGATTTTCCAATTACAATACTTAGTCTCCCATAGCCAGAACTCTCCCTCGAAAGAAGACTAAGTGTACCATTTATGCCTTGCTAACTCTTAAAACTTCAGTAAATTTAGGGCATGTGTGAGAAAATAAATAAGGCTTCTTCGCAAAATGTCCACTCAACCATCTTTGCAATGAGAACGTCTAATCTATATTTATTTTGCATAGCTATAGATATTTAGATATTTCTTCAACCGCCCCCTCATCGCCGCCTCCAATGTGCTTAAATAAGCCGGCTGGTAACATATAACTCCAACAACAACCTGGAGAATTCGACTTAGAGCTAGCAGATCCTGAGGTACATTTATTTTATTCTGATCATCTCTCTCTACAATTTGAAGCATAAATAACTTAGACCTGTAATGGTTTCATAACTGTGATTTCCCTTCTCCTCATTTTTGTTGTGTATCTGTATGTTGTGCGAGTAAGAATTACCAACTTAATGTAGTGTCTGAAACGAGTGTTTCTTGATGATAGTTATATGACCCGCTTGAAATTATTTTTGTATACATTGACAGATTTATATTGTGCAAAGTTGATTTTGACTGGCCATTTTCCTGATAAATGTGCACTGTTTGATTTGATAAAGTATTTTTGAGTGGGAAGACTACGTATCTGTCTTGTCTGTAATTGCATTTGCTTTAGGGGAGCAACTTACGTGCAAAGGGTAGTGTTTTTCTTGCAAATGTCACTCCTGAAATATACATCATGTAGATGTCTCCAGAACAACAAAATATAAGCAAGCTACTGAAATTCTAATAAAAGGCTTGAGGCATCTATCATCTCAACTTGCAGTAGATAGGTCAACGCTCTCAACTTGCAGCAGACATAAAAAAGAAAAAACGAGTTCAATGATGCAATCTCCTAGGCTTCTAGCGTAAAAACCATGCACAAATTTTAGTTCTAACTGTCTTTGACATGAGGGCTTTCAAGGGTTGCCTAAGCTGATCTTTCCTGGTAAGCCATTTAGCCTTGTCCAAGAACTGGTCTTCTCTTTTTTGATGAACAGGAATGCAGATGAAGGAGGAGGAGGAGAGATAGTATTAGGAGGTGTCAACAGTAAACGCTTAACGGTAAACATACATTTGTGCCTGTTACAGAACAGGGTTACTGGCAGGTAGATTATAGAATGAACTTGAGTTTCCATGTTGTGTTTTAAGAAGTGTTTTTATATGCATGTTGTTATTCACTATGACTAAGGGTGGATGCGATGGTTACAGAACTATCCGACTTTTCAAACTTATTCTTACTATTTCTTTCAGTTTGATATGGGAGATTTTCTCATTGGTAATGAATCAACAGGTGAAATATCTTCCCAAGACTTTCAGTTCTGTTTGATTAAGTGTTAAATCTAATTTAATGGTGTTTAAAAAAATGGATAATTATTCTTACAGGCTTTTGTGCTGGAGGTTGTGCTGCCATCGTAAACTCTGGAACTTCTCTGCAGTACAACAGTTGGCAGCATCGGCCATCTGCAATTTATCCTAATGTGCTATGAATTCGTCACATTTTTATGTGTCCTGAAGGTGAAGTAGGCATAATTTAAGTTGGCAATCATTTCTTTTGAGGATAAAGATAAAACAAAGATGGTTCGCTTCACTTGAATAATTTATAGGACAGCATCTTTTATGATTAGAAGCTTCCGTATTTAATGGTTGACGTGTATATCTAGCCAAAAAAATGTGTAATTCAAGATGAAATGAAGTGGAAGGTAGCCGCTAATTATGTTTCTCCCGGAGTCTTTGTGTAGAGTATCGATTTATTGTACGGATCTATTCATTCTGCATTTTTGTTTGTTGTCCCAGGGAATTCTGGGTCAGAAGTTTTTCACTTGCATTATGATTAAAATTCAGAAGTTCCTAAAGAAAACAGCTTTCTTACATTCACCAGAAATAGCTTTATGCTGTCACATTCACTGTAAACAGCTTTCTTACATTCACTAGAAATAGCTTTACGCTGTCAAATTCACTGTAAACAGCTTCCATGTTGTCACAGTGTCATATTTCAATGGGGTTAAGCAACTTGGATATTCCGTCAATAGCAGTAACATGCTACATGTTTGATCAAAAACAGAAAATGGAGAACAAATTGCGTCATATCACCTTGGTAGACAAAAGCAAATCCTTTTCCAAGGATCACATGGTGTCTTTTTGGCGCTGATTATCATAAGATTTATGCGGTTTCTATGCTAAGATTTGCTGACATAAGCTATCTATTGAACATAGATGCGCTTTAAGATGGGTCGTGTTTGAACATCCTGAGTCAAGGATCAAGATGCTCTTTACCCGCATACTAACAACAGAAGACGGGAAAGTCACTGTTGAAGGTTGTGAAGAAATATTCAGAGGCAGCGAACAAACAATAGAGGGATGAAAACTAACAGATGGAGTAATTGCATCAGCAAGATGTCTTTGGACAACAGTGATTGTAGGATATGCAATGCATGGCCAGGTACATGAGGCTCTAAGCCTCTTTAAGCAAATGAACAAAATACAAGAGCAACGCCGAATATTTCAGTTTATCTGAAATATGAATTTTACGGATGTGAAACTAAATTAAATCCTAGTGTATTTGGCAAATTTTAATAAGCTTTCATGTGTGCTGTTTGGGAAGGATCTCTTCGACATGCGTTCATGAAACTCTACGAGAAGTGCCGAAGTTCACGATTGTTTAGGACATTCTTTGCTATATTTTTTAAAAATGTTTTACCTATTTCTTTTTTCCATTGCCTTGCATTCACTTTGGAATGGACACAAATAAATATAATCCAAAGTGGAGGAAAATACATATAATCTTCATTAGGTATGAGATCCTACATTATGTTGTATTTCTAGGTTCTTCTCTCTTTATCTTTTGGGTAATTTTTTTTGGGATGAATAACATTTTGCAACAATATTTGAGAAGTAGGAAAAACTCAGCCCCACCTCAAACAAACATCTTAAAATCTGAAAAATAGAGGCTTCCATTTCTACCTTTTCTTATTATGACAAATAGTTATATATTCCAACCAAATATTCGGCATACCCAATTGCACACAAAAAGTGCAATCGCTAGTTTATTTACGCCGAAGGCGTATCCACTATGAAATGAACCAAACTGATTTATTGCATCTACGGTTGAAGCCATCCCGGAGACGATTCTGAACAGCCCGACCGACATCGTTATTCATTGCCTTTTCTCATTAATTGTCACACGGAGTCAAGCTATACACGTCAGGGTAATTTACGTGTAGGAATGCACACATTAAATAGCTCTAATTGATTTAAGATAAATAAGTGTTTGTTTGTATCTAGAATGCATCATATAATTTAATGATTTGTATATTAGATAATGTAGTTTCAAGAATAAAAGCTACCAATTTCTTATAATTTCATAGAATTCATGATATTATAATTAAATTAGTTAACAAATAATTCTTTCTGAATTTTTGGGTTCAAAAAATTAAGTTAAAAAAAGTGTTTGTTTCTATATATCAATTTAATATTAGAATATTGTGATATAAAGAGGTCTATTGATTGAGCAATTAATTTTGAAAATTGAAAGTTTATTAAAAAGTATATACAAAATAAAAAATTAGCACAATTTAATATAATGTTTAAATTTTTTGTTAAAATCTTGACAAAACAAGAAATATTAAAAGAGTTCATCATTTCTACATTCTTTTTTTGATAAATCAATCAAAAAATAAAATTAAAGAATGATAACTCTCAGTGTACTTTACATATATTTTTTTTAAATATAGGTATGCTAGTTTTCTATTACAATTATAAATTTATGATTTTTTCTAGTTAGTATTTTAAATTTCTTTTTTGAAATTTTAATATAAACTTCTACTTAAATTCTTAATTTGTGATTTTCAAAAGGTTATAATTTGTGATTTTCAAAAGGTTATAATTTGTGATTTTCAAAAGGTTATCTTTTAGCATGATAAGGATTTTATCTAAATTCTTAATTTATTATTTTTTTGTCTTAAAAATTACACTAATTAGCGTTCTAATTGTTTAAGATTTTACACTAACCATCTCCAACATTGTTGCTACAGTGTGCAATGTGATGTTAAATTTTCCACCCAATATTTTTTCCCACATTTTTCATTAAACCCATAGATATGAATTTTCCATTTTTTGAATAAGTTTTTAGTTCCTGCCAAGGAACTATAGGCATGCCTCTTCCTTAACTAGTTATTAATATTTTGAACTTCGACCAATCAAAATTGATTATTTTCCTTTATACATTATATTTAATTTTTTTTCTAAAGTTAAATGCATTTTTTTAACTTTTCTAATTTTCAAAATTATTTCTCTTGAATATTATTGGCTCAAAACTTTTGAGCGATAAGGGCAATTTTCCCAGATCCATTATCAAAGTTGCCATTATAGTGGGAGATGGAAAGGGCAAGAGAAAATTAAAATTACTTTTAACTTAACTATTCTATTGACATTTGTAATCTAAATTTAACTAAGTCTAAATGTTAATAAATCCCCCTATACTAATTTCTTAAATATTCTATGTAATTTATATATTCCCCTATACTAATTTCTTAAATATTCTATGTAATTTAAATTATATAGGTATACAAACCTTGTTAATTCTTGATATTAATAAATTCAAGTATGCTAATTTTTGAAGATTATTTTTTTAAAAATAAATTTATCTATACATTCAAACTATATTTTTTAAGATTAATTTTTGGTTATATTAATTTTCATTTGCCTTTCATAAATTAAAATATATTTATTGAAATATATTTTTATAATATAAAATCAATTAATACTAATATCTTTTGAAATTTGATAAATTGAACTAAACTAATTTTCTTTAAAAAAAATACAATATGAAAATAATTAATTTCTAGATAGTTTTAATATAATTACTTTTATAATAATTTGATTATTTTAATAATTAAACTATATTATTTTTGCTAATACTAAATTAATTGCTAAATTAGTTTGATCTATTTTATTTAAAAAATAAATTTACTAAACCTATTTACTTTGTCAAAAAAAATAAATCCCTTTATAAAATAAAATTTTAACTAATGTACTTTTGCATCTAGATAAATAAAATCTATGTCTAAATAAATCATTCAATTTTAAATTTTTTGGTTATAAAACCAAGCACTTTGTATTTTAAATTTTATTTCCTACAAATTCTTTAATTTAAAAAAAACTTAAAAAAATGGTTTTTCTTATCATAAGATGGGTTGTTAAAAGCTTTCATTAAAATAAAAAAATTAACTAAATCTTTTTCCTTATCCATTTAATTTAAGTATCATTCTAAAGTTTATTGGTCTATTATCAAAGATTTCTTAAAAAAACAACCAATTTTTTTTCCTTATTTTCTATTACAATTATAAACTTATGATTTTTTCTAGTTATTATTTTAAATTTCTTTTTTGAAATTTTAATATAAACTTCTATTTAAATTCTTAATTTGTGATTTTCAAAAGGTTTTTTTAGCGTGATAAGGCTTTTATCTAAATTCTTAATTTATTATTTTAAAGGGAAAATTAATTAACATACAAAATGATAAATATTTGGTTTTATCTATAAATTAAATATGGTTCTCAATCATTTTAAATAAAAATTTCTACTTTTCAAATAATTTTTCTCATAACATGGACACAAAAAATTATCTGCACAAATCTCGGGCTCCATGGAAAATGTGGCCAGTTAATTCAAACCATTTAGTTAAATTCTCAACGGTTTGGCAGTTATTTATTTAGTTTTAATAGTTTTGGTTATATCAACTACATTTTGCTCTCAAATTTATTGTTACTTCATTGTAACCTTTTTACTTATTTTGACATCAATTCCTTTTTTTTTGCATTTTAGCTTTTTTTTAACTGTTGAGTTCTTTCAAATTTAATTGATTTTTTGTTGTCATTTCCATTCTTTTTGTTTCAAAGGTGGAATAATGGATGAGAATCATGGCTTTTATTTTCATTGTTTAAATTTGGTGGTTAATAATTAAAATGGTTTTTTTCTTAAATTCTCTTTACATTTCATTTTTTGTGTTTTCCCATTATTTTTGTTGGAGCATTTAGATGGATAGTTTCCAGTAGAAATCATTTTTTTAATTTCACTGCACTTGAAAGTAGATAGTGGCATATCATCAATTGACTAGTAGGATGGATGAATCATGCCTTTTCCCTTTTTATCCTTTTCTACCCATGTATGATATTAGAAAGATGGTAGGAAAAAAAATCTATGTTTCTTTTAAATAAATTTTTAAAAATATTAATTTTTTTCTTCATACATTGGCTAGGGAATATAAATGAAGTTTAGAAGTAGGTTTGAAAATTGCCTGCTTCCTCCCAATTCAGCATGTCTATACTTTTGTGAATCTAACTATATATGGTGTGGTAAACAAGTGGATATGTTTTTATGAAGGGAATACTTTTTGGGAAGTGAGGAGTGATTGCTATAATTAGGGATTCAGGGGAAATTTTTCTATTTATCAAAATGAGATGTAGTGTAATTCAGTATGCATGAATATTGGCGGGAAGAGGGTGGGGTGTCTTCTTTATGAATATTGGCAAGAAGGGGGTGGGGTGTCTTCTTTCCTTTCTTTTTTCTTTTGGCATGCTAGAAACTAACATCTCTAGATACTAGAGACAAGGAATATATCAATTTCAATCCAATTTGCGTGAATTTTGTTGGAGCTTGAAGACATGGTTTGCATCATCAATATTTTTGAGTTGGGAAAGGTAGTTCAGGACATGAGAAAGCCAGTCAAGTTATATTTGATTAAGTTTGGATTTTGTTGATATAAGAAAAATAAATAATAAGAGTCTAAAAATATTGAGCTAGCCCGATTCTACCCTCATTTGTCTACCCCTTAGATAAACTAATTTATAGTCTCATTGCATGATTTGGATCTAATATATGCCAAATATTTCAAATATTTCTTGTGGTTGGGATGACCAAAGGGGCATAAAGTCTTGTTTTAATGGTTTTCCAATTCAATATTTCATTACCTATTCTTTGGCATCAAGGCCACCATAGACTTGCTAAGAGTATATTGCATGTTCCGACATGAACTTGAAGTTCCAATGACCTCCAATAAGATTCTCATGTGCCTCTTGAACAACATTCCCAATCTCTTACCGCACCACACACTTTAATACCTGGTTGGGCCCCAACTTGAACAACAATCCATTGATCAACTGGAAAGCCTTGGTTTCCCATGCTAACCTTTAGTGGTTTCTTGCTTGTAATTCAGGTATATTAAATGAGGTTCGATTAATACTTGACAGAAAATAGTGATCAACATTAATTAGAAAGATGCAACAATAAATATTGATAGAGGGAATCCATTCATATTTTTGCTCATCAGTTTCTAAACTTATTGAGTTTTGCAGACATTAGGCATCTGAGGACATAGGACTATATGCTTTCATTTTCATTTGTGTAGAAAATTGTAACATTTAAGTAGGGTGGTTATATATGACTCTATGTACAATGAAAGTTCTAAAGATCGTTGCTTTTTTAAAGAGGATTTTTTATCATATATGTTGAATGGTTAAGGAAATATTTGAACTCATAAATATTTAAATAATGCTGACAACATGTAAATTGTGCTTTCTTCATGGCCTAAAAGCACAACCAAAGCATCTCAGAATTTTGAAGTGAGCAAAATTCTTTTGTTATAAGGGTCATTTTCTAATGAAAGACAAAGTTGACTCTATCAATGATCAAATTCCTAAATTTAGGTGACAATCTTGACCAATTGTTCATAAAAGAAAACAAACTCAACAAATACAAACAAAACTATTCTAAAACTTTCTGGCAAGAACTTCGCTACTCTACAGCTCTTGTTTATTATAGATTTTGATCAAAAATTTAATAGTTTTGTTGATCTTCGCTTTCTTAAATAGTTGGTGCAAGTTGTCAACTTTCAAGCGGCATTCATATTGGTGCAAGGTGTCAATTGTGCACTCTATGATAAAGTGTCATTCTATCTCCACCACGTCCTTACTATAAAATTTCCACATTTTGTCTTTCCAAACTTCTTTAGGTATAATACATCCCCTAATCTCACATCTATAAAAAAGAAAGAGCCATAGAAAGAATGGAATGGAGACTTGGACAATTGTAATAATGATCTATAATATAGATTGCTTGATAATTATTTTTTTTGGAAATATATAATATGTTTAATATTGATAATAATTGATTAATTTATTCTAAAAAATAATTAATGTCTAGAGGTATTTTACATTTGCAATAAGGATTGAGTGTAATTGCATGATGTGTTACCCAAATAAAAAAAAATTTGTCGGTGGGTCAGTGCAAAGTCATGTTGTAGGGACCTAAAAGATCTTGAGTTCAAAGCTGGTGGGTAGTGTAAAGCCATGTTGTAGGGACCTAAAAGATCTTGAGTTCAAAGCTTCATACTATATATATATATATTCTTAAATTTGACAATCATTATACATAAAAATTGAAATGTCTAAGATTGATGAAAATTGATTAATTTATTCTAAAAATTAATAAACATATTGTAAAAAACGTTGAGTGTACTAATGTGAGTGTGTTGACAAAAAAACTTACTTTTTATCTTAAATTTGACAAATACTATATGTCAAAATTGTAATATTTAATAATAAAATAATATTTTATCAAAATTAGCACCAATTTTATATTATAATTTTTTAAAATAAAAGTATTTAAGATATTTATATTATATGTATTTTATTTCAATATAAAATAAATGTATTTAAAATAATTATAATTAATTAGATAGTTATTTATCTATTTATTTATATAGTAATAAAATAATAACATAATATAAAAATACAGTTTTAATATTTAAATATCATTTATATATATAAATTTTATAATTATATATTCATTATTATTAATATTATTAATTTTTGATATTTAAGTTTTTAATATATTAGTGGAAAAGAATTTTGTGAACCAGTGTGCTATTGTAACTTGTTATTACCACTAGCATGTATATCTTTAAAAAACTCTATGTAAAGGACACCAAGAGATATCATTGTCACGTGTCTATTCAAATGAACATATATTTTTCTAAAGATAGGTATACTATTATAGATATCAAATATAAAAGTGATGAAAAGATATCGAAGTTATTTATTAAGTTTTCTAATTGAAATCTTACTACTCAAAGGATTTGCTCCAAAAGACCAAGAAAATGCTAGCTATTATAATAAGAACAACAACAAATTTTATGAGAATTTTTTAACTATGAATGATACATAGACTATTTCCACATAATTCAGAAATTTTAAATGTTTTTAGTCTAAGTTATAATTTTATGCAATCCACAAACTATTTCTAACTTATCTATATATACAAATCATACACATGTAGAAACGTTTATCACTCTTAATTTTTTATTTATATAAAATTTATATTCTTTTATTTGAAATTATTTTTAAATCATTTTATTTACATTGTGGAAAAATACTTGAAAGATATTTTGAGGCATAGAAAAGCACCTAAAATTACATAACAATTTTAACTTCTTTTAATATTATTTTAAGCATTATATATATATGTGTGTGTGTATGTATGTATGTATTTAAAGTAAATTAATAATATATATTTATGTCTCTTATTTTTTTTATATGAAATACTTAAAATTTATTTTTTATACTATTTATTAATATATATTGAATTTAATTTTTTTACTTGTTATTTTATTTAATATAGAAATGAATAATATGCATTTTAATTTAATATTTTTAAAAAATTGAAATAAAGTATTTATTACATAGTTAACCATTTAATTATCTTAAGAGTATTTTTAAATGTCAACTATTTAATTACTAAATTGGAAATTTAATTTATAGAATTAATAAACTTTTCTAAATAAATTATACATTTTATTTGTTTTGTATTTTTCTCATTTTTATATATTATTTTTGTTATATAACATTTTTTATTTAGGAAAAATAAAATCTACTTTCTTATACTATATAGTAAAATATATTTTATTTCTTTAACTTAAAATTTTATTTATTATTTAATTTAATTCAATAAACAAGTCTCTCACCACCCACTTATTGTAGATAATTGGAATCTTGAGACTTTTTTTGCTATTCTACATCAAAGCTAAAGAAACTTGGAATTGAATACATGACTTCTTCAAACCTTATTGGCCTAACCCCTTCACATGGCATAATGGTGTTGGGAAATTGTCCTAGTATACTATTTAAATTTAGTATAGTTATGGCACACTTTCAAGGTTGAAATTCTCTTCAATATTTTAGAAGATTAAAATATAGCTCTTGTTTCAAATTGTTTGGCTGGTGTTTACTTTTTCTTTATGAACTAAAGCTATAATTTAATCTAATGTGCTTATGGAGAACTAGTTGCAAGCTTGCAACGTTGCACTAGAAGTTGTGTATCTATAGGAGCTTCTTGATCACTATTAGGGTGATGTTCTCTACACAATTGTCAAAGTCTCAACTTCTACATCCTCCCCACTTTATGGGCATAGGCATTGTCATGGTCACGATCATTCTACTAGATGAGATTGAGGATCCTAGTCTCAAGGCTCTTAGATGCAAGGTTTCAAGGATTATGTTGTCTAGAGAAGATCTTAGCCCTCTCTTGCATTTTGCCTCTTCTCATGGGCACAATGCTCTTGGTTGACCAAATTCTAGTAAGTTTGCTTGCCTAGAGCCAGTTATTTCCCTTATCCATGCTTAGTAGCCCACTGAAGATCAAGAAAAGGAGGGTGCTCTTACTAACTGAGAGCCTATTGATGACATTCTATCCTTGTTGATATATGAAATAAACTTAATGACTATGATCCCCTCCTACCAATATTACTCTTGCCGCTTATCGTTTTTATTTATATTTACTATTGATACCTTTGATTTTCTACAAATGAAGTTCTCACCAACCCACATCAAAATACTAGTGTAGGCTTGATATTTAAAATCATTTTGCCTTCATGACTTTGCAGTTCCAAACAAATCTTTTTTTTATTTGCAGCCTGGAAATCACCTCTATGGACCTATTAAAAAACAACCTTGATGGGCTTCAAGATTTCTTCCCAGGCCACTGTTCTAATCTTTCATGTGAGCCAGCCAACCTCCCAGCCAATGGTGGGACTTTGGCTCTAAAATATCAAACTTTTTTCCCTAGTCGCTCAATGGTTGATTGTTATTGCACCATGCCCGTGTCAAACGCAGGTCTCCGATCGTACATTTGTGTAGACCGAGCTAACTTATCATTCTGTTGCAAATTCATGCCATGCGAGCAATATGAAACCTTGCACTGGCAGCCGTATTACTGCTCCTCAAATTCACAGTCGCGCCATGTATTTCTGCCATTGTGGCAACTTTGTTTCACTCAAGCAGCCCTTCATAGTACATTTATGTAAATTGTTGCACACTACTTATAAATTTTGAGTCAAACAATCTATGTTATTGCTTTGTTGCACAACTTTTGAATATGCCCACACCGCCCCTAAAATTCCTGCCCAGCGTCAAACACAAATATGCTGATCCTCGTTTGAATGGCACGCCACTGTGCACATTACCTTACCAAGTCAATAGTACTTGCACAGTTTGATTGGCCTGCGACACCCATATTGCCTACTTCAACTTATGCCATAAGCGCATTATATAGAACTTTGGCTTGGATGGAAGGAAAAAAAATTAAAATGAAAGTTTCAACTGTTGTGATATGAGAGTGACTGGAGAGAGGATTGAAGTGTAACAAAAAGGAAGGGAATAAGATAAGCCATTGTCTATGTAGTCATCAGATTGTATATTTGACCGTGTTTTTTAATTTACTAAAAATAAGAATTCAATGCATTTTGTATTTTCAATTAATTAATATATACAGTCAAATGTGCAATTTGATGGCTGGGTAGATGTTGCTATAAGATTGGAACCTACGAATCAAGGACAAAGTTAGTCATTAGAGTGTGTTGGTTAAGCCCAACAATGTCAAGATGGAAATACTTGTCTTATAGTCTAGGAGTATCCAAGAGACATAATGGATAGCACTTTCTTAACGTTCAACGTTATCTTGTGTCAACAAAGCCTTGTAACATGGTTAGTGGCTGAAGTATAAGGTAGAAGAGGTTAGCCATGAACTAAAGGCATGAGAATAAGAGGATTGGCTAGATATTCTATAAGAGCATCATAGGCTTACTAGCAATCACTATTTAATTCAAAACTAATGTTCTTTTTCAAAAGACTTCTAAAAGGAACAATGCAATCATCATGGATATTCTGGATCTATTTTCTTGAAGGTTTTAATAACTTATAAATGTTTTTGGGTGAGGGCATATTAAAAATTCCATTAATCTTTGTAATATCAACCTCAATGTCTTGATGAGAGACAATAGACCCGAGAAACTTATTTGTCTAGATTGTAAACACACATTTCTTGAGGTTAAGTCTCATTTTACATTATTCGCGTTTACCAAAAATTATGTGTAAGTTGTCAAGACATGTATCCTTAGAGTGTGACTTAGAAGGACAATTATCCATCTTAAGGATCTTTTCATTTGGGTCAGTCCATAAGAGTATTCTTTGTTTCAACCCATATTGGTAGGGTGTTGGTGATCCTCCATGAATAGACTAGTAGGAAATTCTAATTGAAGTTCATAAGGTATGGGAACATTAGATGTTGCAATGATGGTTAGTACAAAATATGCATAAGGATTGAGAGCAACTTGTTATTTGTAATCCTAGAACTAGGTGGGAGAAGCATAATAGAATCCTAGGAATTTGGCCAAGGCTTTGTCATTAGAAAAAGTATTAAGATGAGGCATGCACAATGAAATGGTGAGGTCTAAACATTGTGGGTGAATTAAAGGAATGTTATTGGAAGATACCATGTAGCAACTAAAGTTTATGTCATTATTAATATTTCTTTGGTAACATCCAAAATTAGCTTTACTATTTTGAGAATCAAGTTGAAGTGATTCATTAATGTCATGTTCATTACATCCCATGCCTTATCTATAGAATCAATTGTAAATAAGAACTTGAAAAGCTTTATCATATAGGTTTACCAATTCTAGGGAATACAAGGTATTTTAATTTATTTGTGGGATTGATGAAATGAGAAATTGTCTCATGTGGTGGTAATATGTAGGAGGTTTACTAGGTTTAGGTGAAAGGTTTATCAAATATTTTACTTTCTTTTGATGAAGAAATGGTACCCTGGGATGAGAAATATTGAGAAGAATTTATGTATTTGCAACGATCCATATGTATGACTATGTTATCGAAGTCTTTGCATGATTGATGTTGTATTCTCCAAAATAGGGGTAAGGACAAGAGACATCCAGTCCTCATCTAGTAGATGATTGGATGGTGAAGAGGTGGATAATAGGAATAAAATGTGTCATTACAAGTATTATTCCCCCTTATTTTTTTCTAGATTTTATCAGCACAACACACCACTGATTAGTGTTAGCTCCAAATGATAACCAACAAGAATAGTAACCCTTCACCTTTTGATCACCAAGATCCCAATGAGGGCGAGGTGAGAGCATATGGTGTCGAGGATCGTTAGCAAACTGGGAATGAAATACAAGCTACTAAGCAGTTAGCCAACTATGAATGAAAGGAAATGTTGGAAATACAAAAAGTGGGCGGATAACTGACCATAAGCTCTACCACTTATTCAACAGGAGAGAAGCTATTACAAATTATAAGGCAACAAGCCAACCATGAATCCGCTCTGCCACATATTCAATGGGGGAAATTTAAACAAGGTGTTGAAAGTAAAATATAAACTCAGCCACTTCTTTAGTGGGACTAATTACAAAATATTTAAATGCATATTTATAATAGTAGTTAGTAATAATAATCAACTTTACAAATAGATAGATATATGCACAACAAGTTAGTGATTGAACCCAAAATGTATCATATTGTTAAAAACATTATCCCTAACTGAAATAACATAATAATAATTAGTTTTAGGGCTCAATATCAATAGTATTCCATATCTAATAAGAAACACAAAGTACAGAAAATTAGACTAGAAAGTGAGAGATTCATCAAAATGGACACATCTTCAATTCAACTCTGATTGACCTCAAACAACAGACCAATGAAGCCAATATCTTAGGTGTCCATCTTCCAATTAGTAAACTGTGTCAAACCAACTCTAGAAACTTGGCACGAATCCCAATGCAAACAATAGTAAAGTAGTATGGCCTCTAAGAAGGTCGACCCCTTCTAGAAAATCCAAAACTTAGAATTAAATTCTAAAACTTTGTAAAATTGAGTGCCCTACATAGTAAATAGCATGGGCCAGTACCCAGAACCAGATAAAAATCGTTGGCGAAGCGACGAGTAGAAATTTGATTCAGCCATTGACTTCAATAGTGGTACAAACAAACTAGATACATCAGCAATTTGACTGTAATAATTTAGAAATTAAGCCCTATCGGCACTTCTGAGTGAAGCATGGTCTTTAGTAGCCATTTAGGAAACTATTGTTTCAAGCCCAAAGAATGGTAGAGTAAGAGTGCTAGGAGGGATCTCCTCAAATCATCTCTAAATTTAATTCAGCAACATAACATTACATAATTTCCAAAAGATACAAATGAAGGCACAACACATCAATAAATAAGCTTCAATGGGCAACTAAATCAATTTTTAAACCTCCAAAAACAAACTCTTCAATTTCCTCATGGAACACCCATCTTCAAAAATGCACTTTTTAAATATTAAAATACTTTAATATTTCCTCCCTTGGTGTCTAACTTTAAGAGCATTTTAAAACTTTAATAAAGATATTAACTCTCACTTGGACGTCCACTTAAAGGCCCCACTTTTAAAAATAACTTAGTATTGAAACTTAGCTCCAAAAGAGAGGAAGAAGCCAACGTGCCAAAAATGAATTACCTCACTACCTGAAATAGAAAGATGAACTAGAGATGACTATCTGCTAGAAAGATATTGTCATAAATAGACTTACCAAAAATAGAAAATTGCTATAAATAGTAAGTTTTCAAATTTTCATCTAAACACCAACGAAGCAGTAAACATGACTTACTATAAATAGTAAGCGTTTGGAAAGGTTGGTTGATTCATATGCATGTCATACCACCCTAGAAATCTCTGAAAACCCAAAAAAACCTAGAAACCTTTCTTGCATGCAAGGTACCAGAGAAAAATGCATGTCATTTTCTCAACACACATGTTACCTTACCTTGAAGCTCTCCAAAAGCTTAGAAAGCTCCAAAGAATAGACTACCAAAAAACCCGCATGCGAGCCTTCAAAAGCTAGATAAAAACCTCCTATAAAGTGGAAACCCTAATTTGCTCAACTAATTAGCCTACAGGTTTCTAGAAATAGGCTAAATCCAACTGAAGAGTGTAAGGATAAATTGGGGACATTACAATTTTCCCTTCCCAATTTTTTTTGTCCTCAAACAATGTCTCCACACTCCAAGGAAACAGTTTGCTCCATACTATGCCAAGTAGGATCCCAAGGTCCCAAGTCCATCTATAAAAAAAACCCACCATGCTGATGTTGTGCCACACAAATCATACAAACATAACCAATATTCCAAAACTACACTATCCTCCTTTGTAAGCCCAAAAGGTTACCAAACATGTGACTTAAACTAAAAAACCAAGAGGGACTGAAATCAAAATATTGTAGCATCTCACACCCCAAAGTTTATGAGAACTTAATATCATCAATTTCAATGATTATCATCATTCTGGGCACAAGGAAGAATGATCTAAGTAACTCAAAAATATTCTCATCCACAAGACTCCTCAAAGCATCGAACAGAGTCACAACTACAAAAGTGACTCCATCAAGGTTATTTGCATAGAAGGGAGCAACTCTTTGCATAACACAACAACTTCATCCTCAAAACTCTTTGAATATGGATGTACAGTGCCTTCTTTGAAAGAAACAAACATATTCAAGAAGACACTTGAAATCTTTTACAACTCTCTCTCCAAAAATCTCAAAACGATGAACCAAATCAACCCAAGATTCACTGCCCCAAACATAAGTACAAGAGAATGTGCATAGATAGTGATTGGAAAGAGTTTGAACTATATCCAAAAACTAATTTTGATCAATCTGAACCACAAATTTTTCCCATTTGAGGCCAAAAATCATCTCTGGAAAGATATTGTGAAGTGAAAATATGAGTGTACTATCTGCCCACCAAATTTAAAATGAATGTCTCAACATTTGATTTAAGAGAAATCAACATGCTAGGAAATGAATAGTTGCTGTAATATTGAAAATCCTCATTCATTTTGACCAATCTGCTCATATTCAAAGCTAGAAACACCCACTCTAATAGCTCCATCGCAACAAAGAACCATTCTTTAATCCAATTTCCTCTCCAAACCACCAATTGATGATAAAAAATAATCATCAAATGGTTGATAAAGAAGGTAGTAGCACCCATAAAACATAAATTTTGATGCTTATCACTTCAACATACCTTCTCACATATAATAATCTTCATCACAACATTTTGAAAATCCCATACTCCTAGAAGTTTCAAATACCAATTGATGTCAAGATCCCAAATCATAAGTAAGGAGGAGCCATTCCGCAAACAGAGAACTAACCTAACCTAAACTCTTTGATCTATGTGTTCCATCTGAATCATTACTTCTTGGAACTCCAAGAAGTATTCAACAAATCTGAATTCATTGAAAAAAATGAATCCAAAATCACAAGACATGAATTATCGAAAGGATTCAACAAATCCATCATCAAACACAATTTTGAAATTAGTTATTCTTAAGGAAGATGGTGCAAGCATAAAATCCACTTGGAATCTAACAAGCATCTGCATCAGATAATGAATAAACTCTTCATCAGAATGTCAATCAATTCTTTGTTTCCAATCAAGAATAATGACTTCATTCCTCCTTGATTCTAGATTTTTTGTCTCTTGAAGAGTGGATGGACTAGGAACAACAGTAATGACATCATTATGCAATTCTTGGAACAAAATTTTACTACTAGGGGAAGTATTACAACTTTCCTTCTTCTCTCTAATGGTTGGAGGAATTTCCTCATTAACTCCAAAGAATATGTTTTTAGGAAACTTATTAACACCAACCTCAAACATTGGATTATCATAAACTTGAAAGCCAAGTTGTTGTGAACTTAAAGTCTCCTTTCTTTTCGAACATTGGTTCAAATCATAATTCCTCTGTATGAGATCAAGCTCATCTAGAACCCTTTGAATTTCTTTAGCTCTTGGGTAAATGCAAGAAGATGAGTCCATGAAACATGAAAGTTTTTGCCTTGGGAACAAAAAAAAATTGACTTGCAAAAAATGGGATCCTGTTTAGCTTCAGGATCCTGAGCCTAAATTTAAAAAACAAGATCCCATTTTGAAAAAGGGATCCTATTTTGAAAATTTTCCATTTTGGAAAATTTTCAAAAACAAGATCTGTTTGAAAATTTTCCAAAACAAAAATTCCAAAAGGGAAGTTTGCAAACGAGATCCCATTTTGCAAACTTTGCCATTTTTGGAAACTTTCAATTTTGAAAAAATTTATTTTCAGAAAGTTTTCAAAATGGGACCCTGTTTTGAAAACTTTTGAAAATGGAAACTTTTCATTTTAGCAATTTTCAAAATGGGATCCCGTTTTACAAAATGGGAACTTGTTATGTAGAACCATAAAAAGAAATGTTTTTTTATGAAACGGGATCCCATTTTAAAACAAGATCCCGCTTTTTAAAATATGAATTTTTGGTTGGGTTTTTGGCTTGTTTTTTGGTTCAGGAAATGGCTTGGGGACCCAAACCTAAGCTTTGGACCTAGTTTGACTTACAACTTGAAAGTCATGTTAATGTCATAGGAAAATAGTGACTTTGGACATATGTTTGAAGACCTATTTTGCCAAAAAAAAATTACGAAATTAAAACCCATTATAGAGGAGATAGTGTAGAATCCAAATATGTAATTTTTTTACAATTTGATTGTTTTTTCTATTTTTCAATTAATTTCTAATGAAACTAGTCCATAAATTTGAATTATCAGAGTTTTTTAGTATTTTAATAACTTTTTATTAAAATATTTTTTGTAAAACAAATTGCACCAAAATGTACTTCAGACAATTCTTTTTAATATTAAAAAAATCAAAAAATGATAAGTTTAGGTTATCTTATGCGTTTTGTACATGACAATTTTTCAAAATGACAAATATGGCTAGTAAAAATTTAACCAAAAAAAATTTAATAAAAAATTACAAAAAAATATCGAAAACGTGCTTCAATGAGTCACAAATATTTTTCCCAAAATTATTTAGAAAAATACGATAATTTAGGTCAAAATATGGATGGCGTACACGTGCATGGTATGGTAAAAAAAAATGACTTTTAAATAGTGGTTTTAAAAAATGCCTATTGAAACTCAATTTGTACCATTTGAGTATTGAAATAAATTACATATTTGGAAACTAGACTTCGAGTACTACATTTTATGATTGTGACTTTTTTTAAGATTTCATCTCTAAGTGCTTCAAATTTTAAGGTCAAATGCGACAAATTCTAAAATTAGGGAAAACACTTCCACTTTTTGGCCAAAACGTGGACTCAACTTCTTGCTCCCAGAAAAAATGAGCAGCAAAGATTTGATTTTCAATTTCTTTTAAAGCCTCATGAACTTCAAGCAATTTGGCTTTTGTTTGCTTGTTCCATTCCAATGCCTCGTCAACAACTTGAGCAACTCTATCTTTATCATGAATAATGTGCAAAAGACTTGTTTTGATTTCTTCCATAGCATTCTTAATTGTCTTCATATCAGCAATAGGAATGTAGCACACATCTTGATTCCTTGGCACATTATAAATTAGATTTTTCACATGTCAAATAACATCAAGTTTAGATAAAGTTTGAATCTCCTTTTCAGTAGTTACCAAACTTTGATTGCTTCTTCCATGATCTAATTGAACTGATGAAGTGCTACTATGGAGTATAAATATATCAAAAATCTTTTCAACTATGCTCCTTAGGTTGTAACACATTTGTTGCACACTTCTCATCATCTCTTCAATAGTGCTCTCTAGCTTGCTAGCTCTTTCCTTCAATTTGGGTTCAAGCAAAGATAAATTAGAATTGTGTCAACTAGAAATAACTCCCTATGTGTCTTCCTCAATACATGATTCAACATTAGTGTTGGAAGAATTTTCGACTTCTACCTTTTCACCTTTTTCTTGTTCTAACCAGAATCCTCCTGAATTGTGGAGATGTAGAAGTAATTCATTAGCTGATAGAATATCATCAACTGTAGACATAATAATTGTTTTTGTAGGTTCAACTCTTGAAACTTCATCATGAGTCTCCTTGGCTAGTGTTGACACACTGCACTCCTCTGTAGGAAGCATGGACACCTCATGAGACTCCAAAATTAATGTTGCCTCATTGCACTCTTCTATGGAGTGCATGGAAAATTGCATGTCTGAAGTTGTAACCTGAGATTTTGATATAGAATCTTTGGAATTCAACATTCTATTTGGTTCTTCTTCATAATTCTCCTCTACTTGCTCTATCTTCTTCAAAAGTGACTTCAATTTCTCCTCACATTAATTAAACAATTCATTGGTCAACATATCAGCAATAGGAGAAATTTTTTATTCACATTCATATGCATCCAAGAGGAGAGATTGGACATTTGGTGGAATTTCATCAACCTCTTTAATAGTGAGAACAAGAATATTTCTTTACAATTGCAATAACATTCTCTTCTTATTCACTCCAAGTGGATATGCAAAGGTAGTAGAACAAGTGATAAATTTGATTTTGCATTTCCAAGTGTATTAGCAAAATACATGTCTTGAGATATGAAAATGTCTTTAAGATAGTAGCTCTTCTGGGAAATTGATTGCTACTGGTTTCATCAGGATCTTAAAAACTTTCTACAATCATATGAAGAATCTTCTTCATAGATTCATCATCATAAGGCATCAGAGGTGCCAGAATTCTCATCACTTCACTAAAGCATGAAGTAACCAACAAACTTATTTCTTTATCCAGATGCCTTATCCAGTAGGGATGAATCAAAGAGGTCACTACAGGAGATAATGCCTTCTTCATCATTTCAATAGGTGACTGCTAGACTTGGCTCAAACAATGTTCCAACTCAAACAATATACTCACTTCACCTCTTGTCTGACTTTCTTCATTGAGCCTTGTACCTACAAGGAAGAGTGACCTAGCCAAACTTTTCTCTTTCTTTGAAGCCATATTCAATATGATAGCTCTCAGTTTCTACAGAACCTTAAGAAAATATACTCAACTTTAAGAATTAATTGGAAGCTGAAACTAAACTCTATTCTGCCTTTTGGTGTAGCATCAAAAATCTCAATCTCTCATTTATCAGTTGAAGCTCTAAACTCATAGAATGGAAGGAAAATAGGCTCTGATACCACTATATTATTCCCCCTTAATTTTTTTGATTTTATCAGCACAACACACCACTAATTAGCGTTAGCTCCAAATGATAAGCAACAAGAATAGTAACCCTTCACCTTTTGATCACCAAGATCCTGATGAGGGTGAGGTGAGAGCATATGGTGTTGGGGATTGTCAGCAAACTAGAAATGAAATGCAAGCTGTTAGGTGGCTAGCTAACCATGAATGAACAACATATCATCAACATATCATCAACATAGAGAGCAATAATAAGGACTTTATCACTTTCAGCTTTGTAATACACACAGTGATCACATTTTGATCTTACAAATCCCAATGATAAAACACACGTGTCAAACTTTTGGTACCACATTCTAGGGGACTGTTTTAAACCATACAGAGATTTCTTCAACTTGCAAACTAGTATTTCTTTACCTTTTTCCACAAAGTGCTCTGGCTGGGACATATAAATTTCTTCTTCAAGATCACCATGAAGAAATGTTGTCTTCACATCCATCTGTTCAATTTCTAAGTCATACGTAGCTGCAAGTGACAAAAAAAATCTAATAGATGTAAGCTTAGCTACAAGAGAAAATATTTCTCCATAATCAATTCCCTCTACCTAGGAATAACCTTTCACAACCATCCTTGCTTTATATTTTTCCACACTGTTGTCTAGACCTATTTTCTTTTTAAACACCCATTTGCAGCCCATAGCTTTTCTACCTTTAAGCAATGGCACCAAAATCTAGGTATCATCCTTGTCTAATGATGTCATTTCTTCATTCATGGCTCTTGAATTAGACATTTTAAATGCCTCTTTCACAGTCCTAAGTTCATCAGTGCTAGAAATTAAAGCATAGGCATAGGTAGACTCAATCAAAGAAAAACCATACCTATCAGGTTGCTTTCTTTCACGAGTTGACCTCCTCACAGGCTGAGGCTGAGGTGGTTATTCATCTTCTTCAGAACTTTTAGAACTACTTGAGCTCTCCTCAATATTAGGTACATTTTGATTTTTCAATTCCTCTTTATCTGGTCTCGGAGGAATTGCTGCTACATCCTTTTCATTTTCTGATTTCTTCTCTGACTGCAGATCCAATGTAGAAGGCTTCAACTCACGAAAGATAATGCTTCTGCTATACAAAACCTTCTCAATCTCAGGGTTCCAAAGCTTGTATCCTTTTATGCTAGCACTATAGCCAATAAAAATACACTTTACAACTTTGTTTTCTAGGTTGGACCTTTTTTCAAATGGCACATATGCATATGCCTCACAACCAAAGACACGAATATGTCTCAGAGAGCTTCCTTCTAGACCATGCTTCCAAAGGTGTCTTCTCAACAAGAGCAGAGTTAGGAGAATGATTTACCAAGTAACATGCTATAGAGACTGCTTCAGCCCAGAACTTCTCCTCCAAGCCAACACTGCTCAGCATACTTTGTGCTCTTTCCATTACTGTCCTGTTGAACCTTTTAGCAACTCCATTTTTTTGTGGAGTGTAAGGTGTAGTCTTATGTCTTTTAATCCCATGATCCTTACAGTACCTTTCAAATTCATCTGAACAAAACTCACAGCCATTGTCAGTCCTTAAACATTTTATTTTTCTACCAGTCTGATTTTCTACAAGGTTTTTAAATTCCTTAAACTGACTGACCACTTCTAATTTGCTTTTAAGAAAATATACAAATTCTCTTCTTGAATAATCATCAATAAATGACACATAGTATCTTGATTTAGACAGAGAAGGAACATTCACTGGACCAAACACATCAAAATGAATATAATCAAGCAAACCAGAGGATTTGTGAGGACTGGAATAAAATGAAACATGATGTTGCTTTCCATATATGCAATGTTCACAAAAATTGAACTCAAGGTTACAATCTTCAAGCCCTTCTACGGGGCTTTTATTTTTCAAGGTTTTAAAACCTTTCTCACCAATGTGGCCTAGCCTATGATGCCAGAGCATAGTCTTCTCTGCTGGAAGTTTAACCTCCATGGGGTTTACACCATCAAGAACATTTTCCTTATTTTCTTCATGAGTAGCTTTTAGTGACTTTGTAGAGACATTATTGCATTGAACAACATGTGCATCCAACTTGTACAAGGTACCAATTTGAGCACCCCTAGCCAGCACCATAGAGCCTCTAGTCATCTTGTAGCCATTTCCAGAGAACATGACCTGCACTCCAATATTATTCAGCTTACTTACAAAAAGTAGGTTTCAAGCCAGACCTAGTATATGCATCACATCATTGATTCCCTTCACTCTTCCATCAAAAATCTGCCTTGAAATGCCTTACAAATGCTCTTGAAATGTTTTAGAATGCTTGATCACTTTGTAAGAGAGGGGAACCAACCACGTCAAGGCTCCAGGTCATGGAGATCCAAGAGCAGAGGGCTTCCCTAACTTACCTCACTCTAAAGGGATGTTTTGAAATAAGGGAGAAGAATGATGAGGACTATAAATTCCTTCAGCCACTCTTCAGAACCAAACTGAGGTTTGAGCTAGGTGAGCTAGTTTTTGGAGTTAGTACTATGTCTCAAACAACTCCCTCTCTGAGGACAGCAACACGGTTTTGGGATGACAACACAACATGCTAGTGGTTGTATGGTCAGGAAACACCGAACACAAAACGAACTGTTCAAAAATAAGTAACAACATAGCAAGCTAATTTTGATGGAAAAAGTAGAATAAGTAGATACAGGAAATAGAAACTAAAGTAATAAAACAAGTAAATAAGAACTAGGGTGACAAAGATGATCTCACAAAGATGTGTTTCCACCAACCATCTCCAAACATACATCCACTTGCACACAAGAAAGAGGGGAAAATTGTTGGGGCTCTATAGGGTCCTGCCTTAGTCAAACCCCCATTTTGGTATTTCCACCTCCATGGATAGCCAAGATAGCAATCATATAAATACAAATAAAGAAATACAAACAACACTACAAAAAAGAAAGAAGTAGAAATGTATGATAAAGAAGTAGAAGAAGCAAGAATACAAATAACACTACAAAAAACCTCAACCAAATCACAAAGAAGATGAGTGAAACATTACCACCTACACCAAAAGCTCACTAACCAATGGGGGAGAAAGAAGGCTTGAGCAATAACCATAGCCTCAGTTGAGATGAAGGGAGTTCTCGCAAAACCTCAAGCCCATGTTGCAATGGCTTTTCACTTGATTTGTGGAGTTGATGGAGTGTTGCTAATGTAATGGAGTGCCAAAGTGTTGCTTCAAGTTCTTGAGAGTGAAGAATGCAAAAACAATGTGTAGAGATTGCAAAAAGAGATGAGTTGAATGAATAATGGATGAATTTGAAGGAGAATGAAAAAGAATCTTCCATTTTCGAGGTTAGTTGGTCAAAGAGGGATGTTATAAACCATTCCCAATAGAAAGTGTAACACCTCTTCCAACTTTATATGTAGGAATCTATCAGGGACGTAAGCATGCCATGTAAATGTCTATGCACCATGTGCATATCTCCGACAAATATTCTTCTACTGACACAAAGGATAGATTCCAAGTGGAAGGAAGGTAGCATGTTGATGTGGAATTTTTCCTTCATATTTGGTTTTATAAGGTGAGGATGTGTAAAAGGGGAATTTGTGTAAGGGGTGCAAATTCAAGCCTATACATTTTTCCCCCACTTTAGCAAGCACGAATACTAATGGGTGCTTTGGTAAAGTTGATCAGAAAGCTGGTAGGGTTAGAATTGTATACCTGAACCATTGAGGAAGTAGACCACAATCTGGCAAGCTCAAAAACATAGGCTGGAACAAAAGACTTCACAACCCCACAGGTCTATAAAGTTGCACAAAGTACACTAAAGGAAACCCCCAAGATCTCCCACATGAAGGAATCCTCGATGAAAGCAACTTACAAGTCTATGGACCTACAAGAAGGTATCCCCCAATATCTCTCACATGGAGGAAACCCAAAGAAGCAAGCATCTTAAAAGCCTGTAGATTTGCAAAGAAGGTATCCCCCAAGATCTCTCACATGAAGGAACCCAAAGAAGCAATTGTCTTACAGGCCTATAGACCTACAAGGAAGGTATCCCTAAAGATCTATCACATGAAGGAAACCTAATGAATCAAGCATCTTACAGGCCCGTAGACCTACAAGGATGGTATCCTCCAAGATCTCTCACATGAAGGAAACCTAGAAAAAATTCCTTATAGACTCATAGACCTACAAGGGAGCACCCCCCAAGATCTCTCACATGGAGGAAGCTCAAAGGTGTATGCACCTTATAGGCCCACAAACCTACAAGGAGGGTATCCTCCAAGATCTCTCACATGAAGGAAGCCCAAAAAGGGAGACTTTGTAGAGTTGGGAAGCGGCTTCACAGGTGCACCCATAAAGAGACATGTTTATCTTCAAATAGAATATGTTTGAAAGCGACCATACAAGAAATAAAATTGGAAGTCTCAAGGGGGTCCCTTGGGAACTCAGCATGAAGAGGGGGTCCACTCAAGGGATACATTGTTTGAAAGTGTAAGAAAAGACATTCTTTCTCAAATCGATTCACCATCAAGGGATCCTTTGGAAAGATGTTCACTTCATCAAGGGACTCGAAAGGAAGAAAATTCCCCCTCGTGAGGGGAAGATAAAAAATTTTCCTACCTCAAAGGAAGGTTCTCAAATTCTTTCTTTATGAACCCATGATGAAGGAAACACGTTCCTTTAGGGGTTCTAGTTGCGAATGTGGTTTTGAAGAAGAAATCTTCATGAGGATTTTCAAGAAAAGATTTGTTGGAAATGAATGCATTTTCTGAAAATCATAGCATTATAGAAATGGCATTGTCACACATGAGATAGACAACTCAAGCGAAGAAGAGAAAAAGAAAAGGAAAACAAGAAAAAAGGAAATAAACACAAACAAAGGGCATAGGGAGATCTGGTTTCATGGGGTCGGATCTGCCCATGCTTATATAAATAATAGGTAACCATAGTGAAAGGAAAAAGATCATCAATCCGCAACAAAATCAGGAATAATACATGGAAAAAAAAGTAAAAATAAAAAATTGGGTCAACATGGAAGGGAAGCCTAAATGCCTCCAACACTTTACATTGTCCCCAATTTGTCAAAAGTCAAACACAAACATGGAAGAATGATGATACAAATAGAAGAAGGTTTATGACACAAAAACCACGCCTGTATCTAAGCACCAACAAGGGTGACAAGGGTCATCCAAGAACACATAGCACAATCATGGGGGAACACATTCACCACACACATCTCATCTAAATATAAAGAAGAGGCCTCCCCCTAACACTCATCGACCAAGAGGTCGTTAGCTTCCCAATGTAGATCATTATAAGGGGAAGGAAGATGATCCTACAATGGTGGAATATTAAGGGGTGGAGCTTCTAACCCTCTCACAACAAGGGCTAAGGAAGAGGGCCCCACAAGGTCATCTCCACTAGGACCTTATGGATCTATGGTCAGTGACTTCGCGAAGATCACTGACAAGGTCGAAACTTCGTCCAAAGAGTCTAACATGCACTTCACCGAAGTTCCATGTCTAACCTCAATAGATAAAGATGATGGTGCCTAAGATTCACCACTAGGCTCACTGAATTATTTGGGAGTGGTGATGAACTCGGGGGAAGTCAGGGCTTGCTCTGTCACTATAAGGATAGAACAAGCTAGTGGGGGACCACCTTTTGGAGAAGGTGGGATCCTCTTACCCCCTCCATTGCTAGAGGGGACAACCTCTACCTTCATATTCATCGAGGGATGTGAAATCCCAATAGCCAAGGTGAGAGGTGCAGAGGAAGAGGAGGAGGAGAAAACCACAATGGATAACATCAAAGTGTTCAACATATTCATAGGTTTTGGGAAAGGAGTGACATCTAGAAAGGACATCAACAAGGGTGGTTCCATCGAATGGAGCAATGAACACCTGCACCTTTTGGGGGTCAAGCACATTCACAATGGGAGCCAGAAGCAAGATTGAACTAGGTTGAATAGAAGTAGAGGAGAGGAGAGGGGAGGACACAATAAGAGACCCTGAAATAGGTGTGATCATCCCCTCTTCCTTTTTCTACAAAGCGGCCTACTCAACTGTGAGAGACTTTCACTGATGCTTGTGCTCATGCATAAGGTGGTTCCTATGACTCTTTGAGCTATAGGATGGAAATTGTGAAGGAACAAAAGGCTCCTTCTCATCCATAAGGGTGTTTGCTACAATCATTTTTGGTGGACGAAAAAACTCCTTAATGGGAGCAAGAGGAGCAGGTTGGGAAATAGAAGGGGGAATTGGCTCTAGTGTCATGGTAGCAAGCCTCTTCCCATTTATTGATTTGGAAGCAGAAGTGGTAGGAGGCCATGGAGGCCGAGATAGAGAGGATTCCCCATGGGGACCTCTTCTCTTGCAATACCAAATGGGCCTAGGCTCCGTGGGTAAAATAGGAAGCTCAAATGCAGGACACTTAGTTTTTTGCTAAGAGGGAACCATATGATTCTCTCACAAATGAAAAACATAATCTGATTGCGCCATAGCAGGGTGAGAGGAAGCATCAGGATGAACGACGAAAGAGGAAGAAGAGGGACCCTAAGGGGGATTTTTTTCTTCTCTCCTATGGGCCTTGGAAGTATCTCTGTCAACTTTTAAGCATGCCCTATGCAAAATAGCATAAGGTGAAGGAGGGTATTTCACTCTCGACCTTAAGTGCCCTTTCTTGTAATTTTGATATGTTTAGTATAAGAGGTCTTTCCTAGGTGGAAGAGGACCAATGGGTGTAGGCCAAAAGTAATCCAAGGAATAACTACCCCACTCAACTGGTGGTCTATAGCTAGTGTTGTGGATCACATGTATGAAACCCTTATGGATGAATTTCAAACATTTGTGCACAACCAAGGGAATGGCATTCATAGCTACTAGCTAGGGGATACCTAGCTTAACTCTAAAGAGTTTAGACCCTAGGATTATATCAAAAAGGTTTACGGATTTAGGTCCAACCAAAACTGACAAGGCAATACTACCTAGAGGAGGTATGGAAAGCCCTTTGTGCATGCAGATGGTGCTCACAGGTGCATTATATCCATTTTTATGGAAAACATTGATTAGCATGATCTCCTCAGTTATGATATTCACTTGAGATGTTGAATCAACAAGAACACCTGCTACTGTGTTTTCATTGATCCGTGAAAGGATGTAGAGAGAAGATGGTTCACTATTAAAGCCCATCTGCAAATCCTACAAGGTGAAGGTTATACTAGTACCATTGCTCACAAGATGCGTAGAGGGGATGAGTTGTTGAAAAAAAGAATCCATCACATGCACCAAACGATTCTCTCACAAAGCCCCCCAAAGGTTGTAAAATCAGATAGTGACCCAATTAAGGTTTCATAATGCAATACTTTTGGCACCTTCCAACTACACCTACTAGGGGTCACAGGCTGGGTTGTAAGGTGAAGGCTTCACAACACTCACACCTACAACACTCCTAGAATACAAGGAAAGGAACTTTTAGTATCATAAGATGAAACCAAAATAGTCCACGTCGGGTTCACCCAAAATATAAGAGAGGGGAACCAACCACGTCAAGGCTCCAGGTCATAAAGAGCTAAGAGAGGAGGGTTGACCTAACTCACCTCACTCTAAAGGGATGTTTTGAAATAAGGGATGAGAATGATGAGGACTATAAAGTCCTTCAACCACTATTAAGACCCGAGCTTAGGTTTGAGATAGATGAGTTGGTATTTGGAGTTGGTATTATGTCTTAGAAAAATCTCTATCTGAGGACAACAATATGGTTTTTGGATGACAGTATGTTGCACTGGTCTCTCTCGAGTGTGTTGGAATCTATATAGTCAACAAATAGTGAACACAATACAAACTACTCAAAAACTAATAACAACCTAGCAAGCTAATTTTGATGGTAAAAACAGAATAAGTAGATACAGGAAATAGAAACTAAAGTGATAAAACAAGTAAATAAGAACTAGGGTGACAAAGATGTATGCTCACACACTAGCTCCAAACGCACGTCCACCTACACACAAGAAAGAGGGGAAAATTGTTGGAGCTATATAGGGGCCTGCCTCAGTCAAACCCACATTTTGGTGTTTCCACCTCTATAGATATAGCCAAGATAGCAACGATATAGAAATGTATGATAAAGAAGTAGAAGTTCAACAAGAATGCAAATAACACTACAAAATAGTAAAGAGGTACTCAACCAAATCACAAAGTAGAGGAGTTAAATGTTACCACATCCACCAAGAGCTCACTACCTAGTGGGGGAGAAAGAAGGCTTGAGCAATCACCACAACCTCAACTGAAATGAAGGGAGGTCTCGCAAAACCTCAAGCCCACGCTGCAATGGCTTGTTCTATATTTTCTTTGCAGAGTTGATGGAGTGTCATTCTTGTTGTAATGGAGTGCCAAAGTGCTGCTTCAAGTTCTTGAAAGTGAAGAATGCAAAGAGAATGTGTAAAGATTGCAAAAAGAGATGAGTTCAATGAATAATGGATGAATTTGAAGGAGAATGAAGAAGAATCTACCATTTTTGGGGTTGGTTGGTCAAAGAGGGACATTACAAACCATCCCCAATCGAAAGTGTAACACCTCCACCAACTTCAGACGTAGGAATGTGTCAGGGACGTAAGTACGCTGCACAGACTTCTACGCACAATGCGTGCATATCTGAAAAATGTTCTTCTACTGACACAAAGGACAGATGCCAAGTGGAAGGCATCGTGTTGATGTGGAATTTTTCCTTCGAATTTGGTTTTCTAAGGCGAGGATGTGTAAAAGGGGAATTTACGTAAGGGGTGCAAATTCACACCTATACACACTAGAATGCTTGAAATTCTTAGATTGCTTAGATTGAATTTCTAGGAGAAACAATGTGAATTAACCACTTATTTATACTAAATTAGGAGATTAACCCCAAAATTCAAAGAACTAAGGCCGACACCAGATCTAGGAAGAAAGGTAATTAAATTCCCATAAAAATGAAATTCAAAAACTAGGGTCTCATTAAGGGAGGACCCATTCGACACCAAAGGGGAATGGGTCCTAGCTAAGTTTCCAAGACCAAGCTTTAGGGAGCTGAAAGAAGGAAAAAAACCCATTCCAGATCAACTAAGAAAAGGGGGTCCTATTAAGAGAGGACCAATTCTCCATCAAGGGCGAATGGATCCTAGCTCAACTTACCAGGACCAAATTCTTCCCAACAAAATAATTTGATATTTAATTTGTGCTTATCGGGAAAGATCTTTGAGAGGTGTCAAAATGAAGGCCTAAAAGTGGGGTTAATAACTCCACTTAACCTTAATGAATTAAGATCATCGAGATAAATGTGAAAGTGCTTTAAAGCACTTTACAACACTCAAACAAGGTACACATTATACATATTTTATTTAGAAATGGGCCCATTAGGCTTAATTAAGCAAATAAGTCCTAGAAAAGTGTGAAAGTGTGTTACAACACTTCACAACACCCTTTCAAAGGACCAATTAAGGCATGATTTTATTAAATAAAGGTCTTGAAATAGTGTGAATGTTTACAAGACATTACAACACTATTCCAAGACACTATTTTTCAACTTTAATAACAATTATCAGATCAAGCAAGGAAAAGGCTACTTTTTTCGTTACTACATCTGTATGGTGCCTCTTCTCTTGTTTATAAATCTACCACTAGCTCTAGTGCAACCCCTCTAATTCCTTCAGCACCTCTTCCCTCACTACTTTTTTCTTTACATTGATTTGAATCCTTGTAGTTGTGCCCTTACATCTCCCCTACACTACCTCTCTTTCACTTTGAAATATGTAATTTTTATCTCAATTTGGTGTGACCCCTCATTTTATCTTCTCCAAGAAGTATAGATTTTATTAAAATATGTATTTAGATTCCAACTATCTTTTTAAAGTTGACCTCATAGTATATCTCCACAAAGCCATAAGATCTTACATGCCTTCAAGAAGATTGGAATCTGGTTACTTAGTAGATGCTCCTGCATTAGATGCACCCGATAAAGAGTTTGTGAGCATAGGCTCACAAAACGGAGTTGAATAGTAGAACTATTCTTCCAAGTTGTGAACAACTTGCAACATGCTCCCACATTGAAACTAATTCCTCAAATCATTTATTTTTCCTCTTCTTTCAATATCTTTCTGGAACATTCGTCATCCTCCACCAACAACTCTGCATCTTCTTCCTTTTTCCTCTCATGGACTCATATCCTCCACAACTCGACCTCCTCCACCAAATTCTCTCAACACTGCTTGCATCCTTGGTGGGATCCAACCCACCATCATCTGACCTCTTCCACCAAAATCCCTCATCACAAACTATAGCATCTGCATACAAATATGCACCTACAACTTCACCATTCTACATAAAAATTGCATATAACCTTGCACTAACAATATTCATATGTACCATTTCTACATTCACTTATTCTTTGAAATTCATCATCTCATTTGAATCTACAATACAAGATTCAAGAAAACTATTTTTTATCTCTTCCTCATTTGTTGTTGTGACAACATCTTGCTCATGCTCTATTGCAACTTTTTCATATTCACCAACCACTGCTACCACCATCATTGTTTCCTCCAAAGGACTCACAACTGTTGTAACATTATCCTCTTCAACTGCTGCAACATTACATTTTTCCTCAATCTTTGTTTCGATCTCACCATCTTCCTCTACAACTATATCCTTTTTTATCCTTGGAAACCTCTTTCATAGCCTCTTCTCTTTCTTCTTTATCCTCCACCACTGTTGCACTAACCTCTTCTTTTTCAACCTCTTTCTCTATGCCTCCATTAGGGCATACTACTATAACTTCCTTTGCCACTTCCTCTTGTTTACCCTATAATGGACTCAAAAAATACTCTTCCACATCCTTTATTATGCTATATGTGTTTTCTCTGCCATTATGCATAGCTTCTCTATCATAGAGCAATGGTCAACCCAAAAGAATATGGCAAATATCCATGGGTACTATATCACATACATTATCATCCTTATATCTATGAATCTAGAAATCAATAATACATTATTCACTTACCCATATCTGACAATCTCCTTGCAACCAAGAAATACTATATGGGTTTGGATGCTTTCTTCTCTTCAATTTCAGCTTCTCAACCATCTCTAATGACACCAAATTATCTATGCTATTGTTATCCACAATCACTCTCCATCACTTTCCACTTGAATTGAAAATAGTTTGAAACACATTGCTCCTCTGGATGGGCTCTTGCTCCTCTTTTTGTGGCTTCAAAAATTATTCATCATAAAACATTCTCCTAACTTCCAAGAATTTTTTTTTAACACTTTCCATGCAACCTCAACTAAAAACCTGCAAAAAGCTGATAACCTACTATCACCAACTTTACCACTTCTCTTTTCCACCCATGGGTCTTGGTGTAGACTCTACATGCTCAATACCTATGGCTTTGATACCAATTGATGCAAGAAAACTCACCTCTCTTAATCAACTAAGATCCAATTTGCAAATCAATCCAAATTCAAGTTTCAATACACCAATATTTCAACTAGTTATAAAATCCTTTCTTGTATTTAAAACAATCATGTATAACTACATCAAAGTTGCAAATTTATTATTTACAATTGACTTTCACTAGAATTCTTCTTATCTCTATTCACACACAACCTCCATCGTCTCCCCTGAACTTTCCATTGGTCTCCTTTGTAGTTTCCAATCTGCCTACTAAGTGGCATGTCCCTTTTTCATCTCTGCACACATTTCTTTTAATACAATGCAACTTTTTTATTACTTGGTTACCAACCTATTTGGCTTGATCCATGTCCCAATTCTTTCTTGTAAGAATTAATTTATTCCTTCATTGAGGCACAACCTCATCTACAACATAATTAAACTGCAACCCACATTATTCATTTTCTTCTCAATTTTAGAAGACTCATTACCTAAAAGGCTAATGCACTTCTCTTTTTATGATTCTACAAATTGAATCAATTTTTTTCCCATCTTCACACAACCCTCTCATCACTACACAACACCCCATTAGGTTTTCAATGCAGTCTGTTTCCTTTTACCTAATGTCTTCTTTTGTCTAGCCATAGAACCCTATATCTTAATTTTCTTTAATTTTTATTTTCTTTAATTTTTTTTTATGCACATCCACTTTGTCTTCCACTCATTCACACACAACATAATTCATTTTAATTCTACGAAAAATATCTAACATCAAAATATAGATTGGGATTGGCCTGGCCATTAATTTGGTCAACAACCATTTATTAATACTTGCACCTACCCTCCTCTCTCTTGGCTCGAGCTCTCTCCCAAGCTAGGTGATTTTTTTTTTTTTTGTATGGTGCCTCTTCTCTTGTTTATTAATCTACTACTAGCTCTAGTGCAACCCCTCTAATTCCTTCAACACCTCTTCCCTCACTATTTTTTTCTTTACATTGATTTGAATCCTTGTAGTTGGGCCCTTACATCTCCCCTACACTGCCTCTCTTTCACATTGAAACCTATAATTTTTATCTCAATGTGGCATGACACCTCATTTCATCTTCTCCAAGTAGTATATATTTTATTAAAATATGCATTTAAATTCCAACTGTCTTTTTAAAGCTTACCTCATGGTATATCTCCACAAATCCAAAAAAATCTTACATGCCTCCAAGAAGATTGGAGTCTAGTTACTTAGTAGGTGCTCTTGCATCAAAAGATGGTATATTCTTTTCTAAAAAACTGTCTAACAACTTTGAGAGTGTGTTTTTTTGAGTCATTTTGAGCCCTTGATTGATTCCTTGATCCATGTGATCTTTGATTCTCATCCATTGATGAGAATCCTTGATTCATGTCTTCACCCTTCATTCCATCTCGACCAAATGTTGATTGATCAAATTGTTCTCAACCCTTGATTCTTCATTTTATCGCCTATAAATACTTCCCATTTAGAGCTTGAAATGGAGGAAATTCCATCAAAGAAAAGTTATGTTGCTCATTTGAATGCTATCTTTATTCATCCTTTCCATCCACCCATAGCATCATTTTATCAATTTTCGCTTAGTTTTTAATAATGGAGTTTGGATAATCACTCATTTTATCTAAGGGATTGGGAAAGGGTCATTATTCCATATCAATATGATACCACTCCCCTAATGGGATAAGGTTTTGAGTTCTAGATTAGGTTTCTTTTGAGCTTTCATTTTTATTTCATGCTTAGTTTTACGATTTCTTAGTTTTTGAAGCTTTCAAACATCGCATTTGGATTGTAGCTTAGGGGGTTAAATAATCTTTAAATTCATTAGGATTTGGTGTATTTAGCCTATATTATGATTACAATCACATTTTGGCACTAGAAGGAGTGCTCTACTAACTTTTTTTGATGAATTTCTCTTAATTTTCCGTGAGTTGTAGGTTTTGGAGAAACGACGCTTTTGATGGTTACAGTGACACACTTGGGATGCGTCACTATACAATGATGCACTTTGGCTTAAATTTAACGATGCATAATTAATTTAGCAATGCATATGTAATACGATAATGCATTTATATTTTTTTGATATTGTAAATTTAAATATTGTGATGTGCATGATATAGCAACACGTTTGATGTCCCTATTTTGGTGCACAATGACACATCCCAAATTCACTAGAGTGACACACTTTTAGTTTAGTGACGCATTAGAAGGCTATAGAAATGTGTTTGATTTCAGTGATGCTTTTTACTAGTAAAAATTTATAGAAAGCTAATTTTCACATGTGTTTTAAATTTTCAACTTCACATGCTCTCTAATATTTTACTAACACCTAGTTTTGTTTTGTGAGGCTAACTAGTTTTACAAGTTTGAAAACACTTGAAGTGAAGAAGCATACTACGATTTGACCATACATTGTAAAAAGTGATTTTACACTTATGGGGCATTTATAACCCATCATATGTTGCTTTGCTTTATGTTTTAGGGCCACTAAATTTCCATTGGGCTTAAAATTCACTTTCAAAGTTGGTTAAAATTGGACAAAACAAACAAATAATTCCATTGGTGTTTAAAATGAAGTCATTTTTCTATATTGGGTTAAAATGAATGAGTGTTTGACGTGCTTTCTTTGCTTGTATACACTTGTAGTATGTATCCACTCCCCTTGTGCTTCGTGTGATCTTGGGTGAAGAGAAGTACTCAAGTGTACTTTCTTGCTTTCAGTCACCCTTGTTGTAAATGTGTGCCTCAATCCCATAGGCTGAAACCTCTAAGAGAGTCAAGTCGGTGTGATCTTTATTGTTTGACCGACTAGCAGCTTTGGAACCTTGTGGTTTGTACAGGTCGCTAAGACCTTGTCACTGTTATGTCGAATGTACCTATCGCTGTGACACTATGATTGTTGTGACAATTTATATATCACTCCGCCTGAGTTGATCTCTTGCCGACGGGTTAGTGTCAAGTGGTGGTCGAGGAAACTCATGGCAATTGGAGTCTTCGGGGTAACACTGAGGCCTCGTTATGAACTCTCAACGATGAATTATTGTCTCGCCGACAACGTTTCATTTGAAGTCTTCGGGGAGAGTCTTGGATGTTCGGTATGACTCATATCGACAAGGAATGTCTCATCGATAGCTTTATCTTGGAGGCATCGGGGTAACACTAAGGGTTCGGTAAGAACTCTTAGCGATGGACAAAAGTCTTTCTGACTGTTGTTTGGTGCTCAATATGACTTGAGACTTCAGGGTAATCTCTTAGCGATAGTGGTCTGTCTTTCCAACTGATGAACATTTCGGTGTAACTTGGAGGCATCAGTATGACCTCTAGGCAAAAGCGGTAAGTCCTACCGACCATTTGGACACTTCAGAATAACATAAAGAGCTTCGGTATGACGTCTCACCAATAGCGATGAGTCTTGGTGATAGCGATACAACTGATGAACTTCAGTATGAGGTCTTGGTGACAAGGGAAAATCTGAGTGATAGTTTTCTAGACTTGGTATAACATCTTTCCAATAGTATGGAATCTTGGCAATATCGATAGTCAGGTCTATGATGCATGAGGGAGACATGGTTAGTGTCTCACCAACATGCCAACACAGGTTGAACTTCTTTGACCAAGTGAAGACTATCCTACATGGCTTGTGTTCGACCAATCAGAGAAGCCGAATGGGAATTGCTAGTAGTTGGACTGTTGTGACCGCTATTGAGAGGAAGTTTGACAGACTGTGGATGTGAAGGATATACTCAAGATTTGTAGATGTTGATCAGTTTGATGGTTGCATGAATATTTGAATGTATAGTTTGATGTATGATCAAAGTGAATTGAATTTTGAGTGTATTGTAACTTGAGTGTTCCTATACAAGGTTGATTATAGTGAATGCTACTGTAAACTAACATCAGAAAAGATAAGTTTTATCTCTATATGTAATCTCCATTTCTGTAATACAAAGTGACTTCTCTTGGTGTGGTGGGTTTTTCTCCCATAAGGGTTTTCCCACGTAAAATCTAGTGTTCATATGTGTATGTCTAATTCTTTGTTTTTGTTATCCCTTTCAAGTGCATCTTAATTGGACTATAATTATAAAATTTAAAAGTGTCTATGCATTCTTCCCTGAGGTTTTAATGTTAGGAGAGTTGTTTCCACACCTTACCTTTCCTTACAAGTGGTATCAGAGCCTGGCCAGTTGTGTTATCCTTGTGGGTATGTTGGGTTTTTTGAGTCAATTTTGTTCAGTGGGAGTCTTGTAGAAGTTTATTAATTCGAATTATAGATTGAGATGGCTAGCACGTCAGAAAATATTGAAATAGAGAAATTCAATGGAAGCAATTTTGAGTTGTGGAAACTCAAAATGGAAGATCTGTTGGTGGATCATGATCTGTGGCTTACTGTTTCTAGAATGAAACCTACAGGCATGAAGCAAGAAGATTGGGACCTTGCAGATAGAAAGTCTAAGGGGCTGATAAGGCTTTGTTTGGTAGACTCCGTTCTTCTAAATGTGCATGAAGAGAAGGCTGCATATTCCTTGTAGAAGATACTAGCATCTATTTATCAGGGGAAGTCCTCGGTGAATAAACTATTCCTGAGGAAGAAGTTGTACTCTTTGAGAATGTAGGAAGGAGGATCTGTTGTTGATCATTTGAATGCATTCAACATGCTGATTGCATAGTTAACATATGTCGGTGTAAAGATTGATGAAGAGGATTGTTGTATGCTTTTATTGCACATTATTTTCCAGACTCTTGGGATCACCTGGTGATGGCTATTGGGAGTACAACATCCAATTTCAAGATGGAAGATGTGGTTGCTTCTTTGTTATTAGAAGAGATGAGAAGGAAATATTTTGAGATGGAAAAGGAGGCCCTTGCTGTTAGAGGAAGATCAAAAGAGAAAGGAAAGAAGAAGGACAAGAAATCTAAAGCAATATTAGAGGGTAGATCAAAGTCTCCTGGAAAGAAGTCGAAGGGGAAGTGTTGGAATTGTGGGCAACCTGGTCATGTCCAAAAGGATTGTATAGAGGAGAAAAAGAAGAAGAAGAAGAGCTCTTCCAACAATGATTCTTCTCAGAGTGATGCATACGCTTTCATTGCAGCCTTGGCTATGCAGGCATTAGATGATGTCTGGCTGATTGATTCTAGAGCATCTTTCCACATGACATCTCATAGAGATTGGTTTATGAAGTATGAAACATAAAATGGTGGAAAAGTGTACTTGGAAAGTGATTCATCTTTGGAGATTGTTGGCCATGGAAGAGTCAAAATCCAATTCCCTAATAGCAGAGTGAAGGGGATCAAGGATGTTATGCATATGCCAGGTCTGGCTTGAAATCTCTTGTCTGTCAATAAGCTGAATGATATTGGGGTACAAATCACAATCTCTGGAATTGGTTGCAAGATGACTAGAGGCTCAATGATGTGAGAAAGGGGTGCTTGTATTGGTACCTCGTACAAGCTGGATGCACATGTTGTTCAATGTAACAGTGTCTATGTAAAGTCGTAGAAAGTTACTCATGGAGGTAAAGAGGGAAATGTTCTTAATTGTGTAAACTCTATGGAAGTTAAACTTCTAGTAGAAAAGACTATGCTCTGGCATCATAGGCTATGCCACATTGGAGAGAAAGGTTTAAAGACCTTGAAGAATAAAAACCTAGTTGAGGGGCTTGATGATTGTAACCTTGAATTTGAATTCTATGAGCATTGTATATATGGAAAGCAGCACCATGTTTCTTTTTATTCCAGTCCTCATAGATCTTTTGGTTTGCTAGATTATATTCATTCTAATGTATTTGGTCCAATGAATGTTCCTTCTTTGTCTAAGTCAAGGTACTATGTATCATTTATTGATGATTATTCAAGAAGAGAGTATGTCTATTTTTTGAAAAGTAAATTAGAAGTGTTTAGTCGATTTAAGGAATTTAAGAACCTTGTGGAAAATCAGACTGGAAGAAAAATAAAATGCTTAAGGACTGATAATGGCGGTGAATTTTGTTCTGATGAATTTGAGAGGTACTACAAAGACCATGGGATTAAAAGACATAAGACTACACCTTATACTCCACAAAAAAATGTAGTTGCAAAAAGGCTCAATAGGATAGTGATGGAGAGAGCACGAAGTATGCTGAGTAGTGTTGGATTGGAGGAGAAGTTCTAGGCTAAGGCTATAGCTACTGCATTCTAATTGGTAAATCGTTCTCCAAATTCTGCTCTTGTTAAGAAAACTCCTTTGGAAGCATGGTCTGGTAAGAAGCCCTCTCTGAGACATATTCATGTTTTTTGCTATGAGGCATATGCATGTGTCATATGAGAAAAGAGCTAAGTTGGAGAACAAGGTTTTCAAATGTATTTTTATTGGCTATAGCACTGGGATAAAAGGATACAAGCTTTGGAATCCTGATACGGAGAAGGTTTTGTACAGTAGAAGTGTAATCTTTCATGAGCTGAAGCCTTCTACCTTAGATCTGTAGTCAAAGACAGTCAAAAAACAATAAGGATGTAGTTGTAATTCCTCCTACACCAGAGAAAGAGGAATTGAAAATTCAAAATGTACCTGAAACTGAGGAGAGATCAAGCAGTTTTGAAAGTTCAGAAGAAGAACAACCTCAACCTCAGTCAGTGAGGAGGTCAACTAGTGAAAGAAAGCAACCTCATAGGTATGGGTTCTCTTTGATAGATTCTACTTGTGCCTATGCTTTTATTTCTAGCACTGATGAGCCTAGGACTATAAAAGAGGCATTTAGAATGTCTGATTCAAACTCTTGGTTGGAAGCCATGAATGAAGAAATGGCATCATTAGAAAAGAATGATACCTGGAGTTTGGTGCCCTTGCCTAAAGTTAGGAAAGTTGTGGGCTACAAATGGTTATTTAAGAAGAAAATAGGTCTGGATGGCAGTGTGGAAAAGTACAAGGCAAGGTTGGTTATGAAGGGTTATTCCCAAGTAGAGGGAATTGATTATGGGGAGATTTTTTCTCCTGTAGCTAAGCTGACATTTATCAAGTTTATTTTGTCACTTGCAGCTACGTATGACTTAGAGATCAAATAGATGGATGTGAAGACAACATTTCTTCATGGTGATTCTGAAGAAGAAATCTATATGTCCCAACCTGAGCACTTTGTGGAGAAAGGTAAAGAAAAACTAGTTTGCAAGTTAAAGAAGTCTTTGTATGTGTTAAAGTAGTCTCCTAGAATGTGGTACGAGAAGTTTGATACTTTTGTATTGTCTTTAGGATTTGTAAGATCAAAATCTAATCATTGTGTGTATTATAAAGCTGAAAGTGATCGAGTGCTTATTATTAGTCTCTATGTTAATGATATGTTGTTCATAGGCAATAGTAAGTTAATGATTTATAATCTTAAGTCTCAATTGTTTGCTAAGTTTGAAATGAAAGATCTTGGTGCAACAAGGTATATTTTGGGGATGGAGATAACCAAGGATAGGAAGAATAGAAAACTTTGGCTTAGTCAGAGTAAGTATATCAAGACTATTCTAGAGAGATTTTGTATGAATGACTGCAAGTAGCTAGTTGTTCTAGTTTTATAGGTAACGAAGCTATCTGTTGAAGACTATCTAAAGTCTCCTACTAAGATGGAGGACATGACTAGTGTACCCTATTCTAGTGCAGTTGGAAGTCTTATGTATGCAATGGTCTATACAAGGCCAAACATTGCCCAAGTAATGGGATTACTTAGTCGGTTTATGGCTAATCCTGCAAGGACACATTGGGATGCTGTGAAGAGAGTGTTCAGATATTTGAAGGGACTTCAGAATATGCTTTGTGTTATCATGGGAACATGGTTAAATCACAGAGGACTCTCAGTATTTGAGGTTATGTAGATTTTGATTGGGCAGGGGACATTGACAGCAGGAGGTCCACCAGTGGATACATGTTCATGATGAATGGTGGTGTAGTGAGTTGGATGAGTAAGCGGTAGGTTGTAGTCACCTTGTCCACTATAGAGGTTGAATACATGGCAACCACACATGCTTGTAAAGAAGTAGTTTGGTTAAAACATTTGTGTTCTAACATTGGTTTTGATGCAAGGCAAATAACTATTTTCTGTGATAGTTAGAGTGCAATTTTTCTGGCAAGGAATCCTACTTTCCATGCTAGGACAAAACATATAGATGTACAGTACCATTTTGTATGGGATATGGTGGGATATGGTGGAGGATAGAAAGGTCATTTGGGAAAAATTTAATACTCTAGAGAATGTTGCAGATGCATTGACGAAGCTAGTGAGTACAGACAAGTTCAGGTGGTGTTCCAATTTGATGGGCCTTAGTGCCCATGATTTTTAGTAGTTTTGATGTGCACTAGACATGCCTGTGTGATATTCATCAAGTGGGAGATTGTTGGAAATGTGTGCATCAATCCCATAGGCTGAAACCACTAAGAGAGCCAGGTCGATGTGACATATTTATTGTCTGGCCGGCTAGCAGCTTTGGAACCTTGTGGTTTGTACAAGTCACTGAGACCTTGTCACTATCATGCTGAATGCACCTATCGCTATGACACTATGATCACTGTGACAATTTATATCTCACTTCGCTCGAGTTGATTTTTTGCCGACAGGTTAGTGTCAAGTCGTGGTCAGGGAGACTCATGGTGATTGGAGTCTTCAAGGTAACATTGAGGCCTCGTTATGAACTCTTAGCGATGAAGTATTGTCTCACCAACAATGTTTCATTTGAAGTCTTCAGGGAGAGTCTTGGATGTTCGGTATGACTCATATCAACAAGGAATGTCTCACCGACAGCTTTATCTTGGAGGCATCAGGGTAACACTAAGGGTTCGGTAATAACTCTTAGTGATGGAGAGAAGTCTTGCTGACTGTTGTTTGGTTCTCGATATGATTTGAGACTTCGGTGTAATCTCTTGGCGATAGTGGTCTATCTTTCCGACTGATGAACATTTCGGTATAACTTGGAGGCATCGGTATGACCTCTAGGAAAAATCTTATTGATATAGACTCTAAAGTAATTGGTAATCAGCTAGTAAATGGAATTGATTTAGGTGAAAAAGAGGGGGCAAATATCTTAGAGAAATCACACTCTTTCTCTACTAATCATTCAAAGATGTCCTAGGAGTCCCAAATGGATTGACTAACAACCTCACAAGGTGATTCAATTTACAATGAGGACCTAGGAGGGGGATTTCTTAGCTTTAAAGGGGTTCACCACCAAGAAAATGCTTGGAAAAGAAAATGTTGGAAAACACACTGTGATATGCAAAATGACCTAGAATTAAAAATGCAAGCTAAATGAAAGATGCAAATAATGAAATTATGCAATAGGGAGATATGATGTTTGTACTTGGGAAGTCTAGAGATGTTGTGAGGTTTCCAAAAATGTAATGAAGCTACCAAAAAGTGTTATGGAGGATTAAGACACCCAGGGTGGTGTAATAGTCTCATTGTTTTTTAGGGAAAATATGGAGTATTCAGATGTCAGAACCAGATCTGAAGAAATCTCTAAAAATATGCTTAGGAGGACTAAGACTCCCAAGGTGGTGTATGAGTCTCATTCTAAATTTTGAAGAACTTGGAACAAGATCCTGAGCTCTAAGTTTTGCAATTGCTTCCTTTTCGATCTTAGGTTCTGAAACTTCCAAATTCAACTTGTAGGTGAGTTTCTGTGAAGATGACAACTTTGCAATGCAACTTTGCAACTTTTACAACTTTTCACTCCAAGTGATCTTCAAGACTTCAATCTAAATCTGCAATCACAAATATGCAAGATGGGAATAACTTGTTTTTTGTTAGTGAATGGGGGTTTGCCTTGGTCAAACCTCTTGTTGATAATTAAAACTTGAAATGAAATAGAAATAATGAAGGAAATGGTGAATGAACAACATGCAATGCTACAACTCACCAGCACCTTGTTGTAAAGTCTATAAACTTATGTTTAATGGTTGCAATGGATAGGGATCTTGAACCAAAGGAATTATCTTGAATTGCTTGCTTGAATTAAAACCCTACATCACAAATGTTAGCACAACAACACACATGATGCAAGAAACTCTTTGATGTGATTCTTGAATCTTGATGATGGCTCCAAGTGCTTGATAAATCTACTCTTGAATGCTCTTGTGAACTCAATTATGCTATTAGGAATGCTCTCACAAAAGACTTGTATGCTTGTTATCTCCTTATGAGAAAATGAAAGAGGGAACCTTGTATTTATACTTTTTCATGCTTAATCTCCCAAAATTATAGCACACTAAGCCGACATATGAAATCATTAAATAAAGGAGGCTAAATCTTGCCAAAATTTTAAATTAAATCCTGAAAAATGGTTCAAGGAGGACTAAGATGCCCTAGGTGGCGTCTTAGTCCCAAGTGATGAAACTTGGGGAATAGACACCAAAAAGGGGCCCAATTAAGATTCCTCAAAATCAGGGTCTCGAAAGCCTTGGGGGACAAAGATGCCCTAGGTGGCATTTTAGTCCCATTCGAAAAATCAAGGACACACTGATGGAGTCATTAGATTATCATTTATGCATTAGAGAATATCAAGATTAGCTAGAAAAATATGTCATTCCTAGGGCTTGTGGACACAAAATATGACCATTTAAGCCATAAAGAAGCATAAATAAAGCAAGGAAGGCCCAAACAAGTGTGAAAATGCAAGGGTATGCATTTTACTACACTGCATTTAGCCCCCAATTTAGTGAGGGGATGAAATTGCTTCAAAATCACACTAAAGTATCCAACCATGCAATCAAGAGGGGCTCAAATGTACAAATGTTAGTAAGGTAGGATGACAATAATCAAGAGGGTGACCAAGCCCCCAAGATCAAGCTCCTATGGAAAAACCAACATAGGCACAAGAGAACACACTTGCAAATGATATATGAAGCCATAATTAGATCGCAAACATACACCATCAAAGACAAGAAAAAGAAAAAAGGAAAAATGAAAAGGAAAAATTGGAGTGGATCAAGCTTTGAATGGCCATCCAACATGGTGGACTGGGTCTAGGTTGTTTTTCCAAAAGGTTTACAAGTGGAATGTGTTGTCCACTATGCAAATAAAACACACGCTCACAAGGGATAGTGGGAGTTAGGTGTCTACTAGGTGATCCCCAAGGGACCATATCAAATCCATACCTCAATGAATTTAATATGGTACAAAAACTACATGCTCACAAGGGCTAGTGAAGCTAGTTGTTCACTGGGTGAGCCCCAGGGGACCATATCAAAGCCATACCTCCATGACTTTAATAAGGTACAAAAATGCACACTCATAAGGGCTAGTGAAGCTAGTTGTTCACTAGGTGAGCCCTAGGGATTCCATATCAAAGCCATACCTACATGACTTTAATAAGGACAAAAGGAAAATGAAACAAGAAAGAGGGATGCTCAATGGGATTTTTCTTAGTTCATGCGAGGTCTTACTCTTAGGGGTCATCATGCTTAACAACTCCAAGAGAGGATAAATACAAGGTCTCATCTTGGGGAGCATCATACCCAATGCTTCCAAGAGAGGACAAGTGAAAAAGGTCTCATCTTGTTTCCAAGTGAAGAAAAGTGCAAGGTATCATCCTAGGGAACATTGTATCTAATGTTTCCAAGAGAGAACAAGGAAATATCACACTCTCAGAGGAAGTCAAACCCGAAGAAACCACCAAGAGGGAAAATGCATCATATTAAGAAGGAAAATCACTTCAAGGAACATGAAAAGGAGAAAAATGCAAATGAAATCATGCCAAGATAATTCCAATGTATGCCCCCACTTTAAAGAAATTTCTAACACCATGCTATGAGAAATTACTTTAAAGTAGTAAATGAAAATGCAAACAAGGAGGACATGAGAGCCAACCTGGAAAGCCCTATTCCAAGTCATATATTTTCAAGTAAATTTGTGTCATGCAAGAGGAAATGAAAAGGGAGGGGTTGCTCCCAAAATGAAAACACCAAACACATAAGGGATCTCTAGATTTGGGGTCAGTATTTGTCTTTGCTACAATGATTTTAGAGAGCTTAGAACTGTTAACATTCACCAAATACACATAGAATTAGAAGAATGAGTCAAAGAGAGTTAAAAAAAAGAAAATCCTTTTGGGTCAACATGGAAGAGACAAAGGGTGTCTTGACGCCTTGTGTCATCCCCAAAAGGAAAACAAAAGACAAATGAAAAAGAAAAGGTGAACGAAAATGAAAAATACTTTGGGTCAACATGAAGAAGACATGAATGTCTCAATGCCTTGCATCATCCCCAAAAGGAAAACACAAGAAACAAAAATGAAAGGCAATGATAAAAGATCAATCAAAAGGAAAAAGGATATGGCATATAGAAGAAGGAAGGTACAAATAGAGGAATGCACGTAGAGAGAGAAACACCAAATGAAACATCACAAGGGATCATGTTACACACACACAATCAAACAAAAAGAAAATGCAAAAGACTAGTAGGGCATAGGCAATTTGACCTAAAGCAAGTCATCTGCCTCCCCAATCTTAGTCTGTATAAGAAAAAGGTAGATGACAAACCTAAGGGACAACAACAAATGCCTTACTAGGAAAAGGCCATCAACTTCTTGCCCCCACTAAGTGTGGTACAAGAATGGGCTGAGGTAAGTGATGGGAATCGATCATGTAATAGTGAGAAGAGATATTCTATGACTATTACATGAAAAGAGGATGAAACATTATTAAGCTTTTTAATCACATGATGGCAATCATTGCCATCAAAGTGAAAGTTTTTTAATATTAACTAGAATGCATGACACTCATCGGTACTATGTCTGAGAGTTTGATGATATGCACAGTGTGGGACTTTTGCATCTTTAATATATAGCACAAGTCTATTCATAGGTGGTAATGTTATTAGTTCATTGTTCAAAAGAAATTTTAAAGTTTCCTTTCATTTTTAGGTGGTGCATGGGGAGGTTGTAACTTTTGTAATTTGTAAGGCCACTTGCACTTACTAGATTCACCAACTTCTATAGTTGAAGGAAGAGGAGGGCCTAAGTTGATCCTATCATCCTTTTTATTGTTATGATTCATTGGTTGTTCTTTAAGGAGAATGACATTCATATCAGGGGGAGAATCAAAGATCACTGTACCATCAATTTGAAGTCTTAGATATTCTCTAGGAGGATTTGTATTATGAGGGGGATCTTGATATCCTAGCCCTTTTGTGTTTTCATTAGGTGGTATTTGTTCAAGGATTTGATGGATTTCATGTTCATTTGTTATATCACATCCTTGTTTAGTTAAGATTGTAAAGCCTTTGACATATGTCTCTTCTAGATTGATTGGAGTGTTTGTTACTTTTTTTTATCATAATAGGGTTGATTATTTGTTTGTTTAGAGGAACTAGGTTCACTTGTTGTAGGGAACTTAGGTTCAACTTTTTCTTTAGTTTCAGGATGTAAATAACCAAACAAATCAAGAGGTGGTATTGTGGGAGGATTTGGTTGTTTCATGGATGGATAGAAGGATGCATTTTCTTCAAGGTTATCAAGACAATTTCTTAGGAACTTAATCATGTTGTCATCATCTTCTCCAATGATGTCAGCGGGTGATCCCACAATAGTGGTTTACAATTTTTGGCCAAACTGGACACTAAAATTATTATTTTTAACTAAATCTTCACATTCAGGCACCTATAGCAGCTAAAGCATGAAGAATTTGAAGATGATGCAAACTACAGTCCTTTCACATTTTTTCTATAGATTCTAAAAATATTTTTTCAAAATTTTTGGAATCAGATTGCACTTCTTTTTCCATCTCCCATGAAAACTGGTTTTTTCAGAAAACAACATTTTTAAAAAGTGACGCACATTGTATAATGCATAATTTTTTTTTGATGAAGGATAAAATTACAATTCTTTCGAATTTAGATTTGCAACTCTGATATCTAGTGATTCCACTTGGTTAGATAGTTTTTTATTAAATATTGTTTCTTTAATCAAGTTTCGAAGTCAAACCAATTACAATTTAGACATAGCACGACCGTATAACACATGAATTTTTTTTGTATTTATCGAAATTTAATTTAATTTTTTTGTTGGATCAAGAACTTCAATATCTGGTGCACTCATATTTTTCAATTTTTTTTTTGATAATCTGCTATTTTTCCACATGTGCAAAATAGAGACCTTTGTTTTCGATGAAAAACCTATGTTTATTAAAACTCAAAAAACAAATACGTAATAAAACCAAAACATATTAAAATTATATTTTTTGGATAGCTCATTCTGAGGAATACCTGTTTCCAGTTGGGTTTGTAAAGATTCTTGCATTTTCATCCTCAACCTGAGCTCTGAACTGCTAAAATTTAGGTTTGTTGTGTCTCAGTGAGGGGATGAGGATTTAGGGGGGTTCATACGAACCCCTAGGGGTTCAAGCAAACCCATAGGGGTTCATTCAAACCAAGGTTCGAGCGAACCCCTTCAAGGGGGTTCGATTGAACCCCTTTCATATGCATTTTTTTTTTGATGAATAGGCATGTATCTTTCATATGCATTTTTTTTGTTTTATCGAGGCAAAAAGTTTAAGGGGTTCGCTCGAACTTAGGTTCAATTGAACCCCTTTTTTGGTTGAACTTATAGGTTCGTATGAACCCCCAAAATCACTTTTTTTGCCATGGGGTCATTTTTTCTTATTTTTCCTTCCTCCATCAAATTGTAAACCACTATTGTGGCTTCACCCCAACATCACAAGGAGGACATGCATGAGGATTTGAGTGAGCATGAGTGAGTTCAATTTTGTTTTGGTCATTACCAAAGGCACAATTTGACATATCTACCAAAGATTTCAAGGATATCCACAACTTTCCAAAGCACATATCCTTGATGCAAGATTGAACAAATGAACTTGAAATGAAAGAAATTGGAATAACAAAAATTTTGGAAACTAAAACAGAAAACTGAAGGCAACCCATAGAAGCAGATAAAAGAAATTTCAGACCTTGAAAACTAAAGATTCAAAGTCAACAAGGACTAAGATGCTAAGAAGGGAATCTTGGTCCTGTTGGTGAGATTCTGAAGTTCTAGATGTTGAAACATGCAACAAACAAGATAGAGAATTCTAAGGAAAAAATCCTAAGAGAGACTAAGACACTAGGAAGGGCGTTTTAGTCCTAGTAGAGTTTTTTTGCAAAAAAATAAGAAATTTTGGAATGTCAACTATGTTTATAGATTTCCTATGCAAGGTACTGATGCCTAGAAACAAAAAGAAATGTGCAAATGAGTGCAAGAAAAGGTAACTAGAAACAAACAATTGAATGGAATATTGAATTCAATTTTTTTTTCAATTTTGAATACAATTATAAGAATTTTTCAACCTATATGCACTTCCACTAATTCCAATTTTGGAAGCCCTAAATGGAATTTCACTAATGCAAGATGCAATTGATGCAATCTAGATCTAAGGAATTTAATGGACTCCAAATTAGAAATGAAATGAATGCTCAAAAAAGTTGGGTTCACCAAAATGATTTAAGTGAAAAAGAGGGTGCAAATATCTTAGAGATATCACATTCTTTCTCCAATAATCATTCGAAGATGTCCTAGGAGTCCCAAATAGATTGACTAACAACCTCACAAGGTGAGTCAATTCATAAAGAGGAGGACCTAGGAGGGGGCTTTCTCAACTTTAAAGGGGTTCACTACCAAGCAAATTCTTGGAAAAGAAAATATTGGAAAACACACTGTGATATGCAAAATGACCTAGAATTAAAAATTCAAGCTAAATGAAATATGTGAATAATGAAATAATACAATAGGGAGATAGGATGTGTCTACCTAGGAAGTCTGGAGATGCTTTGAGGTTTCCAGAAAAGTAAAGAAGCTGCCAAAAAGTGCTATGGAGGACTAAGACGCCTAGAGTGGCGTATCAGTCCCACTACTATTTTCAAGGAAAATACATAGTCTTCGGATGCTGGAACTGGATATGAAGAAATCTCTGAAAAATATGCTCAGGAGGACTAAGATGCCAAAGGTGGCATATTAGTCCTATTTTGAATTTCTAAAAACTTTGAACAGGATCTTGAGCTCCAAGGTCTGCACTTGCTTCCTCTCTAATCTTAGGTTCTGAAATTTCTAAATTCAGTTTGTAGGTGAGTTTTCATGAAGATGACAACTTTGTAATGCAACTTTGCAACTTTTACAACTTTGCACTCCAAGTGATCTTCAAGACTTCAATCTAAATCTGCAATCACAAATATGCAAGATGGTAAAAACTTGTTGTTTGTTAGTGAATGGGGGTTTACCTTGGTCAAACCCCTTGTTGGTAATTAAACCTTGAAATGAAATAGAAATAATGAAGGAAATGGTGAATTAACAACATGTAATGCTACAACTCACCAAATCCTTGTTGTAAAGTCTACAAACTTGTGTGCAATGACTTTAATGGATATGGATCTTGAACCAAAGGAATGATCTTGAATTGCTTGCTTGAATTAAAACCCTAGGGTGATCCCACAATAAAGGGTTACAATTTTTGGCCAAACTTGACATTAAAATCAGGATTTTTCACTAGACATTCACTTTCTTACACCTATAGTAGCTAAACCATTAAGGTTTTGAAGATGAATCAAACTAGTTATTTGTTAGATATTTTGTGTAGATTCTAATTATATTTTTTTAAAAAAATTAAAAAATAAATTGTGAATCATTTTATGTAATTTTTAATAACTTATTTTTTCTACTAATCAACATTTTTAAAAAGTGATGTTTACTTCGGCCCACGTAACTTTTTTTATAGATAGGATACAATTCTAATTTTTAAAATACAAATTTTTCATGCACCAATATCTAGGGGATGGATATTTTTTCATAATTTTTTGTTACATAGTTTTTTTTAATTAATTTTCCAAGTCAGTGTAATTATAATTTGGACAGAGGTGTACTTCGTCCTGCATAACTTTTTTTGTATTCATTTGAATTAACTTATTCTTTTTTTGTTGGAATAAGGACATCAATACCTAGTGCACATGTATTTTTTAGAATTTTTTTTCTCTATTTTTCTATTTTTTCGTATGTGTGAAATAAAGAACTTGATGTTCATTGAAAATCCTACATTCACGAGAAATAAAAAATAAATATAATAATCAAATTAAACATATTTAAAATTATACTTTTTGGGAAGCTTATAATAATGGTTGTAGGCTTAGAAAACATAAATTTTAAATAAATTCATTTGATCACCCAAAACCTAAATCAAAAGTGGTTTTTTATCAGCATTTTGATAGGTGTAGAGGAGACTCAATTATAGGTGTGGTTTAAATCTAACAAGGTTCTATCCAAGGGGGTTTGATCTAAGGGGGTTTGATCAATCCCTCTTTAATTAAAATAATTTAAATGCAACCTTTAAACTCATAAATCATTTTATTTTCTAACAATATGTGATTTCAGGCAAAAATGAGGATGTCCCAAAAAGTGTAACCCATTATTGTGGCAGCACCCTGTACATCATAAATGTTAGCACAACAACACACATGATGCAAGAAACTCTTTGATGTGATGCTTGAATCTTGATTATGGCTCCAAATGCTTGATAAATCTGCTCTTGAATGCTCTTATGAACTCAATTATGCTATTAGGAATGCTCTCACAAAAGACTTGTATGCTTGTTATCTCCTTATGAGAAAATGAAAGAGGGAACCCTGTATTTATACTTGTTCATGCTTAATACCCCAAAATTATATCACACCAAGCCAACATATGAAATCATTAAATAAAGAAGGCTAAATCTTGCTAGAATTTGAAATTAAATCTTGAAAATGGATCAAGGAGGACTAAGACACCCTAGGTGGCATCTTAGTCCCAAGTGATGAAACTTGGGGCACAGACACCAAATAGGGGCCCAATTAAGATGCCTCAAAATCAGGGTCCTAAAATCCTTGGGGGAAAAATATGCCCTAGGTTGCATTTTAGTCTTGATCCAAAAATTAGGGACACACTAATGGAGTCATTATATTATCATTTATCCATTAGAGAATGTCAAAATTAGCCAAAAAATGTCATTCATATGGCTTGTGGACACAAAATAGGACCAATTAAGCCATAAAGAATCATAAACAAAGCAAGGCAGGCCCAAACAAGTGTGAAAATGCAAGGGTATGCATTTTACTACACTACAGGAATAAAGGACAAATACTTTGACATCTCTTTCATCAACTCTCATCATAGGTACCACAATGCAAATGCTCCTCCTCTGCTATTTGCCTCAACACATGATGAAGATTCATCTCTAGAGTGTCAGATAAGAATTTTGTGGAAAATGGTGATCTATCGAGTGAAAATATGATAATATGAGAAATTTTGTTGAAAATACTTTTAGTTTTTTGTTATTGTGTAATATCTCTAGTTTTTAATGGTTGCTATGCTAAAGATTCTTATACGAGCTAATGTTTCTTTGTTCCTAACAATTTTTGCAGCCAATAGGTGACATCCTTCTTGCAATTGCATATTTCTACTATATAATATAATATATAGGCTAAATGCCTTTTTCTTAAAAAAAAAAGAAATATATATATATATATATATATATATATATATAGATATATATATATATATATATATATATAAGTGGGTTTTCTATATTGATTATATTATTAACTTTTATACAGACCTTTACTCTTTCAATTTTTACAATAGTACTTACTACTAACTTTTTGCAAATAATAAAAGAATACAAAAACTATATTATATTTAAATTTTATATATTGATTACCTTTACTTGTTACTCTTTCAATTTTTAGAATACTACCCACTATTAACTTCTTGTGAATAATAAAATAATGCAAAAATTATATTATATTTGAATTTTCCATGTTGATTATCTTAACCTTTCTAAAGACCTTTTACTCTTTCAATTTTAACAGTCATTTTCCATAAAAACCAACTATTAACTAATTAACACAAGCTATAAATTTTTAAACTAACATTGATAAATAACTCTAAACATTCATTTAAGACTATAAACCAAACAATATATTAATTCTTAATATAAAAATATTTGAACATAGATTCCTTCTAAATTTATTATAAAACTCAAAACATTTTTTTTACCTTAAACTACAAATTGTTTTGACTTCATGCCACTTCCTTGAAGTTTGTCACTTTTCTTCTGCTCTGCCTTTCTCTATTATGCATTAAACTGGCCATGGTTTTACATCATTGATTTGATGTAGCTTAAATATTACATTTTAACCTTAAACTAGAAATCACACTTTGGTGTGTAATGGGTATGCCGAAGACGTGTGGAAGGTCAATTAGGAAAAAAAATAGTTTATTTTTTCATACATTAGTGTAATACACAAGGTTCATTGATAGGATATTTAGCAATTGATGTTTGTGCAACAAAGGTCTCAATGGAGAAGTGATAGCTTCAAATCAACTATGCATCCTTTTAGAAGGATCCTACACGATTGAATCAAGTTCTTTGAATGAGGAAGATAATTGAAATCCATTACCAATAGGGTCATGTTATGTTTGCAATAGAGGGAGGGAGAGAGAGGGATATAAAGATGGACAGATAGAGAGGAGAAGATCAAGAAAGAATGGATCTGAGAAAGAAAGGGATATACAAAGAGGGGGATAGAAAAACAGACACATATTGAAAGAGAGAAATATAAAATATATAATAATAAATAACATAACATAATATATATTATATTATTTATATATGATATTGTAGACACACAAAATTGACATCACTCATTTAATTAAATCATATTCGCTCATCAATTAAATAAATCAATCTCCTAAAGGTTATTAAATAAATCAATTAATCTTCTAAAGATCTCCATTTAATTAAATAGATCAAAGTTATTTAATTAAATCTCTAATGATCAATTTCTTCTCATTAATTTAAATAAACTCAAATATTTAAGTTGAATGTCACAATCAACTAATCATCATCTAAGTTAATCTAATCCTGATTAACCTAATCTAATCACCCATCATATCCTCTAGCTTTTCCCACTTGCACGAATAAAGCATTTTAATTCATTTATAAATTCATCATTTTCTCTGAACAAAGCATCTTTTTCAGAATATTCCTCAAGTTTGAATATCAAGACAAGTTGACATGCATATCCAACATGGCAATAAATTCTCTCTTACATGTCCCCCACTCAACATTTAACTCTCAAATTCAACTTTCAATCTCCCCCTCTTTGGCACATTGACCAAAATGTGCTCATTCCTCAACCTATCACAATGTGACAAGTGGCTTCATCTCATTGGTAAAATTATTATCCCAAATTGCTCTATTTTGAGTTCTCTTCCAATTTGAAAATCTATAAATGAAAGCTTCATTTTTCATCAAATCATCCACAAAGCTTATGCAAAGTCACTCTCTTCAATTGAGAATTGATTTTGTCTAATTCACTCCATCTTCAAAGCATTTTATCATTTGGCTTATCTAAAGGGGTTGGGAAAGGGCTATTTTCCACATCAAAATAGCACCAATCCCCCTATAAGATGTTGGTTTGGTCATTTGAATAATGTTTAATTAGTTTAGTTTGCGTTCATGCTTTGTTTCTATTATTTTTATGTTCAAATGAATTTTATAGGGAATCTGAGGTTTGTTGGTTTTGAACTAACTAACAATTAGTTGTGGTCTTTGTTTGATGAAAAATCAGATTGAGGGTTCACATAATGGAGCCCACCATGGGGCAATGCTTTGATGGAGCTTTTCCAATCCTTTTACGGAGTTTATATACTGCCTCTTTTAGAGTTTACAGATTCTCTTTTTATCCATTGAAATGGCAAAAGCATCATCTAACCATTATTTCCTTTATTTTCTTTATGGCAAAAGAGATTCTCTAGAGCTAAAGCTTTTCACAACGTATCATTTCTTTTGAATACAATCTTTGCTACAATTTGTTGAAGTTGATGCTAATTATGTACAATGTGTCATGTTCTTTTCTATTTAAAGTGATGTTGCTTGTTCTTTTCTATTTAATCCATTGTATGTTGCTGATATTTTATTGACTTCGGACTACTATCTCTTTTTGTTCCTCCTCATCCTTGTTGACTCTCAACATCTACAACAGTTTGAATCTACTCATCTAACTTCGGGTATAATGACAACATGAGCTCATAGTGGTCTAAAGCGACCCCTCTCAGCATGCTACCTAAAACCCCAAGCCCCCACGCAAATAGAAAGCACATTCATTTGTATCCTTTAGAGTACACTCAGATCAAATTCAAATGGGTGATATTACTAGCTATGACCTACAAGAAACCAAAAATGAAGGTCGATGTGTACTGGTCATGGTCATGAGAAATAGTCTGACCCCTTTTGTATAGCATGTTCACAATGTTGTCTTTTGTGAAAAACCTGTCCTTCCCCTTAAGTTGAGCTTGATTCTTGCATGGAAATTTCCTATGTAGAGATCTTAATGCTTCACAAAGTTGTGAAAGATACTCTTTTGGTCCATGCTCCTCTTGCTTTTTTAGTACCCACATGACTCATTCCCATCTACATCCATTTACTTTCTTGTAGGAATGTCCATCAAAGGAAGATAAGAATCTATTGGTCCCCTCATCATAAGCATTCAATATCTGATAATGAATCTTCTTTGAAATCTGTCGCCCATCCTTCCAACTCTCCCCTCTGACAAGAATCAAAGCAAATATTGACTTATTTTCCCTCATTGTAAATGCAACATTACTTTTCCCTGCATAAAGTCAACTATTTCCACCATCTAGAGATTTGAAATGCCATTATAATACTTGGCAGTGAATTTCAAATCTATACGATGTCACACCCGTCTTAAACAAACAGAATGTCGTGTATGTCTTTGCAGTGGGGTGTTGTATTCATTTGGAAAATCTTTGTGATATGAGCATGCATTTTATTATTAACAATTCGAGATTTGAGAAGTGTCATTATCACGGTGCCAAGTATGAGTTTGATATGCTATTTATTTAAGACTAATAGTATCAAGTGTGCAAAAGAATAGAAAACACGATCTTATTTTATTATGGGTCGATATCCTTTGAGTGTTCATATAGAGAAGCTATCAAATCCAATACAAATTTGCACTCATTATTAGGATCTTTGTTGTAATTTTCAATTTAATAAACATTCTCTAATACACCCAACTTTATGTTTACTTGCTGCTAGCTTGCCAAATTGGAAAGTGAATACCAGCAAGAGTAAAGTGCACAAGTGAAGGAGAGACAACAGCACAATAGAAGAAGCAGCAGGAAATGAGTAAAGTGCATGGGTTATTGGCCTATGAGGGAAGGTGAGGGAGCAGACCCTTAAGGTTTCCAAGCAAGACAAGAAGAAGAATCCTAGAGGTCGCGCTCACAAACACATGCAATACAACCATTGTCTAATCCTAGAGGTCGCGCTCGTAAACATATGCAATACAACCGTTGTCTTGTTACTACCTTTTTAAGCTTAGCCAATGCACAGTTTTCCACCTACTAATAGCATCTGCCTAAAGGTTTCTTATGTATTTTCAATGAGTTTACTCTGCACATGTCTTGCAATCAATGTATTCATGAGATAACATTACCTGCTGAGGCATCATGTCAAAATCTAGCTATCATTGCATTCCATAAGATCAAATTTTAGAGAAGCATTTTCATTCAATAATTCACATGCATTTCCTTTGCTTGTGCATTCTACAAGAATTCTGCCCAATAGTTCACACGTCGTGCCTATGCTTACTCATTCTACACACAAACATTATGTCCATTAGTTCGCACGTGTTCCCTAGCTTGTGCAGTCTCCATTTAAATCTGCTATCATGAAATTAATGGAAAAACATGGTGCAGGGATATCATGAAGCGTTGATCACGAGCATCACATGTCTTATTTTTCTTTACTGCTACTTTTTTTGGTCCTACTAGTGTTTTGTGATTTCATGCTTGTGATCTACATTCCATATTCTAGCAGCTGGTGGATATGCTAGAAAGAAGTACACTATTTAGCATTTAATATTGTTGTTCAAATCATCATTCACTTATCCTTTGAACTTGTTTTGAACTATATATATATCGTTGTTATGGTTTTGATAGCTGATAATGACTTAGGGGATTCCATTAGAATAAGGCGATCATACACCCATCACTGCCCTTGTCACATGTCTTAAGAATCAAATCATTGCTTTGTGGGATTTAAAATGAACATGTACATCTATTATGTTTTGTAATCTTTTATGCAAAATAATCTCATCTAAAAAGGTGTATGCACTTCTCTCTCGCTTCACGGTGATCTTGAGAATCAAAAGCCTTTTTGGTGATATTAAGTTGCATAAAATATTGCCTCCACACTTCATTTTGGGTTTAAAATTGAACAAAACATTTTGCGAGTGTGAGTAAACCTATTGCATATATTTTCCCTTTATTTCTAAATGAAGGTTGATTGAACTATGAATATGTTTGCTCGCTTTTGTCTATCTTAGAGGGCCTGCCTTGGGGAAAAAGTACTCACACAAGGGAACGACTCAATCAGTAACGCTCTAAACCAGAGAGTATTTCCACCCGAGATATAAATGTGGGTACTGGAGTAAAGCCAGTATCATGCGGTTGACTCCGATGAGATGGATTTAAAAAGGGACTCTCACCGTATGGGTCAATCTCCACGAAAGGAAAGTCTGAACTAGAACCCTTGTTTGTAGTAACCAACTAGTCCATCCACCAAGTTTATCAAAGTGGTGCATTGGAACTTAGATTCCAAGAAGTTACTTGCCATGTCCAATCATGGTTAAATATAAAGGTTAAGACTTCATTCTTAACATACCTATGCATTTTTTCCTTAGTTACATTTAAAATCATCTCTTCTACTACAAAGAGCATGAGGCAAGCCCACCAAGAAAAATGTACCAATTGAGCTAGGATGTTATATTGATTGTGAGTCAGTTTGAAAACACATTGCTTGGATCCAAAACATTGCGACAAACATTAAACCAATCATCAGAATTTCAAACTCTTTGAAAGGAAAAAATACCTTTGAAAATTCCACATGTTACTACTTGTCCCTATGGGTTCCTATCCCTATAAGGCTCCTAAACACTAAGACCTACCTCTTGATTTGTTCATTCTAAAGTCTACAATAGGAAACTATGCTCTTGAAACCTTGATTTTCACATAATGGACCTTGTGGAATGAAAAGGAATTAAGACATAGACATTTAGTTTGAAAATTAAGTAAGAAGTGTGTTTGTGGTAAAAGCAAGTCATTAACCAAGATTATCTCAAATTGAACCCCACACATGTGCTTGTTTATCTTTTTATCATATTTTCGAGCAAACATTGGTCTTTTGGTTTGAACTACTCTTAGAGAAAGGCATGTTCTTCACTATATTGGTCTTGTAAAAAATTCCTTCTTAGATTCATTCAGGATCCAATAAAACACGTCATCCATTCCAAACATTCATCATCCCATCCCACCAAACAACTTTAGAGCTTTGAATCCTTCATTTTCACATAATGGACCTTGTGGAATGAAAAGGAATTAAGACATAGACATTCAGTTTGAAAATTAAGTAAGAAGTGTGTTTGTGGTAAAAGCAAGTCATTAACCAATATTATCTCAAATTGAACCCCACACATGTGCTTGTTTATCTTTTTATCATATTTTCGAGCAAACATTGGTCTTTTGGTTTGAACTACTCTTAGAGAAAGGCATTTCCTTCACTATATTGGTCTTGTAAAAAATTCCTTCTTAGATTCATTCAGGATCCAATAAAACACTTCATCCATTCCAAACATTCATCATCCCATCCCACCAAACATCACCTTGTTTACTTAGGTGTATGGGAATGTATCCTTTCTCATACATTTAATTGAATTAGAAATACTTTGAACAAGTACATCCTAAGATCACATCCAACATCTTAGGTTTACAAGTTCATTATCCAATCAAACCAATCAAAATCAAGCCCTAAGTCTAGCATTGATCCAAAGTTCCTAAATGTTCAAAACTCATATCATTCACCCTTTTCATCCTTCATCTCGTCATTGGTCCTAAGAACCTTAGAGGTCACTTTTACAACAAGGTCAAAACACAAGAGGAACATGAAATATAAACTTGATCCATACATCATGAGTAATCGTAGTCAACCAAACTATCAAATCCTTACAATGCCAATTGATTTTCAACACTCACATTTATACAATCCGTACATGGGATCATCGTCTCCTACAAACCTCGATGTTACAACAAATGTGAGTATGCATAGTAAAAAGTTTGGAAGACCATTCTCAATGGTAGATTCAACTCCAAGTCCAACATTACAAATCTATCAACCAAATACTCAATGCATGAGCCTTCAAACGAACAACATCATCCCATCAAATCCCAACACGCCAAATGTGAATGTACCAAGTACAACTTTAAAAAACATGAACATTTTGAATCCAAACATGGTAAAATTTGGGATGGATATGTTTTCAAATCATATGAATGTTGTTCAAAGTCCAAACAAGATGTTAACGACTCTGTGTATTAATCCAAGTCAAGGTAACACCATGCAAAATCAAAGTTACCTAAAACAAGGCAATGTGATTCCCAACATCAACAATGTTCAATTTCAACCTATCATGCCAAATATGAACATCATCCCAAATAAAAACGCTGTCCAAAATCAAAAACCACAAGTATGCATCCCAAATTTGCTTGAACAAAAACCAAATCAACTATATCAATGGAGTCAAGATCAAATTTGGCGAGATAAAATTGCTACACTTACCAAAATAGTTGAGTCATTGCGTCAAGAGACATCTCCACCACCATTACCCATATCAACATCATTCCTTGGTTTAGGGCTTCCCCCTTTACCTAGCACCAATCACTCCATCCAAATCAAAATCCACCTAACACCAATCAATACATCACATAAAATCCTTTTAATATACCATTGACATCGCACCAACAGATGGTATCTAAAAAAATGGCAACATCAATCCTGACAACTAAAAGTATGGTCTCCCATGGATCTATCACCTTAGTCATTCCAACCATTCCTATCACCTCGATCACCCCAACTACCCCTCTCACACCAATCACATCTCAACCCCTCACTACCATGATCACTCCAAGTGTATCTCAACCACTTATCACTACATTCAACACAATTCTGAATCCGCCACCACTACCACCAAAACCAAATCCAGCAAAACAATATAACATTGCACTAAAAGCTCACCAAGCCTACCAAAAGGCCATCCAACAATATCTAGACACACAACAAGTAACACAAGCTCAACAAGTACAAAAAGCCTCTCAAGCTTCCCAAGCCTCTTAAGCTACCCCAAAAACACAGGAACAAACATGAAAAATGATAACTATTAGGGATAATGATGAACATTCAACCATCGGTGATAGCATTGACAATCTCTTTACCACAATTGCTGAAAGCAATGATCAAGATCTATCCATCAAAGAGCACATTGAAGATGTTTCTATCTCGTTCAAAGATCAAATCAACATACATCAAGAGTCACTTTTCAATTATGATCAAAATCCACCAACAATACCCAACAATGATCCAATTCAAGAAATTCCAACATCACTTGACCCTATGGTTGAAGACATTCACAATCTCTTTGCCACAATTGTTGAAAACAATGTTCAAGATCTCTCAATAAAAAAGCACATTGAAGATGTTTCTACCCCATTCTATGATCAACTCACCATACATCAAGACCAACTTTTTAGTGATCTATTTCAAGGAGTGTTAGAATTATTTGATTCTATTGACATAATGTACGATCCATCAACCAATGATCATATTGAAAATGTCTCTACATCGCCTTATGAGTTAGAGGACGTATCTCAAGAATTTATACCTAAGCATGATCAATGTCTTTCACCAAAGTCTAGAAATAGTTCTTTCCAAGACATATTGACATCCTTTGACCTCATGGTTACAGATGCTGAAGGAACCCTAAACTCAACACTTGAGGATATTGAACCACTTACCATGTCTAATGATGACATCTAAGAACCCTTTGTAACCAATCCATCCTTTGAAACTAACCCATGTCAAGAATTTGATCCAAAGCATGTCGAAAGCAACTCCAAAATCATTCAAGACCAAGAATTTGTATCTTCAAGATACTACAATAATCTAATGGAAACTCTCCTATCTATGTAAGATGATCATATCCATGTAGCCCATACTCCTCCGTCTACCTATGAGATGCTTTATGTGGATGGACACGTAGATGATCTTCATTCAGAACAAGATTCCTCTACTCATATTATTACACAAAAAGAGTAGGTTATTGATTCCTATAGCCAAATAGAGTTATCAACATCACGATGAGATATATCCAAAATCCAAACTGAAGACATCATGTATGAAGATATCCAATATTATCCACTCAAGGACACTAGTAAGATAGAACAGGATGTTCCAGAGTCAGTAGAGCATCCAATCAAAATAGCATCATCTACAGTTGTTATTTATCAAAGAATGCACTCTAAACAACAACTCTCGAAACAAGGAGAATCAAAACATGAAGGTACTACTTCCACAATACTAGGGGAAACTTCATCTCAAGCAAACGTCAACATAGAAAGCATGAAAAATCCTTATGATGAAACCAATTCCAATACTACATCTAGCCACGCCATGAATCTTCATCCACCCATCACCCCATCCACGAATTGGGAGCAACTTCAAAGGAAATATTTGAATCAAAGTACGAAGAATGTTATCAAAGAAAAAGAAGCTGAGAAGCATAATGGACAAATCAAATATGCATGGATACAAAAACATATAAAGAAAGATTATCCATATCAAACTCCAACAGTCAAAGAAACTATGGGGCAAAATAAAAAAGGGAAAAGTATCCATCAAAGATGTCCACAAAAGCAAAAGTAGGATTTTCAAGTGTATCAAGAAGTTGGTGCTAATTCCAAGAACACTTTCATATCCACCCATCATTGCTCATCTTCCCAAGTTTGGAGAGTCAAAGATTCCAAGTTGTCAACCAATCCATCTTTTACGATCCTGAAACACACTCCATCCACGCCTCCATGCATAATATCCAATTCTCACATTGACCATGTATTGGCAACGACCCTTCATCATAAGGATTATGAAGGCACTCTATCGCGATGTACGCACAGAGACAGAGTTAACCCCGATATCAATAAACCAGATCAAGAATCCCAAAAGTTGTATTCAAGTGCACGTATCTTGGAAAAAAAACTTCTTCAAGCAGGATATCGATGGCACATTATGACAGAAGCATCTACATCAACACCACCAGGTGGGTTAGCATGAATCTTTCAGAAAAACCAAAAAAATAAAAAAAAATGAAAATCCAAAAAAGAAATTAGAAAAAGGATTGAAAACAGTAAAGAGAAAAATCGTCCTCTAGTGAAAACTGTATGGGCTGCGCTTTGGGTAGGTACCATGATGAAAACCTGGAAAATAGGCATCATGCATAGAATCGAGCATCTATGTGTGCCAGTTCAGGTGAAAGAATCTCATCCCATTCATAATAAAGCCAACATTCCATCTGTCGTATCCATAAACCTATGCATCCATGAACTAGTTATCTAATCCATTTTCATCCATCTGCATCCATCATCCCAGTTATCTTGATCTTGACAATTTTGGGGCACACTTTGCACTTGCTTATGGTAAACATCTTGAAATGGGTCATTTTCATTGATTCTATCCCACTCAACAGTATCTAAGCTATGCACCATTATCCAAATGACCATCCTCTATCTGAACCTGTTAGCTTATTGCAAGATAATCCTTGGCATCCTTTGCATGCTTACCATATCTATCAATTCATACACTTATTCGAGCATCCGTCCATCACATTCCATACATTGCTAGACAGTGGGAGAAAATATTTACATCTTGCTTCAGGAATAAATCTTGGTCTATATCCTCCAACTTATGTGGCGATCCGAACATTGGAAAATGTGAAACCAAATTGGTCAAAGCATTTGTGATCGAAAATCCAAATCACCAGCCCATGGCACATTTTAACGAGAAGATGTTCCTTATCAAGTTTTATCTTCAATCGAACATCAATCCAAACAATCACTATCAGTCACATCTAATTTACACTTCAAACATCACGTCAAATCATTCAAACAACTTTTTTTCAAACAAAGCTTCAACAATCTTGATCAATCGAATCCAATCAATCCATAATCTTGGGATATCCTTCTCGATCATTGTGTTGCTTAACACTATCCTAGGATAGTTGTGCATCCTCAACAATGTTATCATCATCAATCCTGATCAATCAACCTTAGCTTGGTTTTTAACAAAATCCCCAAATAGTGCACTGGTATCATCACACATACCCATATCCAAATCGTCAAAATCATGCAAAAACCCAAAAACATTCAAATCATATCAAAATCCAAAATAGGTCAAAAAGTCAGAAAATATCAAAAACATGATATTTGAACTACGTCGTCTCTGAGCCTTGAATGTAGGCAAGGTTGATATTTGATTGGCCCTCGAGACATCAAAATTTCAAAAACATTCAAAAAACAAAACATCCAAAAACATTCATAAAATCTCAGAAAACCCAAAACATTCAAAAAATCAAAAATCAAAACATTTGAAAATCTTGAAAACCCAAAATATAGCCTCAAAACATTCCAAAAACATCAAAAACATCAAAATATTTGAAAAAATACATCTGTCTCATCTCACTTGCACCTGCAGTAATCAATCATCCATAATAAATTGATCTTCACCTTCATTTGGCAACACAAATAGAAACAACCACAACAATCAACAAAAGCAAGCTTCAATCGTAAAATCAAAAGAAAACAACAAATCTTTAAAACAAAATCAAACTCTTGATCATTTTCAAACATGTCAATCAACCTTATATCAATAGCCTATCAATCAACTTATCAAACCATCATCATCCTATACAATGCATGTACTAGGATATATCGTTCTGACAATGGGCATCATTTTGGATATCACTTGGATTCTTATCCTATCAAAACAACTCCCTTTGGCTCAAGGTATGAAGAACATTGGCTTGTTTGTGTACTTGATCTTTTCTTTGATTTATCTTATTGTGCTCATTCCAAGGACCTCTCGATGATATCCAAATGAAGCATTTAGAGAGATAGGAATGGGGCAATGATCATTATCCTTTTGTCTATTGTGCTTGTTGGACGTTCTTGTAAAATAACTTGGCGAATACTTGCTTTGTTAGGTATGTCCTAGCAAGGTTTACGTATGTTAAGTGTGAACAAGAATACTCCTATCTGTTTGTCAAGTAAAAGTCCATCTCACTAGGTGCAACGCCATCTTGGTTCTTTATACCTTGATGCATCATACCTATGTGTGTTATCAATCATAAGGTAAGTAGCCCTTTTAAAATCCCAATCCTTGATAAGAAAAACGTCATCTATCATTATCAACATCTCTAATAAAGTCTTGTTAGATCATGGACATGTTGGATCCTCTTGTCATCATCTCATTTCTTCTTTCTTCTCTCCATGCTAACATAACATCACCGATACATCCATCATAAATCCATCCTCCATCCATCCTGCATTCATCCTGCATCCATCCTGCATCCACAAACCATCAACATTCGGCATATCATCTCACATACATAGTCATCATCATAATATATATCTATTAGTCTAAGCATCTCATAAATCATAAATTTGCATAAAACATCTATTACATAATCATATAGGCATTATCACATCATCATCTCGTTTGTGTCATCATCATAACACTCCATATGTCTATCTTGAACCTCTTTATCCTGAGATCTACCGTCAAATCGAATCTTTTCGCTCGATCTCTTGAGGGGGCAATGTACTAGTATACTTCTTTCCACGGGGAATCCGAAAAAAGAAGAAAATTTTTCAATTTTGATTGCGACAAGTTCATTCTTTGAACCAACACAGCAAGTACATTGATTCAAAGAGGGGAAAACTGTAGACACGCAAAATTGACATCACTGATTTAATTAAATCATATTCACTCATCAATTAAATAAATCAAGTTTATTTAATCAATCTCCTAAAGGTTATTAAATAAATCAATTAATCTTCTAAAGATCTCCATTTAATTAAATAAATCAAAGTTATTTAATTAAATCTCTAATGATCAATTTCTTCTCTTTTAATTTAAATAAACTCAAATATTTAAGTTGAATGTCACAATGAACTAATCATCATCTAAGTTAATTTAATCCTGATTAACCTAATGTAATCACCCATCACATCCTCTAGCTTTTCCCACTTGCACGAATAAAGCATTTTAATTCATTTATAAATTCATCATTTTTTCTGAACAAAGCATCTTTTTGAGAATATTCCTCAAGTTTGAATATCAAGACAAGTTGACATGTACATCCAACACGGCAATAAATTCTCTCTTACATGTCCCCCACTCAACATTTAACTCTCAAATTCAAATTTCAATCTCCCCCTCTTTGGCACATTGACCAAATTGTGTTCATTCCTCAAACTATCACAATGTGACAAGTGGCTTCATCTCATTGGTCAAATCATTATCCCACATTGCTCTATTTTGAGCTCTCTTCCAATTTGAAAATCTATAAATGAAAGCTTCATTCTTCATCAAATTATCCACAAAGCTTATGCAAAGTCACTCTCTTCAATTGAGAATTGATTTTGTCCAATTCACTCCATCTTCAAAGCATTTTATCATTTAGCTTATCTAAAGGGGTTGGGAAAGGGCTATTTTCCACATCAAAATAGCACCAATCCCCCTATAAGATGCTGGTTTGGTCATTTGAATAATTTTTCATTAGTTTAGTTTTCTTTCATGCTTTGTTTCTATTATTTTTGTGTTAAAATGAATTTTATAAGGAATATGAAGTTTTTTGGTTTTGAACTGACTAACAATTAGTTGTGGTCTTTGTTTGATGAAAATGCAGATTGAGGGTTCACATAATGGCGCCCATCATGGGGCAATGCTTTGATGGAGCTTTTTCCAATCCTTTTACGGAGTTTATATATTGCCTCTTTTAGAGTTTGCAGATTCTCTTGTTATCCATTGAAATGGCAAAAGCATCATCTAACCATTATTTCCTTTATTTGCTTTATGGCAAAAGAGATTCTCTAGAGCTAAAGCTTTTTACAGCATATCATTTCTTTTGAATACAATCTCTACTACAATTTGTTGAAGTTGATGCTAATTATGTACAATGTGTCGTGTTCTTTTCTATTTAAAGCGATGATGCTTGTTCTTTTCTATTTAATCCATTGTATGCTGATGATATTTTATTGACTTCAGACTGCTGTCCCTTTTTGTTTTTCCTCATCCTCACTGACTCTCAACATCTACAGTAGTTTGAATTTGCTCATCTCTCACTTCAGGTATAATGACAACATGAGCCCATAGTGGTCTAAAGCGACCCCTCTCAACATGCTACCTAAAACCCCAATCCCCCACGTAAATATAAAGCACATTCATTTGTAGCCTTTAGAGTACACTCAGATCAAATTCAAATGGGTGATATTACTAGCTGTGGGCTACAAGAAACCAAAATTGAAGGTTGGTGTGTACTAGTCATGGTCATGAGAAATAGTCCGACCCCTTTTGTATAGCATGTTCACAATGTTGTCTTTTGTGAAAAGCATGTCCTTCCCCTTAAGTTGAGCTTGATTCTTGCATGGAAATTTCCTATGCAAAGATCTTACTGCTTCACAAAGTTGTGAAAGATACTCTTTTGGTCCATGCTACTCTTGCTTTTTTTGGTACCCACATGACTCATTCCCATCTGCATCCATTTGCTTGCTTGCAGGAATGTCCATCAAAGGAAGATAAGAGTCTATCAGTCCCCTCATCAGAAGCATTCAATATCTGATAATGAATCTTCTTTGAAATCTTCTTCCCATCCTTCCAACTCTCCCTTCTAACAAGAATCAGAGCAAATATTGACTTATTTTCCCTCGTTGTAAATGTACCATTGCTTTTCCCTACAGAAATTCAACTATTTCCACCATCTGGAGATTTGAAATGCCATTATAATACTTGGAAATGACTTTCAAATCTATATGGTATCACACCCGTCTTAAACAAATAGAATGTCATGTCTATCTTGGCGACGGGGTGTTATCTTTGTCTGGAAAATCTTTGTGATATGAGCATGCATTTTATTATTAGCAATTCGAGAGTTGAGAAGTGTCATTATCACGATACCAAGTCTAAGTTTGATATGCTATCTATTTAACTCTGATAGTATCAAGTGGGCAAAAGAATAGAAAACACGATCTTATTTTATTGTGGGTCAATATCATTTAAGTGTTCATATAGAAAAGCTATCAAAGCCAATACAAAGTTGCGCTCATTATCAGGATCTTTGTTGTAATTTTCAATTTAATAAAAATTCTCTAATACACCCAACTTTATGTTTACTTGCTTCTAGCTTGCCAAATTGGAAAGTGAATACTAGCAGGAGTAAAGTGCACGGGTGAAGGAGAGACAACAGCGCAGTAGAAGAAGCAGCAGAAAATGAGTAAAGTGCACGAGTCATTGGCCTGTGAGGGAAGGTGAGTGTCTAGACCCTTAAGCTTTCCAAGCAAGACAAGAAGAAGAATCCTAGAGGCTACGCTCACAAACACATGTAGTACAACCATTGTCTAATCCCAGAGGTTGCACTCGAAAATGCATGCAGTACAACTGTTGTCTTGTTACTACCTTTTTAGCCTTAGCCAATGCATGGTTTTCCACCTGCTAATAGCATCTTCCTAAAGGTTTCTTATGTATTTTCAATGAGTTTACTCTGCACATGTCCTGCAATCAATGCATTCATGAGATAACATTACCTGGTGAGGTATCATGTCAAAATCCAGCTATCATTGCATTCCATAAGATCAGATTTTAGAGAAGCATTTTCATTCAATAGTTCACACTCATTGCCTATGCTTGCACATTCTACAAGAATTCTGCCCAGTAGTTAACACATCGTGCCTATGCTTACTCATTCTACACACAAACATTATGTCCAGTAGTTTGCATGCCTTCCCTATGCTTGTGCAGTCTCCATTTAAACTTACTATGAAATTAATGGCATTTACACTAGTTGGTCAGTGCATTATATGCAAAACATTGTGTAGGGATATCATGAAGCACTGATCACGGGCAGCACATATCTTATTTTTCTTTACTACTACTTTTTGTTTGTCCTACTAGTGTTTTGTGATTTCATGCTCATGATCTACATTCCATATTCTAGTGGCTGGTGGATATGCTAGAAAGAAGTACACTATTTAGCATTTAATACTGTTGTTCAAATCATCATCCACTTATCCTTTGAACTTGTTTTGAACTATATATATCATTGTTATGGTTTTGACAGCTAATAATGAATTAAGGGATTCCATTAAAATAAGGCGATCATACACCCATCACTGCCCTTGTTGCATGTCTTAAGAAATTAAATGAGAATGAGCTTTAGCTTTAGCTTTGTCTCACGTGCCTTCTAAATCATTACCTCCTCCAAAATCTCACAAGATTCATGCTATGGTTATTAAAATATTTTCAGTCTGGCTGTTCTAGATGCAATACTTCTAATCCATGTTATTTTCGATGTATTTATGTGTGATTGGACAAGAAGTTTGCAGTCTGTTGAAATGTACAAAGGCTTTCACAATATACAAGCATTTTTTATTGCAATATTTCAAACGCGCAATTGGAACAAATGACTAATGAGAGGGAGATGGTTGTAATTTTTGGTGGGAAATAACAATAACCATGATGTGACCTCGTTAGCCATATCTGATAATATTCTTAGTCTTCTGTCATATTCACATTGCATTTAGAGACTTAATCTACACGTAAATTTGAGAGCCTCTAATCCAATTCACTAAAAAAAATTGATTATCAAATGGTACAAATACTACCATTATTGCTATTCCCATCTTGTTAATATTGCTATTTTTAACTCATTTATGGCCTTTTGCAGGAAATCAAGATATCATCATGACAAAGGAATTGATCTTTTTTTACTTTTCTGCATTTAATTGATGGTCATTGCATTAACTCACTACAAAATCTTTACTTGTCTACATTATTTAATGCATAAATAGTCTAATATTGGATTGCATTGATCTTTGTCATTTATTAGCCTAAAATCATTGAGTTTTTATTATTCAAAATTGTTCTTTTGTTTGAAATCAATGATTAGAACGAACTTAATTTAATATTTTGATCCTCACATGATTGCCTTTTGTTCATCAGGAAAACAAAGGAAAATGTAAGGTGTGAAGGTGAAAATGAGGAAAATGAAAACAAAGGAAAAGCAAGCAGGGATTCTTGTTTGCACAAGGAGCTCACAAGAAGCAATCTTTGGAGGAATCTTGGAGAATGGAACATTAAATTTGAAGCTTATAAAGCATTTTTTAATGCTTGGAGCCTCCATTTACTACTTTAATTTTCTGTTTTAAGCCAACTAGATCATTGTTTGTTTTCAAAGTTGGATTAAAATTGAACACTAGAAACTGACTAGACATTATTTTTTGGGATAAAATTGGACAAACAAATCTCTCTCTTCAATTTCGGTCCTTAAAAAGAATCAAATCATTGCTTTGTGGGATTTAAAATGAACATGTGTCTTTTATGTTTTGTAATCTTTTATGGAAAATAATCTCATCTAAAAAGGTGTATGCACTTCTCTTGCACTTCACGGCAATCTTGAGAATCAAAATCCTTTTTGGTGATATTAAGTTGCATAAAATATTGCCTCCACACTTCATTTTGGGTTTAAAATTGAACAAAACATTTTGCAAGTGTGAGTAAACCTATTGCATATGTTCTCCCTTTGTTTCTAAATGAAGGTTGATCGAACTATGAATATGTTTGCTTGCTTTTGTCTATCTTAGAGGGCCTGCCTTGGGCAAAAAGTACTCACCCAAGGGAACAACTCAACTAGTAACACTCTGAACCCAAGAGTATTTCCAACCAAGATATAAATGTGGGTACTGGAGTAAACGCCAATATCACGCGGTTGACTTCGACGAGATGGGTCTGAAAAGGGACTCTTGTCATATGGGTCAATCTCCATGAAAGGAAAGTCTGAACTAGAACCCTTGTCCGTAGTAACCAACCAGTCCATCCAACGATTTTATCAAAGTGGTGCATTGGAACTTAGATTCCAAGAAGTTACTTGCCATGTCCGATCTTGGTTAAAATATAAAGGTTAAGACTTCATTCTTAACATACCCTTGCATTTCTTCCTTAGTTGCATGTAAAATCATCTCTTCTACTACGAAGAGCATGAGGCTAGCCCACCAAGAAAAATGTACCAATTGAGCTAGGATGTTATATTGCTTGTGAGTCAATTTGAAAACACAGTGCTTGGATCCAAAAACATTGAGACAAACATTAAACCAATCAACAAAATTTCATACTCTTTGAAAGGAAAAAATATCTTTGAAAATTCCACATGTTACTGCTTGTCCCTAGGTGTTCTTATCCCTAGAAGGCTCCTAAACACTAAGACCTACCTCTCAATTTTTTCATTCTAAAGTCTACAATAGGAAACTATACTCTTGAAACCTTGATTTTCACATAATGGACCTTGTGGAATGAAAAGGAATTAAGACATAGACATTCAGTTTGAAAACTAAGCAAGAATTGTGTTTGTGGTCAAAGCAAGTCATTAACAAAGATTAACTCAAATTGAACCCCACACATGTGCTTTTTATCTTTTTATCGTATTTTCAAGCAAACATTGGTCTTTTGGTTTGAATTACTCTTAGAGAAAGGCATGTTCTTCACTATATAGGTCTTCTAAACAACTCCTTCTTAGGTTCATTTAGGATCCAATCAAACACTTCATCCATTCCAAACATTTATCACCCCATCCCACCAAACAACTTTATAGCTTTGGAAACATCATTCTAGACTTGGGTAAATCATCAAAATCAAAATCAAAATCACCTTGTTTAGTTAGGTGTATGGGAATGTATCATTTCTCATACATTTAATTGAATTAGCAATCCTTTGAACAAGTACATCCTAAGATCACATCCAACAACTTAGGGTTTACAAGTTCATTATCTAATCAAACCAATCAAAATCAAGCCCTAAGTCTAGCATTGATCCAAAGTTCCTAAGCGTTCAACACTCATATCATTCACCCCTTTCATCCTTCATCTCGTCATTGGTCCTAAGAACCTTAGAGGTAACTTTTACAACAAGGTCAAAACACAAGAGGAACATGAAATATAAACTTGATCCATACATCATGAGTAATCCAAGTCAACAAAACTATCAAAGCCTTATAATGCCAGTTGATTTTCAACACTAACATTTATATAATCCGTACATGGGATCATCGTCTCCTACAAACCTCAATGTTACGACAAATGTGAGTATGCCTAGTCAAAAGTTTGGAAGACCTTTCTCGATGGTAGATTTAAATCCAAGTCAAACATTACAAATCTATCAACCAAATACTCAAAGCAAGATCCTTCAAACGAACAACATCATCCCATTAAATCCCAACATGCCAAATGTGAATGTACCAAGTACAACTTTAAAAAACATGAACATTTTGAATCCAAACATGGTAAAATTTGGGATGGATATGTTTTCAAATCATATGAATGTTGTTCAAATTCCAAACAAGATGTTAATGACTTTGTGTATTAATCCAAGTCAAGGTAACACCATGCAAAATCAAAGTTACCTAAAAGAAGGAAATGTGATTCCCAACATCAACAATGTTCAATTTCAACCGATCATGCCAAATATGAACATCAACCCAAATCAAAACGCTGTCCAAAATCAAAAACCACAAGTATGCATCCCAAATTTTCTTGAAAAAAAACCAAATCAACTATATCAAGGGAGTCAAGATCAAATTTGGCGAGATCAAATTGCTACACTTACCAAAATAGTTGAGTCATTGCGTCAAGAGACATCTCCACCACCATTACCCATATCAACATCATTCCTTGGTTTAGGGCTTCCCCCTTTACCTAGCACTAATCACTCCATCCAAATCAATCTACCTAACACCAATCAAGCCATCACATCAAATCCTTTGAATATACCATCGACATCGCACCAATAGATGGTATCTAATCAAACATTGACAACATCAATCCTGACAAATCAAAGTATGGTCTACCAAGGATCTATCACCTTTGTCATTCTAACCATTCCTATCACCTCGATCACCCCAACCACCCCTCTAACACCCATCGCATCTCAACCCCTCACTACCATGATCGCTCCAAGTGTATCTCAACCACTTATCACTACATTCAACACAATTCTGAATCCGCCACCACTACCACCAAAACCAAATGCAGCAAAACAATATAAAATTGCACTAAAAGCTCACCAGGCCTACCAAAAGGCCATCCAAAAATATCTAGCCACGCAACAAGTAACACAAGCTCAACAAGTACAACAAGCCTCTCAAGCTACCCAACAAACACAAGAAAAAACACAAAAAATGATAACTATAAGGGACAATGATGAACATTCAACCATTGGTTAAAGCATTGACAATCTTTTTACCACAATTGCTGAAAGCAATGATCAAGATCTATCCATAAAATAGCACATTGAAGATGTTTCTATCTCGTCCGAAGATCAAATCAACATACATCAAGAGTCACTTTTCAATCAAAATACACCAACAATACCCAACAATGATCCAATTCAAGAAATGTCAACATCACTTGACCCTATGGTTGAAGACATTCACAATCTCTTTGCCACAAGTGTTGAAAACATTGTTCAAGATCTCTCAATAAAGGAGCACATTGAAGATGTTTCTACCCCATTCTATGATCAACTCACCATACATCAAGAGCCACTTTTTAGTGATCTATTTCAAGGAGTGTTGGAATTATTTGATTCTATTGACATAATGTACGATCCATCAACCAATGATCATATTGAAAATGTCTCTACATCACCTTATGAGTTAGAGGACATATCTCAAGAATTTATACCAAAGCATGATCAATGTCTTTCACCAAAGTCTAGCAATGGTCCTTTCCAAGACATATTGACATCCTTCGACCTCATGGTTATAGATACTGAAGGAACCCTAAACTTGACACTTGAGGATATTGAACCACTTACCATGTCTAATGATGACATCCAAGAACCCTTTGTAACCAATCCATCCTTTGAAACTAACCCATGTCAAGAATTTGATCCAAAGCATGTCGAAAGCAACTCCAGAATCATTCAAGATCAAGAATTTGTATCTTCAAGATACTACAATAATCTAATGGACACTCTCCTATTTATGCAAGATGATCATATCCATGTAGCCCATACTCCTCCATCTACCCATGAGATGCTTTCTGCAGATGGACACGTAGATGACCTTCATTCAGAACAGGATTCCTTTACTCATATTATTACACAAAAAGAGTAGGTTATTGATTCCTACAGCCAAATAGAGTTATCAACATCAAGATCAGATATATCCAAAATCTAGACTGAAGACATCATGTATATAGATATCCAACATTATCCACTCAAGGACACTAGTAAGATAGAACAAGATGTTCTGAGGTCAGTAGAGCATCCAATCAGAATAGCATCATCTACAGTTGTTATTTATCAAAGAATCCACTCTAAATAGGAACTCTCGAAACAAGCATAATCAAAGCATGAAGGTACTACTTCCACAATACTAGGGGCAACTTCGTCTCAAGCAAACATCAACATAGGAAGCACGAAATATCCTTATGATGAAACCAATGCCAATACTACAACTAGCCACACCATGAATCTTCATCCACCCATCACCCCATCCACGAATAGGGACCAACATTAAAGGAAATATTTGAATCAAAGTATGAAGAATGTTATCAAAGTAAAAGAAGCTAAGAAGCATAATGGACAAATCAAATACGCATGGATACCAAAACATACAAAGAAAGATTATCCATATCAAACTCCATCTGTCAAAGACACTATGGGGAAAAATTAAAAATGGAAAATTATCCATCAAAGATGTCCACAAAAGCAAAAGTAGGATTTTCAAGCGACGTACAAAGTGCATCAAGTAGTTGGTCCTAATTCCACACACACTTTCGTATCCACCCATCATTGCTCATCTTCCAAAGTTTGGAGAGTCAAATATTCCAAGCTATCCACCAATCCATCTTTATGATCCCTAAACACACTCCATCCATGCCTCCATGCATAATATCCAATTCTCACATTGACCATGTATTGGCAACGACCCTTCATCATAAGGATTTTGAAGGCACTCTATCGCGATGTATGCATAGAGACAGAGTTAACCTAGATATTAATAAAGTAGATCAAGAATCCCAAAAGTTGCATTCAAGTGCACGTATCTTGGCAAAACAACTTCTTCAGGAAGGATATCAATGGCACATTATGACAAAAGTGTCTACATCACCACCACCATGTGGGTTAGCATGAATCTTTCAGAAAAACCAAAAAAATCAAAAAATATGAAAATCCAAAAAAAAATTAGAAAAAGGATCGAAAACAGTAAAGAGGAAAATCGTCCTCTAGTGAAAACTGCATGGGTGGCGCTTTGGGCAGGTACCGTGATGAAAACCTGGAAAATAGGCATCATGTGTAGAATCAAGCATCTATTTGCGCCAGTTCAGGTGAAAACATCTCATCCCATCCATAATAAAGCCAACATTCCATCTGTCTTATTCATAAACCTATGCATCCATGAACCAGTTATCTAATCCATTTTCATCCATCTACATCCTTCATCCCAGTTATCTTGATCTTGACAATTTTGGTGCACACTTTGCACTTGCTTATGTTAAACATCTTAACATGGGTCATTTTCGTTGATCCTATCCCACTCGATAGTATCTAAGCTATGCAACATTATCCAAATGACCATCCTCTATCTGAACCTATTAGCTTATTGCAAGATAATCCTTGGCATCCTTTGCATGCTTACCATATCCATCAATCCATACACTTATCTAAGCATCCATCCATCGCATTCCATACATTGCTAGATAGTGGGGGCAGATATTTACATCTTGCTTCATGAATAAATTCTTATCTATATCCTCCAACTTATGTGGTGATCTAAACATTGGAAAACGTGAAACAAAATTGGTCAAAGCATTTATGATCCAAAATCCAAATCACTAGCCCATGGCACATTTTGACGAGAAGATGTTCCTTATCAAGTTTTATCTTCAATCAAACATCAATCCAAACAATCACTATCAGTCGCATCTAATTTACACTTCAAACATCACGTCAAATCATTCGAACAACTTTTGTTCCAAACCAAGCTTCAACAATCTTGATCAATCGAATCCAATCAATCCATAATCTTGGGATATCCTTCCTGATCATTGTGTTACTTAACACTATCCTGGAATTGTTGTGCATCCTCAACAATGTTATCATCATCAATCCTGATGAATCAACCTTAGCTTGGTTTTTAGCAAAATCCCCAACTAGAGCACTAGTATCAACACATATCCATATCCAAATTGTCAAAATCATGCGAAAACCCAAAAACATTTAAATCATATCAAAATCCAAAACAGGTCAAAAAGTTAGAAAATATCAAAAACATGATATCTGAACTATGTCATCTCTGAGCCTTGAATGTAGGCAAGGTTGATCTTTGATCAGCCCTCGAGACATCAAAAATCTAAAAACACTCAAAAAAACAAAAAATCCAAAAACATTCATCAAATCTCAAAAAGCCCAACACATTCAAAAAATCAAAAATCAAAACATTTTGAAAATCTTGAAAACCCAAAAAATAGCCTCAAAACATTCCAAAAACATCAAAACCCTCCAAATATTTAAAAAAATCCATTTGTCTCATCTCACTTGCACCTGCAATAATCAATCATCCATAATAAACTGATCTTCACCTTCATCATTTGGCAACACAAACTGAAACAACCACAACAATCAGCAAAAGCAAGCTTCAATTGTAAAATCAAAAGAAAAAAACAAATCTTCAAAACAAAATAAAACTCTTCATCATTTTCAAACATGTCAATCAACCTTATATCAACAGCCTATCAATCAACTTATCAAACCATCATCATCCTATACAATGCATGTCCTAGGATATATCGTTCTGACAATGGGCATCATTTTGGATATCACTTGGATTCTTATCCTATCAAAACAACTCCCTTTGGCTCATGGTATAAAGAACATTAGCTTGTTTGTGTACTTGATCTTTTCTTTTGATTTATCTTATTGTGCTCATTCCAAGGACCTCTCGATGATATATGAATGAAGGATTTAGAGATATAGGAATGGGGCAATGATCATTATCCTTTTGTCTGTTGTGCTTGTTGGACGTTCTTGTAAAATAACTTGGCGAATACTTGCTTTGTTAGGTATGTCCTAGCAAGATTTATGTATGTCAAGCACGAACAAGAATACTCCTATATGTTTGTCAAGTAAAAGTCCATCTCACTAGGTGCAATGCCATCCTAGTTCTTTATACCTTGATGCATCGTACCTATGTGTGTTATCAAACATAAGGTAAGTAGCCCTTTTAAAATACCAATCCTTAATAAGAAAAACATCATCTATCATTATCAGCATCTCTAATAAAGTCTCGTTAGATCATGGACTTATTGGATCCTCTTGTCATCATCTCATTTCTTCTTTCTTCTCTCCACGCTAACATAACATCACCAATACATCCATCATGCATTCATCCTCCATCCATCCTACATTCATCCTACATCCATCCTGCATCCACAAACCATCAACATTCGACATACCATCTCACATACATAGTCATCATCATAATATAGATTTGTTAGTCTAAGTGTCTGATAAATCATACATTTGCATAAAACATCTATTACATAATTATATAGGCATTATCGCATCATCATCTTATTTGCATGATCATAAAAACCATCCATATGTCTATCTTGAACCTCTTTATTGTGAGATCGACCCTCAAATCGAATCTTTTCGCTCAATCTCTCGAGGGGGAAATGTACTAGTATACTTCTTTCTGTGGGGCATCCGAAAAAATAAGAAATTTTTTCAATTTTGATCGCGACAAGTTCATTCTTTGAACCAACGCAGCAAGTACATTGCTTCAAAGAGGGGAAAAATGTAGACACACAAATTGACATCACTCATTTAATTAAATCATATTCGCTCATCAATTAAATAAATCAAGTTTATTTAATCAATCTCCTAAAGGTTATTAAATAAATCAATTAATCTTCTAAAGATCTCCATTTAATTAAATAGATCAAATTTATTTAATTAAATCTCTAATGATCAATTTCTTCTCATTTAATTTAAATAAACTCAAATATTTAAGTTGAATGTCACAATCAACTAATCATCATCTAAGTTAATCTAATCCTAATTAACCTAATCTAATCACCCATCACATCCTCTAGCTTTTCCCACTTGCACGAATAAAGCATTTTAATTCATTTATAAATTCATCATTTTCTCTGAACAAAGCATCTTTTTGAGAATATTCCTCAAGTTTGAATATCAAGACAAGTTGACATGTACATCCAACATGGCAATAAATTCTCTCTTACATGTCCCCCACTCAGCATTTAACTCTCAAATTCAAATTTCAATCTCCCCCTCTTTGGCACATTGACCAAAATGTGCTCATTCCTCAACCTATCACAATGTGACAAGTGGCTTCATCTCATTGGTCAAATCATTATCCCACATTGCTCTATTTTGAGCTCTTTTCCAATTTGAAAATATATTAATAAAAGCTTCATTCTTCATCAAATCATCCACAAAGTTTATGCAAAGTCACTCTCTTCAATTGAGAACTGATTTTGTCCAATTCACTCTATCTTCAAAGCATTTTATCATTTAGCTTATCTAAAGGGGTTGGGAAAGGGCTATTTTCCACATAAAAATAGCACCAATCCCCCTATAAGATGTTGGTTTGGTCATTTGAATAATGTTTCATTAGTTTAGTTTGCTTTCATGCTTTATTTTTTTTATTTTTTTGTTCAAATGAATTTTATAGGGAATTTGAGGTTTGCTGGTTTTGAACTGACTAATAGTTAGTTGTGGTCTTTGGTTGTTTAAAAAGCAGATTGAGGGTTCACAGATATAATATATAATATAAATATTATATATATTATATTATTTATAGATAGAACATAAATATAAATAAAATAAATAATAAATAATTATATAGTATAATATGTAACTAATATAATATATTATATATTATATAACATCTAATATAATATTTTCATTTTAGTAAGATGTAAATAATACAGTTATGTGAAGCATAAGCTAGAAAACCATTTAATTTATGGCAAGGAAAGACATTGAGAACATGACAATCATTGAAATTATTTTCCACCAGCACACATGTGCCCTAGAAAAAATGCTAACCAACGGTTAATATGGCACATTACAACAAACCACAGTCAGTCACCCACAATCCAAAGGTGGTAAACAAAAAATGAAGACCCAATAGCTTAATCACCCTTTTAACCTTTCATTAATCTCCCAAGTTAAACCACAAAAGATTTCATTTATGTTGTTGGCTTGTTAATGTGTAGTTACAGGGTGAAACTATGGCAACGAAGTTAAAGAGCGTGGATGAACATGTGGTAAAAATAAGGTCATACTCCATCTAATAATGTGCACATTCATAGGGCAACACAAAACAAAAACCAATAATTGGATGAGATAGATGACCACGATCCATTCACCTTCCTATAATCAATTATTGAGTTCCCAAGAGGAAAGATTTAATGGCATGAGAATATTGGTAAAGTTATATTTGATGGTCATATTCCTATATTAAATTTATATTCTCACTTTGAAAGTTATATTTCTCAATGATATCAAGTCTCCACAATCCATATCAAATTATGGTGAGCTAGTTTCTACCTTTGATTGCATATGTTATTTTTACATCAACATTTTGGATCATACTATGTGATCCATCATCAGGATGAACTAGAGAGCTTAAGGAGAAAAAATGATTAGTTGCAAACCAAGAAATGCATAAAAAGGAAAGAGATAGGGATGGAGAAGAGGATGTGCACCAATTAGGACAAAAGAAATCACTCACCTCATAAAAAAGAGAAATTAAGAAAGGAAAAGGATAAAACCATAAGAACTAAAATTTATAAAAGATAGGAAAAAAATCTTATTTTAATATATAATATCACATATAATTCAAATAAGAAATTAAGAGAAAATAATCCTTAAAAAACTAAAAAAAACTAAAAAACTTCAACTAATATAGATAAGAATATTCACACCGAAGGCATCCCATGCTTAGTATTTGGGAGGGATTTTTGCATCCGACAGTCTAGAATCTTGCACAGGCAATCGCCTGCAACCAAATGCATCTGAGCGGTTCAATTTTTTTCCCCGGATGGAATGGAGTTTAGTGCAGAAGATGAAAAAATATCTGTAGAGCAATTATTGCAGAGTCGACCTCCTTGACAGCATGACAGAATGCCCCTTTCGGCATGTCACTCATTGAGCTTTCCTATGTTCAATGTCGCATTAACTCCTTCCAAAATATCTGCCCTCTTAATAGCTACGTTAGTTTGGTTACCTTATTTTTTATCAGCGACATCAAGAGATATTTGTGCAGAATCATGAGGTAAGGCACATTTATGTTGCCCTTAATGGTTTCCACTCCATTTTTTACTCCTTCTGCCACTAATGCTTTTCGCCCCTTAACTGTGAACAAATTTAAGTAGCAAGCAGCAATAGTAGACAACTTCGGGTTTCTTGAAAATTTCCTGTGACCTCTGCCCATTTTCTTCCATTCGCATCATTGATAGATTGACACAATTGGTACAAAATCTATAGGTAAGTCACTTCTGGTTTATCGTATTCAAATTTCCTAGGGTTTTCCTTTTAAATCATGCCTATCCTACCATCGCCTGAATGTCTTTCTCTTATGAATAGAGGATTATTTTTATTGTGTCAAAAATTGGTCTATGTGCTCTCAATCATAGTGCAGAGCAGAGTGTAGGGTCTGCAAGTATGTCCCATTTATATCCGCCTTCTGTGCCTACATTTCTGATACTTAGGGCTTCTGAAAACCATAGTTTCCCCCAACCCTTTACGATTTAGGATTATATAATGAAAGAAGGAAATGGAAACAAAATAAAAATTAATGACTTCCAGGCTGAGAGTTGAGATTTTGTGGGTTAGTTGTAAAGCCCTGCTTCTGGCCTACATTCATGTTGAAAGAATGCAATGGAAACCAACCCTGTCATTAGGCAATTATTTTCATTCAAATATTCTGAATGTTCATACAACAGTATATCTACACAAAAACCTTGAGAAGATACATTTATTTTTTGAATGGATAAACAATAATCTGTGGAAAAAATAGAGAATATCGTTGATATCATCATAATTATCACTATTACGGCTAAATTTAGGGTGGAAGTGTTGCTTTGTGCTACAGGCATAGCTCTCATATCTAATGAACCACCGATAGCACAACATACAAAAACATTCACAAATTTGTTTTACAGAAGCGATGGTGGAACCACAATTGATTGTGCCGCTTAACTTCCATTCCTTTTTTCTTTGTTCAAACATGTCTCTATCTTAAATTAATCCTCAAATTAATCCTAAGCCTAAGCTTCAACCCATCCTCTATGTGGGCTCCTTAAAATTTAAATATTACAATATCATAAATTGGCCCTCTACTGCCAATCAATGCCACCTACATTTACTCACATAGAACAAGAATACCCATATCATTGATTGTATTGCATTTAGACTGTTGGGTAGCAGCCTCTGTAGTAGTTGGATATAAAGATTTTCTAAAATAGAATCTAATATTTTATCCAAACAATCTAATTTTTTTAATATAGATCTAGAGTGTAGTGTCACATTATCCGACAGTGCTTGGGCAATGATTCAACTACTCAGTGAAAATTAACACAATTGGTCTATCTTCAAAGCCCAAAAATAGCAAACCCCAGAGTAATTATGTAGTGGGTGCTCAGAATAGTTACTTGGTATAGATTTTTTTGATTTATTCAAAGGCTAGTGTGGAGTTGATTAATTTTATGGGTGTAGCAAGCATCCACCATGCCCAGGAGTGCATTTGGAGGAGTCAACAGAGGTTACTATTACACTTACTCTTTTTCCCCAACTACAATTATGTTCTTTTTGTTATTTAATCACCATCTTCTTGCATTTCTAGGCCACCTTGAAGCACACTTACATGCCATCTTGAAGCATACTTACATCAGGTTTATATGTAAGAGGAATTGTGTAGCTTCAAAAAATATTGCAACTTCAAATTTTCTTTGGTCACATAAAAAATGGCAACTATTTTTAACAGAGATAGTGATACAAAAGTTTTGATCTTCTAATTCAACATTTGATAGATTGTTTCAACATAGATTCACACTCTAAAACCAAAACAACACTGAATAATATGTTGACATTCTATTGAAAACAACCACTAACAAAACCACAAAATGAATGCCTTCATTTACCAAATAACAACAAAACTGTATTAGAATGAAATAAAAAACAACAAAAATGGTTTGCACATGTACAGATTCCCATAAAAAATTCATTGAAATCATGGCAAGTGACTTACCTTAAGATTTTGCACAAATTGTGTTGTGCTGTAACGATGCCATTGAGGAAAATGGGTAGAGTTTGCAAGAAAATATTATGAAACCCTACCAAAGTAGAATTTAAGAAAAAATGAGACGAAACAAAATCAGTCTCCCTACAGCTTGCTACTTCAATCTATTCATGATAAACAAAGAGTAGATCTATAAATATCTGGATTTAGAGCTATTGAGCTTCATACAAGATTTTTGCAGCCTTTTATAGGAAAATATTGGTTGCGAGTTAAAAATTGTTTTCATAGTAGTTAAACTGTATTGGAGCTTATTGAGGTAGATATAATTTCTATGATGCCATAGTAATGGCATAAGGATTCATTTCTTCTTAGGTTGAAAATTTTCACCTAAAATAGGTTTTCTCTAAGTTAATTTGTGTATTTTAGTTTTGAACATTGTTTCTTATGTTTCATTTTCATATTTTATAGTTGTTAGATCTTAGTGATTTATTATTGCACTTATTTTTTGAATATCAATAGTTATATTAGATAATAGAGATTAAAACACCATATCTATTTATTGATATGATTGAATGTGTGGATAATAGAGTAAAGAGTTAAGCCCATATATGATATTTCTTATCAAACGTGTGGCCTTGCTCATGGAAAACCATGTGTTAGGAACAAAATTATATTACTTGAACTTAGATCATGAGTAACAACAGACTTGAAAATCACTTTACAATTGGAATTTACCACAAGTCCTTGGTTTAATTGATATTAACCCAAATCCATACCGAAACAAAGTGATCTCAGAGGTTAGAAGAGATGGCTAAAGAAAATATTATACATGGTCCAAAAGCATTATTGAAAGATGGCTGCATATATGGATGGAAACTTTAACAGATTTATCCCTATGAGTTCATGTAAGAGAAATCCCTGAAAGACGGTGCTCTGAAGAAGCCCTCATTCTCATACAAACCATCGTAGAAAAATAGAAACAGTTCTAAATTGTTTAGCAACTTTTTGAAAGTTGTCATAACCGTTTAGTAAACTACGGAGAATTCACTTAGCATGTTTATTATGAAGATTATGATTTTGGAAACATGTTAGTCTTCTAGCTTGAGTTATCCAAAACACTCCCTCAATAAGACTAAATTGAAAAAGTGCTCTCTAAAGTGGTCCAAATGTTAAACATATATGATGTAGATTTATTTCAAAGAACTTGAGTCCATGTACACTATCATGTACATTATGTGTCAAAAAACTTTTAATTTATGTTTTCCAAAGAACTAAATAGAAAACTGAACTTTAAGTGTTTGTTATATTATCGGAATTGACAACCAAAAGCCCATTTTAAGTGGATTAATTTAATACTATTAGTGGATTAATGTAATACTTTTAGTGAAAAACCTAATTTTAGGTAGCTGTAAATTCTGATATACTTAGATATATATTTTTAATTGTCAATACTTTGAATCAGTTATTCTTAGATCTACTTTTTAAAAATTGTCAATAGATAAAAAGAACAACTCTAAGGAGTTTGGTTTTGGATTGTCTCGCTTTTGAGCGGCTTCTGCTTCTACATCATTGCTAGCAGGGCACATTTTTTCCAAAGTCTTGCAGTAAGTCACTTGCCCAAACACATCATATTGATAGAACATGCTAAAAACAAAGAAATAGAAATTAGAAAACATCAAAAGTAAAAACATCCATATGAACCAACCATTGCCAATAAACCAAGTTACATCATCAAATAACCAATTATCTATACTATGAAATTCAAATATAGTTTACATTTCTCATTATTTTTTGCTATATATTAAATCTTAAGAACTACACACATTATAGTTCGATAAATATTGTTTTCATGCAGAAAACTCCAAGAAAGTATTTTACTATATAGTTTGCAAAAAAATTATCCCATTCACAAACCATTGGTTTTATAAACATGTAGATAAACTATGTGGCTATATGTTATCAATTTTGGTTTTCACCATTAACATCAATCATACAATTAAGGAGCACCATAATTTGAGGTGTCATAAAAGTAAATTCTAACACTCACAACTTCTCCGCAGGCACAAAACTTCAACTACCTTTCACCATCTTAATGGCAACTTTAACTCCAAATGTCGTTGAAGAAATTCTTGCAGGCATGGTTGATCTTGACCCTTCATTATAGGTCACATCCATAAATGCTATACAACATGGTCAATCAACAAATGTTAAATATCGTATTGAACTCTCTCATGGTTTCCATACCCATCCAACTTTGCTTCCCAACTAGTTCAACAATATTGTTGTCAAAGAATGGCCACTGGGTCTATTGTCCGCCTTACAGAATATACATCCAAGGTGTTCGAGAAATACACGTACGTCCAACCTTACTCTATTTTTCAATATTGTTGTCATTCATTTATTTGATTTTCCTAAATCATTGGCATCATTCAATTTCAGGGCTATAATTATCAACAATCTTGAAATGGTCTTGAATAAAGCACCACTCATTGGGACTCCAACTCCTCTTCTACAAGCAACAAGTCATTTTCCACGTACTATCTCCCACACCCCATTTGGTTTACAAAAAAATGCAATATCTACTGAAGAACGAGCCATACCCACTTCTGAATTACTTCCCATCAAATCTTTGACCGCATACTATAAGTGGTGGTCCATTGAGGGTAGAGCATTAACAAAGAGTCCAATCCATGAGTTCCACAATGCTAACCGAGAAGGAAAAGTTTTTGGTTTTGACCTCATTGAAAAAGAAGGTACATGTCACATGCTTCAATGAACTTGTTGATGAGTTCTATAATGTTGTGCAGTCTAATAGTGTATACATTATTTCTAATGGTCATGTACAAGTTGCTAATAAAAAATTTAGTAGCTCGATGAACTCATTTGAAATTTTCCTACACAAATCATCAACAATTACTCCTTCACCATGTGTAGAATCTACAATCCCCATGCATAGCTTGCATATCATGAGCATAGATTCCCTACTATCATTACCTATTAATTTTGTCGTTGATTTTCTAGGCCTACTTTTATCTATCTCCCCTGCATCGACCATCCGTAAGAGAGATGGATCTGAAATAGTAAAATGTACTACAACAATCATAGACATGTCGTGCTTGTCCATTGATGTTACACTTTGGGGCCATCATTGTGAATTTGAAGGTAAAGAATTAAATACTATGCCTCTTCTACCAACCCCTCCAATTATCTTGATCAAGTTTGCACATATAACTTCCTGGCATGGAAAGGTTCTTGATACTATATTTGCAACTACAATTGTCATTAGTCCAAAAAATTTAGAAGCGTCAACGTTGCATGACTGGTATGCCACTGTAGGGAATGAAACACCCTTCCTTTTGATCTCAATAGATCATCTTTCTTCCAAAAAATTTTCAAATCCAATTGACATTGCAACGATCAACAATACAAACTATCCCGTAAAAACAAATGTTTGTGTAAAAGCAAGCATTACAAAATTCCACTTGGAAAACTTTTACTACCTCTCATGTCCTCTTATGGTGGGCAATAAGAAGTGTAAGAAGAAGGTTGTAGAAAATAACCCCAATAGTTTTCATTGCCCAAATTGTTCTATTGATCTCTCTAGATGTGATTTTAGCTACATGGTCAAAGTGGATTTGGATGATGGAACAGGTGCCCTTGTTAAAGTCATTGCATTTGAAGGTCCTGCAAACACCTTGTTTGGCATATCCACTGAAAATTTTCAACTACTTCTAGCTGGACCTGATGCTGCTAAAGAGGTGTTGGATCAAGTTCTTGGGCACCAATTTTTCTTTGAAGTGGCCATTACATTGAATTCTTTTGCTGGGAAAGAAATACAAAGCTTTGTAATTATAGAAATAAAACTTGTTTAAATAACTTTGCATCTACCTATTACTTTCCACAATTTTGTATACTATTTGGTTATGTTGTACAGCTTTTGCTAATGTCAATACCTCCATATATAATCATGTATGCCTACAATTACAAGTAAAATGAATAAAATACTTTTTTGATAGGACAATGTTATCTTTCGCACATGTTTTGCAATATGATTTTAATTGTACCTCTTACTTTCCACAATACTGCATACTCTTTGCATATGTTGAACAACTTTCACTGCTATCAATACCACCAATTATGTAACCATGTCTGTGTACAATTACAAGTGAAAAGAATAGAAAGACTTCTTCATACCACAATGTTATAATTTGTACATGTGTTATTCAATACATAGAATTAATACTTCAAGCATTCTCCTTGCTCTTTTTGCACACCTAAGTTAATTGTGTTCTTTCAACTTTATCGTTAACTAATGCCAAAAAAAAATTGCATTGATATGTTCCTCAACAATCAATACCATGGAAAACCAAGTTCAAAGTATGGAAGCACAACACTCTCATCATAATCATCTAAAACGATTATGGTACCATGCAAATAAGGATTCTATTAATAGAGGAAGAAGAGAAAAGCTTCATAGTAACCTTGCAAGCTCCTCCACAGCCCCACCTTGTCTTTCCAATAACCCTTCCCTATTGCAACCACCGACACCTCAAATGCAGTCTACAATTCACCCCAATTCTCCCTCCCAAAACCACGATCCGCTACCACTTGCTGCAAACTATTACATTGCTAGGAATTCATTTCGTTCAAAGTTGGATAGCCTATCAAACATATTGACATGCCAAATATGCATGGAACGATATCCAGGAATAAATACTAGGCCTTTCAATGGTAGTAGTGCTTGTACAAGATGCATTTCGAAAAAAAATGGCAACCGCTTCTCAAAGTGGAACAACATGGACCCTGGAGAGCAGCCTGCTTGTTCGCAACGCCTTACCCAGATTGAGGAGATGCTTATATCAAGAGTTAGCCTTGTCCTCCAAGTTACTTATGCAAGAGGAGGACAACTAAAATATAGTGGTCACACTATTCACTTTCCTCAAGATATTACAATAATTGCAAATTACTTGGCACGCCATATACATGACTTGGATATACTCATAGTTAATAAAAGAAATGTTGATTCCCAACTGTACAACTTCTATGTTTGCAGATCACATGTTCATGAGGCTTTGCAATATAAGATCAATAATGACGCCTACTACAAAGATGTCCAGTTAGATGAGACCTCTCTCTTATGCTTGCCTATTCCCTCCACTGACATCTCTAACCTTCTCAATACAATAACATCATCTTCAAACCCCACTGATGTTACCTTCATGGAGACAGATAATACTACCGAAGAACAATTGGATGAGAATGTGCAAGCAACAACATCGTTTGTGGCAAACTTTCCCCTTGCACGTATAGAAGTGCAAGAATTGCAAGCCTTGTTACAGTTAGGGGAAGGACAACCCACTCCTGCTATTGATTGGCCACCAGTTTCTCTTATGCCCCTCAATGAATACACCACAAAAGGATTGTTTGTTATGGCATTCCCAACATTGTTTCCAAAGCGCAGGGCTGCATTCAACCAACAAAGTATGAAAGAAGTCAAGCTACATGAATATGCTCTCCATCTTCTTCGATACCATGATAATAGATTCGACCAACACCCATGATTTAGATACTTCATTCTTAATATTCTTATGCATCATCATAGCTAGGCCACAACTTTTGTCTTTGTTCAAAAACACTTTGAGAGTAGATTTCCAACAACAATTTCTGACTTCAAGTGCCAAAGACTCAAGGATCTCCCCGATGAACACCTTACAGACCAAGTCATGCGGTTCAGCTCACAAATTTGTGGTACACACCCCTTCTGGACTCTTTGAAGAGGGGAGCTATCTGACATGGTTATTCAGGTTGGTTTTCCTACTCTATTCTTCACCCTTAGTGCTGCAGATACTAAATGGCTAGACTTACACAATGCCATGCCATCTACCGCACCAATAAATCCTACTACAGTTGCCAAGTCGAGAATCCAAAATATAGTGCAAAACCCACACCTCACTGCACTTTACATGCATCACCAATTTACTACTTTTCGTGAGGAGGTCTTGGAGAAGATTCTTTGCACAAATGACTACTGGTATAGGTAATTACACTCCACCTTTACCATTTATATTTACTTTTTTCGTACATCATTTGCTTTATAACATCTACTGTGTTCAGGTATGAATGGCAACACTGTGGGTCTACACATGTCTATGGTTTCCTTTGGCTCAAAGACACACCTGATATTGCCAAATTGCAATGGAATAATCTTGCTTCAGTACAAAATGCAATCGACTACATTAACAAATATGTCTCTGCTTGGAACCCATCTCCCCACCAAAGCTCAGTAGCAACATTTCTGAGATCTACCTTAGACAACCCTTGCTTAATGGACACAAGAATGATTATGTTGTCCAACCCTTCACATGACTACAATGAATTGCTCAATTGCGTGCAACACCATACATGTTGCACCTTGCAAACATGCTTGCGGAAAAAAGGTGGTACACTTGAATGCTGCTATAAAGCCCCTTGGACCATGCAAGACAATTCAACCCTCTCAAATGAGAGTGGGTAGCCAAAGCACACCCCTGGCCATAATGATGACTGAGTGAATCTACACAACCCCACTATCCTCTCTATTTGGCATGCAAATGTAGATTTCCAGCCCGTTCTCTCAATTGATGCAGTGCTCAAATATATCACAAAATATGCAGCTAAAGCTAAAACCAAATCTGAAACATACCATGCAATGCTTTCTTGTATTTCAACATCTTTTGAGCCTGACAAGTTAGCACCAATAGTTTTTAGGAAAATTCTTGTTGACAACCTTGTTGATCGTGATATCAGTGCTCAAGAAAGTTGCCACCTTCTATTAAAACTACCACTCTACTTGTCTAGTCAGACATTTGTTTCTTTAAATGTCAACCAAAAGAACTATCAACGTGTTCCACTCTCATCTTCATGTACATCACCACACACAAACTGTATTGATGCATACATGGCTCGCCCTATTACTTTGGAGGAAATTCCATTGATTGAAGTGACTCAAAAGTGGAGTTTCATAACATCCCGTAAAGCAAACCAATGGAAAGAGCGTTCCTCTGTAGCAATTTTTTGGGTCTCGCCTCGCTTCACAAGTATTCCTCCCAAGGATGACCCAAGTTTCCACAATTTTTGTTGGAGTGAACTGGTTCTCTACAAACCTTTTTGTAACATTACAGTTGACCTTGGTTCTTCACCATCTACAATTGTGGCACAGTGGGAGAGACTAGCATGCACTTACCATCCATGGCATGTTTATCGCATTTAACCAAATCTGGCCTCTAATATAGAACCTAACTCTCCTTCAAAGGACGCAGAACCCCCACATCACTATAACCAATCTAAATGGCAAGTCTTGTCAAGTGTTCACCTAGGCCATCCACTCCACCTAGATGCACTTGACATGCTAGGAAATTGTGAGTTAGACCTTAACCATAATTGGAATACTCAATCCATAAATCCAATAGAACTCTCTCAAGCTTCCAACTTCATACAATCCAACCACACAACATATGCAATCCCCCTTCCGCCCTTTGTAAATACCCAGAACACCCTTTCATTCAAACAAAAGAAAACACTGGATTTAGTGTTGTCACACCTATCCTCCACCACTAACCAACCACCACTAAAAATAATAGTTCAAGGGACTGCAGGAATTGGAAAGTCACACCTAATTAAACAAATCAGGTTTGCACTCAATTGTTCTGCTCCAAATGGGAAAAGACCACTATTACTTCTTGCACCAATTGGTGTTGTAGCATTCAACATTGGAGCATCGACAATTCATTCCGCACTGCGCATTCCCATCAAAGCATTGGCTACTTTGTAGGGCCAAGCACTAGCAAGCTTCCAAGAGAGAATGCACTTTGTTCGCTACATTTTAATAGACAAAATGAGCTTCATCGGGCCAAAGTTGCTTGAATGAATTGACTATCGCTTATGCGAAGCTTTCCCAGCAAATAACCATTGCCCTTTTGGAGGTCACTCAATCCTCTTGTTTCGAGACCTTGGCCAACTTCCACCGGTGAAAGACATTCCAATGTACTCTTCTACTTCCTATGGGGGGACACTATGGCAGAGTTTCCAAACTATTTTTACACTAAACAAAAGGCCAACCCGGAGAGGATCCCACTCAACTTCTATTTCGTAATCTTTTGTGCAATTTAAGAAAGGCTGAACCTACTATTGCTGATTAGCAACTGCTAATGTCAAGGTCAAGCTCCACACTAACTCCTACTGAACAAACTGCTTTCTTATCATCCATACATTTTTATGCAACCAATGAAAAGGTTTCACTCCATAATAAGTGTATGTTGTTGTCTCTAGCACAACCCATTGCCATTGCCACTACCGAGCAAATAGGGACCTCTTTCAATGCAAACCTAGATGATGAGCAACTCCAGCCTAAGATTCTACTTTGTGTCAACCAAAAGGTTATGCTATCTTGTAATTTGTGGACATAAACTAGCCTTGTAAATGGGGCTCTTGGCATAGTAAAAAAAATTGTTTACAAGGAGACCGAAAAACCACCCCAACTCCCCTTGTTTGTTGTTGTTTGTTTCAAGAATTACATTGGGCCTACCTAGGACACAAACAATCCCAAAGATGTCCCTATTACCCCGATTAGTCATGGTGGTCAATAGAAAATCCCTCTTAAAATGGCATGGGCCTTAACCATCCACAAATCACAAGGGCTTACACTACAGATGGCCACCATTGACATCGGCAACATTGACCGTCAAGGCCTGATGTTCACAGCAATTTTGAGAGTCACCCAGCTTTTTGGCATTCGTATCCACCCTGCTTTCACTTTTGAAAGATACACACGCATGCAACAAAACTGATATGTTGCTTGTAGGATCATCGAGGAACGACGATTGCTGGAACTTTCAGCCTCAATAGCTTTAGCTACCCAAATTCTTTTCAACTAAACAATACATACTGGTACTTTCCCTTTTAGCTTAGTCCTTTTTCTTTCGTACTTCAACTATCCATTCTCTTCCTCACTTACCACATTTGATTTCTACACATCAACCATTTCAGCACACACTTTATAAACATAAAAAATTATCGTTTTGCACAGAGTTTTTTTTCAAAATTGTTCTCTTGACATTCAAAAGATATTCTAGGTTCTTCTACTCAGGCTATTGTTCCTCATACTTCTGGCCTCCTTCCACTCTCATGCTATGGTAAGTTGCCAATATGTATGCACATACATACAAAAATTTAATTTTCCTATCTATTTTAAGTGGCTAATTTAATTTAATTTTGGTAGTTTGGCATACCTTTGGCATGCATATTTGAAACAGTTCTCTTTAAGCAGTTGATGCTCATGCACCATTTCAATTTAGCCTCATGTAGCAATCTTACCTTAAATTCATATATGTTAGAAAACATGACAAAGCTAGAGTATTTGGTCTTTTCTTTATGCTTGCCTTATCACATCACATATCAGGCCTCCTTGAAAGAGCTCCATTCAAGAGATACCAGGTTAACCTGCTTACCAAAATCATTTGCATATCTCATTAATCTCCAATTTTAGTCCAGAGTAATATTTTCTTCCAAGTTTTATACATAAAATACTAAAATACTAAAAACCACAATGATTATTGGTGGAGTACTAAACCTTCAAACACTGAAGATAAGTTTCAGTCCAGAGTAATATTTTCTTCCAATTTTTGCAGAATTGATTTTTCTAAAAGAGTTTGAACTGAAAGGTCACGACAAAGTTGAAATAATAGAAGGCTTACAACACTGCAGATTGTTGGAGAAGTGTCGATAAGTGACTGTCTAGAGTTTGATGGCCTTCCAAGCTTTGCAAAGTTAACTTGTTTGAGAGGATACAAGGTTTACAACTTTGTTCATCATTGGAGGAGCTGCAGGTGTCTTACAAAGCTTGGATCAGATTCAAAAATTGAAGACCCTGCAGCTTGTAGCAAAAAATATTTCAGTTATTGGGCCTTGCATTCAACCGATTCAAGTAAACTATAATTTCTAGAAGTATAAATTTTTTATTGTATTGTGATTTAACCGAGTCTTGGTTTTAGTCCAACAGTAAATAGCCAATATATTAACTTAAAATTCTTTTAACTTTTGTTAATTGTATGTTTTTTCTCAATTGTGGGGGATGAAATGGCCCATCTGAGAATACCAAGAAGCAATTTACTTTCCTGAATTGAAAGAAATAATAGATGATGTTAATAGATCACAAGGCCAAAGATGGCCTCTAGAACAACCCTGTAACTATATTTTTCTGAATTGCTTCTCTTTGCTATATAATTTATGAGCGATTCTTGTTAGTTTATACTGTATGTTATTGGAGGTAGATTATTTTATGTTTCCTATATTTTTTTTATTACTTTTTATCTACAGGTGAAAGATATACATGAGGCAAATAAATGTGAAGTCAAATGTAAAGTCATTCCTATGAAGTTTTATGGACCAAAGGAAATTGTTCCTATTTGTTCAAGAAAAGTGGTAAGTATCAAACTTCGTGAAATATGTACTTTTATTTTTTGTGAAGTTGTTTCTTGTATATCCTTCTTCACACGGTACAAAGGTTTTTAAGCTTCTCAGTTTATACAAGGTTTTAAATTACTATGGCCAGGAAACGCTTATTTTTCATGATGATTTGCAGAATATTCTTGCCTGGTTGATTATACTTTGTTTTGAGGATGTATTTGTAGTGTCCTATGTTTGAAATTTAAAACAATAATGAAGTTTAATTTCAAGAGTTCTATATTAAAAGCTACAATACATGTTTAAGGGTTAATCAGTCAACTTTCATTCATAATTTCACCCTTCAAACAGGGTATTTTGAAGCTATTTGTTTTTGTGAAAAGCTTCCAAGATAAGTAAACAAGCGTATCTTTGCTATAGTGGCTCTCTTTTTCTTCAAATGACAGCCAGATATTTGCATGAATAGTGGAAACAGCAGAGTGCTAGGTGAGTTAATATTTTTATTACCTACTTGTTTACAGTCGACAGTACTGATGAAGTAACTAAGCACAAATATTGGTTGTTACAGGTTTCTGAGAAAACAGCCAGATCATGGTGTGCTTCTAATGGCAATATTCCTTACTTTCAAACCTCTGCCAAAGAGGCCCTCATAGTCCAAATTGAAGACTATGAACAATGCTGTTACATTTGAGATATTCAACAATGTTCATTTTAATGGGAAAAGGTCTGCCAATATTCCAAATAAAGTCACAAAAGAAGGATATCTTTTGTATTGTGTAGCGCAGTTTATGATTAACAGGTCATACAGACAAGAAGGCACTCAAATGCCAAATGTAATGCATAATGATAATCTGGACAGTCTAATTAGATTAACTGATATTCTTTTTATGCTTGTACAAGACCAAGACCATTCTCAAATTTTTACTTACTATTATCACTTTCAAACTATCACTATATTCTCTTCGGCGTCCCCATTGCACCCCACAGGTGTGATTGCTAGTTATATTAGTTCTAATATAGAAAAGAAAGAATATAGATAATTTTATTATTTGAAGGCGTTTCCTATTTGAAGCGTTCCAGAAATCAACGGATGACATCGTCTGAGTACGATGCACGCTTCTTAGCCTTCGATTTTTACTGTTGCGTCGAACTTTACTGTTTTATATTCCTGTTCGCTGTATTTTCGTTTTATCTTTCGTTTTAGACATTGCCTATCTTGGATGTTAGGTGTGGTCAAGCTTATTGAGTTTGAAGTTATTATGGTCAACGGTCTTTCTAAAACGAAATAGTCTCACATTATGGAAAATTAGGTAGACACAAAGAAAATCTGACACTTGAGTACATTGATAATTTAAAAAGCTGGATCACAATAATGCACATTCTTTTTCTGTATGGGTGCTTGTGTAACTATGTCGTGAAATGCATAAAACTCTGTCAGTCCTGCAGTCGGTGGTGTTCTCCCATAGCTGTCCTATCTGTTATACGGCATTATTGAGTCATTTCACGGTGGCGTTTGTGGAAGAGAATTGTCCAAAGTTGCAAAATACCTTGACCACTGAACATTTGAAACCGTCAGTTTCATGACCATATAGCCTATATGCTCTACTCTTCGTAGGCGGCTGTCATGCCTTTGTAGATGTTAGTCAAGATTTACAGAGCACGTACACTCAATAATAACTTGATTGGTCTCTTTCACTGGTCTCTATGAATTAATGAGATGTGTCGGTGTTTATTAATGAATGTACGTGCTCTGTAAATCTTAAACCATATATCATTAATTCATAGAGATCAGTGAAGTTATTAGTAATAACCACTCTGTATGCATTTTAATTTCTATTCGTAGGATTTGAACTTCCACAACTAGCCTTTAAAAACTGTTATCGCAGTTATAATTTACAAACATTTATTTATTTTTCACACGCACATAAAGAAACAACTTTCTGCAGTTCGGAAAAGCTTGAAGAGTTTCCTCCTATTCAAGCTTGTTTGCAAAATAGAAGTAGAAATGGGAAAAGAGGTTGTGAACAAGCAAGTCATTTTTAAAGATTACATTATAGATGTGCCAACGGAATCTGATATGGAGCTCAAGTCCAGTACTGTTGCGTTGGAGGTGAAAGAGGGTACACAGGATGTTCTAGTCAAAAATCTGTATTTGTCTTGTGATCCCTACATGAGAGGCAGAAAGGCGAACTACCACAAGTCATATATACCTCCCTTCATCCCTGGATCAGTAAGCATGTCCTTTTTCTTCTCCTCCTTTCACTTTTTCCTTTTTAAGTCTCTTCTTTTTGTTTTTGGCTAAATTATTTGGAATATAATTAGAGATTTCTTGTGCTTTCCGAAATTGAGTTGTTTGCAGAAAAAAGTAGCGACAGATTATATTAGCGACTTTATTTTCCCAATTCTTACATCAGCTTATCTTTAAGGCTATTTGGTTTCAACTTTTTTTTTAATACTTAAAGTTGGTGACTAATTAGAAATGTTGATAATAGCATGGAGTTTGAACCCATATCATATTATCCCTTACTATAGCTATTTGCTTGATTGAACTTTTGAGTAGTTAAGGTTTAGGGTGGGTCAAACGCTATTAAGCCCAAGTTCTCCTCCTCATTTTTCTATTCTCTTTTTGTTGTATATTAAACATTCTTTTTTAATTGAGAAAATGCAAATTACAAGAGAAAAATGCAGTTAAAAACTGCAAAATAAAATTTTACATGAGAAATATGACACAAAAGTGGGACAGCGAAGTCTCCATGTAGCAGTAGCTATGACTATCAATGCAACATTAGCAAAACTAGAACAGAGTTAACAAATACGACAGCAGTAACAATATTTCTTCTTATATCAACAATACCAACAGTACAACAGTAATTTCTTGTCATAATGCCCATGTACAAGAACCAAAGTAAAGACCAGCAACATAATGCCCATGTTTGGTAATGTTGGTATATGTAAGTTACATTTTATTTGCAAACATTTTCATATTCTTACAGAGAAAAAAATGTACTCGGTCTAATTGGTTGGTTGGTAATTAAAATTTATATCTATAAATGATTTTGCAAGACAATGTGTGGCAATTTGTAAGGTTTTGCAGGGGAAATAAGTTGAGCACTTCTGTGAATATTTTTGTAGTGCAATATTACAAATTATTGAAGAGATATGAGATGTTGATTGGAGGTATAAGGTGTTTTTTGGGTGTGATAAGGAGAAATAAGTGTTTGTAAGAATTTTTGGTATTATTGATTAAGTCTATATAATGGGATCTACTTTGTATGAAGATGGTATTTTGTCTCTACACATTAAAACTGACAGTTCAAAAGAAGCAAATAAAATAGCAGAATGTTGGAGGTTATTTCAGCCTACTTTTATGCAGTTTTATGCTCAATATATTACACTACAACAAGAAATAGATAGGTTGCAAAAGCAGACATCCAATGTCTTAGCACAAAAGAAAGATGTTGAACAAGTTGTTCCTTCTACCACTTTCATACAAGTAGTAAATGAAAAGCCAATTGTGAGAGTTTGAGAATGTCAAAAAATAAACAAAGGAAAATGTGATCTTAGTTATAAGGGTGTTGTTGGGTCTTATGTTCCAAAGTATTTGAAACTCGTAAAATTTGTATTTCGAGGGCTTATGAATGCATGTCAAGTTGAATCTTCCTCTAGAAGTGTTAAATTGGTGCAACCAAAATTGTGTTCCTATTGTGATCGTCATGGCCATACCTCAACTTCTTGTTTTGATCTACACCCCTATTCATTATGTGGTCAACATGCTCATGATTTTTCTCATTGTTTTCAGAAGAAAGTGCAAAAACCTATGTCATGTTTTACTAATCCTTTGTTTAAATCAGTTTTAGAGGAGATATCATATAGATCTTTAGATATTGTAGTTGTGACATCTTTGATAGAGGTTAGGTTCGATGCCCCAAATAAGGTTGTGTTGAATGATGTTGATAATACCGTTGGTGGTGACAAGAATGTTGGTAATATTATTGATGATAAAAATAATGTTGGGACTATTATTGGTGACGATAAGATTGATTTTGCTCACCTTCAGAGTGTTATGGATTCCCTTTATGTTCAAGATGCATTTGATTTGATTTTTTATGACTTATTATGATGATGTTGATGCAATTGTTGGTGTGTTGTGTTTTCCTTGCAAACGGAACCTTTCTTGGTATCTGGGTGGAGCTTTACATAGATGAGTGATGTGTTCTTCAGATTTTTTTTTTGATTTATTGATTATGTGGCATTGTTGTTTTATCTCAGATTTTGTATAAGTTGTTGGTGATAGCTTTGGACATTGTTTGTCCCTAAAAATTGTTGATTTATAGTTCGTGTATATTTTGATTTTGCAAGTTATTGGTTTTTGAACACTACAGATAGAGAGGAGAGGGCCATGTATGGTCATGATTAGAAGTGAGCACTAGAAGAGTTACTTGTGATGGTCAACTGTAGTTGCATCATCTTTGATTGGAGTGAGCACCAAAAATGTGACTCACGATGGTTACTTGTAGGTTGATCGTCCTTGATTGCAAAGTGAATGCATTGATGATTGGAGATTGCAAATTCATCAATTTCAGGAGATGGCTAGGGAGAGGCCCTAAGTCAAGATAGTGTTGAAACACGTATTTTGGAGATTTTCTTCAAAATTTCCATTATGGGGGAGAAAATATGGAATAATGACCAATTTTTTCCTAATGTTCATTATGGGGGAGAATGAAGGATAACAAACATAATTAGTTATTTGTTATGTAGTTAGTTGTAATGTAGTTGCAAATGTCATTTATGATATAAAATTGATATATACATGTAATACAAAAGAAGGAAATTGACTTGAATGAAATAATTTAAAGATTGATATATATCTTGGGTTATATTTCAGCTTTATTTATTATTTTTAATTTTCATCAAATGGTGGAGAAATTATCTAGTAGAGGGTACACCAGGTTTACCAAAGCTAAGAATCAAAATGACAATAGAAATTACAACTAATGGCAGGAGAATCAATCTAACCTTGCTTTTAATCAATAGAAAAAATATTAGTTTTAACCCTACTTTTAATCAATAGAAAAATTCATTACTTTTAGCTCTGTAGATTCAACAAATGAGTTTGGCCCACCTAATTGGATTATGCATTGGATTGGATATTTCACATTCTAAGCTGATAAGCACAATTTCTATAAACTTTCTTTGACACTACCTAACTATAAGCTAATAGATTTATACTCCAAGTAGTCACCAAATTATGTATATCAACACTCACTCTTTTACAAGTCCTTCAACAATAACAATCTTTACACTAATTATGGATTCCAACGCATACATATGTTCCACATATCCTATTAACAAAGTAGAAATAAATAATATATAAAAACATAGGAAAAATAAAGAAAGATAGTGACAATGATCAAATAACACATTGCAGAGAAACCTTAACTAGTTAATATCTTCACAAGAGTGAGCATTAAGAGCCCTATACATCACTATGTTATAGATTTTTACAAGTACAACACACCATATAGATTATAATAAAACTTATTACACATGCACAAGCTTAGATACGTAACTATAGTAATACTAATCCCTAACACTCAAGAACACCTCTACGCTATTAAAATTATGCTCAGAAGTATAAAAACATGATTTTTTTTAACAAGTTAATTTGCTTATTATTTTTCTATTCTTAAATAGAAGGTAAATGGAATAATAAAAAAATTAAGAATATAGAGTTCAAATTTGATTATGATTTACTAAAGAAAATAAAATTTATTAATAAAATAATGGAGATGCAATATAACAAATAAAAAGACTTAGAAAATATAAACTATAACGATAGATATATGTGGAAAAATACTTTTGGGAAAAAAATCCACCAACCAAAGAGACACAAGCTTGTAGTAATCACAGTCAAGTATGTACACTAATGCAATCACTTATCCATGTGATACTAATTTGCTAGCATAAGACTTTCCACAAAAGAATCCTAATAATTCACTATCCATACCTCCAATTTATGAAAATGTTAAAAACTAGAAACTATCAAATGGTATCGAAAACCATGAGCCAAGGGAAAAATACAATGCCCCTATGGTTATCGTCAAGCATCTCAAAATAATATGGAACTCCTCTTACACCATTGTAGACATATTACACCCTTCTTAAATACATCATACATGTCATACATTTCTCAATTATAGTTAAATTGATTAATGTTACAAGTGCAGGCACTCTATGAGGGTATTTATTACCTTTTTAGAACATCTCCAAATTTTTATCATTTCAATGCAATCTCTCTTTTTAATGTATTTTAACACAATAATCAAGATATCTAAGTGAAAGAAAATAAATAATAAATAAACCCCCTTCCCTTAGATGAGCCCCATTTAACCCATTCCATGATGTTTAGAGACTAGATATTATTTATCATCTATTCAATTAAATATAATTTACAAGACTTAGAATTTACAAGGAAAATAACACACTTAGTACTAACATTCTCCTACTTGACATTTAAATTGTAATGAAATATTATAGAAAATTTTAAAAAGGAATTAGCAAAATGATATAAGGTCCATACATCTTGCCTATATCTAGACAACATTTTCATGTTTAGTGGTTTCATAAGTGAATTTAGAACATTATTTTTATTGCTAACCTTTTAAATCTTGACCTAACCATAATTTTAACTAGAGAAAATGTATTCATATCAATATAATTTTAACTACAATATATGTCTAGAAACCCCTTTAAGTCTTATGTTTTCCATGGGAATTAATGAGCTTTTGTGTGTGCATTTATCCTTCTCTATGCTAGAAAAGTAAGAGAACCTAATAGAATCAATGTCACGGTAAAATAAATATAGAAGTTTCTTACTTTGTACAACGAGATTTTGTAAATGAAAGGGAAATAGGTAGCAAGAAGCATCAAGTTACCAAGTGTTAGGAGATAAATGTCATGTAGAAGCTTTCAAGATGTATAAGAAAAATTAGAAAGATGATATAGGAATAACAATAAAAATAATAATAGAATATTTCCATAGAGAAATGGAAAAAATTATAGATAATTTGATGAATGAAATAAAATAATCACTTGTAGAAGAAATTAATATATTCCTCCAAGGCAGGAAGAATATGTTCAATAATATCAAGATGGGCTAGAAAACCTACAATATATAATTAGAACAAATATGCCTATAGAGATATTAAAGAAGTAGAAGCAACAACATAGAATAAACTTGCTACTTCTATTGAATAACCACAAACATGTGAGGAGGGATAGCCAAAGAGCTAAAAGGGGGCCTATAACATGCATTAGGAATCTGGTTTGATTTGTGAACCTTCTCCATAGTTTTTATAGGAACTTAGAGCATTAGATAATATAGTCAAAGGATTGTAATAAGGCTATATACATGCAACTTGTGATGTTTATAAGGCATTTCAAAAGGGTTTTAAGCACCAAATGAAATGGGGTTGTGCATTTACTCACCCACTAACTCATCATAATAGTGACATCTAATCCCAACTACTGGCCATGAGTGTAGAGGGTTGCTTACCTACCAAAAATCAATGCCCTTGTTACCTTTTAATTTGGGATCTCATTTTGGGCGAGATTTATTTCATACCATGGATTTTCAATTAGCTACAATGTTGTGGTCTAGGGTTTCACCTAGCTGGTGTTAAATGATGAATTTTGGTTCATTTTGAAGGATGCTAGTTCTTCTCATGCTAACTAGAGATGATATAAGTGAGGGGTTTGTCTAGGATTTCAATCATGCCATGTCCAGTTGTAGGACAATGAAGTTTTGAAGCATGTGAAGGATAAAATGATATGGGTATTATGTAAAGAATATCTCTAAAGTGTTTGTATTGTTTCAAGGGAATGTCAACTATGTATTAGGGATCCCTCTTTTCACACTTTTTGACATGAATGTAATGGACACTTGATAATGTGATAACATTTTAAAGTATTAAAATTATTGTAATAATTATTTTTTATTAAGTATGCTCTTTGTACAATTCTTGTAATTTGATGGTATGCGCCTATATCAATTCTTCTGTCTCCTTTTATTGTTTTCCTTCCTCATGTCTATCAATTTGTAGCCAATTGGATAGGCACCAAAATTTAATCCACCTGACCAATCTCAAACCATCATATCAAAAGATTAATCAATAGTGTAGGAGTAGTAGTTATTTTTATCCATGATTTTCAATATAGGTAGAGAAACTATCTTTAGTGAGCCTCAATGGTTTTATGTGGGTAATGCTTGCACAATCATATCAACTATATAAGGGTTTTATGTAGCCAATATTTCTTGATCTAGTGACAATATTTGAGGTCAAGAATAAAATTGAGTTTAGTTGTAATCTTTTTTGGCTGTCCACTTTGTTCGAATGAAATACCTATTAAGGTATACCCTTAGAAACACCCTCCTAAATCTAAGATGAGCTCAAAGAGTAAGAGAGATAACCCACTCTCTTAGACTTGACCTTTAACCCTTTGTACTTTGTTGATGACTTGATTTCACTTACATGATGACAAACTTGGCATCATGAGTGAATTTTAGTTTTAGGAAGTGAAGAACAGTTTTGGGACCCAATAGGATACTCCTTAGAGAGGGAACTAATTTTGGTGTTTTTTCTCTCTTGCTGTTAAATTATTTTCGATTAGATTCTTTACTTCTATTTATTTTTCTTGTGAATTTGAAGTAGATCAAATGAATGTTAAAATTTTATCTTGCATGGGGTTTTTCAAGAGAAAATTTACATATAACAGATAGATGTTTTTGAGGTAATAGGGAAATAAAATTTGGTTTGTAGGTGAAAAAAATCATTATATGTTTTAAAACTATCACCATGGATAATGTATCCAAATTTATCTTTTTGTATTAAATTTTAGGATTGTTAGAAGTGAAGGCAACCAGTATGTTTGTATTAAGTTTGTTGATAACTATAAACTAATTATTGCTTAATATTTGAATGCCATGCTAATTTTTAATAATAACAAGTGGATGATTTGAGAGATTTAAATTTATCTGCATTTGGCATGAATGATTTAGGGGCAACAAAATTCATTCTTGAAATAGAAATTATCAAGGATCAAGTTCATAGAAATTTTTAGCTTAGTCAAAGAAAGAATGATGAAACTAATTTAATGTAGTCAAGATTAGGGGTTCTTATCAAACTACCCAATCTTGCAGTCTTATCATTTCATCCAACCCACATTAACATAATAATGGAGAAATAATATGAAACATATCTTTATTTCAATGTTCATACACATCCATACATGAAAATTCCTCAAGAAAAATTACATATAGTGAGGATTTCAACAAGAAATTAAATTTAGAAATTCTACAAGGGTTTCTAGGCACCTCATGTCTTCAAATCTTCAAGATCTCTGCCTTCAACTTCCTTGGCTTCACTCCTCTTTTAAATCTGATTTTTTCCCTTAATGGACTACAATTCTCATGGCTTCCTTGAACACCTGCAAAATCCCTTTCCTCTTCTTCTATTTCTCTTCTCTTCTCAAGCTGATTTTTTTGCACTCCTTGTGCCACTTTCACAAGCAACCTGCAAGTTATTTCTCCAACCTTGTTGGTATTGATTGATTTTGAAAAATAAATAAAATCAATAACCAAGTCGTTCTCATTCACCCCAAATTGGAAATTGAAGAGTTATTAAATTATTTTCCAAAAATCATAGTTTCTTCCTCCATTCTAGGAACCAAAATTGAAAGAATAAGACCAAAATGGAATGCCAAGAGTCATTTGTCTTATACACACTTCCTTAAGCGTCCAAGTTGATAAAATTAATTAATTTTAATTTTAATTAAAACACACATTTCACTCCTCCTATAGGTTACGCCTCTCAATGTAATTATATATGTTTATATAATATTATATATTAACAGATAATATAATATCATATATTATATTATATTATTAATACTTATTAATAATATATTATTTGCATATTATAGTTATATTTTTTTAATAAATACATTAACTTTATCCATATTGCAGTCTCCTCTGTCACCTACAGATAACAAAAGTGAGGAAGGCATTTTTGAAATTCCACAAACTTTATCCATATTGCAGACTCCTTTGTCATTGCTAACAAAAAAACTCTTGTAAAAAGGGGTAGAAAATCAGTAGCGACCAAGTTACAAGAGGAAATTGAGGCTAGTACACAATCTACTTTGAAGGTTACATTAGCTGGGTTCAACAAACAGAAAAGACCAAGGAGAGCATGTTGCTCTCCCAAGGTGTAATGCATATAATCTCTTGGAATATCAGAGACATTAATGCCTCTGATAAGAGGGCTCAAATCAAGCATCAATTGGATATTTGTGGAGCATATGTAGTTATTCTTCAAGAAACAAAAACTTCTCTTGAAACTTTTGACAGTCTATGCAAAAAATGCTCTAAATGGTAGCTTATTCATTGCCTAGCGCAAGGTTCTTCTATAGGGCTTATAACTTTATGGAATGTTAAAACTGTCTTTATTGGCAATGTATCAACTGATTGCAATTGGCAACTTATGAGAGTTAAACATTATGACTTGTATTTTTGGTTAATTAATTTTTATGGTCCTACAAGTTCTACTGCTAAGAAACATTTGTGGGATAAATTAAAGAAAATCATGGATAATTTGGGCCAAGAAAAAGTTATCATTGCAAGTGATTTTAATGCAATTGCTTCTCTAGATGAAAAGCATGGTGGTATATGTCCACCATTAGTAGTAATGAAAGACTTTCAAATTTTCATAAAAGATAATGCATTAGTAGATATAGTGCCACAAAATGGGAAGTATACTTGGAAAAACAGACAGAAAAGATTTTCTCCAGATAGCAGAAAGACTGGATAGGTTTCTTCTATCTCTGAATTGGTTGGTTGTTGATTTTATCTTGGCTTCTAGGATTTTATCATTTAATGCATCAGATCATTTTTCCATTTCTCAGAATATTGGTTGAAATGCATTACAGTCAAAGCGTAAATCATCATTTAAATTTGAATATATGTGGTTTCGTCATCTGGATTTTCTTCTTTTGCTCAATCAATGGTGGCTCTCAACACCTTTTGTTAAAGGTTCAAGAATGTTTCAGTTCTGCAAGAAGTTAGAATATACGAAGTTGCAAAAATTAAAGAATGGAATATTTTAGTGTTCAAAAATATTTTTGTGTAGAAGGATTTGGTTTATAAGTAGCTTTCAGAAGTAAATGAAAAAATAAATTCTCAAGGTATGGATAATGAAGTTTTTGAAAAAAAGAAAAAATTGCAAGAAGAATGGTGTGAATTATTATTGAAGGAAGAATTTTATTGGTGATAAAAATCTAGGGAGCTTTGGCTTAAGGATGGTGATAGAAACACAAAAAAAAAAATCATATATATCAGCTTAAATTAAGCGAGTGAAAAATTCATTTTTTTCCATACTTGATAATGTAATAGGTGTGTTACTTACCAAGGAAGCAAATATATAGAATGAAGGGATTAAGTTTTTTTCTCAATTGCTTTTAGCTAACCAAGCTTCTTCTACAAATTCTGAAAGAGTTAGGGAAGATCTTTTGGAATCAATTCCCAAATTGATTTGGCAAGATGATAATGATAAAATTTTATCTCATTTCACCTTAGAGGAAGTAAAGGTTGTTTCCTTTTCCTTATCACCTGATAAAGCACATGCCCAGATGGTTTTATTGCTTTATTTTTTCAAAAATGTTGGGATCTCATTTCAATTGATCTTTTAAGAGCAATGGAGGAATCAAGAATGTCAGGGGGAATGCTTAAACAATTTGATGTCACACACATTGCTATTTTTCAAAAAATAGATTCTCCAAAACCATTTTCTGATTTCATGCCAATATCTCTTTGTAATACAGTTTACAAAATATTCACTAAGGCTATGTACTTAAGATTACATCCTTTCATCTCTAGGTTTATTTTTTAAGGGCAAGGTGGTTTTGTGCCAGGAAGAAAGACAGTTGAAGGAGCTTTAGTTGCACATGAAGTTCTTCATTCTATTGCATCAAATAAGCTCTCGACAATGGTTGTTAAACTTGATATGTTGAAAGCATATGATAGGGTTAATTGGTAGTTTCTCTTTCAAGTTTTGAGAAAATTTGGTTTTAGCCATAAATGGTGCAAATGGGTGCTTTCTTGTCTATCTACTACAAAGTTTTTTGTGATTATAAATGGAGCACTAGTTGGATTCTTTAGTTTCACACAAGGTGTTTAACAAGGAGGTCCTCTTTCGCCTTTTTTATTCATTATTCTTGTAGAGGCATTGAGTAGAGTTGTTTCTAGATGTTATGAACAAGGTTTGTTGCAAGGTATAGTCATTCCAAGTACAAATATTGATATCACACACTCTTTATTTGTTGATGATACTTTTCTTTTTTGGAAAAGCATCTTTGGGGGAAGTAAAGCAAATCAAAGTTGTGTTAGATATGTACACTCAAGCCTCTGGTCATAAAGTAAATGAAAGTAAGTCTAAGATTTACCTCTTCAACACAAAGCCAATAGTTTCAAGGCACATTGTACAGATTCTTGGTTTTTAAGAAGCAGATTTACCTAGTAAGTATTTGGGAATTCGTTTCTTTATTGGGAAAAATAAAGTTTCTTATTGGCATAAAATAATTCAGAGTATTCAAGCAAAAATTGGTTCTTGGAAAGGTAGATGGCTATCTTTGTTAGGAAGAATATTAATGGAAAATCTATTCTATCATCAATTCCTAATTATTTTTTCTATTCTAAAGGCTCCTAAATTAGTTGTGGCACAAATTGAAAAGTTGATTTGAAACTTATTATGGTCTGGAAATATTGATAGTACAAAGAAGGTGCCCTTAATATCATTAGAAAAGATATGTATGGATAAGTTACAAGGAGGAACGGGTCTTCACAATATTTCATATAGGAATCTCTCACTAGCTGCTAAATTAGTTTGGCATATGTACACGCAGCCAAATAAGAAATGGTGCAAGGTCATGCAAGCAAAATATCTAGATAACCTTAATCCTTCTAGAATTCTCACTGTGTTAAATCCTCCTTCAGGCTCACAAATGTGGGATTTTCTTATTTCATTCAGGAAATATATAGTGTCTCATCTAACTTGGAAAGTTAATAATGGTGAGGAAGCCTCATTCTGGAAAGATTCCTGGAATGGTCTCCTGCCAATCAGTTCTTTTCATGATTTTCATCATACTGAAAACATTTTAACTTCTTTGTGGGGTGATAAGGTTAAGGATTATATTGATCAGATTGACATATCTTCTCACAGGGTTATTTGGAAAGATTTGTCACATTGCAATATTTCACAAGCACACAAAATGTTGCTAAAGCAAATCTTGGATAAAAGATTAGTTTACTTGTCAAATGAAAATGATAAGTTAAGGTGGGCATTCTCTAAATTTGGTCAATATTTAGTCAAAGATGGTTATAGAGCAATTTCACAAAATGTTATGCAGATCGAGTGTCAACGAGCTTATACATTTTGTTGGAATTCTATGGTTTTACCTAAAGCTGGTTGTTTTGCATGGCTTGCAATTAAGAACAAGATTTTGACAAGTGACAAATTATCCAAATTGGGAATTGCAGATTCATTTTAATGTGTTTTATGTGAGAAGCATTTTGAAGATATAAATCATCTCTTTGTGAACTATGAGGTTGCTCAAGCATGTTGGTTCTTTGTTCAATGCAAATTGAATTGGTCTACACTTTTATCTAACAAATTCTGGGATATTTTCTAAAGTTGGCCATGTTTATTTATCAATTCTTTTTTTGTTTGCATATGGAGAATTATTCCAACAATGGTTGTGTGGGAAATTTGGTGGGCCAGAAATAAATGTATTTTCAGGAAAGAGAAATGTGTTATGGAAAGCTTGTTGATTGGGTTAGAAACTTTTGTATCTGAGGTAGTCAACAGTTATGTGTATAGGACAAAAAGAGTAGGTGTTGCATTTACAGATTGGGATTCAACATTACTATGTAAATGGCCTCAAATTACTCTTCCATTTAAAGGAAGAAAACTTCAACTACCTCAGACTAAGGTTAACTGGGCAAATGTAATTTGGAAACCTCCACCTCAGGGTTGTTATAAGTTAAATTTTGATGGTTCTAGTAGAGGTAATCTAGGTGAAGCTAGTGTAGGGGTGGTCATTAGAGATCATAAGGGAAGAGTTTTAATGAAAAAATCAATCAAGCTTTCAAATGTTATGAACAATGTAGCTAAGGCCAATGCAATTTTGTATGGATTAAAAATGGCAAGAATGTTAAAAATTGCTAATTTACAGATTGAAGGAGATTCTTTAATAATATTGAATGCATGTAAAGAACAAAAAAAAATCATCTAACATCTTCAATATATTCTGAAGCAAGTATGGGCTTTATTGGATAAAATTAGCATGTATCACATTTTTCATATATATAGAGAAGGAAACAGACTGGTAGATTTTTTGGAAAACCTAGGATCAAAACAAGGGGAAGAATCAATAATACATGTAATTGATAGTAAAAACACAAATAAATATTTGTGTAATATCATAAGCAAAGAAGGAGAACTGTAGGGAAATCAAAATGTGCTTAGTTGGTGTTTGGGTGGCAGAGGAAACAGGGAAAAGATTTAAGATTTTAGTTTCAGTTTCATGTGAGTTATTACATATGTTTAAGGCATTTTATTTGAGATCTAATTGCATCTTGTTATGCTTTGTTATCAATAGAACACTTGAGAATTCAAGATGGTTAATGCTTTGCTTTTAAGGATACTTCTGAGTCAAAAGGTAGGATAATGTTGGAGTTAGTGGTTTGTTAATTATGAAATTTGCAAATGGAGTTAATGAGTTCTAATTTGGGCATTACACTAAAAGCTTCTCTTCAGTTAAATGGAGTGCATATTAATTGAGTTTCAATTGGCAAGGGGAAAAATATTGATACACGCACATTGTGTCTATTTGGAATTTTGGTTGTTTAGAAATGAGGAAGTAAATTGTGCGATGGGTTACACATGTCAAAGGTTCATTTTTTTTAATGCAAAGTGCTTTGTAAGAAAATCAAATCATTTGTAATGTGTAAAAAAGTAGTTGACTAACCGTCTTCTTTGAGGGTCAAAGTAATACAACATATATGAATTGCAATTGCCTAGTGCCAACAGTATAGACAACTATGTTGTTTCAGGGAAAATAGTTGTGTAGTGACATAACACATGTCAAATATACTAAATACTATGTCAAGTAAAGCAATTCATTCTTATTTGAAAAGCTACTGACAAGTGGCAAAGTCTAGACAGATGGGAGGCTTTAAGAAGAACAACTATTGTTTTAGATTAACACATGTCATACAGTCAAGGTTGATTATATTAATTCTACATAATCCCAAATCGCATGTGTTAATGATGGAGATAGCATACATGTCATTAGAAATGTACAATGGGTACCAGTTCACATCATAATTTGTGAGTGAAAGGTTGTATGCCGAGATACCAATTCCTTTAATGGTGATGTCTCTGTCAGAAAGATGGGCTTCAAGTGAATCGGGTGGAGCTTCAACTTACAAAGCTTTTTGTAGGGAAAAATTTAAGGCATACAAAATATTCCTTTGAAGTACATCCATTACAGTCCTAAACTGTGATTAATCCTCATGATATAAGATTCGACCTTTTTTCAACTAATATTTTGTGTCCTGTGTAGATTACAGATGTCAAATAGTATTAAAACTAACATTGTTTCCAAATGTGCAAGTTGGGAGTGTGGTATAATCATTCAAAGTATAGTTTGCTGCAAAATGATTTGGATCTGCAAAAGAGGCATTTCTAAATTTAGAGAAACTATACGCAGAGATTATGTATGGAAAGATATAGTTTTATTATAGGAAATGGCTATCAAACATAGAGTGCTTTGTAATAATTCACTTCATTTCCAAAAAGGAGTTTCATGTAATAATTTCATTCATACCAAGGTACATGTTGTACATGACTTCTTAGCAGTCATTGTAAAAGCCATTTTTTGTTCGGATATGATAAATAAATTTGTGGAGTTGTTTGACATTTTTACAACAAGCAATTTGTATGAGTGGAGGGCTGGGAGAATAGTGTTTATGAGTTCAAAAAAAATTCCACAAGTGGAGAACTTAGAGTTCCAAAGCTTTTATGTACAAAGTGCAGAAGAAGGCAGATGGAGTTCTACCCAAGGAATTATAGAGTTTACATTCCAGTCAATGAATGGGAGATGTCGATATAAGAGGAAATAGGAGATGCAGAGCTTCATTTAGTTTACAAGGATCACTATGAAACATTCATTAAGCATATTAAAAGGATAATTGGTGAAGAAATCCTTGAGCTAGAGGTGAAGTAGGTAATATATCCATCCCAATTTCTTTCTATGTTCATATCAAATATTTTGGACTTGTTTTAGGATGTAAGGAGCTTGTGGAAATGATAATTAATAAAGTTGTAAATGAAGACTTTTTTCCAAGCGGTGTTTTCTCCAAATCCTATCAAAGGTACGATCTATGGAAGGGACAAGGTTATGTTGGTGGCCTCTTTCCTAGGCACTTCTTATTGCACCGAACAACATTCTCAAAGTTGTTTGTAGCAGTCAAAAAATCACTCTCCCAATGGAATTCTAGTCTTCTATTGAATGTTCTTTGAAGGTATACAATTGAGTTTGATGATGACTTAACAAAAAAAATTAAATTTACTGTGTAGGCTATCATGGTGCTCCTGGTTCATGTTCATGATCCTCCACTGCCACATCAAATGTTGGTGTTGTAGGATGAGAATAGTTTTCATATCTAGAATGATGCTCATAATAATCAAGTGGTTGTAGAAGAACAAGGGAAAAATGATGTTATGTATGAAGGCTAAGGGTTTAACCTTAATGTTGCTCCAAAAATTCTTCCAGAAGATGACATTATGGTTGAAGAGCAAGGAGAAAACGAAAACCCTGTTATGATGGAGAAATAGGGTGCACGATGATGTGGGATTTTTTGTCAAAAAGAACAAGAAATAATTTTTGCTTGAAGAAGGTCAGAAGCAAATAAACTTGAAGAAGGTTAGATATAGATAAAAATGAATTTTGAATGAAGAAGGAATTTTCTATCATGGGATCTTGTTACAGTGCTTTTTTTGAGAAGATATATGATAGAAGAGCATAAGTTGTATAGGAAAATGCATTCAAAATATGTCTACATGCACTATATGTCTGGTAATTTTAGTCTGTAATAGGAATGGGTATAAAGCTATGTGGATGATAATATGGGTTTGTAGTAGAGAAGCTTTGAGTTGGTAGGGACTATATTATTATGACAAAATATAATGTAATTTCAATTTTATATCAATATAAATATATATAGGCACTAGCCTTTTGATAAAAAAAAAAATTATAATATTAAAATTATATATTATAAAATTTAACATCTTTATAATAATTATATTTATTAAATATTATATATATTAATTCTAGAAAATATGTAATATAATAATAGTCATGCAAGACAATCAAAATGATCTTAGTTATCAATTTTTTTGGATCATTCTAAGTGGATGCATAGTTGCTTTAAAGCTATCACTTCTCCAATGAGACATTTGTTGCACAAACAACATCATTTGCTAATTAGCCTACCAATTTATCTTATGTATTGCATAAATGTATGCCAAAAAATAGACCATTTTTTTCCTAATTGACCTTCTACACCTCTTCAACATACCAATTGCGCACAAAAATATGATTGCTAGTAAATAATTATGTCGAAGACATTCCTTATATGAAATGAAGCAAGCTAGTTTAATGTATCTATGATCACCAAAACATCTCCAGTGATGCAAGACGATTCAGAATACCCCCTCCATCCAACACTTTTGTTGTTTTTTCGTCATTGTTATTTTCATATTTGTGGTCATTCCCTACTATTTTTTTAAGGGGTAAATTCTTTTGACTTGAAGCTATTAATCAATGAGGACACAAACGGAGGACGTCATCCCCAATTTAAACATTCAACAATTACACCCCCAGTGGGGTTTGAACCTTGATGAGAAGAACAACACCACAACAACTTAACCATCATACCATGCCACTATTGACAAAAAGACATTCCCTTCTATTTTTAGCCATTGCTTGTTTCTCAATTTTACTCACCAAAACTCTTGTCCCTCCATTTATAACACCCAACTATGACATTATCATTCAATTTTTTCTCCATCAATAAAGTGACAGAAACAATGTTTTGTGACTCTCCAGAGGTTGGCATAAAAAAATGTCACTTCGCTTTGGCAGATGAGACGGTTCGCCTCTGGTCTTGAGTGTGATGCAACAACAAATGTATGTAGAGATTCACAAAATTGGAAGAAATATGTTGTGAAGTGGTGTACGAAACAAATGATGCAAAGATATCACCTGTGGTGTTTTATTCAGGGACTTTGATAGTGGAAACCAAGGATCAAAAGCCAAAGGCTGAAATTAAATTGTGGAAGTGGCTCTCTGTGACTCTGGCCATGGATTTGAATCTATGCACTTCAACTACATCAGCCCTCTTGAATGTGTCAAGTAGCAACCAATTTAGTAAGGTCAGTGATGATGTTGATTCCAAGATGGAAAAATTGAAGGTAAAATCAGACATAGTGTAGAAGGTTTTGAAGGGAAGAATGTAAATAAGTAAGATTGTAGAACAAAAGTTGTTAAATATTTCCTTTTAATTCAGTTCATGGAATAATTAAAATCCCTTAATACACATGTCATTATTAATTTGATTGTGAGTTGATAAGGTTGTAGCATGCTATCCTGGTGCATCTTTGCACCATTTCGAATGATGGAGGTTTATTCCAAATATATGGGAACCTTTTCCATTGCAAGTCATGTGTGGATGTAATAGGATAGTTATTTATATTGAGGCTTGGCTCAAATGATAAATCATGCTTATGAAGATACTAGAGTAAAAAACACTCTAGATAGTTGTTCATTATTCCAAAATCCAAGGAGATTGTAGAGATTTAATTCTTTAGTCCCCTCTCATTTTTGTGGGGTTTTAACTCCTTGCCTTCTCTTTTTTTTTGGTTTTTATATATGTAATTTGTTCACTCAAATTAGGAGGGATGATTTGTTGGAAAAATCTATCCAATTTGTGCATTCAAGCCTTTTAGGAAAATGATTTTACCAATATACAAATATCTTACAACTCTCATAACTATACAATCTATATATGTCTTTGATTCCTACCTAAACTCAAAGAAACTTAAGTGAATAAACACAAATATTTCTTTAAGAAACTTGGACTTTAAGCCATCACAAATCAGTCATGTAGAAATACATGAAAATTAGGTTTAGGTTAAGCACTTAAGAAATGTCCAATGACACTAAAATTTACTCCTAATAATCTATACACATAATATCAAACCAAGATCTAAAAGGTAGCCTTGTGGCTTGATCTAAAGACTCATAAACGTTAAAACCTAAATAAGGAAATAAATTCTATATAAAGCAATGATATCAAACAAAATATTCAAAATTCATACCCATTCCTTGAAGATTATAAGATAAAATTAATATATAAGCTAAGCTAAATTCTTTCACCATACATATATTTAAAATCTCTAGGACTCATTTCATCATTTCAGTTGAGTCCTCTTAAATAAACATATGTCACATTATGATCTAAGCAAGTGTGTCTTCCATGTTTAATTTTGGGAATACATTTTTTTAGACTGGAGGAATCAAGAATTTTGGGAATACAATTTTAAGGACCAAGATATCTCATAATTTTTATATGTAACTAACAATAGTAACATGTGTCCAAGACAAATAAGGGAAGGAATGTTATAATATTAGGAGAGATAGATAAAAGGGTGAGAAAAAATAATGTAGCCAAAATGTAGGAATAATCCAAGACATGGTAAATCTTGAGAAATGATAGTCTCAAATGTACAAAATATATTTTTAAAATAAATTAAAGGTAAAAAAAGTGGAGGATCCAATTATCGAAGAGAAACTAGGAGCCTTAGGTAGGCAAGATGATAATAAATTTGTATATTATGCCAATTGATGATGAAGTTATCCACTTTTCTATACATGTATATGGGGTTCGAAGTTTGAGTTATTTGAACATCTCCCATAAGTAAAAGGGGGAATATCCATCCTTGGTGTCTTTTAAGGCATGCAAAAATTAATAATTGATGGTGGTAATCTAAGTCAAGTCTTAGAATTTTTTGGATACTCGTAGATGTAAAATGTGTTCAGTATTTATGTGGTGAATTAATGTAGAGTCTTGAAGGTACCAAGTGTTGTCCACCTCTCAAATAAGGCTTTCCCTTGAAATCTACCATATCTATTATTGAAGTATTATAATTTTATTTTGAATCTAGTGCACATAAAATGAAATGACATAAATTAGTTACCAATAGTCATTACCTACTATAGAGCAAACCATGTGTTTTGATAATGGATGGGTGGAACAATGGATCCATTTTCTTTTATTTGGCTATGGTGATATATATAACTATGTGAGAATATCTTTGAAACATCTCTTAACCTTGTGATATGTTATTAATAAATAGTAGTATGATAATTTTGATTGAAAATTAAAATTTTCTAAAAATTGATATGTGCATCCCCGTATAAGTTGCATTGACATTTGAATAAGTGATGGGGTGCAACCTAGTAAAGCCACAACCAAAAGGTATCCTTATAGATTCAATCTTAATGCTATGAATGATCTTCAAATTCATGAACAAGAAATATTTATGTAGATATTGCAATAAAATGAATATTAATAACTATTTTTTGATTAATAAGTTTAAGCATTACATGACTATGGCATGTGTGTTACTAAAATTTCTTCAATTTTCTTACATTCATTGGGATTTTCTAAATGGCTCCTAGTTTCTCTTTTCCATATTAGGGCCTCCACAAATTTAATTGTAGACACCTAAATATATCTATACCTAATCACACATGACTTTATCCTATCCTAACATTTAATTAAATAAATATTTATTATTTAATTAATTAATTTATTCTTAACATGTATCTCCCACTTTAATTAAATAAATATTTATTATTTAATTAATTAATTTATCCTTCACCTTTATCCCCCACTTTAATTAATTAAATATTTATTATTTATTTAATTAACTTATCCTTCCACATTGTCCTTCTCTAATAATTAATTAAATTAATTATTATTATTTAATTAATCATTGAGAGTCACATGATTAAGACCTTGTCTAGACACTTGCCACAAAATTCAAACGAACTTTACCTCTCAACCATACATTCCATACCACATCTCTAAATCTTAACCATTCACATAAGGATATGCCCTAATGCACATCCTAACCTAGCCCTTATCCCTCATGTGACACTTGTCACATGACTACAAATTTTGATCCAAACCCAATCCTCAACCAGTCCTAGCCATCCACTAACCAATCCATCTTGGCCCTTTATTTCCTTCTTAGGAAATCTATAAATTAGATGCATCTCATCCCATTTCATAATCCAATCTTAGGTTGTTGTTATGTTGCTGTATTTTTTATCTATACTTCTTCCATAGCCTTATGCTACTCCATTTACTATCTAATCTTCATCATATCCTTATGCTATCCATTTGATATCTCACCATCTCAATTATATTATCATGCTACTCATTTTATAGGCAGCCACATTTAATACATCAATAGAGAAAATCAAGTGGAGCTAGGGTGCACTCTACTTTAGCTCTATCTAAGGAGAAAGAAGGGTTTTAAGTGAAGGTATTTTGTGTGTAACTTACATTACCTTTTACATTATTCACCTTTAATATTTCTTATTTTCATTGTTAACCACTCAAATTCAAATTACATCACAATTGTTCTCCAAGTGCTTCATGCAACCTATTATACCTCAAAAAAAAATTATTCCTTGGTATCAAGGCTACACCATCCAATGGATCACCAACAAACCATTCTAGCTTATACTAAGCTATGTCATAATTTTGTAACTAGCTTGATTACCATATAGTTATTCCATTGAAATTTATGAACACACTTAAAATTTGGTTATCTTTCCACCTATGACTTAAATTCTTGGCAATTAAATCATGACATCTTATGTAACTCATAATATATAATCAAATTTCTTATTAATTTATAAGCATAGTATTCTTCAATATCTCTATTTAGAAATATATTTATAAATCATAATTAATATTTTATGAATTTATAATAAAAAAATTATGTTTATAGTTATGATAAAAATATTTCAAAATAAAATATCTAATTAAGCTTTGAGACTATTAACAATTAAAAATATTTAAGTCATAGATTATCCATCTCTACTTGACTTTTACTTTTTTTTTCAATGTTTCTTGTGGACATTCTCTAATGATTCCCTCAAGAAGGAAGCATCCAAAGACACTATTAAAATTCCCAAAAAGTTTAAAAAAGACACAAAATAAATAAATAATATTGTATTAAGCATAACAAATGATTGTACACCATACTTCTAAGAGTCATATAAAATACACAACACATAAAGTGACAAACATAACACAATGAAAATTGTGATATAGGTATTAAAGATAAAGTTTTGGCAATGACTTTTCAAGATGTTTCGAGGATGGGAGAGGGGTAGATTATGTTTTTGATGTACAAATTGAAGGAAACAATAATGTTTTTGCATGTCTATGTAATCCAAGACTCTCTATCATGATCCATGAACAAATTAAGGACTCTACAAATATGATGAATTGAAAGTTAAGGAATTATAGTATCATCATGTAGAAGAGTTTAATAAAAAAAATATATAACTTCATCTATATTTAAAATATCATTGATATTGTTTTTTATTTAATATTAATATTTATACATGAAATTCATTTTGATCAACTGATAAAGATAGAAAATATTTATATTTTCATGTTTAAAGTGAAAATTCATGTTTATGGATTCTTTCTCTTAATCAAATAAACTAAAAAGTGGATATTTGACTAAAAAAAGATGAAATAGTCACACTTTATACTTGATTATAATGTTACTGTAGTCTATGTAGTATCCTTGAAAATTGTAAGAATATATAATGTTGGTATTCAAAATAATCAACTCTTGTAGTTTTTAAGTGAACAATAGAAAAGAAAGTTTATTTTTTCTACTAATGATTTTTAAAAATCAATTATAACTATAAAATGTTTTAAAATGTTGAAGTTATAATTTATCATAGTTCTTGTTTTTCTCTATATATAGGTTTTACAAGGTTTTGCAGTTGCTAAAATGATACTTTCAAATCACCCAAATTTTAAAGAGGGTGATTTTGTATCTGGAATGTCTGGATGGGAAGATTATAGCATAATACTAGAGGGAAAGAGCTTAACAAAGATCCCATATACTGATTTACCACTTTCATATTTTGTGCGGATTTTAGGTACAATCTTATTTCATTCTCAAGTCTATACAATATTATCATCTCTTTCTTTTTCAAATGATTTATCTTACATAGAAATTTTAAAAGATCTAACCATGTGTTTATTTGTAAGAAGTTATGTAGATAAATTTACCTTTTTTATTCCATATTTTTTCTTAATTGATTTTTCTTCATATTTTTACTGTTACAACATCAAAACTTTAATAGTTTTTAAAAAATAAAGAAAATATTAACTGATGATTGGTTTTATTTTCTTTAACTAGAAGAAATTAATTAATTATTTTTGCATTAGCGATCACTTTAAAGTAGCTCATAGTCCACCATGTATTGCAATGAAAGTTTAAGAAATATTTTTTTGGGTTCCATCTATTTTGAAATAGGGGTGTAAGGGTTAAATATTATTGGTATAAATGATTTTTCCTAAAACCCAAATATATTCAAGTTAGCGTTAGTGATAATAAGTTTTAAACTCCTAAAATGATAAAACCAAGGTGCTCCAAAGTCAAAATAATATGTTTTATAGATGTTGGGCGCAAGGATATTAACATGTAAAATCATGAGTTTATAGAAAAAGGGGCGAATTTAGTCATTTTCATGTCTTTTTATCATTTTTTATTATTGGGAAAATAGGTTTTAAAGGGGTCCTAAAACCCTTTACAAAAGGAGTAGGCTGATAGAAAACATAAACATTGAAACCAAGCAGCCCCAAAGCAAAACAAAAACCATGAAACAAACCAACAGTAGACAATCAACAAACAAGAAGAAAAATACACAGCCTAAAATAGAAAGACAATAATTACTACAAATTCTTTAGGATTATTATTGCCTCCAAGTCACTAGCAATTTTTTCATGCATCTTGACAACATCTTTTATCTCTTTGATCGGGACCATTTCACCTTTCTTTTTTTTACTCCTGGTCTAAATGCAAGGACCAACCTCCTTACCTTTATCAGCATCACCGAATAAGGTCTCGGCCTCTAAATATTGTGCCTCGTTCCCTTTGAGTAGTGGCTTACCAATCCACTTTCTATCCTTTACATTTAGCACTGTCAGTCCCTCCACACTATTTTGCAATGACTCATAGCTCACATTAACCATGGTGGATACATCTTTATGAATCTTCAAAACTTTATGTTCAAGTGCCACCATCCTAGACTCATGCTCTCTTTAACTTATCAACATCAATCACAACTCTATTATGGAAAAAATTCATATTGACCTTACTAATGACGAACATTTCCAATTTGTTACTATCAGTGAGAGATATGTTAAACTAGGCCAAAGAATGCATCTTTATGTTAAGCTGCTTAACTTCATTCATAAGCCACTTAAGAAGCAATAAAATATTACCCATCCCCCCTCTCGCTAAGCAAACAACATCATGACCATCCATTAGCTCCCAATTCAAACCCTGAAGAGTTTTAGAAATAGTATAAAACTTACCAATCGAGGTTTCCACCTTATCTTTGCCTCTATCCATTGACTCAACTCCAAAATAGGGTTTATCTAGATCAATCACCTTATCAATGTTCTTTTGACGACCACTATCAAGAAGAACCTTTTTATCTCTATTTCCTTTCCTCTTCACCATCTCCTCAAGAACGTGCTCCAAGCCTCTCAACAACACCTCCAAAGCCTCGATAACCTTATCCTTCCCCTTTCCCAAAGTAGGGGCACATTTATCCATAGAGATCTTCCCTACCTTCCTCATTTCTCCCTCCCATAACAGGATTCTTCTTTTCACACTAGATGGAGGGGGTGTCTTTGCCTTTCTCACAATCCCTTTTTTCATCTTCTCAAAACCTTTACCTTCCCCTTCCAACTCCAAATCAGTATGAGAGCTCACGGACCAAGAAGGGGATTCCTCTTTCTTGGCCCTTTTCTTGGAGGGGTTTTCCAAATCACCCTTGGGAATTCCTCATGGGATTCAAACCCAACATCCTAACTCTTCATCACCCTCTAAATCATCACTTGTATTGAAATTAGAGGGGGTTTCCTTGACCTTGTGCTCTTTATGCAATTTGGGGGTTTCGATGACATATTTTGCCTTAATATGCTCAATAATCAAGAGCATTAAACCCTCATACAAATAAGGATTACTCGAATTCTTTTGGTGCTCCAAAATACCATTTTATAAAGATAAAAGTAGATAGTTCAAGGGAAACAAAACCTCCCTATTATGTCTGAAATGATTCAGAAGCAAGAAATGGTAGCCATAAACCATAGAAAACCTACCATCAAATGTAAAGCATCTCATAACAGCCATTTCCAGCGCCCTCCAAATGGGATTCAACAATAACTTGTCATATTCCCCACATCCCAAATTCTTAATCTTCTCCTTCTCATTGCCTTTCAGGATATTTTCCATGGTGCAGGGGCACCCTTGCAACATTATGTCTCCATTTTCCTTAATTTGGAATCTTTGCTTTGTAATAGGATGGAAAGTATTCATTTTGTATCTCTTTATGTTATTATAAAGATTACTATTTCCAAAAAGTGCAAAAATGTAAACAAGATGCAAAGTTGTCAACAAATAGTGTAAAAGTTGCATAAAAGCAACATTAGGGAGTTAAAAGATCATTAGGGAATAAAAATGGGTAGGAAGTTAGAAATCATGTTGTATTTCCTTTAAAAAGTCTTTTGTAACCATTGTATACTCGTGGGTGGTTGAATTTTAAAGATTGAATAAAGAAAAACCCTGATTTTATTCATTTTCGAGATATTTTCACTATTACAAGCTTATGTACAGAATTGTACGGGTTATAATTGATGAAAATTTGTTTTAAGTGGTAGATATCTCAATCACCTTCCAATTGCTTTTTGTTTCATGCGAATTGGTGGAGATTTGAAAGAGTTATTGCAATTTTTGTAAAAATAGTGAAAACTCTGATTTAGGGTAACAAAGAGCCTTTAAATTCGTGTTTCTCTTATATTTATCAATGAAAATGCTTGGTATTTGGTAAGAGCATTAATTTATGGATGTAATTTCGTGTTATGAAGGGTTTAGATCAGAATATTAAGAATAAAGTGAGTAATGTTGAAATTTTTGTTTGAAAATTATGTCTCAGTTTAGAAATAGGGAAATAAAGGGAGCAAAGTCTTAGGGTTTATGGAAATATCTTAGCAAATCGACTTTGGGCGTGTTTGTAAGCATATGCAGGCCTAAACTCACCTATTAGTGGAGGCATTAAAATTAATAAGCCTAAGTCTGCTACAATGGAAGAAAATTGGTAATTCCAGAATACAAGGAAATTTCATGTGTTTTGATTTTGGGTTTTGAGTCTTTCAAGAACGGTAATGGTTTGAAATGGTGATAAATTTTATTTTAATACATTTCTTGATAGATTATTTGTAGGGGAAAATATTTTTAAAACCATTTACTGGACTTTCCTATTTGGACAAAGATGTCATGATCTTGTTTTGAAGTCTAAAATGAAAGTTCAATATAAGGGTTTGTTGAAATGTCATGGAATAAGGTTGGGAATGGTTTTATCATGTAATGCAGACATTTTTATACTTTTTTGAGGCATACACAAGTATAAATGGGTTTGGGAATCTAGATTTGAGGATTTAAGTGATTCTTAAGGGCCCGTTTGATGTTTTGGGGTAGTCATGAAGAAGTGATGAAATATGAATGGGAAGTCAAGGTAAATGTTTGTTTGGGTCAAGATGAAATTACTAAAAGTGTTTTGAATATCTTGAATTGATTTGGACCTCTAGTTGTAATTTGAAATGTTTGAGTTAAGTTGTGTAAAGGGAAAGAGTGAATGAGAAAAGGAGTAAGCAAACAAAGATGATTTTGGGTGTTTGTCTAATGAAATTGTGAAAGTAAGTTTATCTTCCTTTGTGTTTGCATCACATAGTAGATCTAGATGTTGCCTTATCCCTATAGAACTTTCTACCTTTTGTGGAAAGACTAGGAAACTCTGCTATTAAATCCTTTGTAATGATAAACTTTCACTTCAAAGATTCTCATAATCCTATTTTTCCAACCATTCAAAAACTCCTACAACACGTGAGAATCAAAACCATGGAGTTTCATCATGAAAGGCATTATGCCTCCCCTTTCAAATATCTTCCATACTAATTTGTTTACCTTAGTGTCCTCATAGTTCACAAGCTTGCTTCTACATCTATCACCCCCCATGCTTAACTTCCCACAAAAAACCAGAGCAATCTCCTCAAAAATGATTTTTTTTAGATTAAAATGAAGGTTGTAGAGCATAAGGAGAAACAAACCACCCACAAAGCATGTCAACCTGACAGCCTTAGTACTAGTTGACATCATAGTTACTAGCCTCAGGTGATTTCTGAAATCTCTCCCACCGAAACCAATGTGTACACACCAATACATATGTCTTTTCAAAATAAAGAGGAAATTATTCAAAGATGATCTATCGCTTCTAGGATGAACCCCTCCAACCATCACTTGAAACATGTAATCTTTGTTGATCATTTACAACAGTTTGAATTTCAATGGGTAAGAAATCATTGGAGTCCCAACACCTAGGAGCGACCACCCCCATGCTAGCAAGGAAATCGATTAAATTATTAGCCTCTTTGAAGACATGAGAAACATAGGCATCTTTGAAAGCATTTAAGATAGCTACGAAGTCCACAATTATATGCTTGATTGTCCAAAAGGGAGAAATAATTTTCTTCAAACAATTAACCACATTTAATGAGTCCCCCTCCAACCAGAGTTTTTGATCCCCTTCTCTTGAGATAATTTTAAGCCATGGTAGGTAGTCAAAGCTTTTGCAAGGGATTTGTTTGGGTTTCTAAAGGGAGTGCCATAGCAAAATAAATCTAACCATGTGAATCACATAACACTCCCCCATAACTAGCAAGTCTCAAATTACCTTTAGCACCACCATCAAAATTCACCTTGTTCCAATCATGAAATGGAGCTTTCCTTCTCACACCCTCTCTTGAGGATTCAACCTTATTCAAAGGCTTGGAAATATCAACCCTTAGATTCCACCTATCAGCCACCATAAGATCAAAATTTGAAACAAGCACTTTTGTGCCAGAGTGCTCAGATAGAACCATTTTAGAAATAAAGTGTTCCTTGATGGCTACACCAATCTTAAAAACTAATCTCAAAGGAGGAATGAATGTATCACGAAAGATTTTTTTATTCCTTACCTTCCATAAACCCCATGCCACATGGGAACTATAAGAGACCAAAGCAAGACCAATGACGGGTTGATTGTGGGGAGGGGCATTGAAATCGTAGGTCAACCATAGACCCAAGGAAAACCCAATAAAGATTCCAAAGGTGCAACATGTGAGCCCAAACATATAAAAAAAAATTGCACCCAACAATAATGTGATAGGAATCCTCCACTGCGTCCTCACACTTGAGTAACATCTATTGGGCATCCAAAAGCCCCTTTTACAAAGGTTATTCATAGTTAGGATTTTATCTTGATAGAGCAACCAAAAGAAGATTTTCACTTTAGGAATTAACTTAGGAAACCAAAGGTTCCCCCAAAATGGAGGCAGACCAGCAACATTCATCTGATGATAGAATGTAAAGACCACTAAAAAAGGACCCATGTGAAGTCAAACACCAAACCACCCTATCACATTGAGAAGAGACCAGTAAATGAATCAAAGATAAAAAATAGAAGATTAGATCAAGATCCCTATGGACTTCATGAATCCTCTTCCATTTACCTTCAACAATATAATCAGCAACAAATATTCCAAAAGAGTGAACATAAAGATCTTGAAAAGGAGCATCTCGCCTCTCATCCTTAAGAGGTCAATTTCTAGTCCACCAATCATCCCAAAAAAGAATAGATTGACCATTACCCAAGGACCATCTCATACCAAAAGAAACAATGGTCCTTCCTTTGATCATAACATTCCATAAAGTAGACCCTAAGGGGAGGAGAATCCATTTACAAAATTATCTCTAAATCTATCAATTCCATGAAGATATTTGTTCACTAAAATCGTAGACCACTCCTTACCCCCAAGAAGAAGGTTACAAACTTGCTTGGCGAAGAGGGTTGAATTAATTTTTTTAATTCTTCTCAACCCTATATCACCTTGCTTTTTAGATCTGCAGACTTCCTCCCAATAAACAAGATGCATTCTTTGTTTTTTTTCAACTCCTAACCATAAAAGCCACTTTTGGATACTCTCAGTCTTCTCCCAGAACTTCCTAGGAATTGGAAAAAGACTCAAAGCACACATTGGAATATTCTACAAATTATATTTAATAAACTAAATCTTGCCAGCCTGACTAAGCAACATTCCTTTCCAACTAGCAAGTTTGGAATTAAATTTATCAACTAGACCATTCCAAAAAGAATTAGGGACCACATTAGTATAAAGAGGCATACCTAAATACGTAGAAGGAAGTGCCCCAATTTGAAACTATAACATATGAGAAATTCTTTTTTTCATTCTTTCTAGAGTATTAAAAAAGAAGACAATGCTCTTAGGAAAGCTAATCATCTACCCCAACACTAATTCATATTTTTGCAATATTAACTTAATGGATTTGGATTCAACAATAGATGCTTCACCAAGAATCATGGTATCATCCACAAATTGTGGTGAGAGAAAGTTTGGGAAGAAGAGGAAGGCCTTAAACCCTTAAGATGCCCATCAATAATAGCCTTTTGAATAAACCTTCCAAGAAATTTCACCATGATTATAAAAAAAGAGGGGAGAGATGGGATCACCCTTCCTTAAACATCTCATACCTGTTAAAAAAGGGGATGGAGAGCCATTAACGAGCATAGAAAAGGAAGGAATTGAAAAATCTTCCCAAAAATCCACACAAATCTTTTTGAGAAACCAAAGGCTCTCAAAATCCAAACCAAAAACTATCAATTAACCTGATCATATGCCTTCTCAAGATCCAATTTTAAAATAATACCAACCTTCTTATTGACTAACAAGGAGTGAATATTTTCATGGACCAAAATAATAGAATCAAGGATCTACCTTCCAAGAACAAACTCATTTTGCTAAGAAGAAATAATCAAGGGGAGAACCTGTTGAAGTCTCATAGCCAACACCTTTGAGAAAATTTTGTAGATTGAGTTACAAAGAATAATTGGGCATAACTCATTGAAGGCAGAAGCACCTGACATTTTAGGAATCAAAACTAAAAAGTAAAATTTAATTATTTTAGAAGATTCTTGTTACCAAAAAACTACTTGGTTGCTTCCAAGACATCTCCTAAAATAATCTCCCAAAAAATTTGGAAGAACATAGGGAAACCATCTGACCCTTGGGCCTTGTTCCCTTCAAAAGAGAAAACTACCTTTTTAATCTTTGCATCTGAAGGAATACAACATGACATTTTATTAAGGTCTTCAAAGAAAATCTTAAGGATAACTTCCAAAAGAGGCTCTTGATAGTCAGGATCTAAATTGAGAATATAAGAAAAGAGCTCTAAAAAGAATGATGATGCAACAAGCCTAATCTCTTCCTCCTTATCTAGCCACTGACCATTATAAAAAATATGATTGATCTAATTAGAAGCTCGGTGTTTAAAGTAGAGAGATGGAAAAATCTAGTGTTACTATCTCCACTCCTTAACCAAATAGCCCTCAATCTTTGCTTCCTAAACTATTCCTCTCACTACCTCACACAATGATATTATGCAATTTTAAGAGAAGATAACTCTCCTAAAGCACCACAATTAGATCATAGCCAAAATTCTATATAGATTGTTGTAGGAGATCAAGTTCCTCCTTAAGTACCACCTTTTCATGAAAAATCTATCCAAAGGAAGACTTATTTCACTGTCTAATATTGTTCTTCATAGAAGCCACTTTTTGGAAACTTTATACATCGCAGTACCATCCACAACAATATTCTACCAAGAGGAAACTCTATCTCTGATCTCTAGGTGGCTGACCCACATCTTCTTAAATCTAAAAGGAAAGGATTTTCACCTCCCAAACTGGTCCACCGACAATGAAATCAGAAAGTTGTCAGATCCAAGCTGCTTGGTAAGAGAAAAAAGATAACAAAAGTAGGAAAGGAGCTAGTCCAGAGGAATGAGAGCTTGATCTAGCTTACCTTGATCACAAATTCTCATATTAGAACAAGTATAGGAAGCACCACAAATATCAAAATCAATCAAAGCATTATCATTAATAAAGTTCATAAGATCAAACCTATTGTTAGCAGCAACTTGGGAACCCCCTTTCTTTTTTGCTTCATTAACTGGTGTGTTAAAATATTCCATAACTAGCCAATTGGCTTCCAAGAATCACGATTTGAAACCATTCAAAAAAAAATTAAATCTCTTTCTAGCACTTTTCATATTAGGTGCATAAATGTTTGAGAGAATCCAAGAAAAGTTATCTCAATCATTCTAAAAAGATGTGGCTATATGGTTTAATTCCCCAAACAAAGAAACACCTTTCACCACCTTCAGATTCCAAAAAGTAGCAACACGCCCAAACGCCCCATCAAAATCAAAGCCATGAAAACCACAATCTTTAAAGAAATGATTTTTGAATTTGCACACCTTATTAGAGTCTATTTTGGTTTCCTGAATAATGAAAATATCTGGACGATGATCTCTCACTAGATTGGAAAGAAGATCCTGCTTATGAGGATTGTTCAACCCTCTTATGTTCCAAGATAAAATCTTCATGAGGATTTCTTAGGTGTGCTTTTCAAGCACATCTCAAACAAAGTATTTTATGACCCTTCCGCAATATCAAGCTTTCTTTCTTATTCCCTATGTTGCTGCAATGTAGGCCTACCTCTACCCCTAGGTTTTGACCCATAGTCCAACCTTTGTCGATTTCTAGTTGAAACACTAGAAGGAGAAAATTCTTTCTCCTATTCCTTGATTTAGCAAAGGTAAAATGAGGCTCTCCAACCTCTCCCAAATTAGAAAGAGAGGACTTGCTATCAACACCTGTGATAGAAGAGGTAAGCACTTCTTCCATAGGAGATTAGGAGGAGACAACAACATTATCCTTCATCTTGTCACCAACAACCAAATCTGTTTGAAATAACCCCTCAGTCTCAATATGTCCACCTATAAGGTAGGGGGACCAACCAAATCAAGGCTCCAAGTCATGGGGAGTCGAGAGCAGAAGGATACCCTATCTCACCTCAAGCTAAGCGGGTGTTTAGGTCAAGGATAGAGAATGAAGAACACTCTCAAGTTCTTTTGTCACTCTATTAATCTAAATACTTGAATGGGACTAGATGAGCTAGTTTCTAGAATCTAAACTGCACCTCAGATAGCTCACTGCCCAAGAATAACAACATGGCTCAAGGACAACAACATGACATGTTGGCATCTCTTTGTGGTGCTGACATTTGTACAACTAGAAAGTGTGAAATATAGTGTAAAAAACTAGGAAACCTACTAACTATCTAGCTAGTGATATTTAACGAACTAAACTAAATAAAGAAAGTACGCAAAATAACTATAAAGATGCTAAAGAAGGTAGATGAAAACAAAATTGACGAAGACCAACTCACTATGAGTCGAGTTCGCTAGCAAGCTCCATGCACACGTACACCTACACACAACCAAGAAAGGAAAAATGTTGAGGATGTATAGGGGTTTGCCTCAGTCAAACCCTCACTTTGGTGTTTCCACCTCCATGGATAGCTAGATAGAGAGAGAGAAATAGAAAAATTGTAAAGAAAGTAATGTTGGAATGGAAATAGAATCAAACACTACAAGAGACACAAGGCTACACAAATCCAACAAAATAGACAAAAGTTTTACCACCCTTGACCAAAGGCACTCAAAGCTAATGAGATAGGAATACAATCCCACAACAATGGTCAAGTCAACACAGCTGCACCAGCACCAAGAGCAGCCTCGCTAGGCACCAAAGTGAACCTTTTGTGGTAGAGTATGTAGGATGTTGTGATGTTGGAGATGTGAAGCTAGTTGTGCAACAAGTAGCTCAAATGTATGAAATTGGTGTGTAGAAGCTCAAGAAAATGCTAGATAGATTGTAGAAGATCAAGAATTTCTAAAGAGATGAAGTGAATGAGCAAGATAGGTATTTGAAACTCAAAATGGGAGAGAAAGAGTTATTTTTGGTCTGACTAGTAGACATAGAGGCATTATGCTTCATTCCCAATGAAGAACGTAATGTCCTTGTAGACTTCAGAGGTAGGAATCTACCAAGATGGCAACACATCATGTAGACATCTGCACACCATGCTCACGTCCCCGACAAAAATTCCCCCACCAACACAAAAGACAAGTGCCAAGTGGATTCAATGTGGATGGGTGATGTGGAATTTCACAATCGGGTTTGATTTTCTAAGGTGGAGGGATGTAAAAGGGTAATTTGCAAGAAGGGTGAAAATTCACTCCTATACATTTTTCCCCCACTTTAGTGAGCATGAGTGCGAATGAGTTTTCGATAAAGTAGATTGAAGAGTTTAGAAATGTATAATTAAACCACCGAGGAAGCATACCACAATCTGCAAGATCGAAAGTGTAGGGTAGGAAAATAACTCCATAGGTACTCTCTCCTAAGCAGGTTCAAACAAAGGACTCTACAGTTCCTCGAAACTACAGAGTTGAAAAAAGTACACTGAAATCCCACAGACCAACGATGAACAAATCCTGCAGGATGCAAGTTCTTCACAGGCTCATGGACCTGCAAAGAAGGTGTCCCCCAAGTACTCTCTCCTGAAGGAGGCCCAATGTAATGGGACTCCACAAAGTTGGACTAGAAAGCAACTTCACAAGTGCACCTGCAAAGCAACATGTTAATCCATAGATAAAACATGTTAGAAAACAAAAAGCAGCCTTGAAGGAAAACAAGCAGATAGTCACGTAGACAATAAAACATTGAAGGAAGAGCTTTCAAAGGGGTCCCTCAGGAACCCTTCAAAAGAAAATGGGTCCACTCAAGGATAACACTGTTGGAAAGTGCAAGAATTTTTTTCACAAATTGATTCAACATCAAGGAATCCTTTTGAAATATGTTCACTTCATCAAGGAATTCAAAAGGAAGAAAAGTATCCCTCATGATTGGAAGGTTGAGGCTTCTCCCATAGGAAAAGTTGCTCCCTCCTTAGAGGAAATTTCTTCAAGTTCTTTCTTTGTGATCCTGTGACAAAGGAAACACGTTCTGCTAGGGGTCCAAGTTGAGAATGTGATTTTTAAAAAATGTTTTGATAATATTTTTGAGAAAATATTCCTTGGCCACTAAATGCATTTTCTAAAAATCAAAGTTGACATGATAGCCCCCCCTCAAGATGGTGTGTGTTGAGCACAAGGAACGTGGCATCCTAAGGAGAGAAAAGCAAGAATGAAAAAGTGATATTGTGGCCTGTAGAACATAGCAAGATGTAACCATGGTAATGTTGTCGCACATGCGAGGGACAACACATAAGCACCACAACATCACAAGATAAGAAAAGAAGAGAAAAAGATAACAACACTATAAAAAAAGACAATGACATCAAGAACAAGGGACACAGGGGCGATCTCATATTTCAGGGTCAGAGGTACTTGTGCAGTTTTTTGCACACATGCCCCACTTGGAGTGGGGACCCTCTTTTCAGGATGTCTTCTGACCTTTGGTTTTATTGGATCTATCTTTTTGAGGTCTTGATATGTTGGCTTTTTTGGCTTTGCTCTTGCCTTGAGGCTTGAATTGATTAAAATTGAGTTTTAAGCAAAATCCGGGTTTTCACCTGAATCTGGGATTTTCCGGCTCCGGCGGATTTTCTCGGGCTCTAGCTCACTATCTGTTCATCGTTGAATTTTCTGAATCCGGGTTTGTGCTAAAATCCTGAACTTTGTTGTATTCCCAGTTTTTGCCTTTCCGCAAAATCTATGTTCATCTGGATTTCCGCGTATCTTGAGATTTTCCAAAATTTCGTCCTGGGCTTGGGTTTCTGGATTTGTCAGACACGTCTTGTCGCTCATTAATGACCGAGGTACCTTTGCTCAGATGCATAAATGAGTGGATTTAAGACCTTTTAGGCATCATTTTAACTTCATCATTCATTTGCTTGCTGCTCTGGCGATTGAGAGTTTTCATTCGAGCTTTGAGGATTGATTTTGAATTGCTTGCGTGTGAGTTGATTGGAGCATTGGTTTAAGTTTTCATTGCTTGGGTGTGCTTTCTTCATGGCTGCTTCTTCGAGTTCGAGTTTCATCTGCAATAATCCATGGTAGGTTATCGATGGCCCCTCTTATCTGTTTGCGTGATGGTTGAGTTTTTTCCATATTGAATGATGATCATTTCAGGTTGGCCTTTGCTTGATTATGATTCCGTATTTATAGAGTTAGGGTTGGACCCATCTCTTCAAGAGTCATCATCACCCGTGCCATACGAGCTTCTATTTATCCATTAGATAATGGGTGCATCCGTTTGGGAGGGGTTCTGGGTCAGGTTGTTTGCCCTCTTAGTGCGTAATCTGCCATATTTTGCAAAGTTAGGGTTTTTTCGGTGTTCGGCTCAGAATGGAAAATTCGTTATGATTGGTCAATCTTGTACTTATATTAAACTAATCCCTACCTTGTGAGGACTCGGAGTGCCCTAGACTGATCTTTATAGATGATATTTTAAACCATAAGCTTACCCTGGTTTTAATCGCGGGGGTCTGGTTATCAAAATTAGGGCATCGTTGTTTTGTCATGAGGACTCGTCCTTTGAGAGCTTTGAGAACTTGAAACCATTTGCATTCAAAAATTTTTTGAGTAGTGTCAATTTCGGGGCCATTCGAATCCAAGTGAAGAAGATTACACAATCATTTAGTCGCCAGTTTGCGTGTTGTCTTTCGTTGGGTTTCCGAGGTGTCTGCGGAATTCCTTCGCGACTGGATTTTCCCAATTTCGGTTGATTCCGCGGAGTGTAGCGATTTCTGGAGTCCCTCGAACTGTCCACGAAAATCCATCCCATCCAGACTTTTTGGGTTTTCCTGTTTGGTTGCACTTCTTCCGACTTTCTAAGGATAGGATTCATGGAGTGAAGGTTAAATGCTTATCTCTTGTTGCTAATGAACGAATTTCATGATTATCTCATAATCTTTTGTGCTAACGATTTATTTGACTGATGATGTTTGGTAGCAAGAATCCGTCTGAGTCGGATTTCTCCAAAATTCTGCCCCGACGGGATTTTCCCGGTCTACAGTATTTTCCCGAAATGCTTTATTTCTCCAGAACTTCAAAGATTGGCCATTTGTGCTAGTTTCTAGCTGCTTTATCTGATTTTATGCTAATCTTTTGGTTGGAATATGCATGGTAATTGGGTACTCATGATGATCTTTTGTGAGTGCAGGCTGAATCAAGCAAGGCTGCCGCGGAGAAATCTAAGGGTGACACGGAAGGATCCACCATCTCAGAGGCAGAAAGATTCAAGTTGGATACCAAGAGTCAGTTGCCAGAAAGCAAGATATCTTCTGTGTGGTCCGAGGTTTCTGACATCAATGTGAGATCCTGGAGATACGAGGAGTTCAAGCAGAGGACAGCTGAGAAGAATCTATCAGTCTTGAGGCAAGGGATGATGAAGTCCGGACTGGTGCATGTAGCATGGTTTCCTCCCGCAATCCAATGCTATGAGTTGATTTTAGAGTGTGCCCGACAATATGACTTTGACACCCAAAGGGTTGTCAGCACTGAAGGAAGAGTCTTGGCTAATTTCAGTCCTGTCTCTATTGCCCAAGCCTTTGACATGTCGGATTTGCCTTCTGTGTCTGCTCTGAACATGGACATCGCCAGGACCTATTATGAGAATGAGCCAACCAAGGCTCAACAGATGATCAACTCTTGGTTAGAAAAATCGAAATCATATTACTCCAAATTTCCCAAGCAGTTGCACAGGGTCAAATTCCGGTCAAACATTTATGATGCCATTACATTCTTGAGCAGGGTGGCAGGTTTGAATACCGCTGGAGTGTTAGAGAGTTGGATGGTCCACATGATCACCAAAATTGAACAAGGAACCAACTAACACTAGGCAGGAATTATCAGCACCATAATTGACAAGCAACTAAGGGATGTCTTGGAAGCCAAGAGGTTCACCATGTCCTCTTATGTCATTTATGTGCTTGCCAGATTCTACCCATACAGGGGTTTGAATCCACAGGGGACATTCAGATAGGATATTGTTTATGAGGTATACCAAGAGTTGCATCTAGGACACAAGAATTACAGGAGAGTCAATGATGCATTTACAATGCATATCACTAGGATGCTTCAGAATGCGGAGCATGTGAGACTATTAGATGGAGTGAAGGGATTGATAAAGAATTATGGAGCCTGGTTTATCCAATTTCCCACCTTCACCTACATTAGAATTGATGGATGCCCGGTCGCTCCATATAGGTTACCTCGGTATCCTACCGATCATATTGCATTGTTGGAAATTGTTAGACAAATATTTGAATTTGATGCAGTTGTCAAGAAGGAAAAGCGTAAAACAGGTTTTGGTGGGGATTTCTCGCTTGGAATTGGTGTAGCTAAAGTCTGCCCTTCTATCCAATCAGCACATGCAGCGGGTGATGAATTGGCAGCATATGGTTTCTCCTTCCACTCCAAGAGAAAAAACTTTGACATCACTGGGGAGGCACATACGAAGGCCACCAAGGAGTATCGTCATAAAGATGATCTAGAAGACTATTGGGCCAATATTAAGGATGATCCTGAAGCCAGAAAAAAGAGGTACTCCAGGCTTCCTGTTGATGTGATTAGACAGTATAATGTCAAGTTAATCCCTGACCAACTAGAAGAAGATTGGAATCTAGTGCAAGACCATGCTTATGAAGCTGTTAAGGATAGGTCAATCGGGGATATCAATTGGGATGAAGATGAGGTCACAGAGTTGGAAGACCTAATGGCCCCCATTATGAAATTTACCTCTTCTTGGTTAAAGCATAAGATTTGGGAGCTGGAAAGTGAGAAGGTAGCCTGTACCTTCAATTTGATGGGAAACCTTAATCCTATTTCTACTTCAAAGGAATTAGGGGAGGATGACCCCAAAGGAAAGACTAAAAAGAGCCCACCTTTTAAAATAATGATTAGGGGCCCTAAGGAAAGTGAGCTGGAACCAAAAAGAAAGCCAAAAGGGAAGAAAAGGAGTCGAGCTCTGAGAATAGGTAAATCTTCTTAAGAAGAAGAAGTTGAAAAAGCAGAAGGAGAGGATGTTCCTCCACCACTGAAGAAGACAAGAACAACCAGGACTTCAAAGAGGAAGGTCCAGGACACATCCAAGGATGAGCCTCCCATTGTTGATGTAGAGAGTTCAGGAGAGAAGACAAAAGTCTACATGAGAAGATCGAGGACTCCTTCACCTAAGGACACTGTGCAAAAGATGGATCTTCTTCCAAAGTCACCAGTTGTGGAGTCATCTAAGGCTGCTTCTCCTCCACCAAGTGTGTCTGAGTAGGAGACTCATCAAGAATAGGAAACCAGTGGAGAGGCAGAGCCATTCAAGGAAGGAGCACTCTTTGGGGCGGCAGCTGAGCTTGAGGTTGAAGAAGAAGAAAGGCATACTTCTCCGTTAGTGCAATATGAAGATTCTTCAGAGAATAGCAAAGGAGATGGATCACCCGAGAAGGATGAGGGAATCCCTGTTAGAGCCCCATCACCGGTGCAAGAAGAGGAGATTGAGGAAAGTGATCAAGGTGAACAGCTACATGAAAAGGAAGAGGAGAAAATGTTGGAAGAACAGCAGGAAGAGGCAACAACAGAGGAAATCCGGGTAGAACCTGCAGCCTCGGACTGGCTTGAAAAAGAGATTGCAAGGAAGAAACAGGTAGTAGTTGAAGACACTCCCTTGGATTGGGATGAAATGTTGTCCAAAATTGGCAAAGGAAAGAAAAAGAAGGAAACTAAGGTAGTTTTAAAGATGGAGAGAGATGAAGCAAATACTCGAGTTATCCACATTGCCACCCTTGCCGCAGACAAGACAAGAGAAGATGTCACTGGTGGAGATTACAATGTAGAAAATATTAACCTAGGACCAGCATCTATGGAGCAGGATATAGAGGAATATGAAGGGTCTAGTGTTGTGATCATAGGCAGACTAAGGAAGGAGACCCAGACTAAGCATGAGCTGAGAAAGGAGAATGAAAGACTTAGGAAATGTTTGGAGGAGGTGATGAAACCCCTGCAATCTCTCCACCCATCTTCCTCTGCTACTCCTAGTTTCCTACCCAAGGAAACTATCTCCGAGATTGAAAAGATGAAGACTTCGGCTAAAACTGCAATAGATTGGTTGAAGGATGTGCAAATGAAAGGAGATAGTGCAATCAAGGATATCCTATCAGTTGGGAAGGATGCAGTCCGAGCCAAGGAATTATTGGAGCATGTGCTATCTCAAGACAAGGAAGACATTGACCTTCTATTACAGAAATCCAAAGTCATCATGGGACATGGTAAGGATCAATTAGCTACAGATGGAATCCTTCCTTCCTCCAAATTAAATGAACCCTGGGAATGGTTTGAGGCTCTGCAGATTCGGCATAAGGCCATGAAAAAGATTCTGAAGTGAAAGAAGCAAATAGGTGGTGATCTTACTGGGGTGTATGAGGGCTGCATTGCATTCTTTGAGGTTATGACTGGTAGGAGAAAGATTGCTCCCAAATACCTAAGTCTGGAGCAACTTAGGGAATGGTGGCATGAAGTTTATGCCCCACATTCTAAGAGTGTTATAACTGTCCACCAGCTAGATGATGCGGCCACCTACTTGGCAGTGGTGGATAAGTACCAAGCACATAAGGATGATTGGAATAAGACTGTTGACCAGTCAAAAGAAGAGATTGATTCCATTAAATGCAGGCTTAAGATCTTTCCTTTGCCACCTGTTGCTGAGCTAGATGGGGTGTTTTTGAGGGTTCAAGGATCGTTGGCCCAGAGCAATGATAAAGGAGGTGGTATTTAATGCCATTTTAATATTTGTGCTTCCTTATTATCATAGGGCATGCATTGGACCAGACTACATTGGGGATTGTGTCGAGGCCGACCTTGATGATATAGATGGCATTTAATGTGTACCTTATTTTGGTTTTTCCTAAGGCCGACTTATTTTGGCGGTTATTCTTATTTTGTAAATATTTGGTTGGGCCAACATGTCTGGAATTTGATATAAAAGGCATTCCTGCCTTATTGTAAAGGGGGTTAGACAACTAGATATTAGACATTAAATCGGAGGAAAAAGAGTTAGAGCATTTTTGTGAGTTTCTTGAAGTAAGTATTGTAATCAGAACAGTGGAATTGTTGCAACAGTTTGATGATCTAATACAATTGAAGGAATTGTGGTTTTCCTGGTGAAATCTCTTGTATTGGTTTGTTTTGCATGGTTCTTATTGTTCTATCTTTCAAGTTTCTTGAGGATTTAGGGTTTAGTATTTAGAACTAAGAATTAGTTTTAGTTTGGTGAATGATGTTTATGATTTTATATTTGGAATGTTTGTAGCAATCTCTGGTCTATACTCCCAGTAACTATCTGATTGTAGTAGGCTGGTGAAGTTAACCTGGACCATACATTTAAATGTGCTTAAGTTCGATTGTAGATGAATGTCTATGATTTGAAAATCTATATACCTTAGAAGATTGCACCGTTCTTGTGATATTGCATTGTGGGTTAAGCAAGAACTGGTTATTTGAGATTGGTCCATTCCAGATATCTATTATTGGCATTGTTCATTCTTGAAGTAGTTTAGATCTTATCATTTTCTCGCACCCCTATCTTTTGCTATTTCTTTATTATCTGGTTAGATTTAGGATTAAAGATCATTATATTACAAAATATGATAAATTGAAAGATACGGTTTGCTTGTAGTAAGGTCCATTTGTGATTACCAGCATTTTCACATAATTATCTGAGTTGTTTATGCATTGTCATGACCTGACATCTGAGAGACCTTGGGGTGATTTTCAGTGATTTATTGTTGAAAATAACCTTTCAAGAGAGATAGAATATTGCATTCTATCTAAGTTGTTGCTGTGCAGAAAACACCTCAACAGATTGGCGCTAGAAGGAGGGCCTAAATGAGCACACTGGATCATTTCTTGAACACCATCTCTCTAGAGAGATATAGGAGAAATAACAGATCTACCACAGGAGAGGAAGATTTACAGGAATTACAGTTCCCCACTAAGTCAAGAAGGACTCAAGAAAGGGGAGAATCATCATCACCCATCCCTTCATCAACATCATCCATATCTTCGCATCCAAAGGTTGAGGCCATACCCATCCCTGAAGTAGTTCTCATCCAGCAACCTCAGCTTGTCATCAACCAACCACAACCACCACCCCCGCTTTTTCCAATGGCTTTCCTAGCTAATAATCCATCCCCTTTGTCTTTCAATGCTTACAATGCAATTCCCAAAAACCCTAAAAAATTTTGTTCAAAGTTACATGTTAAAGACCCAAACAGGACTGCAGAAGAGCATATAAGGATTTTCCAAACATGTCTCAAAGATAGAGGGATTGTTCATGAGGATGTTGCTTGTAGGTTGTTTCCTTATTCACTAGGGGAAGAGGCCTTTTACTGGTACAATCACCTCCCATCGGGCTCAATTCTTAATTGGAATGATCTTGAGACTGCCTTCTTACAAAAGTTCAGAATACCTATCAGTGCCAATGAATTGTATTTGCAATTCACTAGAGTCAAGAGAGAGGTCAATGAACCAATATCCAGTTTCAATAATAGGTTTCACCGTGCGTACACCAGACTTCAAGATCCTTATGTTTTGGATGACAATACAGCCTTGGGAGTCTATTACAAATCATTGGATAGCCTCACAGCCACCTTTCTGAAGTGGAGGCCTAACCCTCCAGCTAACCTAACTGATGCTTACAAAGAAGTTGTTAAGCTTAGCACAGATCTGAGGCAACATATAACTGGGCTGTTGCCTTCTTTAGGACCAATTGCACATCCCAGTCAGGTTCAAGCATTAAATCAGGCACTCACTAATCATACTCCAATCATGAATCCAGTACCTCAATTACCTTTGGTACCACATCCTGGTCTTCCCATGAGCCAAGTCTCTCCTATGATGAATTTTCCCCAACAACAGGTTAATCAGCCTATGTATCAGTCGCAGCCAAATAGTTTCCCTGCTTATCTACAAAATTCTGAGGTGTTGCATCAATCTATGGGATCTGCTACAACGCCTGTCCCTCCTCAGAGTAACCCAAGCCAGCCTCCTTATCAAGATCCAAATAGGGAGAGAATTGATGAAATGGCTGAACAGATAAAGAAGTTGAATCTAGAGGTGACCTACCTAATGAATCAAAATAGTCAACTGCAAGCTGCCCAGAAGAGTATGCAGTCCAATCAGAACAGAGAGTTTCCACAAGGATAGAGTTTTGACAGAGGACAGCGTAATGAAAGAGGATTCCATAATGACAGGGGATATAATCAGGATAGGGGTTACAACAATGACAGAAGCTACAATAATGATAGGAGACATAATTTCGATAGAGGCCAAGGTAGTGGATCAGGATTTGATAAGAGGCAATCACAAGGACAAAGTAGAACTTGGAATACAAGACCTAACAATGGAGGAGTCCCCACCCCATTGGATCAACCAGTTAATCAAGCAGTCAACCAATCTGCAAATCAGCCAGTCAGTCAGGACAAGCCTCCTAGTGGTGTATATCTGGCTGAACCAGCCTTATCAGGGTGGTGTAGGCTTCATAAGACAAGTCAGCATTTAGAGTTAAAATGTCCAGATTTCCAAACGGTTGCTTCCATTTTCCAGTATGAGGTGGAGAATAATGCAAATGGGCAAGAGATGGTTCCTTCTTCCCCTTATGATTCTACTGTGCTAGTATTAAATCACACTCCCTTCCCAGTAAGTGAAGAAAATACTCCAGAGGAAGAATCTGATTCTCAGGAGGGGAAAGCAGATCAGATCTACAATGGGGATGAAGTGGCTCAGTTATTCAATGAAGTGACAATGAATGATAATGGCCCCCTTGATCAAGAGGAGGCTTAAGTTGAAGAAGTACAGATGTTCCAGAGGCAAGGTTTGAGGGATATGCCCCATAGGCACCCACAGGCTGGGGGACCTTTCACTACCTCTATTCCTCCTAATAACTTCAGTACTCCCCCAGATCCTAATGCTAGCAATAATCCATCTTTCCCACATGTATCCAGGCAGTACCTTTCGAAGGACAGACAAGCTCAAACTGACCTACAAAAGGAAAAGGCTATTCAAACAAGCAGAGACAAGGTGGAGGAATCTCCCAAGGAAGTATCAACTGACATGAGTGAGGAGCAAATGGCTTCCTATGTTGTTGAGGAATTCAAGAAATTAAACGTAAATCTTTCAGCATTCGAGTTATTAAGATTCCCTGCAATTAGGAAAGCAATTTTAGGTACTTATGATGCACGTTTGGTGTCTTTGGATAAACCTTCTAGCGAGGGTATCAGCAATTTCTCTAGTTCGCCTATAAGGACACAAAGTCAGGTTCATAGTCAGACAAATTTGCCCCCTAGAGATAAAGGAAAGGAAAAGGACAAGACTCAAGTGGCTCAAGTAGATACTCAACCAACCTTATTCCAAGGGAAGATAGAAACGCCACCATTTATGATCTCTATCTGTATATTCGGTAAGAATCTGCATAATTGCTTATTAGATTTTGGTGCTTCCACCAATGTGATGCCATTTGGAGTATGTAGAGCTTTAGGGATTACACCTGCTGACTCTCAGAAGAAGGTGTCTCAATTGGACAGAACTAAAGTGAATGTGGTGGGAGAGTTAAATATGATTCACATGCAGGTAGCTTTAGACCCAAGGATTCAACAGGTTATCAATATTCAAGTGGCTGATATCCCTGACGCGTATGGTTTGATTCTATGAAGAGATTTTACTAAGGCTTTGAATGGTTATGTGTCTACTAGTCACTCTCACATGTGGCTTCCCTGGAAAGGAGTGCCCAATCAAATCAGAATTGAAAGAGAGCCAAGAATGAAATACATGATTACAGAATACCAAAAGACTTCAACAGAAATTTTGATATCAGAAGTTGGCATGGGAAGTTATATGTTGTCAACACAATACAAGGAATCAGACTCAGAGGAGGTGTTGATGCTGTACACGATGCCCATCGATGCAGAAACGAGATCCAGCCCTGTCACTATTTTGACAAAATTAGTAAAGGAAGAAGAGGAAACTAAAGATACTCAGATCAGTCTATTAGACAGTTTTCAGGAATTCATCAAGTAGTGTGTTGAAAATCAAATGCACTTAGGTAAAAGGACAAGCTTTGAAGAATTACTCTTACCCAATTGGTGTAGAGTCCATAATGCTTCCCATTAAGAATTGGAGTGTTGTTTATGCCAGACAGTAGTAGAACAAGTACAGAAGTGCATGAACCCCACCTTGGCAGATAAAACAGATATACAGAACCCTCAGGAAGAATATCAAGGAAAGGAGTCTATGTCATCTAAAAAACTATCTAGTAATATTAAGCCAAAAGATGTGATGAAGAGGACTATCACTACTGAATGTTGGACTCTCAGGTTTGATGGATCCAAGTCCAAGCATGGAGCTGGGGCAGGGTTTGAACTGATCAGTCCAAAGGGTAAGAATTTCTTTGCAGCCCATAGGCTTCAATTTCACTGTACTAACAACGTAGCAGAATATGAGGCGTTAATTCATGGACTTCTTATGGCACTTAAGAAAAAGGTTAAGATCCTGCAAGTCTTTGGTGATTTTGAGTTAGTAGTTAAGCAAGTAAGAAAACAATATTCATGCCATGATAGGAGAATGACTAATTATAGGCATAGAGTGTGGGACCTCATTGAGGGATTTGATGCCTTCAATATTCAACTAATACCACAGCGAAAGAATCAAACTGCCGATTCTCTAGCTCAGGCAGTGAGCACTTTGCAGCCTTTATCTTTGTCAGGATTGAAGAAATTCACTGTAGAATTGACTCCTGTGCCATCAGTCCCGGACAATGTTACTAACTTCCAGGTATTCGAAGATGATAAGAATATTCTTGATTTTATCACAAAAATAGACGTTTTTGCTTCTCAAATCATTGATGAGACAGAGCTTCAGGAAGCAGAACTGGATTTAGAAGATGTGATGAACTTAAAATCAAATACTATTCCAAGGGGAATGGTACAGTTGGAAAGAATTTTTGATATGGATAAAATCAAGGATCAGGGACAAGAATCAAAGGAGTTTATCAATGGACAGTGTGATACTTATAATATGGGAACTAAAGATAACGCCAAGAACATTTTTATTGGCAAAGTATGCACTCCTAAAGAAAAACAAGGGATAATTGGAGTCTTGCACAGCTTTCTAGATATAGTAGCTTGGAGTTATGAAGACTTGAAAACTTATGATACATCAATCATAACTCACACTATACCTTTGAGGCCAGGTGCCAAACCTTTCAGGCAAAGACAGAGGCCTATAAATGCATTGTTGGAACCACTCATACAGAAAGAAGTTCAGAAGTTACTATCTGCTAGAATCATATTTCCGGTCAGGCATTCAACATGGGTAGCCAACCTGGTTCCAGTAAGAAAAAAGAATGGAGAAATTAGGCTCTGTGTCGACTTCAGGAATTTAAATAGATCATCAGAAAAAGATAACTATCCAGTTCCCTCTTTGGATGAAGTGCTTCAGGTGGTCAGTGGATCTCAGATGATGTCCTTCCTGGATGGTTATTCAGGGTACAATCAAGTAATGGTTCAGTATGAGGATAGGAACAAGACTGCTTTCACAACCAAGTGGGGTACCTTTGCTTATAGGAGGATGCCATTTGAACTCATTAATGTAGGGGCTACATTTCAAAGGGCTATGGATATTGCCTTCAAGGATATCATAGGCAAATGCATCATCATTTATATGGATGACCTGACTATGTTTTCGAAAAATAGAGGGGATCACATCTCAGATTTGCACAAAGTATTTCAAAAGTGCAGAGAATTTGGCATATCCTTGAATCCTAAGAAGTGTATCTTTGGAGTAACAGAGGGAAAGCTACTAGGCCACGTTATATCAGAAAAGGGAATTGCTATTGATCCAGAGAGAGTGGAGGCCATATTGAAGATTCAGCTGCCTGCTAGCAAAAAGGAGATGAAGTCCTTCTTTGGTAAGATCGACTTCATCAGAAAATTCATTACTGGATTTGCTAAAATTGTTAAACCACTGAATGCAATGTTGAAACAAGATGCCAAGATCGAATGGACTACAGAAGCGAAGGAGGAATTTGCAGAGATAAAAAGGGCCATTGCTAATGCTCCAATATTGGTAAGTCCGAACTACAGCAAATCCTTTTATATCTATTCATTTGCTTCAGATCATTCATGTGCTAGAATGCTAACTCAAAAGTCTAATGAGGGAAATGAGCATCCTATTGCTTTTATGAGTGCACCATTAAAATATGTTGAGTTAAAATATCCAAGTGTGGAAAAGCAGGCATATGCCCTGGTCAGAGCAGTAAAGAAATTCAGGCATTACATCCTCAGAAATAAGGTGTATGCAATTGTTCTAGATTCTGCAGTTAAGTTACTTTTGATGCAAAATGAATTAGGTGAGCGTAGAGCTAAATGGGTGACCATGCTACAAGAGTATGACATTGAGATCCAGCCCATGAAGTTGGTAAGAGGGCAAGGACTCACTTGGACTCTGGCCGAAATAGGTCCTGAATTGACTGTTCAGAATTATAGTATCGAAGAGGTTTCCCCAGATGGTTGGTATGACGACATAGTGTATTATTTGCTAAACCAACGACCTCCAGGTCATCTTAGTGCAGTTCAGAGATGAGCTCTACGGTTAAAGAGTGATGGTTTCATGTTGAAAGGAGCTGTTCTGTACAAGAAAAATCATGAAGGCATTTATTTAAGGTGTCTTGGAAAACAGGAAGCTGAAAGAGTGATGAATGAATTTCATGAGAAATATGGTACTGGTCATGGCTCTGCAATTGCCACAGCAAATCAAATTTTGAGGGTAGGGTATTACTGGCCTACACTATTCAAAGATGTTCACCATCATGTACGGACCTATCACACTTTCCAGATTGTAGCAACAAGAGAGAGGTATGCAGCACTTCCGCTCCAATCGGTCACTGAAGTAAGACCTTTTGCTCAGTGGGGTATGGATTTCATAGGCCCCATCAACCCACCATCTTCTGCAGGACACTGGTACATTCTCACTATTACTGATTATTTTACAAGATGGATGGAAGCTTTTGCTTGTAGGCAATGTACATTCAGATGTAGTGATTGATTTTTTCGAGTCTGCTATTCTTAATCGATTTGGATGCCCTATTGCTGTTGTCTGTGATAATGGTCATGCCTTTGCATCTTTGAAATTCTCAAATTGGGCCTTTGATCATGGCATTATTTTGAAGTTCGCGTCTAATTATTATCCCCAAGGTAATGGCCTAGCAGAGTCCTCTAATAAGAACCTATTGACTGTCATCCGTAAGCTATTAGAGAGGAACACAAAAGACTAGTACACCCAGCTTCGGTTTTCCCTTTGGGCAGATCGTACTAGACTCAAGTCATCCATTGGAACATCTCCTTATCACTTAGTGTATGGTCTGGAGCCAGTATTCCCTATCCAACTCAAGATCCCAACTTTACAATTTATAAATCAGTTTTATGATGAAGGGGATAAAAGGGAGGCTAGGTTGATAGAACTACTGCACCTTGAGGAGAAAAGAGATAATGCCCTTCAGAATTTTTCCAAACATCAGGGGATAGTTAAGAGATGGTATGACAGGAGGGCTAAAGTCAAAGCTTTCAGGATTTCTGACCTTGTCCTATACTGGGATAAACCTCATGATCAGAAAGGGAACCATGGGAAGTTTGATAAATTATGGCTTGGCCCATATCAGATCGCTGAAATACTTGGAGATAATGCCTTCCGTCTAGAGACTCTCACAAGGGAGGATATCCCACTGCCTGTCAATGGGCAGTATTTGAAACATTATTTCCAGTCCTGAGCTATTTCCAGCTCCTTGCTTTGTAAATAGTTAGTTTAGGTTGCTCTGCTTGTTTTGTTTGGTTAGAGTAGGTTTCCCTTTTGGTTTGCTTGTTTGTTTTGGTTAGAATAGGTTTGCTTTGGTTTGTTTGTTTTCGTTTGCGTTGCTCTTGCTCTTGGTTCCTTCTCTTTTGAGGATCTTTGGGTGCATCTGTATGGCAAGGGTGACAATGTAGGTCTAATGTTCTTAGTATTTCCCTTACAAACTCTAATCATCCTTCCAGGGCACTGTGGTACGAACTCTCTATCTAATGTCACTTATCCTTATGCTGAGGCAAAGGGTTTTCTAGTCAGTTTGAACAGGAATATATCGAGGTCTCATACTTTTAATTATTAAATATACCTGAAGTTTCAGAAGGTCCTTATAAGGTCTGAACAGGTGAAAAATCCTTTTCCACTCTAGTGCCACTGTGGTTCTCAGCCTTGCGTGTGGACTTCACTATTCACAGGTTGAATGAAATGAGTGAAAAGACAAGATATATCAAAAAAAAAGAGTAAAAAAAAAAAGAGAGGAAATATTGAAAATTAAAAGGCTTGAATTCAACTTATCAGGGGGATCTGAATAACTCTACCGGGGCTATGGACGCCTGGCTGGCAATAGAGCTATGTTCAGGAGGATCACAACGATAACCTCGTCAGGGCTATGGATGCCTGACTGGCCGTGAGGCTCTATCCAGGTTACTCTTAGAGTATGAATCTTTATGTAGCCTGTTCATACCAAGTTTGATCTTTATTGTAACTGAGGGGTGGTAATGAATGCATGTGCACACACTTTGACCCTGGTATAGGAAACTTTGAACGACTGAGAGCTTCTTTGTTTTAACATGGAGGTGGTGGCTGGGTATCTGGGTTGAAACAATAAGTTCTGGGTTCTTGATTCCAGTTTGTCATCGAAATGCTCAGGAGCATTTCCCCAGCAGAGTCGCCATTTGTTGTGCAGTTTTTTGCACACACGCCCCACTTGGAGTGGGGACCCTCTTTTCGGGATGTCTTCTGACCCTTGATTTTATTGGATCTATCTTTTTGAGGTCTTGATATATTGGCTTTGTTGGATTTTCTCTTATCTTGAGGCTTGAATTGATTAAAATTGAGTTTTAAGCAAAATTCGGGTTTTCACCTGAATCCAGGATTTTTCGGCTCCGGCGGATTTTCCCGAGCTCTAGCTCACTGTCTATTCATCACTGAATTTTTTGAATCTAGGTTTGTGCTAAAATCCTGAACTTTGTTGTATTCCCAGTTTCTGCCTTTCCGTGAAATCTATGTTCATCTGGATTTCCGCATATCTTGAGATTTTCCAAAATTTTGTCTTGGGCTCAGGTTTTTGGATTTATCAGACGCGTCTTGTCGCTCATTAATGACTGAGGTACCTTTGCTCAGACACGTAAATGGGTGGATTTAAGCCCTTTAAGGCATCATTTTAACTTCATCATTCATTTGCTTACTGCTCTGGCGATTGAGAGTTTTCATTCGAGCTTTGAGGATTGATTATGAATTGCTTGCATGTGAGTTGATTGGAGCGCTGGTTTAAGTTTTCATTACTTGGGCGTGCTTGCTTCGTCACTACTTCTTCGAGTTTGAGTTTCGTCTGCAATAATCCATGGTAGGTTATCAATGGCCCCTCTTATCTGTTTGCGTGATGGTTGAGTTTTTTCCATATTGAATGATGATCATTTCGGGTCGGCCTTTGCTTGATTATGATTCTGTATTTATAGAGTAAGGGTTGGACCCATCTCTTCGAGAGTCATCATCACCCGTGCCATACGAGCTTCTATTTATCCATTAGATGATGGGTGCATCTGTTTGGGAAGGGTTCTGGGTCAGGTTGTTTTCCCTCTTAGTGCGTAATCTGCCATATTTTGCAAAGTTAGGGTTTTTTTGGTGTTCGCCTCAAAATGGAAAATTCGTTATGATTGGTCAATCTTGCACTTATATTAAACTGATCCCTGCCTTGTGAGGACTCGAAGTGCCCTAGACTGATCTTTATAGATGATATTTTAAACCTTGAGCTTACCCTGGTTTTAATGGCGGGGGTCTGGTTATCAAAATTAGGGCATCGTTGTTTTGTCATGAGGACTCGTCCTTTGAGAGCTTTGAGAACTTGAAACCATTTGCATTCAAAAATTTTTTGAGTAGTGTCGATTTCGGGGCCATTCGAATCCAAGTGAAGAAGATTACACGATCATTTACTCGCCAGTTTGCGTGTTGTCTTTCGTCGGGTTTTCGAGGTGTCCGCATAATTCCTTCGCGACTGGATTTTCCCAGTTTCGGTTGATTCCGCAGAGTGTAGAGATTTCCGGAGTCCCTCGAACTGTCTGTGAAAATCCGTCCTATCCGGACTTTTCGGGTTTTCCTGTTTGGTTGCACTTCTTCTGACTTTCTAAGGATAGGATTCATGGAGTGAAGGTTAAATGCTTATCTCTTGTTGCTAATGAATGAATTTCATGATTATCTCATAATCTTTTGTGCTAACGATTTATTTGACTGATGATATTTGGTAGCAAGAACCCGTCTGCGTCAGATTTCTCCAAAATTCCACCACGACAGGATTTTCTCGATCTACAGTATTTTCCTAGACCGCTTTATTTCTCCGGATCTTTAAAGATTGGCCATTTGTGCTAGTTTCTAGCTGCTTTATCTAATTTTATGCCAATCTTTTGGTTGGAATATGCATGGTAATTGGGTACTCATGACGATCTTTTGTGAGTGCAGGTTGAATCAAGCAAGGCTGCAGCAGGGAAATCTAAGGGTGACACGGAAGGATCCACCATCTCAGAGGCAGAAAGATTCAAGTTGGATACCAAGAGTCAGTTTCCAGAAAGCAAGATATCTTCCATGTAGTCCAAGGTGTCTAACACCAATGTGGGATCCTGGAGATATGAGGAGTTCAAGCAGAGGACAGCTGAGAAGAATCTGTCAGTCTTGAGGCAAGGGATGATGAAGTCCGGACTGGTGCATGTAGCAGGGTTTCCTCCTGCAATCCAATGCTATGAGTTGATTTTAGAGTGTGCCCGGCAATATGACTTTGACACCCAAAGGGTTGTCAGCACTGAAGGAAGAGTCTTGGCTAATTTCAGTCCTGTCTCTATTGCCCAAGCCTTTGACATGCCGGATTTTCCTTCCGTGTGTGCTCTGAACATGGACATGGCCAGGACCTATTATGAGAATGAGCCAACCAAGGCTCAACAGATGATCAACTCTTGGTTGGAAAAACCAAAATCACATTACTCCAAATTGCCCAAGCAGTTGCACAGGGTCAAATTCTGGTCAGACATTTATGATGCCATTACATTCTTGAGCAGGGTGGCAGGTTTGAAGACCGCTGGAGTGCTAGAGAGTTGGATGGTCCACATGATCACCAAAATTGAACAAGGAACCAACTACCACTGGGCAAGACTTATCAGCACCATAATTGACAAGCAGCTGAGGGATGTCTTGGAAGCCAAGAGGTTCACCATGTCCTCTTATGTCATGTATGTGCTTGCCAGATTCTACCCATACAGGGGTTTGAATCCACAGGGGACATTCGGACAGGATATTGTTTATGAAGTATGCCCAGAGTTGCATCTAGGACACAAGAATTATAGGAGAGTCAATGATGCATTTACAATGCATGTCACTAGGATGCTTCAGAATGCGGAGCATGTGAGACTATCAGATGGAGTGAAGGGATTGATAAAGAATTATGGAGCCTGGTTTATCCAATTTCCCACCTTCACCTACATTAGAATTGATGGATGCCCGGTTGCTCCATATAGGTTACCTCGGTGTCCTACCGATCATATTGCGTTGTTGGAAATTGTTAGACAAATATGTGAATTTGATGCAGTTGTCAAGAAGGAAAAGCATAAAATACGTTTTGGTGGGGATATCAACTGGGATGAAGATGAGGTCACAGAGTTGGAAGACCTAATGGCCCCCATTATGAAATTTACCTCTTCTTGGTTAAAGCATAAGATTTGGGAGCTGGAAAGTGAGAAGGTAGCCTATACCTTCAATTTGATGGGAAACCTTAATCCTATTTCTACTTCAAAGGAATTAGGGGAGGATGACCCCAAAGGAAAAATTAAAAAGAGCTCACCTTTTAAAATAACGATCAGAGGCCCTAAGGAAAGTGAGCTGGAACCAAAAAGAAAGCCAAAAGGGAAGAAAAGGAGCCGAGCTCTGAGAATAGGTAAATCTTCTAAAGAAGAAGAAGTTGAAAAAGCAAAAGGAGAGGATGTTCCTCCACCACCGAAGAAGACAAGAACAACCAGGACTTCAAAGAGGAAGGTCCAGGACACATCCAAGGATGAGCCTCCCATTGTTGATGTAGAGAGTTCAGGAGAGAAGACAAAAGTCTACATGAGAAGATCAAGGACTCCTTCACCGAAGGACACTGTGTAAAAGATGGATCTTCTTCCAAAGTCACCAGTTGTGGAGTCATCTAAGGCTGCTTCTCCTCCACCAAGTGTGTCTGAGCAAGAGACTCATCAAGAACAGGAAACCAGTGGAGAGGCAGAGCCATTCAAGGAAGGAGCACTCTTTGGGGCGGTGGCTGAGCTTGAGGTTGAAGAAGAAGAAAGGCATACTTCCCTGTTAGTGCATTATGAAGATTCTCTGGAGAATAGCAAAGGAGATGGATCACCTGAGAAGGAGGAGGCCATCCCTGTTAGAGCCCCATCACTGGTGCAAGAAGACGACATTGAGGAAAGTGATCAAGGTGAATAGCTACCTGAAAAGGGAGAGGAGAAAATGCTAGAAGAATAGCAGGAAGAGGCAACAACAGAGGAAATCCGGGTAGAACCTGTAGCCCCGGACTGGCTTGAAAAAGAGATTGCAAGGAAGAAACAGGTAGTAGTTGAAGACACTCCCTTGGATTGGGATGAAATGCTGACCAAAATTGGCAAAGGAAAGAAAAAGAAGGTAGCTAAGGTGGTTTCAAAGATGGAGAGAGATGAAGTGTATAACCGAGTTATCCACATTGCCACCCCTGCTGCGAACAAGACAAGAGAAGATGTCACTGGTGGAGATTACAATGTACAAAATATTAACCTAGAACCGGCATCTATGGAGTAGGATATAGAGGAATATGAAGGGTCTAGTGCTGTGATCATTGGTAGACTAAGGAAGGAGACCCAGACCAAGCACGAGCTGAGAAAGGGGAATGAAAGACTTAGGAAATGTTTGGAGGAGGTGATGAAACCCCTGCAATCTCTCCACGCATCTTCCTCTACTACTCTTGGTTTCCTACCCAAGGAAACTATCTCCAAGATTGAAAAGATGAAGACTTCGGCTAAAACTGCAATAGATTGGTTGAAGGATGTGCAAATGAAAGGAGATAGTGCAATCAAGGATATCCTATCAGTTGGGAAGGATGCAGTCCGAGCCAAGGAATTATTGGAGCATGTGATATCTCAGGACAAGGAAGACATTGACCTTCTATTACAGAAATCCAAAGTCATCATGGGACATGGTAAGGATCAATTAGCTACGGATGGAATCCTTCCTTCCTCCAGATTAAATGAACCTTGGGAATGGTTTGAGGCTCTGCAGATTCAGCATAAGGCCATGAAAAAGATCCAGAAGTGAAAGAAGCAAATAGGTGGTGATCTTACTGGGGTGTATGAGGGCTGCATTGCATTCTTTGAGGTTATGACTGGTAGGAGAAAGATTGCTCCCAAATACCTAAGTCTGGAGCAAATCAGGGAATGGTGGCATGAAGTTTATGCCCCAGATTCTGAGAGTGTTATAAATGGCCACTAGCTAGATGATGTAGCCACCTACTTGGCAGTGGTGGATAAGTACCAAGCACATAAGGATGATTGGAATAAGACTGTTGACTAGTCAAAAGAAGAGATTGATTCCATTAAATGCAGACTTAAGATCTTGCCTTTGCCACCTATTGCTGAGCTAGATGGGTTGTTTTTGAGGGTTCAAGGATCATTGGCCCAGAGCAAGGATAAAGGAGGTGGTATTTAATGTCATTTTGAGATTTGTGCTTCCCTATTATCATAGGGCATGCATTGGACCAGACTACATTGGGGATTGTGTCGAGGCTGACCTTGATGATATAGATGGCATTTAATGTGTGCCTTATTTTGGTTTTTCCTAAGGCCGACTTGTTTTGGCGGTTATTCTTATTTTGTAAATATTTGGCTGGGCTGACATGTCTGGAATTTGATATAAAAGGCATTCCTGCCTTATTGTAAAGGGGGTTAGACAATTAGATATTAGACATTAAATCAGAGGAAAAAGAGTTAGAGCATTTTTGTGAGTTTCTTGAAGCAAGTATTGTAATCAGAACAGTGGAATTGTTGCAACAGTTTGATGATCTAATACAATTGAAGGAATTGTGGTTTTCCTGGTGAAATCTCTTGTATTGGTTTGTTTCGCATGGTTCTTATTGTTCTATCTTTGAAGTTGCTTGAGGATTTAGGGTTTAGTATTCAGAACTAAGAATTAGTTTTAGGTTGGTGAATGATGTTTATGATTTTATATGTGGAATGTTTGTAGCAATCTCTGGTCTATACTCCTAGTAACTATCTGATTGTAGTAGGCTGGTGAAGTTAACCTAGACCATACATTTAAATGTTCTTAAGTTCGATTGTAGATGAATGTCTATGATTTGAAAATCTATATACCTTAGAAGATTGCACCGTTCTTGTGATATTGCATTGTGGGTTAAGCAAGAACTGGTTATTTGAGATTGGTCCATTCCAGATCTATCTATTATTGGCATTGTTCATTCTTGAAGTAGTTTAGATCTTATCATTTTCTCGCACCCCTATCTTTTTCTATTTCTTTATTATTTGGTTAGATTTAGGATTAGAGATCATTATATTGCAAAATCTGATAAATTGAAAGATACAGTTTGCTTGTAGTAAGGTCCCTTTGTGATTACCAGCATTTTCACATAATTATCTGAGTTGTTTATGCATTGTCATGACCTGACACCCGAGACACCTTGGGGTGATTTTCAGTGATTTATTGTTGAAAATAACCTTTCAAGAGAGATAGAATATTGCATTCTGTCTGAGTTGTTGTTGTGCAGAAAACACCATCAACAGTACTCATAAATATATATAAGTATAATAATAATATATTAATGAACTATCATCAACCCCCTACTATATCAGACCATGTGAAGAGTGCACGAGAAAACAAAATAAAAATTCCCCTATGAACAAAATAAAAATTAAAAATTGGGTCAACATGGAAGGGAAGCCTAAATTCCCCCAACACTTTGCATTGTCCCCAATTGTTGAAAATCAATACACATAACAAAGGAAGAATGATGAGACAAATAGAGGAAGTTGTACGAAGCAAAAACACTCTTGTATCCAAGCACCTACGAGTGTGACAAGGATCATCCAAGAACATAAAATACAAGAACGAGGGAGCATAAATACACACACACAATATACACTACAGATAAAGACGAGGCACCCCCTTAACACTCATCAACCAAATGGTTATCAACCTCCCAATCTAGATAATTATACAAGGAAGGCAGATGAACCTATAAGGGCAGAATTTCAAGGGGGGGGCCTTTGACCCCCTGCAGTAAGAGCCAAGGAAGGAGACTCTTCGGGGTCTCCTTAGCTCAATTCCGTGGGGAAAAGGTCAGTGACTTTGCAAAGATCACTGAAAGAGTCGAGACCTTGTCCAAAGAGTTAAACATGCACTTCATAGGAGTGACATGTGTTATCTCATTAGACGAGGAAGGAGACACCTAAAAACCACTACTAGGCTCACTAAGTGACTTGAGAGTAGTGATGAACTCTAGGGATGTCAACTTCTTCCATCATATGAATGACACATGCTAATGCAGAACCACCCTCTGAAGAAGGTGGACTCCTCTTTCAACGCCCATTACTAGTAGGGCCATCCTCCATATTTCACTTCATTAGAGGATGTGAGATCCCCATGGACGAGGCAGAAGGCAGAAGTGCTAAAACAGGAAAAGCAGGAGTTCGCTTTAGATCAATTGTGTTTTGAGATCTTAACCATGACAAGTTCTGTCTCGGGGAAGGTAGCATGAGTTCAATGTTCTAGTAATCAGAATGTAGATTCAAGAAGGAATTTGAATGATTTAAGGAGGCCTAGTTTTTCTACACAAAGAGCAATTTTCAAATACTATGAATGAGTTGCAAGAATGAAGAGTATCAGTGTTCATTCAAATGTCTATGAGTAGAAAGCTATGTTTTTGTATGGTAAGATCAAAGATTTCAAAAAGGAGAATATTTCTGAGTGCAAAGGAAAGTAACTTGATACAGTAACAAGCATCAATGGTACAGTACCTGGATATGGAGTACTGGCTATTAAAAGCTACAGCAAGGACAACTAACTCAGTTGGTTGGAATAGTGTTTCAAACAGGATCATTTATCAATGCTTAAGGCAAGGCAGCAATTACTATTCATTCAGATTGCTTCAGAGAGTTACTTGAACAAATTGTCAAAGCTAGACTGTGGAGGTCTAGAAGTCAAAGGACACTGTTGTTTGTACAGAAAAAATGCATGGGTACAGTATATTTAAGAAGTCTTTATCTTCACAATGCATAAGCATAGAGTCATGCTGGAATTTACAAAATTCAAATGCCTTAGAAGCCCAAAATTTGAAATATTATTGGGATTACTAACCTTTTATATCTTAGGAAAATATTGCATAGCAAGGATTGTTCTATTGTGTCTTCAAAAGAGTTACAAGTGTCAAAGTAAGACATCACTCGTAATAGGTCAAGCCATGAACTAAATAAAACAAATATACAGGAATTTCATCATTTGCAGATTACTCAGTTGAGATCTTGTCAGAATAGTAAGGTAAAAGTTGTCATATTTACAAGATAAGCAACAGAATACAGTTGGAAGCCATCATGGGTTTAGCCCATAACTTGAATGCAAATCAATATGCAGATTTTGTTATTTTTTTCATACACCCGTATTAGTGCTTGAGTTTATAACATATTTTTCTTCAAAGTTTCCTGATACTCAGTTGAGTCTTCTACAGAAAAGGAGCAAGGTTTTGTTTTTCTCTAAAAGACCATAATGGAATGTACAATTTTGAGCTCAATACACATATGAGATTTTTAAATTCAAGACATATTTTTCAAAATCTCGTGAACATCATGGAGAGTCATACTAGTTTTCAACATAAATAACAAATGAATAATTCTCCTTCAAGATAATGAGTACCCACATGCAGATTAATAGTCAAATGAGAGTTCCATTATATTTTAGTATACCCATGTCGGGTTTCGAACATGAATGAAGAAACAAAACTAGCAATGGTGGGTCAAGCCCAGAAAATAATAGAAGGCCCATTTTGATGCATAAGTATGGCATGGCCTATATATGGCCTGTGTATGGGTATTTGCATAAAATAGCTAAATACATTCAAAATGTGAATTTCCTGTGCAGAGCCAAGTTTCAGAATTGAAGAAATACAATTCTCTTTTGAAATATCGAATACCCACATTGGGGTTTCCAATAAACACACAGATTTTCACTATTTTCTGATACCCATATTTTAATTGAGCTTCAAAATATAGAAAAATGCAGTTTCCCTTAGAGATTTCAAGTACCCACTTTCAGGGTTAGCTTCAAAGTGCAGAAGAAATAATTACAATAGTAACCCATGTGAAGTCTTGAATTAAATAGCAAGAATATACAGCAGATGCAAGTTTTTGAGTTGGGTCAAGCAACAAGAGGAAGGAGATGCAATTTTATTCAGCTTTCTGTGATACCCATATGCAGAAATGCTTTCAAATAGACATAATGGTCAATTTTATGTTCTGGGTCGAACCCAAAATCCACAAAGAATGCTCCCTATAGTGCGCCTTTGGCACAGCCTAATATGGCCAAAATGCATGAGTAGAAAAGAAACTATTTAAGTCTCCATAGAACAAGTGTGTAGCAAAGGAAAGTTACCAATTTATATTTTTGAGGAAGCACTTTAGCTGTGGCTAAGAACTCTAGATAGTTTCAGAGGACAAGATCTTGAGCCGTAAAAGACAATCGAGCTCTCATACTGCAAATGGTATACAACAATGGTTGATGTAGTAATAGGAAAGCACATAGAAAATGCAGAACAAAGACATTAGAGATTGTGTTCACCACGACCTCAAGGCCAAAATAAGCAAGGATGAAACCATCGAAATAGCTTACCTTTGCACAGTAGAAGAAAGCAAATAGTATAAGGCGAGCTCTCACAGAGTAGACTAACAGAAGCCAAGCTCGAGTTCATGTGGGCTGAAGTCATAGGAAGCATAGGAATGAGTTAGAAGAGAATAAACTCACGCAGGCTGCAGCCTTAGGGCCTTTTTTATTTTTGATAAGGCAGTAGAAAAAGCTATTATACCATGAAAGGAGGCTTACCCACTGGAGATTTAGCTATCTGAAGTACATGGAATAGTTCCTCAAAGCATTCGAGCTCAAGCTTGATAGAGTCATGGCGGCGGCAGAGTTTTTTTTCTTCCAAGATGAGGAGTGTGAAATGAGTGATCATTAGGGTTTGACTTTGTTTTGATCAAGCCCTAATTCGACCCTATGATGATCTAGAATATTCGATTAGAGCACATGTTGAATTTCCAATGGAGGTCAAAATTCATAATGTTTTCATTATGACTTTATTAAAATATGAGTTTAAAGCTTATGAGGGGGGTCGAATCTTCTTTGTTAGGTTGAAGGTTAAGTCTTTTAGACTTTTTCTTTCCTTAGTGAAATATGGAGCTTGAATATGAATTATGAGTATTGTTTGATGTGAAATGATGTAAGGGTGATAGTGGAGCCTTATGACCTAGGGTTAGGATTTGGTGATTATTATTTTAGGGTTCTAATTTTGGTTGATTTTAGAGAAATCAATGAAGATTGAAGATATGAAAGAAGTATTCGTGTAATGCTTTCATGATTTTTGTGATAAAATCAGAATATTGTAATGGAGAAATAAGGAGATTTTCTTTTTACAAAATATTTGTCAATCTTTAAATTGCAAATATAGACAAACTGTGCAAATCTGCATCTTGTAAAGCAGAATCATAAAAGCGATATTCTATAAATTGTTTTATGTTTTCTTGCTATTTTTAGTAGATCTTTTATTGACTTTTCCTCTTGGTCAGATTTCAGACTTATCTTGGAGAGATAAGGTGTTTTTGAGCTTTTAAAGTAAGATTAGCCTATTTTTAGAGGCTTGACAGGTTCATCGTGAAAGCTTTGTGCTTTTCCTGCTTTTTAGCAGTTTTTGAGACAGCTTGAAGAATTTTTCCTTGAGCTTTTTTTAGCTCAGATTAGGGTTTCTTGAGGGCTATGTTTTGATAGACTTAGTTTCTTCATTCTCATTCTGAGTAGTACAGATCAGAGTTCCTGCTCTTAGGCATTTTTTGAGCTTGTGAACATTGTACTCAGTTTTGAGAGATTGAAACTCTTTTAGTTCCAATAATATAGCAAAGTTCTTCTTTCCACTTTCTTGTCTTAAGACTAGTAACAACAGTTTGATGTTTTTGTGTATTTAGTGTTAGAATCCAAGATCACCTGCATGCAAGATGGATACCTGTCACATGCAAAAGATATGAAGAACCAAAAATATGTTCTTTGTAAACCTCTCAGTAAAAATGCATTAAGAGAATCAATTATTACAATGTGATCAATCCTTATGAAGGAGATCAAGAAACCCTAAAAGGGAAACCCTAAATGAAACCCCTAGTGTGCACCTTAATAATTAATAATAATTATTAATGTGCCTAATTTTAGCTTAAGTAATAAAGAGGAATAAGTGACTTAATTAATTAATCAATGTGATGTAATTAATTAAGCATAATAACTTATTACTCTAACACCCCCCCTTAAGATGAACTTAGGAAGAAGCTAAAACACTAGAATAAGATGCATGAAAGCAAAGATGGGTCCCGACAACTAGGCCTGATCAGGTACCCATTTACAAATGCAAGAATGAGTAAGAGAAGGAAAAACCCAGTGGGACAAAACCCCCCTTACAATGAGATAACATGCTGCAAAGAAGCACTGGAAGAACTCTGTAGAGTAACACTGGAACTTGATATAGGCAAGCAAGGAAATATTCTTCTGTATACTACTGAAACCGGATGAGAGTCACTGATTGACTCAAGGAATCATGATAAAGCAACAGAAAACCCGATGCCATGGAACACTCGAAAACTCAAAACAAGAACAACTCTGGAATCTATGATGCAGCAAGTGATTATTAAATGATGTATTACTGAAAATGAAGTGCACAGATGCAAGATGCACTCTCCCAACTGCCAAAATATCCAAGTAATCACCAAACAACCCATCGGGTCAAATCTGGACTAACTGATAAACCTGGGACAGATACAGAAAAAGTGCATGGACAGCAACCTAGAGCTCCTCAATACCTTTCTGACGCTTCAAACGAGGCGAAAAACAGAGATTGTGGCAAAAAGTTATGAGCTTGGAAGCATAAAAAGTACATCTAACTTCAAACAGCAATAAATGCAGTAAAATAGAAAAATACTGTAAAATAAACTGCACTAAATGAAAGATCTCGGAACCAGCTTTCCGGCGATATCTCGTTTGCCCGATTTCGATACCGTATGCCCAAGTTATGGCCAAAAGAAAAAAAACTGCTTCTTTAGGGCAAACTAGGGTTAGGAGGGGGCATATGAGGGCCGGCCGTACACTGACGTCATGCTGACGTCATCAGTTCATGTGATTAAATTTTGACGGCTGTTTCCGTCGCCGCAAAATCAACCCCCCAAAATTTCACCTAGTCCGGCGCCACGGGGCCCGGCCCTTCGAGCTCCTCTCCATGTTGTGCGTAGGCTGTGCAGTGGCGATAGCCCGTCCCCATGACGGGCAGCCGAAGCCAGGGCCGTGAGCAGTGGCGAGGGAAGGGCGATCCCGGTTATGGCGCAGGTGGTCGGGGTCATTGGTGGTGGGAGCTACGGTCTCCATTAAAACCGCCACGCATAGCCCTTTAAATGGCATTTTTTTTTTTGAATTTCTCGCCTCGACTGGCGGGAGCCGTACGGCCTCCATAAAAAAAATTTGCCTCACCAACTTGCACCAAAATAGACAAATTTTATATGAAAATGGGGGTTTTTGGGCGCTGCGGACTCAATGGTGAGGTCCGTTTTGTCCCAAAATGCCCAAAAAATTAGGCTACCCCCAGATTCAATCAAAAAATTGCATGAGGAAACCCTTGCACCAAACTCACGAAGAGGCCATATCTTCAGATCACGAACAAGCAGCTGCAGGTCTGGAGCTCTGATACCATGTTAGAATCCAAGATCACCTGCATGCAAGATGGATACCTGTCACATGCAAAAGATATGAAGAAAAAAGATGTTCTCTCGAACCTCAAGAAAATGCATTAAGAGAATCAATTATTACAATGTGATCAATCCTTATGAAGGAGATCAAGAAACCCTTAAAAGGGAAACCCTAAATGAAACCCTAGTGTGCAACTTAATAATTAATAATTAATTATTAATGTGCCTAAGTTTAGCTTAAGTAATAAAGAGGAATAAGTGACTTAATTAATTAATCAATGTGATGTAATTAATTAAGCATAATAACTTATTACTCTAACATTTAGATTTGAAACCTTAATGTCCTACCTTTATGAGTTTTTTTGCACAAGATTTCATTTATTTCAAGTTATATGTTGTATTCAAAATTCTGAATCTTCATATGAATTAATGATGAGATCATGTATTGGTGAGGTTGTAGGAATCATCGTAGTGAAGGAATTGTTGTGAGTGGCAGGTTTAAATTTTCTGTCAGAAATTTTAGTCAATCATTAGTTAGATTCAGATTTATTTCCAGTTCATCTTTTATCCCTTTTCCCTTGGAGTTTTAGAATAGGATTTATTATTTGGAGAACCAACTCACTCTGGAGATTCCTCTTTCATGCAGATCACCCACATTTGAAAGAGGCTTCCATTTTTTTAGTAGTTTGTTGAATATTGTATTCAGCAGGGTGCAAAACTATTGATAATAGGAACCAAAATGGTTCATGTTAGGTTCACCAAAGTGTAAGGTAGGAGGACCAACCACACCAAGGCTCTAGGTCACGGAGAGCCTAGAGCGGAAGGTCGCCCTAGCTTACCTCAAGCGAAGTGGGTGTTTAGGTCAAGGATAGAGAATGAAGAGCACTTTCAAGTGCTTCTATCATTCTACCAATCTGAGTACTTGAATGGGACTAGACGATCCAATTTCTAGAATTTGAACTACACCTCAAATAGCTCTCTACCTGAGGACAACACTGTGGCTCAAGGAAGACAACGTGATGCATTGGAATCTCTCTGGGGTGCTGGCGTCTATATGGACATAAAGTGTGAAATATAATGTGAAAAACTAAGAAACTTACTAACTGCCTAGCTAATGAGATTTAATGAACTAAACTGAATAACGAAGTATGAGAAATAAATATAAAGATGGTAAAGAAGGTAGATGAAAACAAAGGCAACAAAGACCAACTCACTATGATTCTAGTTTTCCAGCGAGCTCCATGCACACATACACCTACACGTAGCCAAGAGAGGAAAAATGTTGGGGTTGTATAGGGGTTTGCCTCAGTCAAACCCCCACTTTAGTGTTTCTACCTCCATGGACAACTAGATAGATAGAAATAAATAGAAAAATGGTAAAGAAAGTAATGCTAGAATGGAAATAAAACTAAACACTACATGAGACACAAAACTACACAAATCCAACAAAATAGACAAAAGTGTTACCACCCTCGACCAAAGGCACTCAAGGCCAATGAGAGAGGAATGCAAGCCCACAATAGTGGTAGAGTTGACGCAGCTGCAACAACACCAAGAGCAGCCTCGCTAGGCACCAAGCTGAAGCTTCTATGGTAGAGTACATAGGATGTTGTGATGTTGGATACGTGAAGCTAGTAGTGCAACAAGTAGCTCAAACGTATGAAATTGGTGTGTAGAAGCTCAAGAAAATGCTAGAGAGATTGTAGAAGATCAAGAATTTCTAAAGAGATTAAGTAAATGACAAAGATAAGAATTTGAAGATCAAAATGGGAGGTAAAGAACCATTTTCAGGCTGGTTGGTTGACACAAAAGTGTTAAGCTTCATGTCCAATGGAGAACATAACATCCCTACAGACTTCAGAGGAAGGAATCTGTCAGGGATGACAGTGCACCATGTAGGCATCTACGATCCATGCTCACGTCCTCAAAAAAATTTCCCCACTGACACAAAAGATGGTGCCAAGTGGATTTAATGTAGATGGGTGATGTGGAATTCCATAATCGGGTTTAATTTTCTAAGGCAGAGGGCTGTAAAAGGAGAATTTGTAAGAGGGGTGAAAATTCACTCATGTACACCAATATAGTTGGGGACACCATCATAAGAAGACTGCATAGCTTTCCCTATAACTTTATCGTGACACCCATTCTAATTTTCAAAGACAACCAATTGATCTTTTTGCTCTTCAAGAATAACCAAGTTACTAATAACCTAAAAATTCTCCTTCTGCAAGACAAGATTCCCATCTGCCAAATCCTCATCTAGCCCATTAACATTAGGAACCACCACATATTCTTCTAGTTTCTCAACTAGTACATCCACCATAGAGGCTACAACACTAGTCACCTAAGGCCCAAAATTAGTAGCAACTAAACTTCTCTCCTTTTCCTTCGTCTCCTTATGCGGAGGCATGGGAGGATTCAAAGGGGGCTTGGGAAGATTTAATGGAAATTTCTTAGTTGAATGCCCAACTTTCCTATAATGAAAACAAGCAAATGGAATAGATTTTTACTCAAACTCTTGATTCCAAACACCCAACTTCGAGTTGATCTTAACCACCATTGGCATGTTTATAGATTGATCAATAATAGCACAAAAATAGGCATACACCAACCTTTTCTTGGAAGTAGTCATGTGATTGATGGAGAGTGGTTTCCAAAAGGTACTAACAATGCCCTTAGACACTTATTCATCCCAGAACTCCAAAGGTAGAATAGGTAACCGAACCCAAACCAACTCTGAAGAAAATAAACAAGAGCTAGGGGAAAAACCAGGCTCCTACTTTTTTAGAACCGATGTTGATTTTCCAAACCAGCTGTGGGCCTCTAGAAAGGACACTAAGCAAGTCTTCACAAGTAAAGGAGAAGGGGAAATACCCCTTCACCATTGTAGCAACTTCCACCTAACCCTTGAGCCTCCACTGATTTAAAACAAGCTTATGAACAAGATCAATGTGTGGATAAGGCACCAAAAACTTCCCAACAAGAGACAAGTCCATCGATTCCAAACTCTTCTCAATAATACAATCGGGAATAGAAATAGAATACTCACTTGAGATTAGATTAGCAAATAAATCAACTAGAGGGGGAGAACCCTTTCCTTTCATTTGAGACCCAAAGAGATTGACCCATTGATTACCATCAGACAAAACTTCAGCATGCCTTTGAACAACATCTACAAAATCATCAACAAGAATTATAGGCACAACACCTGACAACAAACCCCCACTGACAAAGTCCTTTTGGGTCCCCACTTGATTAGCCTAAGAATCAATGGCTACAGAGACCAAAGAGTCCAAAATAATAGGAAACAATAAGGTCCCACCAAACTTTCCATCAACTAGACACACTACTGACACCTCTAGAGCATCAACGCCCCTATCGCCATTACCACAATCCTTTGAACTAGGAAATCTCACCTTGTGAAATTTTGAAAAAGCAGAGCCACTTGAAGAAAGTTCTATCATCATTAATGCTAGGTAGATATATGTGGTGAGGTGAGAAGATAGGGCATTCATAGTGATGTGTAATTGATGAGGTAGCAAGAATCACATATGAATGATAAATAATTAGCAAATAATTGTAAATAAACAAAATATATTTTTTTAGGTATTAGTAATTATAGTTAATGAATACAATAATAGGTATTCGCTAGAAATTTGTTAGAGAGAGGGCAGTTATACCTTAACTTTGATAGTTGCAAGTATGTTCTATTAAAATGTATCTTAGTTGTAGGTTAATTATTAAATTAGAGAATTTGATTTGGAATTAGTATTTCATGTATCTATGAATAAAAGTATATTGAAATATTTATGTGTCTTTTTTTTTATTCGTAAGAGGTGATTTTTATAATAGTGCAAGAATTTAGCTTGGCCTCCACCAGGTGAGACCACAAAAGAGGGATCTCATCCCCATGTAAATCACATTACAATTGTTTTATTCAACCATGGTCATACTAGACCATTTAAATCACTACCTACATGTTCCTGATGCTACTATTAGAAGCTATAACTATTCTAAAATTTTAAAAAAAAAACTAAAAATTGAAAATTGAAAATTCAGAACAATTGCACAAATGCACTACACAAACGGTTTTGATCATACCTTATAACACACCAGGTTGATTGACCTAATCTAGGTAGTAGCAACCTAACAAATATTGTCTGTAATTTTAGCTCTAGGTTTAACCTAAGATTACAATATGTTCTTGATTTCTACGAGATTAAGGATAGCATTTTATTTTTTCTACTTTGTGAACCCCTCAATGCCCCCTAAAAATTGTTGATTCTTAGAACTAGATTTGGTGTGAGACTGCTTTTGTATTCTGTTGCATGCATCCTGACTTTGGCTGGTGTTCCTTTTTCTCATTAATATTTTCCATTTGCTTCCCCCATCCCCATCTTTAGCAACAATTTTAGATCAGGCTTGATAGAGGGAGCATTCAATCCCCAAGATGTGGGATCCCACACCAAATTCAATATATTTTGTGCATTATTTGAATCTTGAAGAAAAAGTGGTCTTGAGAGAGGGACAATGTAAGGTAGCATCACCACCATTAGCACAATCAAAATCGAAAGAGTTGCTTAGAGGAGGTGATTTTTTATCATTCTTACGACAAGTCTTATTCTTTGGTGAAACAAAGCTCTTGAGGGAGTTCAAAATAGAGTAATGTTTAGGAGAGGAGTCTTTCCACCAAGTGGCCTCCCATTTTGTTTGAGATTTAGTGTTTGAACATTTTGCTACAACATTTCCAATTTGGTAACACTTTTTGCACCTCAATATTAAACCTTCATAGTCTAAGGGTTGTGCCCAGTTTTTACTATTTACACTCAAGATTATTTTTGCCAGAAGTGCTTTGGAGGTGTTCATTTCAACCAAAATCCTAGCAAAGGTTGTATGAATAAAATTCCTTGAATTCACATCTATTTGTATAAAGTTTCCAAGGGTGTTACCAATAGCAACCAAGCATGATTCAAACCAATAGTAGAGAGGGAGATTTGGGAGTCAAAGCCAAATCGACATAACTAAAAAGGATTATGTGGTTGGGTTGAAGTTTGGGTGCCATGACTTTAAAAACATCGTGCTTTCTCCCCACAAGCAAATGTACTTGGGAATAGTAAACTTATCTTGCTTATTATCAAAAACCACTATGAAAAACCCCTTGCACTAGGATAAATTTTCAAAAAAAAATTATTAAAGGACCATGATTTTTATATCCATTTGTGAAGCTCCAGAAGACTAGACCAAAAATAATAGAATCTACCAATTAACCCATTCTCAGAGAAAAAAATTCATTCTCGCAAAGGTCCTTCAATAAATTGGCATCAAAATCTAATTTTGAAGGTTTGTGAGAACAATAAATAATCCTCATATTGTTTATACTTGAGTGCTTCAACTATGAAGAATCATCCAATGGGTCACATCCAAATATGGGGTTTTCTAATGGGGCACCAAATTGAGGACCACCAACAGATCATGTGACATTTTCCTGAGTATTTTTTACCGCACCCAAGAAAGGGGTTTTAGGATCAGAGCCCACCCCCGCAAACTTGGTGAGCACAAAGGGGCGTGAAGATGCTCCAAATGAATCACAAATTCCCTCATCATTCACAATCTGGGTGTTATCACCATAACAAGCCTGCCCCTTTTGGGTGCCCCCAAGCCAAAAACCATGGAACCATTTATAGAAGAAGCCATAGGGGGTCATGAGGTGTCACTGACCGTTTTGGGTAAACCCCCATCACCCATGACCTACATAGCAATGTCCCCACAATCTGAGAGAGACACGAAAGAGTGACCATCTTGTTCCTTCAACGCCTACTCACCTGCGCCCCCCTACAAGTTGTAGTGGGAGGCACTAGAAATGGTTTCCTTTTTGTCACCCAAAGAAACCCTAGTTGTGTCAAAGTCACCTATAGCGCCTGTAGCAAGGCAGTTCAAAAATGGCATCATTCACATTTTTAAAATTATGTCATTATGTTTTTTATGTGTAATTTTTTTTGTATTGTTTCATTTTTTATTTTTAACATTTTATTGATTAATTAAAGGGCAGTTTCTAATTATTTTATGAATTTAATAATATTACTGTAAGGAAAAATATTTTTGTATTGACAATGGATAAGTAGATTCAAGAACAACATAGGTATCAAGGGGATAAAAATATTGACTATATTTGAATGTTTGATCTATTAAAATTTAGTCATCTTATTTTGTTTTTTAATGAAAAGTGTGTGTCCACATTATCATTTATAAAAAATAATATTACACATATTCATGAAAAAAGGTGGATGAAATGAAATCACACTCCTAAAGCTCAAATGGGGTTAAAATCCAAATCTCAAATCATATAAAAACTAGCCACTAAGCTACAACAAAAGTAGTAGAGGGGGAGGGAGGAGGGTCTTTGTCATCCAGATTACCCCATACATCAGTAGTGTCCAAAGTGTCCACAAGAGTGTTTCAAACATCATCATATTTATCCTTATCTTTATCATCACATGTTAGAGAAATAACAAGATCCAACTAAGGAAACTTGTTAGAATCAAACCAACTAGATTCTCCACTAGAATTTCATCCAAGAGTTCCACTTGTGGTAGGTAGAGGGGCAGAACACCACCAAAAGGATTGTGATGCACTTCAATATCCACAATATCCTTTTTCAACTAGGGGAGAAGCCTGGGATTGAGCAGCATGATTACTGCAAGCAAAAGGAATCCAACCTTACAGATACCTACAAGGAGGTGAGCAACTTTGAGAGGAGGGAGATGGGAAAACTCTTGCCACAACAAAGGGGAATTCCCCGAGTGGTCAAGCAAAACCTAAAGGTGAGCCACTTCTAGGGAAACTCTTTTAGCTTGCACATGGATTTGTAATAACACATTAGAATAAATAATAGCTTTAGAAAAAAAATTAAACATTTGATTAATAGAGATATGAGAAAAAAATTTGTAAAAATTGGCTTTCAATATGCTAAAGAGAATCTCCACCCTAAAAGCATGTCATATTTGATTGAATTTGTGGGGAATATGAGGCCAATCTCCCCAAAAATCCTTATGCAAGGGAAAAGGTTCTAGCTTCAATGGATAAAAAATAATGAATCTAATTCTAGAGCGTTGGGCTCAGAGAAATGATGCAAAGGAAGGACAAGGTCAAACAAAGCCTGAGAGGCCTAATCAACTTCACTTAAGGTTTTAACAGTCAACACACATGGGGCACCCTTGTGACAGCTAATGACCTACTCTAGGGTATTCATAATAAGGTAATACACACACAAACAAGGTGGAGTATTGGAAACAATAAGGTTTGAATTCCCTTTGGCACCTTTGTCGAATACATACACCATAACTCATTGGCCCTGCATAACCATGACTCATGCCCAATAATGCAATGTACTAGTTTGCTAACAAGGGAGATACAACTACTATGCATTATATCACATCCTTCAAAAAATGATCTAGGTCTACATGACCCTTCCCTATGATCCCATACTTTTACTAATGACAAACAATAAAAGTTGGGTCTTGGGGGAATCACCTTTCACCAAAATAGGCTTTGCTATCTCAAAACAAGAACATGCAAACTAAGTAAGAAAGACTTGGTAATTTGCAACACATGACCTACATAGGGTTTCAAGACAATAATCAACATTTATCAACCTAATCTAAATGAATTCAAGCAATGAAGAGGGCTTGGATTGGTCAACAATGCCATGAAGAGAGTTTATACATTGTTTATGTGCTTTGGGACAACAGACTGTCTAAGAAAACTTCCTTGTGCGTGCATTTCAAGACTCCAAACCTTTTCCAAGTCCAAGAGCATGTAAAAACATAATTTTGGGTGAGATTTCAACATTTTTGAATGGTGAAAATTAAAGATATTACATTTTTAATACTCGTTGTTGCCCTAGCTAGGGTTTTAACCCGTTTTCAGTAAAATCTCAATAAATTTAACAAAACTTAATGAAATTTGATGAAACCAAAAAAAATCCAGTAGATTCATGGGGATATCAAATACAATTGATTCTATATCAATCCATAAAATGTACAGTCCATACAAGAAGCCAGAAGTTGTTGCAACTCAGAAAAACACAAAAAACTTGCTTCAATTCACTCCAAGTTTGAAAAAAACACTACAACAATGCTTCCATTTGACCATTTCAGCATATTAATTCTTTTTCAAACCATTTACAATTGATTTCCACGTTCTAACAATTGCATGTAATTGAAATCCCCATTTTTGACAACTTGCTAAAAAAGGTTGCATGACAAAATTAGCAACTTTGACAATTTTTTCATTTTTGAAACCCACAGCCCCAAGCACCACAAAAATGAATTAAATTCATGGTAAATGCTCATAAATTACCTTATTAGATGTTATAACCCATTTTCAACCCAAAAATACAAAATAACCAAAAAAGAGCAATAATTAAGCACCTAGTGCCCCTGCACCATACACCCAAGGGGAAGAATACTTAAGTCCCACTTGAGTGCAGGTCTTGAACAATGTATTCATGCTTGATGATATCAGCTTCAAACATCCAAGTAGCATCCTCAATGGTAATACCCCTTGACTTGACCAAGGATTGCAAATAGGTGGTGTTTCTTGTCTTCTTGAGCTCCTTTGTATTGAATATGCACTCCAATTCTAAAGGTTTGTTGGGAGGAAGATCTTCAATCCATTCTTTATATTCAAATACTTGAGAAACTACTTCATTACCTACAAAAAAATTCCCTTTGAAAGGGTAAAGGTCATAAACATTAAATATAGGTGAAATTCCAATTCTACTTGGTAGTTCAATCTCATATGCATTTGGACCAAACTTGTGAACAACCCTACAAGGTCCAATTTTCTTCATTTGTAGCTTGGAATATTGTCCCTTAGGAAATATCTTCTTCCTTAGATGAGCTAGAACCAAATATCCAACCTTAAAATTGACTTCTCTCCTATGTGCATCAGCCCTTTGCTTATACTTTTCAACACTCTTTTGGAGTTGATCCTTGACCTGCTGGTGAATCTCTTTCATAGACATAGAAAATTGTTCACCCTTAACACTTATCCTCTCCATCCAACTTGTATTTCTCAATTCAAAGACTCCTATAGGGTGTTGTGGACATCTAAATTTGGACACTCAATTTATCCAAATTCATCCTCTTTCATCTTATTTTCGTTAATTAAGTAATACTGCTATTATTTAATTAATATCTTTAATTCTGCCAAATCCCTAAGGTATTTAATCAATAATACCTTATCTCTTTAATCCTCCTTCCATCAATTGAATTAAATAAATATTCCATTTATTTAAATCCTTCATGTCACATCCTCCATCATTTTTATCTTATCTTAATCCTTCTTCTAATCCCATCATTAGGATGTGCACATGCCTAATCTTTGATTAGGAGGTGTCACATCCTCCAACTTTTGCAAGTTGGCCTCTAATCTCTCTTAGCCACCTAACCATCCTCTAATCCCTCACTAACTAGCCTAATCAACCTCTCAAGGAATTTTTAATTCCTTTTATCCTTCCAAGGAATATTAAATTCCTTTTCTCTTCCCCATGTCCTTTATGACATGTGTCCTTGTGCCTTTTTTGACAAGGCATCTCCCTTCCCCAACCTTCCCCCAATGCACCTTTTGGAATTTAAAATTCCTTCCCTCTTCCCCATAAGGATATTTGAGGAATTTTTAATTCCCCACTTGTCCTCTCACCCACATGGGGACAAGTACCTCCTTTATGAGGAGATCTTGTCCAATCCCAAGGTACTTTGTACCCCTCTCCATGTCATGTCCTTCTCCTTCCACCTCATGTCCACTTCACCTTTTAGGGCTATCTCACATGCCACATGTCAAGATGTGAGGGCTTGTGAGTTTTCAACTCACCTTAGCCCTACATCTTGATATTTGGTGGATCAATCTTGACCGTCCATTTCCCCTAGGATTTCCCAAAAATCTTATAAATACCCCCTCTTTTCTCCCATTTTGGAGAGATCATTTGTGCTAGCAAAACTCTTACAGTTTTGTTTCTCAACCAACACTTAGCCATTTTCTTGTTTTCATCCACTTGCATCCATCTTCACATCCTCACCTAGCTTGCATCTTGCCATCCAAGGATCATACACATCAAAGATCGAAGGGCCAACCAAAGGATCGACTCGACGCAAGGTATAAGGTTCTATTTTGTTGCTTTGTCTTGCATTATTTCCAACTTAGGCTAATCTTGAGGTGTAGGTTGTTTTGGTGTTCATTTGCACTCTTTCACTTGTTGCTTGATTTCTAACGCTCACATTCGACCTATCACATTTCTGGCACGCCCGGTGGGACCCACAAATGGGTCTCTTTCTTTCACGTTTTCTATTTTTGGCATTTTTGCAGGTCCAGGTTATAGAGTGGCCGATTTGTCCACCTGCGATGGCAGACTGGTCCTGGAGTGGCGGACCTATCCAGGGGTGGCGGACTGGTCCTGACAGAGTGGCGGACCTGTCCTACAGTGCAGTGGCGGACCTGTCCCAGTGCAGTGGTGGACCTGTCCTAATTCAGTGGCGGACCGGTCCTAATTCAGTGGCGGACCTGTCCTAACAGAGTGGCAGACCTGTCCCTGTAGAGTGGTGGACCTGTCTCCCAGAAGGTAAAAATTTTAAGTTTTCTTGAATTGTCTTTTAGTAAAATAGGAACATAGTTTAATTAAAGGGGTGTCAATAAACCTTGCTTTTCGTGTTTGGGAAGGCTATTTGACGTATCCAATCCCCTTGCACCATTTGGCGATCCTGGGTGACGAGAAATCATAGCTTTCCAAGTCCTTTTGAGTCACCCTTTTTCACTTTCTTAGTGGGACCTGCTTGGGGATTTCATCACCCCAAGGGACGATTCCAACCATGCGTACCGATGGGGTATATAAAGGGGGGAGAGCGAAAGCTGTACCCCAATCTAACCACGTTGTAATTGGCGAAGCGTCGGGATGACGTGAAGAGTTGGTCCGAGCCTCTAGTATCTTGCTAAGGTTCTCGACTCACGCTTGTAACGGGTTGGTGTTCACGGTTTGGGCCTCACGTACCGGGTGTATATCGAGGACTCCTTAGAAACCATGTGCATCCTAGAGTAGAAGACTTTGTTGGCCATACCCACTTCTACTAAATCTTAGGGTTGTGTTGTCTGAATTGTCTTTCTCGTGCAAAACCAGTCATTTTCAGTCTAGCCAAATTTGTTTATCAGTGTTTGCTATATTTTGGGTCCTTTGCCTTACCCATCCATCAAAAAATCAAGCTTAAACTTATCATTTGGCAGACCTATCCCTATGTTGTGGCGGACTTGTCCCTGTGCTGTGGCGGACCTATCCTAGTGCAGTGGCGGACCTGTACCAGTGCAGTGGCGGACTTGTCCCTGTGTTGTGGCAGACATGTCCTAGTGCAGTGGCAGACCTGTCCCAATGCAGTGGTGGACCTGTCCTTGTGCTGTGGCAGACCTGTCCCAGTGCTATGGCGAACCTGTCCTAGTGCAATGGCAGACCTGTCCTAGTGCAGTGGCGGACTTGTCCCTGTGCTGTGGCGGACCTGTCCTAGTGCAGTGGCGGACCTGTCCCAGTGCAGTGGCAGACCTGTCCTAGTGCTGTGGCAGACCTGTCCTAGTGCAGTGGCAGACCTATCCTAGTGCAGTGGCAGACCTGTCCTTCTGCTCTTTCTTCCCAGGGCTGCCATTTCCACATTGTTTATCCAATTGACTTCGTTCAAAGGTAGTTCTTCTCATTTTTTCGTGCTCTTTCCGATGATATATACCACTTCATACTTTTGAGAAGTTGGCCGGGGCACCTTTTTCTTCACCATCTGCCTCCTCAAGGGGGGTATACCCTACCATTCTCATCCGTTTACTCATTCCGAGTAAACGTTCATCCATTTAACACATCCTTTCATCATTCTGAACTCTCGTTTTGTCATTCCAATCATCCGTTTACTCGTTCTAAGTAAACGTTCATCCATTTAACATATCCTTTCATCATTCCAAACTCTTGTTATGTCATTTCGATCATCCATTTACTCGTTCCAAGTAAACATTCATCCATTTCACATATCCTTTCATCATTCTGAACCCTCATTTTGTCATTTCGATCATTTGTTTACTCGTTCTGAGTAAACATTCATCCATTCCACACCTCCTTTCATCATTTTGAACTCTCGTTCCATCGTTCTGATCATCCGCTTACTCGTTCCGAGTAATCGTTCATCCGTCCCAATCAATCGTTTGCTCATTTTGAGTATTTGTTCATCCATTTCTATCATCCATTTCTCCAATCAAATCATCGTTTTCCCCATCCAAATCCCCTAAACTTCGTCTTGGGTTATTATCCAAATTGACTGAAGTGTCTGATCTGATCATCATCATTAACATCCTCTTAGGGTTGTCATCCATCCTAAGTTAATCATCATCGTCGGCCCAATCAATCCATTTTCAATCTCAAAGTGGATTCGGTGCCCCAATCATCTCTTTGTCATTTAATCTGATCAATCAGCATCCTAGGTCACCTAGGGTAATCTCTAAATGGCATTTAAAGTCCCTTTCGTCATCCTATCTGATCCATCGGTCGATCTTATCAATCAATCATCGATTGATCTTATCCAATCCAATCCAATTGCATCCCTATCCAATCACCTTCGACCTAATCAATCTACTTCCATCTCGAAGTAGATTCGGTGTCGTAATCATCCTTTGATCATCCAATCCAATTGTCAGAATCAATCCCATCCAATCATCAAATCATCCTAATCTGAGCGTTAATCCAATCCCGATCTGAGCTTGTCCTAAATCCCAATTTGAGCTTTAGTCCGATCCCATCCAAAATCTTTCATCCATCCTCTTTATCCTTTCACCATCATGAATTCTTATCCTCCAATTCTTATCCTCCATCAATAGTGGTCAAGGGAAACCCTAATTACATCGATGACGATAATGAAAGTCTTGTTGATCAAGAGGTATACAACATAGATCCCCTTGACACTATCATTGCTAGTAAGCTTTCTTCACCCATATTCCAAAATCCAATCACCCCATCAAGTTATCCCATCATGTCTTCATCTATGCCTAATCACACTCCTTATGCTACCTTTGACAAGGGATGTCCACCATATCCATCATATCCTTCATCTACATCATCCCCTTATCCTAGTTTTCCATCACAATACCCCTATCTTGATCCCCCATCCACATCCTCTTATCTCAATCCTTCATCCACATGTACCCACTAC